>JASFYC010000352.1:0-706026 GCA_030412335.1 Botrylloides violaceus
AGTTAGGAGAGGTCGTTGTAATTGACGCCATGTTTACATTATCATCGTAGTGCGCGTAGTGAAATTCCCATAGCTTATTCGATATATATCCAGAAAGCAGGTTGACGACTGGTTTACATTAACAGCGAGAGCGGCGCGTACCTGAGGCATTTCGTGATTGAGCGACCGTCAATATCTCTCTGCGTTAATCCCTCGGGATGTATCCTTAATGACGGAATAAGTTGATTGATTACCGTCACCGCCGCAAGATCCCAGATGGTCTAGGGGTTAGGATTCCTGGCTTTCACCCAGGCGGCCCGGGTTCGATTCCCGGTCTGGGAACATTTTTTAATTTTTTTTAAATCTGCGCCACCTAGAGAGGAGAGGGATCGGACGAGCTCGGAGATACATATTTCTCATAAAATAAACACAAAGCCAGTGGGTCGCTATGGCCAAAAAGGCACCACTGGGATTCGAACCCAGGATCTCCTGTTTACTAGACAGGCGCTTTAACCAACTAAGCCATGGCGCCACGAGAACCACAAGAGCAAATCAATAATCTCAATATTCTGGTAAACTAACATACAAACTGCTAGCACGTCTATTGAGCTAGCTTGGTATCGTAAAGACTAATTGAAGCCTACATTATCAAAGAGAGAGAAATTCAACAGTTACCCGATACGCATAAAATAGAAGACTTTGGCAAACTATAAACCACTTAACAAATAGTTCCCAGACCGGGAATCGAACCCGGGCCGCCTGGGTGAGTGACTTTCTTACTTGACTAACTGCCGATACCGATAATCCAAAAATCATGAATATCGGCAACGATAATCGGTCGGTCCCTCTAGAAGGCTCCATGACCACGAACCCTCAGACTACGTCACAATTACAAATATTCAACTTTCATGCTCTGCTATTTCTCCCTTCTTCCGCCGTTAATCCTGATAGAGGTGGACGAAAAGTCTTCGATTAAATAAATTTTGTAGCCATGAATGTTGGCTGCTTAGTATAGAAACCTTTTCCGTTTTACAGTATAGTCCTATCATACATTTAACTCTCTGGAGAGAGATAAAGAGAGCTGATTATGGCGGCCTTGATTGCGAAATCTGCTAACAGCAAGAACTTATCTGGAGATGGATTACTACCGGATACCAAACCCGGATACGGAGTTATAGACGATTTTGAAACCCGGTTAGATGACATCATTAATCTCATCGAAGACGGATTACTACCACACGAAATGATTTGCCGGATATTAAAACAATTAATTGCAATGTCCGGATATACTCAAATCCGGAGTTTGTGGACGTCACTACAACCACTGTTACATAGAGATTATATGTTCACGGGTCAACGAGTTGACCCCGACATGACCTTTCAACCTATCAGTACTGCGTTGAGTAGGGAGAAAAGATCATATCTGACCAAAACCAGGAACATCTCAAGATTCCACCGAGCGCAAAGCGCTCACCTTACAGACGAAGAGGGCGTGTTAAACGTCAATCATCTACCGCCAATCAAAGGTGGGCGGGGCGTCGGAAGGATTGACAAGTATACTAGCAAAAGTGGGCGGAACTTTGGAATGAGTGACAGCGTTGGACCAAAAGTAAGAATGATTGGCAAGGATGGTACAATTGATGCGCCGGGCCCAAAAGTGATTGACAAGAACCCCGCCCATGTCGAAGAAAAAGTTCATTTTCCAGCGATTCCAAAATTCGTCATTTCCGGCAAAACGCCGAATAAAACTGTCCGATTTCCGAATGAAAAAAATTCACAATTTCGCGAGACAAAAATTCGGAAACGCCTCAAAATTTTGGGTGATCACAAAAATGAAGAAATTCGCGAAAAAGTCAAAAAACTTTTTATTTGGTTTGAAGAATGGACAAATCCCGAAAAATCCATATTTTTTCAGCGAGTCCTCCCCAAACTAGAAATGAAACAATTATATTTTTTATGCACCTATCTCTCGGTCCGTCAGCATTGTGACGTCATAAGCAAACTTCCGACCGATTGTTCGCTCAAAATCCTTTCCTATCTATCGGCAGAAGAACTCGCTCGGTCGGCTGCGGTATCGAAAAAGTGGCACAAATTATGTTTGAATGGAATTTTGTGGCGGGAGAAATGTGACGGTATACGCAGTCAAATGGCGACACCTAGTGTTAGTTCTGCGTCAATGCGCTCCGTGAAGCACTACGAAATGTATCGTGGTGATCAATTACGTCAGAGAAATTGGTCACGTGCGCACTGCATACACACACACTTTGAGGGTCACGAAGCGAAAGTTCTGTCTGTGGCGTTTAACAAAAAAATCTTGGTCAGCGGGAGTGCGGACGCTACCGTGCGTGTGTGGGGCATCAGAAGTGGGACAGCCCTCCAAATTTTAACTGGACACAATAAAGGTGTCTGGTGCGTTGCGATATTCACTAACGTTCTTGTCATCAGTGGGTCGTACGACCAAACGGTTAAAATCTGGAATATAACCACTGGGGTTTGTCTTCGCACCTTATTTGGTCATTCTGGCGCGATTTGGGCGCTTTCATGTAAAAACAACATGGTCGCAACCGCCTCTCACGACACAACAATTAAACTATGGGACATGAGCCATTGTCAGCTCATAAATACATTTTACGGTCATTCAAAACCAGTTTTCGCGGTAGATCTATCCGACGACGTCACAATGATGTTTTCAGGAGCTGCCGACCATAGCGTTCGAATTTGGGACGTGGAAAATAAAAAATGCCTTAGAGTGATCTGGACCGCAAATGCGGCGCCGGTGATGAGCGTGAGCTATGCAGACGGATTCTTGGCGTTTACGGCGCATAAGTTACTATTCATATGGGATACAAAAATCGGAAAATATATAAAAAATTTCAGGGGGCATAAATGTCGAATAGAAGCCATTAGACTGATCGTAAAAGAGAAAAATGGTCAGAAACGAATCTCCTTACTAAGCGCTGGGAAAGACGGGAAGCTGAAACACTGGCGCTTTGGTATTTCGAAACCTGTTAGTACTATGCTTGTCCATCCTGGTTGTCAGATCAACTGCATTGCATTTGATAAAAAACGCTTAGTGACGGCACTATATGATAACAGTATTTGTATTTGTGACTTCACAATGACGCGACAAATTGGTCGTCAATTACAATTGTGAATATTTTTTAAAATGAATGAAATTTGATGGTCTGTATTTATGGTGTTTGGGGGAACACTGGGGGGAGCGAAGTATTAGATGTTTGGGGGAACACTGGGAGGTGTAGGAGTATTACTTATCTGGGGGAGAACCGGGGGAACATTGAGGGGTGATGGAGTATCACTTGTTTGGGGGAAACACTAACTAATTACCCGGCATCGCCGCGCGGCGTCATGGCTTAGTTGGTTAAAGCGCCTGTCTAGTAAACAGGAGATCCTGGGTTCGAATCCTATTGGTGCCTTTTTAACTGTGGTGAAACTCTCTATATCTATAGTACGTGACCTTCCAGCATCGGCTACTATCAATGTATTGCTATAAATTTGGTTGGACGTTAAAACTGTGGTGAAACTCTCTATATCTATAGTACGTGACCTTCCAGCATCGGCTACTATCAATGTATTGCTATAAATTTGGTTGGACGTTAAAAAACCGTGGTGACACTCTCTATATCTATCATAAGTGATGGTCCGCCCTCGGCTACTATCAATATATTGCTTTAAATTTGACTGGACGTTAAAACCGTGGTGACACTCTTTATATCTATCGTAAGTGATGGTTCGCCATCGGCTACTATCAATATACATCATCATATTCACATTAACCCGTTCCAGTAAATTAGCAATCTGCAATTGCAGCATGCAATAACAGGGTTAACGACCTATAGGCTATATACATCAAAAGCACAAAAGTTTTATGATTCGAAATGATCCGAATGTCAGCAAATAAATCTCCAAAATTAGACATACATTTCCAATATTGTTCCAATTAGATTTCAACGTCATAAAGTAGACTCTATTTTATCATTCTTTTGTCATAGATTCACTGAACATTACCTAATGTCAATACAGTTCGACGGTAAATACTCGTATGCGATGTAATAGGCCTATGACCAAACAGAATGCCGTTGTAGCTATATTCACAAGTCAGTAGGCACAGATAACGATGACTGGAGAATGGAACAGCACATAGTGAGGCAGGCGTGGAAGCCCAAGAGCAGGCTAGCGGCGCGTTCATAGCTCGAGAAAAATCGAGCGAAAGTTGGTCTTGTTATTATGCAAGTTGGAAGAACTGTTCATGACCTCTAGTACCTTATTTGGTAAAATTAGGGGCGCTGAAGCTGATTTGAAAGGCGCTAATCAGGCGGTCAAGTTGATTAGACTTTTCATGACCCCCAGCCGTTGAGATACAACCTCTCTCAAGCGCAGTGTATAGTTAGGAGCCCAAAATGGAAAGTTAAAGCGGTAGACATACACGGTAGCGATTCATTAAAAACAAATTGCGCGGTAAAGTTTATATGAATGGCGCTATTTGGACCCTCAGTCATTGCGATACAACCAGCGATATACCCCCAATGCGCTAACCTCCTTCAGCCGAAGATTAGTACCCTACGTAGTACATTGGTACTTAAATCGGGAGGTTGGGATATAGATACGCATATGAGCTTCACATTGGGCGCTCGAGCCAGTTAAGAACCAGCATAATCACATAGTTCGGTCAAGTCAAGCCAACGCGGAAGGCTAAGAGTCACATATATCAGTTTTAGTAGCGCATTGGGCGCAAATAGGCGCCGAAGTTGATTTGAAGGAACTGTTTATGTCCAATCAGTACTCACACTCACTTGGCGATTGGCTACCTTCGTTAATAGGCGCGGTAAAGCGATTTGAAGGTTTCTAATTGAACAGCGTATGACCCACAGTCATTACGATATATCGTCTCTCACCTGGAGAACGGTCCCGCACGTGTGGCAAAAGAGGAAGGTTATGTCTATTGAATATGGATATGAGTGCCGCGTTGGGATCGAATCGGGCGCTGAGGCTGGAGCTACTAACGAAACAATTGGACCTTTTTTCAGTTCGAGGACGGTAGGCCTACTGTACGGTAGTTTGGTAAAATCGTTCCCAATCAGAAATATACGTACGGCCCACGTATGGCGCGTGGATGCAACTTCACATAGCCATTGGTGGCCCGTGTGTGGCTAAGGGTATGCAAACGCAACACTGACCCTTGTACACGTGGCCGTGTTTGGGCCTTATACGGTCCTGCTCAGGCCATAACTGGCCCACGTGAGTGCGATACGGAATGGGCCATCTGTAGCAGAGATCTACATGGGTCAGGTATTTCCCTAACAAGGCCATGTGTGGGCCTCATAACGCGTGGGGTTCTATGCGGAAGCCTTGGCCTGGGCAACCCCACACGCGGGTCTCGTAGGAATGCTCGCATTTTTCTAACTGGATTCCGTGAAAGCTACAGAGCTATAAACACATACACTAGGGGGCGCTAATCGGGTATTGATGCTGACTCGAAGTCGCTCAATCAAGCATACATACATACACTAGAGGGCGCTGATTCGAAGGCGCTGTTTATGTACAATCAGTACTCAAACATACACTAGAGGGCGCTGATTCGAAGGCGCTGTTTATGCACAATCAGTACTCAAACATACACTAGAGGGCGCTGATTCGAAGGCACTGTTTATGTACAATCAGTACTCAAACATACACTAGAGGGCGCTGATTCGAAGGCGCTGTTTATGTACAATCAGTACTCAAACATACACTAGAGGGCGCTGATTCGAAGGCGCTGTTTATGTACAATCAGTACTCAAACATACACTAGAGGGCGCTGATTCGAAGGCGCTGATTATGTACAATCAGTACTCAAACATACACTAGAGGGCGCTGATTAGGTACAATCAGTACTCACCTGGCGATCGAGACAAAAGTGGAAAGTTGATACAACCGTTTACGCGCTAATTGTTAGTTCGACTCAATCGCTTCATCAATCAACTCTAAACCATTCCCGGTACAGCTGTTTACGTTCCTGATTTATCAAAATATCAAAAACACATAATATTGACCCAAACTATTTCCATCTCAAATAACACAAAATATCAACACCAGAAAATATTCATAAATTCTAGTAAACAACAGATATTACACCACCATGATGGTAGATAAGCTTAAAATATTGATGTTTTAAAACCATTTTGTCGCCAGGATTACGAGATAATCCTTGAAAATCACAAAAACTCAGTGTTTAGGATTTTCGGAAAGTAAATTTTTAGCAAGGAGTATCTTGTCGGTAGAAAAATAATTGGAAGAAAAATTTTCGTGCGTGTTAAATATATTGGTGGCTGGCCGACGCCCCGTTAACAAGATGAGCATTTTGTACTGAGCATAACCACGAAACGGAATGCAGTCCGCGAACTAACCGACAGGTAGGTTACTGTTATGTTATGTATGGAGTGTCGACATAAAATCTAAAGGCCACTGCAAGTTGAAGACGTTAAGGAGAATATGAGGAAAGTCAGAGTGACAGCCGAGGACGCGACGTCAATGAGTTTATCGAGGACAGTGATTCGCTGTGGAAATCCGATTGGAGACGCCGAGAGTTGAGTAAGGATATGATTGAGTTTGTCTAACCATTAACTAAAAACACTAAACATTAATCGAAACGGTCTAAGTCACGACTGTGAATATTAACAAACCAAATGAAGATGATGATATAAGAATATGTGAAAAGTCAGGGAGAAGGAGAGAGAGGACACTGCACTGAGTTGAGGAGGTTGGTGGCAGTGACCCACTGTTGCGACCTGATTGGAGATGCCGCAGCTAATAGAGGTCGACCGATTATCGAGGTCGTATTTGTATTTTGCGATTATCGGTATCGGCAGTTAGTCAAGTAAGGAAGTCAATATTGGATATCGACCTCAATAATCAGACGATAATCGGCCTGATATGGACATTTGGCCGATTATCGAGGCCGATATTCATGATTTTCGGGTCATCGATATCGGCCACCAGTCACGTGAAAGGTCGAATATTATCGTATCGGCCTTGAAAAAAAATCAATATCGTTCGATCTCCTACTTATAAGAAGATGCGGAAATTGCGAGATCATTTCCTAATAATAAGGTCAAAGATTACATCGGTGAGGGTCAGATCCTTTTGATGTATACTCTCATCACGCGACTCGCAACTTTATTATAATGTCATTCAGTGTGGTGGTATCGCTCTCTGTTGGGGTATCGCAAGAAATTATCATCACCACGGATTTGTTGTTGGCGTTTTCAACTACTTATAGATTACCCCACGCCAATTCGATGCTTATATGGTAAAACGTGTCGATAAGCTGAAACCGCGCTCGCTAATTAATTATAATGGCATTCCTAAATGTACTCTAGCGAGCGGCGCGAGAAATTGTCGCTACCACGTTTTTGTTGTGGTTGTGGTTAGTGTTTATATAGGGTCTAAGGTCATCACACGCCAATTTCATGCCTATATGGTAGGCGTGTCTGTTTATTTGGAATTTATGACGTTTTTCAACTACTAAGGTCATATACGCCAGGTCAATGCTTACGGTATACGTGTCAATACTTCCGGCTTATAGCTCGGATCACTATTACAATCACGGCTCTCCGCACTTCCCCGATACCGACTGCCAAGCAGAGAAGGAACGGATACCAATTTTCAAGTTTTCGATTTAATTCGGTCGGGAATCGAGCCCGGAACCTCCCGATCAGAAGGCGGACAGTCTAACCCACTCGGCCAACTGAACGGTTGATGTGGCATTCAAGAGCCAGTCAATCTAAATACTTTAAAATTGTTATGCGCTACTTGACAGTCAGTATCGTGGGAGTACGGAGAGTTGTGCGTGTAACCCCGGCACCGGGCTGTAAACATGAAATATGGACATGCGTAGCGACGTATATGACTATAGTAATAGACCCCCACCACGTCTTCAAAGTCATTATACTGTCCTACGGCTGGCGTCTGTCAAACAATCAACCAATCAATTAACCAATCAACCAATCAACAGTCGCGCCCGTTTCGCGCAAGATTTATCATAGGTAGTCTGCAACAGAAATCCGATTGTGAAATCACAATGTGAAAATCTTGATGAGATGGCTAAGCGGGAAAACAGGAAAACAGATTATGAAATAACAATGAAGAATTTCAAACATTCAAATCAAGGCCTGTCGTTCTCTGACCGCGATTGTGACGCAACGGCTAGCTCGAGCTGCGAGGAAATGTCTCGATTTATGTACTGACTGCACAAATAGTAGCCGATAGCGGACAGTCACTTACGATGTTATGAGAGAGAGAGAGAGAGAGAGAAAAATAGAGTTAACAGCCAAATTTATTCCATTTTCACTTGATGAAGGAGTAGAGCTCTGAAAACTTGTGAACTAAATTTCCGACGAAGTTAGCTCGACATTAATATGACGGATTTAAAATACATGCTATTGTGATGTCAACAATTATTTTGATATGCGATAAAAACAGTCTCAAAACGGCATTTCTATTTTAAAAATACTACAGCGAGAACCTTCCCGCGTTGCGGTAACCCTTGACCTTTCAGTGACCCTTGGTTCGTGTATCAAAGCACACCATGCTCTGATCGTGACGTTCTCACAATCATTGTTCTGTCATAACGAAATTCGAAACGGAAGACGTTCGTTACACAAAAATATCAAATTACATTATGACAGAACAATGATTACGCGGATTTGCGGAATTGAAAGTTTGTTTGCAAATCAGCGAGGGATCGTCACGGTTGAGAGGTGTTCAACCAACCGTGACGATAATTTGTTTGAAATAGAATAGTTTGATTTTGACCAAGGACGAAGAAGCAATCTGACGTACAATCGGAAATTATTTAACCGATTCTATGACATAACAATAGAGTTGTCAATCGTCATTCAAATAAAGCTTAAGAGTATACCCTGAAAAGTTTGAATTAATTAATATTGATCTATTAAAAATTAATATTTCGATCTAATGGTTGTGTAGTCCTTAGGGAAATTACTCGATATAACTGGGACTGCGTGCCGCTGTTTACAGGCAGCAAATGAACGCGTAGCTGCATTGAACGAGCATTAGATCGAAGCCGGGTTGTAAGACTCTACATAGCTTGCCCTCTACTGATTGTGTGTACGCTTTATTAGAAGGACAGGGCTTTTGAGACAACACTCACTTCTCTTGTTGAAAGCGAGGGTCTCAGAAAGTTTGTGAAGTTAAATTCATATCTACTGAAAAGGCATTAAAGACCAGAGAAGAAAGACCCATACTTGGAAGGTAGTGCTTGTGAGGCTACACCTATTTCGCTTGGTGAAGGCGCGGGCACAAAAATCAAACGAAATTATTTCTTATTCAGCAGACAGACAGGCATTGATGAATACATAGAGCTAGTTACGCTAGATCTCTGGTAGGGCGGAGATCATGTGAATACTAGAGATCGACCGATACTGCATTTATTTTCAAGGCCCCCGATACGATAATTGGGTTTTCACGTGACTGACTGACTGACTGACTGACTGATAATCCAAAATCATGAATATTAGCCTCGATAATCGGCCAAAAGTCGATATTAGGCCGATTGCCGTCTGATTATTGAGGCCGATATCCAATATTGACTTCCTTACTGGACTAAATGCAAACATCGGCCTCGATAATAAAGCTGAGCTGATGATGATTCGGTTGATCTCGATAAGAAGAGACGTAAGAAGTAGCATTTACACACACATTCAGACAAGCAGGCCCACAAGCACACACACATACTGTATGTAAATACACACACACCCCACACACAGGGAGAAAGAATTTTGTTTTTCTCCAAGTAGCTTGAGTTGCACAGCAGCAGAGGAGTTTATTACCAAACAAAGTCTAGCAAATAGGAAAGTTGACGAAACAATGAGACTTTGAAGTGCTGACGCAACAAGTAATACGAAGCTGAATGTGAAGTTCGCTGGTTTTAAATCGAAAAACCGCAAATCGAAGCTTTGTGACGTAGGTTTAGAGACTATTGTGACTTCACACACGTGCATCATTCGAAATGGAATGCTAGTTGCGAGTCTATAGCCTTGTACATACTGAGCGTAAGCCATGTTCACACTGAGCGCAAATCTTTGTTTATTTTATTCAGCGTTACGTTCGCTGAAGGTTTTTAAGACCGACGATACTGACTGCCAAGCTGAGATCCCTAGGTTTGCGCCCAATGTGCACAAAGTTTCGAGACATTCCACCGCTTGTGAGATAAACTTGAATTTAGAAAACGGACCTGCGCCGTCAACATTTGAACAATAGATGCAATTGTTTCGTCAATATTGCGGAACAATCAAAGTTTTGTTGCGCAACAATGCAACTCTTGACTTCACGAACGCGGTAGTTTTCTAAGAAAACGAGCAATGTTTCATTTGGGATCAAATCCCCGCGTTTACTATCGTGAGCATGATTCAATTTGGACCACACCGAGCGATCCAACAGTTTTTTACCCCGGACAGCCTTACCCTGTCGAAGTCGCGGCTCGCCTCAAGCCAGGACTAGGGCTCGGACCATTCATCCAAGTTGATATTTCTATTTTTGCGATAATTGATATCGGCCGACAGTCAATAAAGGACATTGTTTGCGTTTGTCCTATTTGATTGATAAATATACGCCGGCAGTGATACTGATTTTAGCCAGGACCGGATGCACTTACGGCGGCAGAGAATCTCGCAAAAAGTCGATATAATTTTATTTAAAGAATTCAACGTGTAGGTGCCAAAAACCTGTTTTTACCAAGCTATGAGATGTTAACAGAAAAGGCCGGTAAGTTAGGAGGATAAAACGAGAGAATTAAGAACCGAACAAAAAAAAAGTGGTTTCAAAATTTGCAAAACTTTAAAAGGCAGACGTTTTTTGTCTAGTCGTTCGATCTTCGTGAAAGGTGGATAGATAGACTCACTACCCAGGTGGGGTTGTGTAGGATTACATCATGTCTATGAGAGTCTAAAGAGTTTTTCTAATGCCAAACCGCAGCCTAGAAGACAACGGTAGCGACATAAATAGCGGCTCAAGGAAGAATTTGCTTCAGTTGGGACTGGCAGCGTAAGTCTAACTCAGCCGAGGCAAGAGCAGAAATATGGACTTTGTTTTGGTAAGTCCGATAGGAGAACAAGAGAGAGAGAGAATTTATTTTGGAGTACCAGTGAAAAAGACTCATTGCGGGCAATGGCATGGTTGCAGGTAAGGCTGCTAAAAGACAGAGAAAGAGAAAGAATATACTCTTGAATATCAAGGGTAGGGTTGATTGCGGGTGATTTCTGACAAATGCAAGCATAGTAATAGAAATATCCTATATATATGGGTATAAGAATGTCTGGTATGGGAACGGAATCAAGGGTGGGACCAATTCGTTGTAACTACGCGGAGTCGGCAAAGTGTTCCAGCCTGATATAACCGCCGTAGCACATACTGCAAAGACAGAACGAGGCGAGAGTAAATACAATAAGTCACCGCAGATTTAACGTCCAGTCCAGTTTATTGGAATATAATTCACAAGTTTTCGGAGCTCCGCTCCTTCATCAGGTGAAGACGTCGATAAATAATCGTAAAATCCTAAATACCGGCCTCGATAATTCGCGCACTATATCGATTAACACCTTTTGCAAAAGACAGAACGACAGTTTGAGACGATAATTAGCAACCACGGCTGACTGAATCGATACTGATTGTTGCAGCCACCTGGCCAGATGTAAACACCCAAATCCTAATCCATTGTCGGCAGCTAAATACGGATATCAATTCACGGTATGTGGTCTTAGTGAAATTTCCGGTTCTGACGACCTGTTCCTTTAATATAATCCCCAAAACCGGAAGCGTATTTTCAGCTTATACAGGCTATAAACTGTATACTGAAAAGGAGAAAAGGAACACTATCTGATCTAACTTACGTGTATTAATAAGATATTATAATATATATATTTATTTATAATATAATATATTTTATATAAGGTTTACAAATAGTGTAGAGCATTGCTGACGATCAGATATAAACAGGCAGGCAAAGGGCAACTGATTTCGAAGGCGACACGATGACGTCACGCATGACATCATACATATATTCATAATTTACAAAAATGATGAAACAATGCACGTTGAGGCGCACGGCATCTTTTGGCCACGCGGCTCAAAATATCGGTAGTTGCCAAATGGGTAAATGCACCAGCCCCCTGGTAGGCGTAGTTACCTCCTGCATACATCCGTTAGCGAACTACCTTACAGTATAATGCAATAATTAACTTGAACGACGTTAACGCAGCGACAAAAACGAGCGCTAGAAACGTCTGCGTCAAATTTCCAGTTCAAATCAAGGGCGTCTCGACCGTAATTGTATAGAATAGCGCTCTCGACAAATAATCATACGACCATTTTCTCGATAGAATGTGATAAATCAGGCCGGAACTAAAGTAGACCGTGCAGTAGACTACAGTATAGTCATATATTGTAGAGGAGTTACTCTTGTAGGATAATGTGACTGCATGCAGCAACAGAAATACCGCTTTCAGTCAATATTTGTTCAACATCGCCTTGATGTAAATTAGACAGAGACGTGATAAATTAGTGACACGGGCATAACCTTTAACCAGATATTCGTACATGTTATCTTAAATTCATGGCGTTTTCAACCGTACTAATGTCATGTACGCTAGGCCAATGCTTAGTACGCATGTTGTTATTCCCGCTTCATGGCCTCCACCTCCCGCACTCCCCGGAAGAGACTGATACCAATTTTTAAACTCTTTGGTTTCGCTTGGTCGAGATCCGAACCAGATAACTCCCGAACTAAGTTTCCAATGAATTTGGCTGGGCGTTAAAACCACGGGCTAATATCTCTGATTTACACATGGCGCGGACCACTATCACAACCGCAAACCTCCCGATACGCTTGGCTCTACGGGCACCGCATAGTGGGATAGGCTACATAATCATCTAAGTACCTCACTCATGAGGGATTCACTCTTCCTCCTCCTCCTTACACTAAGATTAGTTGAAGTTAGTCGAGTGGTTAGACTGTCCGCCTTCTGATCGGGAGGTTGCTGGTTCGATTCCCGACCGAGTCAAATTGAAGGCTTTAAAATTGGTATTCGTTCCTTCCCTACTTGGCAGTCGGTATCGGGGAAGTGCGGAGAGCCCTGGTTGTAATAGTGATCCGGGCTATAAGCTGGAAGTATTGACACGTATACCGTGAGCATGTCATTAGTGTCATTAGCCGTATTTCGCTCATCTCCTTGCCAGTCGGAGTTTTTTGTGTGTAATAGTAAATTCTCGCATTTTCTTTCCTTTTCGGCTGGTGAATAAATACACACACCGTCTATCGTACGCAATATATCCAACCCGTAATATAAATCACCATTATGCCCTCATATGGAATATATCTTTTAACATTGTGATGAAACTATTGATACAAGTGTAAACAAGGAATACATTTTATCGGACGATTATTTTGTAATAATCCTTGTCACGTCAGCCGTTATTGTATAACATTTATACACAGACTCTAACCGGAAGTAATAGTCAAAGGGAGATAATCTAACGAAAGAAATGTCAATAAATTGTACCATTGTTACGTACAAATATCGTGCAAGCCGGATGGTAAGTCATTATCGGGTCTCAGTGTTCTATCAACTACGGACTCGATCATGTATGCCAGGTCTATCTAGGTCTATCTAGGATAGACATACGAGGAAAAACCCCCGATAGGAATCTAAAATGTGTTGCGGGTCGCCACCCAGACTCACAGATTCTTGTAAGGCTTGTTCGTACGAGAGTGAAGTGCAGTGAAAGCAAGAGAGACGAGATATAAAAGTCGTTGTTTTGATTTCAAGGCGTTTACCCTACTAAGGTAATATCGCGACGACACAGTGTTCCCCGCGAGCATAGTATTCTCAGTGAGCACGTAGTTCCCGTCAACGCAGTGTTCCCCATGAGCACGTGGTTCCCCGTGAGCGCAGTGTTCCCCATGAGCACGAGGTTCCACGTAAGCATGTCGTTCCCGTGAGCAGTGTTCCCCATGAGCACGTGGTTCCCCACCAGTGCCCTAGCTCAGTGTTCCCCATGAGCTCAGTGTTCCCCATGAGATCAGTGTTCCCCATGAGTCAGTGTTCCCCATGAGCACGTGGTTCCCCATTAGCTCAGTGTTTCCCTTTAACTCAGTGTTCCCCCTGAGCTCAGTGTTCCCCATGAGATCAGTGTTCCCCATGAGATCAGTGTTCCCCATGAGCTCAGTAAATCCACCCGGTAGAAAACCGATGTTCACGAAAATTGCTTACTTTATTTAATTATGACGTCGGACCCCGGCAACTCTAGATCCAGAGCCATGCAATCATTACGATTTCATTTTGCATTTTATTTCAAAGGGATATATGCTATGTAATTTTTAATTATTAATATTTTATTAACGTTATCAAATTATGAGGATTAATATCGGAGCACAAACAATCTGGATATTTTTCATAATCGGAGTGTTTCTCTTAACGGCGGAAGGGCGACGGAAGTCTGGCAAAGGTGAGAGATTCTGATCGGTAATGTTTTGTCTAAAACTATAAGCACCACGGATTAGAGCGTACAGCAGGTATTTGTGCACGTGCACACACACTAGTCTGCTGGCTCCGTGGCGCACCATGCATGCAGACTCACATACACAGACAACTGATGTGTATCCATATTATGCGAGAACAATGTGCGTAAGCCGCACAAGGAGGCGCAGAGGAGTGGACCTCGCGCTAAGCGTGATGTTTGCTACAAGCCATAAGGAACTTCGAAGTGGTCCACGCGTGCCAGATGCTGAAATGTTCTTCGGTACCGGTACGCGGCACCCATTGGTGTTATTCTCAATAAACCCCTGCCCATCCTGTCTTTTGGGGAGTCTGAAGCCAGTACATACCTTGACAACTTGTCAGAGCATCCAAACTCCCTAAGCCAAAACTTAAATTTTGACAATGCGAACTTCGCGTGCCAGACGATTTTATTAGCACTTGAGCAAACATCCTTCTCTGTTGAACAAACTTGTTGCGACACTACGTAAACAATGTCAAGTATTGTGACGTCAAATTTTGACACGAAAATAGAATGCTTATAGACGTACTCACAGTGAGCAACGACGGAAGATATCGAGCTCGAGTACCGCTCAAGTTTTAAAATCTGCCAGACAAGCTTTAGGATTAAATTTTGGTCCGCCAATACGCATTCCTGTAACTTATCACTAACAGTATGCTGCTTTTGTAAACGGAACACGGTAAGGGGAACGGAATTTAAATCATTTCGACACGCGTAGGACAACACAGGTGAAGGAACAGAGTCCCGGAATCTTGTGAACGAAGTTTTACGAGTAATTACGCATAGTCCGAACGGATCGCGAAGCCTTTTTTGGTCTAACCAAATTCTATGACCTGAAGCAAACACCTGCTGATTTCAATCAAGTACAAATTTATACCCAAACCTTGAAACCCAAGGGCAATAACTTATAATTCAGGTATCGGTACATGGTCTAGAGGTATTCATTTCCAACAACCACAATCTTCCTCATTCCCCTGATATTGACCGTCAAGCAGATAGGAACGGATACCAATTTAGAAGTATTTGATTTGACTCGGTCGCGAATCGAACCCAGGACCTCAAAAATAAAAATAAAAACCGCCATAAAACTGCAGAAAGCCTATGGATAACGGTTCGACTTTTTTGGAAATCGAACCCGGGTCATTTACTACAAACGGCGAGGAACCATACAGCTACAGAGATACCGGCGCATAGCGTAAGCACATCTTAATCTGACGGTGTATAGTTGGTATACGTATACAATATTTTAAGTATTTGGTTTGACTTGGTCAGGAATCGCACCTCAAAATTGGCCCATAGCCTATTACATGCCAATCCTAATCTGACAACGCGTCGACTTGTATGTGTTCAGATCAAACGCTTACTTCGACAAATACGTGACTAAGTAGCCAGATTAGTCGGTTCGCTAGCGGAGAAAATGACGTTTTCATGCACACTGAGCAAGCTAATCACATATACCTGACTCGGACAAGATTTCTGAATTCTTTGATAAATTTTAAACAAAAATTTCTATCATAAGTTTCACCACAGATTTAACATCTAGCCTTGGTTTATTGAGAATAACACCAATGGGGACCGGTATGCGCGTCCAACTATAGCAAGCTGCACGTTGCCGTACATACACACACACGCTAGGCTATATCACCTCTGCCTAAGAGCATACTCAGTTAAAGAATATGTGGAGCTGATGGCGGACGACCAAGATATCGTCAAGAAGATTCACCACATATTTAACGATCTAGTCCTTGATTTATTGGGTATATCGTTAGTGCGTACCTGTATGCGCGCGCAGGACAAGAATAAGACATTGTTTTGGCCTTATTACTGGTACATATATATATATCATGTGAGCTTGGGCGGTCTCACCACAGCTCTAAAATCCAGAGTGTACAAGTACCTGGTTTTGCTTACTAGGATAAATGAGCGGTCGCACGCATTGAAAAACGGGCATTGTTTCACCATAAAACACCGTGTTACAGATGTGTCTGACGTCATAGGAGAGTGAAATTCAAAAGGCCCGCGAAAGTGTGGATTTTCGCATTAGTGACTGTTCACCGAATTCACGGGTTCATTTTATTAATGCGCGAACCGGATTTGTGGCGCGAAGATAAATTCCAGCACCCTATTATAATCTACTCGTAACACGATCCAGCGCAGGTTCGCGCGAAAGTTTTCAAACCTTAATTTCAGTATATGTTACGTAACAATACCGTCTCTATGACGTCAAAAAGATATATACTTTCAGCCTACAAGTTAATGCATCTCATTCATTTTAACGAATTCCGTGAGGTCGTGTAATTAGAGAGGATAGATAGGTACGTTAATCTGGATTAAAGTAAGGTGAAGGGGTTGAATAGAGATAGAATTTCGTCGGCTGTTACCGAGGATCAAACGAGTGACATTGGATGCTAAATAAACGTAAACTTGGCATTGAAGCTTTTTTCAGGATTTTTAAATGCAGCATGTTTTGAACGGGCATTTCTACTGTTTTACGGGCGTGCTGAAATGCACATTTTGGCCGATAATTTACTTTGTCTTACAAGACGTCCTTATGTCTACATATAGTATATATATATTCTTTTGAATAATATTTTGTTCTCATATTAATGCCTCATAAAACAATTATATGATTCTCTTTCTCTCTCTCTCTCTCTTCATGAATCTCCTGCAAGTCGTTAAATATCGTGCGAAGGTCGATCGGTTTGTGCGGTCACAATCCGTAAATTAATCTTCGAATTTGCGTCATTGTCTATTTCGGTTGCCACGCAACCCACTCTTGAAAACATCAGCTGGTAATGCGGCTCACGTTTGCCAACAGTACTTAGGATTTCACTAATGCGGATTACTTGCCGAGCTGACATTGTTTTGTCTTGAGTTCAAGGGTTTGTGAGACTTAGCACGGTCAATGTGAGGAAAATAGGACATTAACTTGATACCAGTCCAACGTATAATATAAATAATTCTAATTGTAAAGAAGATCACCACAGATTTAACATTCAGCCTTAGTTTATTGAGAATTACAATGTTCTCTAATGTTCTAATTCTCAATAAACTAAGGCTTGACGTTAAATCTGTGGTGATCTTCTTTACGATATCTATTGATCATCCGCCATCGGCTCCACTACTATTTCTCTCTCTCTCTCTGAATACCAAGCATATCTACTGTATTCCAGGTCACAGATCTCTCTGTCCGCGAGGTTGTACACGATGCGATGACATTAACGGATGTACACAATGCAGAAGGTCATTTCTGTTCATTTCTCAATCGAAAGGGAAAGAAGTTGGACATTGTACGCATCATTGCCCGGCTGGATACTTTGGGCAAAGAGGAAGGCCTACAAACAAATGCTTAAGTATGTTCCGTATCCGTATAAATATCTTCACCTGACGAATAAGCTGATCTCCGGTAGCTTGTGAATGTTATAATTCTCAATAAATCAAGGCTGGATGTTAAATCTGTGGTGAATTTTCTTTGCGATATCTATTGGTCCTCCGCCATCGACTCTACTATATTATTTGATATATCGTAAATACGATTCACCACTAATGATATAATTTTCAACAAAACAAAGACTGGACGTTAAATATGTGGTGAATCTTCTTTACGATATCTATCTATAGTAATATTTTTACACACCAACGGCACGTTGCGTATTGCCGCGGTGAATACATACAGATCTTTGCTCATCAGTCTACCGAAGACCAATTTACTAATTAGGCTCTACGCACAGGATCAATATGTGATGAAGTTACTGACGATAGGAATCTGTAGCCCATTGCGCGTCGCCACGCAGACACACAGAGCATCACCTTGTTACCAAAACTAAAAACCTTCTTTGTATAAACAGAATGTGAGGTACCAAACTGCAAGTCCTGCTTCACAAGTAGCTACTGTACTGAATGCCAAGACAAGTTCTTTCTAAACGGCGAGAAATGCACGGCTCAATGTCCAGACGAATTGACAGCTAATCCATACACAAGAAAATGCGAAAGTAAAGGTGATGACAACCTTCATCAAAGTCTGGAAACTAGCTGGTTGACCCGATTTCACTCCGACTTGGAGTATAAGCCCTACGCCGACTTATCGTGCGTATTGTGGCCGATTCAATTCCATGCCAAGCACCCAAACCCAACAAAAAACAAAAACCACAACAACAACACACACAAAAAAACAAAACACAAACCCACAAAACAACAAAACAACCACCAAAAAACCCCACCCCCCCCACCCAAACAAACCACAAACAAAAAACCACACACAAAAAAAAACACCACAAAACCCACCAACACAAAAAACCCAAACAAAACCAAAAACACACAAACACAAACCACAAAACCAAAAACACACAAACACAAAAACAAAAAAAACACACCCAACCACAACAACAAACAAACACAAAACAACCCCAACCCCCCCAACACACCAAACAACACCACCCCCACAACAAAAATGCCTGTGGGTTGGGTGTGGGAGTATGGCAACCGACAGTATACCACCCAGCCTTACTTTAGTCAGATAAAAGTTCATAGTCTAAACCCTCCAAGCTTAACTTAGCACTTAGACCCTAACTAACTAAACCAGCCTTACTTTAGGAGTCAGATAAAAGTATATAGTCTAAACCCTCTAAACTTAACTTAGCCCTTAGACCTACCTAACTAAATCATTTTTATCAACAGTTGACTGCGTTGTTGGAAAATGGAGCTCATGGAGCAGTTGTTTAAAACGAGGTCGTTCCCGCTCATGTAAACACGGCAGAAAGGAGCGTAGACGGGTTATATTACGACGGCCCACAGACAACGGGAAACAATGTCCACGAGTTAAAGAAAGAAGAAAATGCAAAATGCCACAAAAAGAATGTTCTGGTGTGCAAAAATTTAACTAAATACCCTATTCTATCATTACTATTTCTCACCTAAATTTACGACGTTTAGCAATAACTCGATAATATTGGCACGCGTATACTCACTAAGCATTGACCTGGCACACATGACCTTAGTTATTATTATTATTGTTTAAAACATAGAGTGGCGCTCATCGCCGATGAGGTTTGTTGCGCCACGGACGTAACACTAGGAACTAGAATGGCTATACATATTTATCTTTATAAGAATCTCTGGCAGTTCACCCCTATACTTTACAGCTGCAAGCCAAACTCTTCTGGCCTGCATTACTCTTACAGCACATCTTTCTAAATAACAAACTGATTGCATTTACAGCCAGCGGAAGATAAATGTAGCCAGTAAGTAAAACGCTTCGCAAAAAAGTTAAGGCGGGCTTGATAAATAACATTGCAACTAGGGGTAAACCGATCATCTTCCTGGCCGATATCAGTATTTTTGCGAATATCGGTATCGGCCGTTAGTCAAGCAATGAAGTCGATATTGGATATCGGCCTCAATAGTCAGAAAATAATCGGTTGGAAGTCGAGTCGGCCGATTTTTCTGTTGCCGATATCGGCTATAAGTCATGTGAAAAGCCGACTATCGTATTGACAGTCTTGAAAACCAATATCGGTCGATCTCTAGTTGCAATGACCTGGTGAAGATCTAAACTAGACTGCCTAAGGTAAAACTCCATAACCAACTCACAAAGATTAGACTAAACTGCGATGATTTCTAGAGATCTATAGAAATCGGTGGCGTGGCGACCAGCCACACTTTACTAAAATGCAAATATGAAAAAGCCATCAGGCCTACAGCATAATCATATGCAGAGAGAGAACCGTAGGCTAAGGAAATCCCTGAATTGCTGTGAGCAATAATTGAAAACAAAAAGAGTCATTGCAGACTAGGTAAAAAGAATCATTACACAGTTTCTTAGGCTTGTTGACTGCTGTGCGCACGGTACCTCTCCTGTTAAAGCCTTCCCTGCATGCATCTGTCATACTAATGTTTCACAGCGCAACTAAACGCACACTTCTCCACTGCTACCTCGCTAAACAACTGGCGACTTCGAAGCACTGAATGAGACCCTCTTTTGCTTTCGATAATCAACTGTGATTACTAACACGCGCTACTCTTTCAATACTCGCGTTGATATTTTCCGATTCTTTATGACGTCAGCCGATTTACCAGGGATGCCGACATTGAACGCTCACTAGAGCGGAACGTTGTGGCGAACTGTTCGTGATGCCTTTTTGATTCGATCAAGAATCTGTTCTTAGAGATGACCGCCATCCACCCATAAGATTACGTCATATTGCATCCACCCAACTCATTGTGACGTCATTTGCTTTCAGCAATGAACGAATTGGTAAGGCGGCAAAAGTTGAACGAAAGACGAAACAATAGGAAAGGTAAAAAAGGCGGGAAGCGAAAAGGAAAGCGGAAAATTCATAGCAATAGCGCCAAAAGTACGAACGATCCGGGGCGATGACGTCATAAACAGGAAACTTTGTGTTGTCACAATCGCATATGGAAACGTCTTCTGCGAGCAAATGAAGATGACGCAACAATGGAAAACCTGGTGTCGTCAAAACACGTGACTGAATCGTCATCAAGCGGACTGACGTCAGGCAAACTGCCAAAATGGATGCCACAGTAGACGGGATAGAGGGCATATCCAGCCGGAACGCCAGACGCCTTTTCCGTTGCAGCCAACACCGCGAGCCGCCATGTTAGGCCGTCTTCCACTACCTTGAGGGCTATTGACAATTGGACACCTAACAAGCGGTTAATACGGTTGCCTAGTCTAACCGGTGATATTCGGTTGTAGGGGATCTCCGGAGATCTACCTTAACCTAATGGCATGAACGATACCCTTTTTCTGCACAGCGACAAATTCGAACGGTCGACATTTGCCATGCCATCGGACGATCTGATAGAGACCATAGGCCAACAGTGAACAAAAAACAATGGTACAGTGTAGACGGTCGACCGATTATCGAGGCCGATATTTGTATTTTTGCGATTATATCGGTATCGGATGTTAGCCAAGTAAGGAAGTCAATATTGGATATCGGCCTAATATCGACTTTTGGCAGATATTCATGATTTTCGGATTGTCGATATCGGCCATCAATCATGTGAAAGGCCGATTATTATCGTATCGACCTTGAAAGAACCAATATCGGTCTATCTCTAATCTGAACACCACAAATGTAGCTTTCAGTTAGTTCGGAAAACCGAGTTTTTTTTTAGGCGTTATAAATTGCACGAATAGGCCTATATTTTTGTTGATATTTTGCGTGCAATAGGATTTCACTTTTTTTATCAAATACAACTTATCGTGTAACTGACCTGAGTTACGTGATTTTACCAACCAGAGTTGGAGAGAGACGGGTATAGTCAGAGGTACTCAAGCGGCGGAAATAATGCGGTGATGCTTGTAATTACTACGTGGGCGTGTCTGATTCGCTGTGTCAAGAGGCACTTCGCTATATCTTATGACGTCACGGACCGCGTTCCAGCTCAGTGGTAGAAACATGGGAATTCAATGGCGTTGTTGTCTCATTCACCACGGAAGAACAGGGTCCGAATTCAGGCTCTTAATCCTCTGCTTCTATGTAGACTACGGATCAAGGAGCTTGGAACTTTCGAATCTTTGAGATCTTTTATTATACGGTACTGTCACATACACTCAGAGGCTCTGGAGACAGATAGGCTCCAGAAGGCTTGGAACGTAAATAAGCTCAGGAACAAACAGTTAGAAAATATATTGTGTTATGGAAATGGTACTGGTATGGCGTTTGATTTCTCAAGCCTGGCGGCATGGACTTCATTTTCTTAAGCAGAGGTGGTACTCTGTGTGACTCTCCGGCGCAACGCAACATGCTATATTGCATATTGATTCTATATGTGAACTATCAATAGAATTGAATATAAAAATTTGTTAGACGGTTATGGTGTTACTCCTTTGGCTAGTGTCAAGCGACCCTATACACGCACAGAACGTAAGGAAAATGAACCCGGTTACGTAACGAAAGCTTGGGGTGACACCACGGCCATCCCAATAAAACCACAAGTCAACACGATACAAATAATAGCAGGTTAAGAACATGATTACTTCTTGGTTAGTATTGCACGTGAACTGATACGAGTCGTCAAGGCGGACTATGAAGACCGTCTTCCAGCAACGGTGAGCTTCGGATAGACTGAAAATGCGAGGTTTGTTAGACGAGAGAATGTCTAAAAATATCTGGGTTAGGAGTCGGCAACATTTCCGGGCTGACGGACCAATCACACTCTCCACTACGCTCCCGTCTTGAATCTTTCCTACAAGCGGTCGCGCAGATTTCCTATGTACTTTCGTATCATTATTAACATTTACGGTGACTGCAATACGCCATTCGTCGAAAGTCCGATGTTGTTCATCGAAACTCACTCGCTGACATTGCAGGATCGCACATTAAATATAACGAAGGCGCCTATCTTCTTTTGATCAGTATTAACATACCTGCTTTCTAACATGGGGTTCAAATGGATTATCCCGTGGAGTGGTAGGAGGTAACGCACGCCTCGCGGACCGGCAGTTGCCGACCACAAATCTAGGTTACTAAAAACCGCTCGTACCCGAAATTTACGTCTCAAAGCTCGTTCAATTTCTGGCGTTGGTCCCGTTGCCGTTGACAACGTCTTGTTTCTGGTCAAAAGGGGAGTTCCGCCAGGGCTTCGTTTTATCGCCGTCTTTCGTAAACCCTGCAATACGAGAACGAGAGATCTTTAGTCCCGTTCATGTGTTTACTAAGCCAGTGACCCCCCCCCCTAAAAATCACATACTTCCCAGGGTCAGCAAACCAGGGACTGAAGTTAACCAAACAAATTACACCGATCCCATAACTGGCCCTACTTACAAGTGCGGGTTGGGGCGGAGAGGGAAGCCAGCGCAATGGTCGGTCGCCTTCTCTCTGCATTTAGTCGATGTATCACCATCCGCTGGGGCAAGCCTTTCTCGTATAACCTTTAGGCCCCGAAAAGCACCAGGATATTAGGCCTTGATATTAGGTTTAAAAGCTTTGAAATCATCGTGCAGACCACCATGTCGTGGCAAACCGCAATGGAAGTTGAACTTTGAACTCACCCTTGATGCAAGAGTTAATTTAGGCGTCGACAATAACATTTTCGCATTTGGAATTTCTTGTTGAGGCCTTAAATTGACAGAGGTAATGTCTGACAGAGTTATCCTCGGATGACTCATAGGAGCCTGTACAAAATGCAACATAGCGTCAGTCAGGAGCCTTCACAATATCTCTTTACATTTTTAAATTCCACTTGAGCAAAGACTTTCCTCGACTATGACCGGTCCTAAGCCGTGGTAATTGGCGAGGGTTGCAACAGAAAAGGTCAAAGGGCACTGTATTGTTATACAGCAGAGCACGGCTGAATCGCAACAATGAAGAACTTATCTTGTCAGATGGTGCAACTCAGTCACAAATTACGGTCCATAGCAGCAACTACCAAAATTAGCATTGCTTTGGCTGCTCTGGAGTTGGGATTGGCAACTCGAATCGAACATTCGGAATTGATTCGACTGCAAATTTAGAATCGCGCTTACTACCACCACTGAGCGGACGTCAAATATTTTAGGTAAAAACTCTTTTCTGTGACGCTCACTTCGTCATTTTCTCTGGCACACTCCTTGCTCAGCTTCTTCTCAATGTTCTTCACCTATTTTTTTGGTTTATGAAAAGGGGCTGATTCGATTCGTATTCAAAATCAAAAATGATTCGATCTGCCCATTCCATGGCGTGGGTTTGCAAGGTCAAACGTCACTCGAATCAATGAAAAACTTACCTTGTTCTCTTTATCGAGAACTCTTGAATTTGGAGCTGCTTTCAACTTCACCTTCAAGATATCATCGAGAGATATGCATGGAACCTGAATTTGAAGGTCATACAAGGTCATATCCACCAGCTCAATGCTTAGTAGTAAGTGCACGTCGATAATTCCGGCTTATAGCTCTTAGATCAGTGTCACAAACATCCAGCATTTTTACCCTTCTAACGTAACATACGCCAGGCGAATGCTTAGTACGAGTGTCGATACTTCCGGATTACACCTCAGATCACTATCACAACCTTCAACACTTCCCCGATACTAACTTACGGTATACATGTCGATACTTCCGGATTATACCCCAGATCACTATCACAACCACAACTCTCCACACTCGCTGCACTGACTGCAATGCAGAGAAGGAACGGATACCAATTTTAAAGTCTTTGGTTTGACTCCACACCCCGCACCCTTTCACCAGATGGAGATGAATATCATGTACGAGCGAACCTTGGAGTGCTTTTCTTTCATCACTGTTGGCTGTTTTCTGCCGACTGGAGCCGATCTTTTCCATGGTTGAGGGGCCTTTGAAAAAAAATATGTTTTAGAGGTATGAATCGAAAAAGAAAACCACGCGGGACCGTAATATACCCTGGTACATGGGGACCATTGGATAGAGCCATCAGATACTTGGGGACTGATGTACATGGGGAACACTGCATAGAATCACTTGATATGTCTAGTCCTCTGTAACTGAGGAACTGAGCAACACTTGATAGACTGGTACATAGGGAACACTGGACAGAATAACCAAGATCTACGGGAACCTGTCTTACTGAGGTACATGGGGAACACTGGATAGAAATATCAGATGTATGTGGAACACCCTGACTGAGGTACATGGGGAACACTGGATAGAAATATCAGGTGTATGGGGAACACCCTGAATGAGGTACATGGGGAACACTGATAGAATTACCAGATGCATGGGGAACAACCTGACAGTGGTGCATGGGGAACAGCCTGAAAATAGTAGGCCTACATGGGGAACACTGGATAGCAATTTCTGGATATGTGGGGCCCCGGCCATGGTTCATTTATGGAACTTTTACATTTCTCCAAATAGGCTACATGGTCAAGTGTTCCCCATGTACAGGGGGTCAAAACACACAAATGCACCGATTTACCTTTACAAGTGGAGGTCGGAGGAGGCGGCGGTGGTGGTGGGGCAGGAGGAGCAATTGGAGCTGGGGCAGGGAGCAGTTCCTTTCGTGTTGAAATCTTATCAAACTGTCGTTCCAGTTCATCGACTTTTCGAGACAATTCTCTCAGTTCTTCTTTCGTCTCTCTCAATTCGGATTGCGTCGAATAGAGATGAGCTTCTAAACTGTGACGATGTAAAAACATCGACTTTGCATAATTTAAACTGTTTGGCAAGAGCTGAAAGAGAGAGATAAAGAGATAATCTGGGAACAATATACAAATATGCGATACTAAACAGGAGAGGCAGCGGGCTAGCGGACTCAAGAACTACAAA
The DNA here is from genome assembly GCA_030412335.1 of Botrylloides violaceus. Lineage (NCBI taxonomy): Eukaryota > Metazoa > Chordata > Ascidiacea > Stolidobranchia > Styelidae > Botrylloides > Botrylloides violaceus. The sequence goes on from JASFYC010000352.1 coordinate 25,802, forward strand.
AATTGTCAGAGTCGTCCGAGCTAAGTCTGGGCTCTGTTCGCTCCTTTCGTCGCTCACTAGACATTAATAATACAATTATCTCACAGCCCACAAACTTATCAGTAACTCCTTGAATTATTTATGAGATCTGCAAGAACAGGGTCGTTCGTTTAGAATCGGGAATTCAATGTAGTTCAAGGTTTGTTTTCGATTTGGTCAAACAGACGGACAGACAAGCTTATATTTGAAGATGAAGACGATGCATTGTTATTGTCAATGGCTAGCGTTGTTCGACCGTAGGTTATCGCTGATTGACCCTTCGTGATATTTTTTGTGAACTTTCTCAATGTTAATAAATGAACTTCTCTCTCTCTATCTTTCTATCTCATCGAGTCAGCCACCGCCGTTTACTACGATCCGAAACTGCGGTCTGTTATTTAGTATCTCCCTGGTTAAGCACTTACCCTGACACACCACAGAAATAACCCTTTCAAACCAGGCTGTATGTTGAATGGATGGCGAATGTGTAAATCATCTTCAGATGGAGAGGCGATGTCCACTTTGGCAATTTTCATTCTCGAACTGAAAATAGATGCAATGAATCAGAATTTCATGGCTGCTTTGCAAGTACATGTTCTCGTTGCAATGAAATACAGAATTTTGGATCACATGGCTCACGTCACGTGACATCATCGGGAGTCACCCACCAAGTCCAGGATACCAGCGACTCTGAAACAGCTAACTTGTACAAGCAAACCAATAGCCCACAGTCTGACCATAGCGGCTCTCGACTTCCAGGTCTGTGATTAAGATCGCCTCGATCCCGTGGCACCCGATGAATGAAGCTTGAAAATATTGTAACTCTCAATAAAACAAGGCTGTGGTTGAATCAGCAGCACTTAGGCAGGTCAAAACAGTTCACAGCCTAGCCCTATAGTTTCGAATCAAGACACAAGGAAGCTCAACTCACAACTGGACACGACGATTTACAGCTGATTTCAAGTGAAAAATATACTCGATACTCACTGTCGCCTGTTTTTAGAATATCTTGGTCGTCTACTTGTTTCAAAAATATCTTTTTTCCGCCGACGAGTCATAACTCATAGGCTGCATAGAGGTCAAAACTGCAATTATTTCGCCCAAAAACCTCAAACTTTTGGTTTAAATATCCCGCTTACAGTGACGAATCTGCTATGTAGCAACGTTATCGAACGCATCGATCTTTTTTGGTTTTTCAAAAATGATGAAGGCAAATTTTAAGTTTCACGGGCACATTACTGTACATCAAACTCTAAAATGTTTAAATTAGCTTTTAAATCAGTATGTTAAAAATAAAAAATAGAAAATCTTTCCATAATGTAAAATTATGACTGGATATTTAGCGACATCTACCGGACTATTTTTCGCGAAATATTTTGTCACCTGCAGTCGCAGCTTTTTCTTCGCTTCGATAACTCGAGGATGGAATACTGGTCATTTTTCGTCGATTGAAACCTAAATATATCCACAATTATCCTTTATTTCACCCAGAATTTTATTTAATTCACATTAGAAACATTTTAGAGCCCCGACGGCTTCCCGCACGCGATCAGCTCAGTGGTTATATGCAGGATAAACCATAAACGTCATCAAAATTTGACGTTGTCATAGTTACGATATCGCTGTAGTGACGACGCATCTCTTGTAGTTAAACTTGCAAATGGGGTAGCCACAAGTTTTCCCTCTACACTCCATTTGCCTAGCTACAATTTAGGTGGAAACGTAGAGTTGTATGAGCAGGAAAACGCTGTGAATTACATTCGGTGCCAGTTGGCTTAGCCTTTAGTTTGGTAAATCTAGATCGTTGAAGGTAAATTCCAGGTTGAAGCTGTCCCGTTAAAGTTCTTCATGAAAAAGAAGAGTTTCAAACAGTATACATTAGATAAGATACTTAGAAGAACAGAGAAAATGACAAGCAAGGTGAGATGCATCAAGTCTTAAGAATATAAAGAGAATACCGAGGATGGTATCCCAGGTTTCACAGGACGAGTACAGTACACTAGACCTAGCGGCCTACAAACCCGGTACGGACTACAGATACCGTAACTCATTAGTAGACCTAGTTGAGAGTGAGACAAGCTCCCTGAGACAAACGTAGCGAGAATATAATTTAAAAATATAGCTTGAGCCCAAGTGACATAATCAGGCAATACCTTACAATAATGTCCAGCTCCATTCTGTCCAGACTAAGTGAAAATACTTTGAGGTCTATCTCTGAAAGCAGTCAATGATTACAAGGTTGGGGCCCCCCTTTGGCAACCTCACTAGCCTACCATACCCCTTGCGTACGGTACTGACAACATTCAAATCTATTTCCACAGAAATCTAAAATGTTGAGTGCTCGCGTTCGTTCACGAGTTAAAAAAAAGGAAAAAACAGATGATGAAGAAATGATCGAAAAAGAACCGAGAGGATCGTTCGCGTGGAAAATATTTCTTCCGTCACAAATCAAAACACTCGCGTCAGCAGAAAGCCCAGAGGATTTAGAGGTAGGCCCTATAGGCGATACATTCCTCCTATATATTCTTTTCAATATTGGGCGACACTGACAGCTGCACACCTATACAGCGGAATCTGTCCATATTTTCTTGATGAACAAACAGAGCTTCAACAGCTTGTGAATGTTCAATCTGCCGTGATTGACTCTTACCTAGACAGTCCGTACCACTAATTTTTTGAAGAAATTTAGTTAGAAGTTGGTACGATCAGATTCAACGTCCCACTTCATTTATCTTATAACTTTGGTTCACAAGCTTTCAGAACTTCTCTCCTCCATCAGGTGAACTTTCACAATACATGAGACAGCCGACCAATTTCGTACGTAGGGATACTATTCATCATGCACCCGCAGCTTCACTATACTAGGCCTACTACACAAATAAATTGAGATAAATTTTGCAGGATAGAATGGCAAACGCTCTCAACTTGGACCAATACGATGTCGATCTTAGAGAAGGAGCACAAGTCGATTACTATGTCGCAGCCTTCCACTGGGCACAACAGCGATCATTCGACGAGCGCCAACTCGGTGGATTCATGGGACTTTTATCGACCCTCCTCGATAATTTAAAAGAAAACAATATGCCAAAAGTAGAGAATATAAAATACTTGAAGGACTGTTTTAGCGGCGTCGGATTGGATAATCCCGAGCAAATTCCTATCTCTCTCTATTTTTTCACGCTCGAGCAAGCAAAAGACGTAATGGAGTATCTTCTGACAACGTTTTTTCAGCACTACGAATTGTACGAGTATCTGTTCAAGGTAAAAAACCGTTTCTTCTTACGAAAGAGATTGAACACTAGGTCGATTTTAAAAAATGCATTCTCTATGTTATAATAGCCATTATGACTTCATAAAAGAATTTACAAACTGCCAATATTTTCCTGCCATTATGACATCATATTGCTGTATCAAGTTCACATTGTGATATCGTAATGTTATTTCACTATGCATCCACCAAGTAGCTAAGCATCTGGGCTGACTGACTAAGTTTACTACGCACTGCAATATTAATAATGTTTCAAACGCCATAATTTCATATTTTGAAATATGAGAATGCTAATAAAGAGTGAATGCAACTTGATTGACTGCCTGGTGCGTTGTGTGTGGTAAACGGGGTAACTGGGAGGTGGAGTCACGGACCCAAGCAGCAGGTGACGTCATAAATCAGTCTTTATGACTTGATAATGTCCAGTTTTTCCTCCCAAACTAGAAGATTAATGGCAGAGGTGGCTACTCTGTGTGGCAACATGCTATGGATTCCGTCATTATGGTTCTCTGTCTGCCACATTTTTCGATTTTTTTGAAGTTGCATCGCATTAGGTCTCTGATCCCTTACAATAACCACTAAATGGGTATACTGTACTGAAGACATGTTTCTTATTGTCACATCAGATTGAACAAGATGAATTGATTATTGGATCATACTTGGGCGTATTAGTCTGTCCAGAAAACGCCGGTCCGATCCCACCGCCGTTGGAAGAAGGAGTGACGGCGGACGTACACGATCGATTCTATTTGAACAAGGACGGAGAGAAAGGTGAGCGTATTTGGTTGTATTAAGGAGAGGAGCTCCAAAAGCATGTGAATGCTTTAATTAAACCAAGGCTGGACGTTAAATCTGTGGTGAATCTTCGTTGCGATGGAGACATAACAAGGTAACATGAATAAGATTCACCACAGATTTAACATTCTTGGTTTGTTGAGAATTATACCATTCACAAGCTTTCGGAGCTCAGCATGTGAATGCTTTAATTAAACCAAGGCTGGACGTTAAATCTGTGGTGAATCTTCGTTGCGATGGCCACATAACAAGGTAACATGAATAAGATTCACCACAGATTTAACATTCTTGGTTTGTTGAGAATTATAGCATTCACAAGCTTTCGGAGCTCAGCATGTGAATGCTTTAATTAAACCAAGGCTGGATGTTGACGACATATGATGACATGATTTATAAATATGTGTAAACCACGACATTTTGTCATGCGAGGGGTTTCACCTCCATTTCACCTGGTAAAGGAGGTAAGCTCTGAAAGCTTGTGAATCTGACAATTCCCAATATACTAAGGCTGGATGTTAAATCTGTGGTGAATCTTCATTGTGATGGACACATAACAAGGTAACATGAATAAGATTCACCACAGATTTAACATTCTTGGTTTGTTGAAAATTATAGCATTCACAAGCTTTCGGAGCTCAGCTTCTTCACCTGATGAAGATGGACGTTCAATCCACGGTTAATCTTCCTTACGATATCTATCGATCCTCTGCCACCGGCTCCACTATATTCTTATTTTAGTAAGGTGATAATTCTCAATAACCCAAGGCTAGAGTTTCTTTACGATATCTGTTGATTGTCGGCCCATCGGCTCCATATTCTTAGCCTTTGTTAGATATGGAGAGTCTAGAGTTCACGACCTTTCCTTCAGATGCAGAACAAATGGACCATGACGGGGACGACGAGACAGCCGATGATGTCACAGACGCTGTCATGAACGCAATTCAAGCATCTGACGACGATTCGGTGAGGCAAGTCGCTCCCGACGAATTGCGAAAGGTCATTCTAAAGGTCACGAACGAAATGATCTTGCCAGCGAAGAGAGAGATAAAAGAGAAAATAACAGAGAGAGAGCAAAGTTACGTCGCAAAAATTAGCAAAGTCCAAGTAAAATAGACAAAAAATTCATATTTTTGATACATATTTTTGTTTAATAAATTCAATATTTTATTGTTTGGTATTATTGAGAAATGGTTAGGAGTCTGTCAAAGGCATTAACTAGGAGCTACCTGAACCTTGATATTGCACAAGAGAAAAGAGAGAGATAGGAGTATTCAATCAAGGCAACTCATAATAATAAATGCTGAACTTGTATGAGAATGCACGAACATTCAACATCAAAATGGATTGCACTAGAAATAGGTTACAGCAAGTTAAATGGAAGAGAGAGAGTAAATGAAAAGGGTATAAAGCCTACTGTAGCGGAAATCATAGATCAATGGTAATGGGGGTGTTCCAATTCGTGATGTCACAATTAAAAGAATAAGCATATTTCATCAGGTGGTTTTAGTGAGCTTATAGGGAACATGGTGCTCATGAGAAATACTGCTCACGGGGAACACTGTGCTCATGAGGAAACACTGCTCACGGGGAACACTGTGCTCATGAGAAATACTGCTCACGGGGAACACTGTGCTCATGAGGAAACACTGCTCATGGGGAACATTGTGCTCATGAGAAATACTGCTCACGGGGAACACTGTGCTCATGAGGAAACACTGCTGACGGGGACCACGAGTTCGAGGTGAACCACGTGTTTATGGGGAACACTGCCCACGTGCTCGCGGCGATCACTGTTCACGGGAACAAGGTGCTCATGGGGAACACTGCTGACTGGGAACCACATGCTCAAGAGGAACACTACCCACGGGAACCACGTGCTTGCGGGGAACACCGTATCGACCAGGTATGATTTTTGGTGCTGAAATGACGATCAAGCTTGTATGTAAACTGAAAATGAAATGCATAAAAAGTAACCACGTTGCTAAAAATACCTTTTTCGTTAAAATCCCAAAATTTTCAAGTCTTTAAACTCATCAGTAAACCGAATATGCCAGAAATTGGTTTTTTGACCGTTTTCATATTTTTACACTTATTTATTTCAGAATAAGTATTTTTTAAATAGCCGTATCGCATAGAAGCTAAATGAAAAATCAGAAAGCTTTAGATAAAATCGGTCTCAGTTTGGAGCCACAGCGAGCCTGTCTGGAAACGGATATATAACATAAAGAGAGATCGATAGAACTTAAAGAATTTTAATAACGTGTCTATTTCTTTGAGAGGCCGGCAAAAACGGCCGCAGTAATAGTTAGAGTGTACGCAATCCCCATGATGATGAAATTTCTTTTGCCCTGACAAATGAAAAAATGGCTTGGGGTTGATGTAGGCACTACCACAGATTCAAGTCACCACAAATTCTATAATTGTGGACACGATCGGGTAGGAATGGACCACCTTAGGACGATACTTGTATATAAGTGTTAGCAGAGTGCCAGTTTGGATTCAAGTCACCACAAATTCTATAATCAAGGTTAAGGATTTACTTACTTTCACTTCTTTGTAAATAAGCACACCCCATAGTGATGCGATAATACCTGGCCCAGTCGTCACAATAGGGAAACTGATCGCTTCGCTAAGATACTCATTTGCAATAAACCAACCGATGTCAGCAATTCCCCACATCCAGCCCGAAATCATCCCCGGAAGGATAACTTGCGGAAAGACCTGCAGGAATTATAAAGGAGATGCTCTGACTCACAGATAGGTCTATTATGACGTCGCAATTGCCATGACAACCCCCTAAATTTCCCGCCAGATACGCCACTGGCTGTGAGCTGGGTCCGAAACTCTGAATTTTCTGTAGTTTAGTCGTGATATCAGGGTTTCGGAATATCTGTTGGGTTGTAGCCTAGGAATACGATATGAGATCAAGCACTTCGTACAGATTCTTTGAAATCGTTAACCATTCCCGCACGAAGACACATTCATTCTATACTGACACTCTAACTCACCTTTGGTTTGTTTCTCATAAAAATTGCATAGAGGATGAAATAAGCAGTTGAAGTAACTAAAATGCCGCAGAAATGAGCAAAAACATAGTCCAGATCTGGAAAAAAGACGACCTCATTGTTGTAATAATGCCAAGTATATTGGTGAGAATGTAGTGGAGCCAATGGCGGACAATCAATAGATATTGTAAAGAAGATCACCACTGATGAAGGGCCATTTTGGTGAATATTCTTTACAATATCTATTGATCGCTCGTCATTAGCTGCACTACAGTATATTCTTCGATAAGTAGAGCGCTGATTTCGCAACAAAACTTCATTTTCACTGTTCCATCTACTGGACTTTGCGCTCTGACTCAGCAGAAAATTTACTCAGCACTTAACTCCAGCTAGTTGGCCGATTGTAACCTCACAAATATTTAAATAAACATATTCTCGTGATTGGTGTTGTTTGATCATAGTGTATAGTCCTAATGAAGTCATGTGGTGGAATTTGCAATTATGACAGAACAATTGTATGTGGTAAGCCTAAGATGTTACTGTTACCTTTCTGAGACGCTCCAGAATAGTTATCTTTGATATGGATAACAGGAGTGAACGAGAGTCCGTACAGAATCCCAGAGAATACCGACAAAACACACCCTCTGCGGGCAAAACAGATTTGGAAATCTTGAATTAATTGATTGAAAATATTTATTAACTTACAAGATACGTCTGTACTTGTCTGGCAGTTTGTCGACCCACGAATCGTCTGCACTTGGAGTCAGTTCCTCTGATCTAAGAATCTAAATATGCTGTTAAAATTTCAATTTGCATTACCACTACTAGTATATATACTAAACGTTGACACCTAATGTTTCATAGACCGTCTGCTCGACGAGTATATGCCTTTTTGTACATATATTTACCAATGTTTACGGTGACTGCTACATGCCTCCATGGCCAGGTCATCGCCGTAGCAGACAGAGTGTTAGGACTTGGTTGTTTATAGTGACTGCAATATGCTGTCATGGTTGGGTGATCTCCATAGCGTATGAAGTCACCGCCGTTACAGACAGAGTGATAGGACTGGGTAGTACATTTACTAACAAACTTTATGGTGACTGTAATATGGCGATATCGTTCGGTGATCCGATGAGCTCAATTCAATTAAAAAATGAATAAACCTCATTGTCTGATGCGTTCAGCAACCTCTCCTCATCCTCTCGGACTCTTTTCGACGGATCAGACGCATCAGATTTTACGAGAACCCAAAAACATGCTCTAGATTGAAACAGTCATTCAATGTAATCTAATCGAATAAAATTTACAGTGGGGATTGAAAAAAGTCAATTTTTGGCTAACGACTCGAGTTAAATAAACTATTAAAGTCACATTTTCTGACTCAACTCGACTCAAGTCATTCCGAGTAAACGACTCGATTCAAGACTCCGGAATTATAAATTAAGACTTGACATGGGCTGAAAATTTCAGTTTTTTATAAAAATTGGAAACTTCAAGGTCTGTGCAGACAGCCAATAGTAAAGGAGATGAGTTAAAAACTTTTTTCATGCACTCTGACATCTAGTCCGAAGAAAAGTAAGTCAAACAAAAGAAGACGCCACTTGACATTATTAAACGGCGATAGCCTAGATTTGAAAAAAAATGATTTAAACTAACCCTACTGATGTAATTCACTCCAAACAACTCGAATGGTAACTTACGCTGTCATGGCGAGTCCGATTGAAATATAATTGAATGTCGGGTTATTTGGAACCTGCGGCTTCAAACCAAACCACCCAAACCTACGAAAATGGAGAGAGAGAGAGAGATTAGACACCTCCAATGTGACATCATTTAACTCCATAGAGCTTAAAATTCTGGCATCGCGGGGCAGATTACCAACGGCAATGCACAGGGGAAGGTTGCGATATTTTGTACCCTAGACATTTTAAAAACTCCAGAGAGCCACCAGTCAAAGAGTCACATAACTTCATCGACTCCTGGTCTAAGCAGCGGTGCCTAGTTAAATTTGTCTTACCTTCCACTGGCCCATCCTGACAACAGGTTAAATGAACCCCATATAAGTAACCCCAGTCCGAGTCCGATAGTTTTGATGATCGGAACCACGCACATATTACCTGTCGCCCATAGGAAGCCTGGAGAACGAAACAGAGATAATAGTCGATGTGCAAAGGATAACAGAGAATTAACGTATCCCACCTCCGAGCATTGCTAGTCCATAGAACTGAGGAAAGCTCTGGATGCAATTCACCACAAGACCTGTCATCCAGATTGCAATGCAAAGTACCCATTGAAAAAATATTCCTGAAAATTATTTTTCGGATGTAAGTCATTTAACCTTCCTTCCTTTTCCAGCAACTCTCTCTCTCTCTCTCTCTCCCACGCTGGATTTTGTGTAAGTCTATGGACACCACTAACAGGTAGCCCCCGAAGCCATGACAGTGATCGCCCGATCTCTAATTGTATTCATTCCATCGCCGAGACCGCCAATTGTCACGTCAGTTCCTACATATTTTTGATATCATCAACACCTTAGTGGCGGGGTGCAGTCGCCGTACGACTGTTGCTCTAAAACCTCCAGTACTTCAAGTGTGCAGGTGCGCTAGCTTCTTGAAGCCAAAAATGTCGGTTGTGCAGTGAATGAGGAATCCACAGTGGGCTGTGGCCACTGGATTAACTGAATTGGGTTGTCAGATCAATTTTTGCGCTCCAGAAGTCGAATTTTCCATACCAAAGGCGAATAAATGCCAATTTTTCCAGTGAATGTCGAATCCACAGTGGTCCCTCACTATACCTACCACAAAAGAGAGAGATATAAATATAACTCACCGTCTCCCGTGTCAAATTTCTTCACAGGAATGAAGTTGCTGCCAAAAAATACGACGGCAACGCCAGCTCCGACAAATCCAACCCATCCCAAGTCTGATGAATTGCCTAAATAGGAAAGTTTAGACAAAGCAGAACAAATGCAGATAAAATATCATACTTGTAGGTACTGTAGTGTTTTGAACGTGAGGAGTCGCTGTTGTTACTCCCTGCTCCCAACCATATTTATGAAATGTTTGCGGATCTTCTGCATTCGCTACTGAAAATTTCAATCAATTGTTAAAACAAAAAATACATTTCGACTGACGAATCAGTCACCCAGATTTCATCCAAAACAGCATTAGCTGGGTATCTGTAGAGTATTGGAGGAATGGTGTGGCGCAAGGCACCACCAAAATACGGGAAAGCCGAAAGCGCAAAGCAGGAAAGTCCTACCTGGGCAAAATTATTGCAATTTAGAACTTACCTGGCAATATTTCAGCCGCCAAAATTATCAGAAGTACAGATCCCAACACGATGTTAATTCCCTTCATAACGCAAAGTCTTTAATTTGCTGTCTTCATGCAAGAAATCCGTCCCGATCTGCGAAGCCCGGAGTCCAAACATCAAAAGTCGATCCATAAATTTGTTTACTATAAAATTTAATGATTGACATTTCTATTGATGCGTAGCGAATGATATTTCTTTGTCCACACAATGACTCTTTATTCATCTCAGTGGTTTAGTGGAGCGAGAAAAAATTGAAAGTTTGGAATGTACAGCGTAAAAATGCGGGAATTCGTATCCATGATGGGACTGAGTCACAAACAGAGGATTTAGATATGTGTGCTGGGATCACCAAGATAAAAACAGCCTCCCGGCACAGAGTACCAAATTAAATGACGATAAAGACGAGAGAAAAGCATTATTATCAAGACTAAAAGAATAAAAAAGATTTTTATTAATTGAAGTGCGTGAATGCAAATCTGCGATGGGATTCTGGGATAAAACCGAGACAGGGCTAGTTGGCAACACGTATACTGAGTTGTTTTGACTCTTGCCCGCCACCTTGGGAAAACTCGAACTTCCTATCCCGCGTGCTCGCCAGCAGCGCTTTAGCTCGAAATTGGTGCGGTCTGAACTTCGCTTTGATACAGAAAGATGGCGCATCTACAAGCTAAACTTACTTCACAAGACTCTCAATACGAAATAGACAATAAAGCGTTTGATCTTCCAGGAGGTGTGACAGTTGAAGACTTAACCAAACTGGTGAATAAATTTCTGAAAGAAAAATACGACAACGTTCCACGCAAAGATGGCGAAGAAACAGAATTCAAGGCTGTAGAATTTGATTTTTTAATAGACGGTGAATTCTTAAGGACGCCATTAAATCAGTATGTTGAACTGAAAGGACTTCCCACTGAATCGGTAATAGATATTGAGTATGTCTTACGGCAAGAAGGCCCGAAACCGGAGGACCAATTCGCAGAGGATGACTGGATAAGTGGAGTGCACTCACTAGGAGACTTGATATTAACTGGATCATATGACAGTGGGATCACAGTACGACATACTACTGATGACGATTTAATCGTGAGAGGAATTGGCCACACACAACCAGTAAAATCAGTTTCGTGGATCGGTCGCGAAAATGATACTTATTACGCAGTAAGTACATCACAAGACCAAAGCGCCATCTTGTGGCAATGGAAAAATAGTGACGAAACAATGAAACCATTGTTTTGTTGCCGCGGTCACTCGCAAAGTGTCGAGTGTGTCGCCGTTCATCCAAATAAGGGAACATTCGTCACCGGTTCATGGGATACTTCTATAAAGTTATGGTCTACGTCACCATCGCCACAAGATGACTCTAACGAGCAAGAAGATTACGAAAAATCACGAAATAAAAAGAAACGACAACGTATCGGACAACGCGGAGTTACGAGAGTACCAAAATACACTTTAGCCGGCCACACGGAGTCAGTATCAAGCCTTGTGTGGCTCAGTGACTCTGATTTATGCAGCGTCTCGTGGGATCATACAATTCGAATATGGGATATGAATGAAATTAAAGAAAAAGGCAATTTACGAGGAGCCAAAGTATTTCTAGCGTGTGATTATTCGCAAGAAAACAACCTCCTCGTAACCGGAAACTCCGACCGTCACGTCCGAATCTGGGATCCTCGAAACAAAAGTAACTTTGGCAACGAATCATCTATAGTCAAACAAAATCTGTCGTCGCACACGGGTTGGGTGACGTGCGTTAAATGGTCGCCTAGCAACACTTACCAATTAGTATCAGGGTCTCTTGATTGGATGGTGAAATTATGGGACATACGTAACACGAAATCTTCGCTTTACGACCTCGATGGACATTCTGATAAAGTACTCTGCCTGGACTGGACTAACCTAGACGTCGTACTTAGTGGCGGGGCAGATCAAACTCTGTACAAGTATAGATTTGATAAATAAAAAACTTTTAAATTTTTTGCCTCTTTGACTACAGTCTTTTGGGTTAAAATTCACTGCTATTTATCAAAAATACAACTTTGTTAGGAGAGCAATGCATTGAATGAGATGTTTTAACACCAGATTCATCTAGATTGGACTTGGGTAATTGTCATAAATACAATTTTCTAGTGTGAGCGAGGTCTATATAATATCGATTTTCTCGAGGCTGATACAATCCCTACCCTTTCACATGACTGATAATGACCGATATCGAATATTGAAACTTCATGAATATCGGCCAAAAGTCGATATTAGGCCGATGTCCATTGTTGACTTTCTTACTTGGCTAACTGCCGATATCGATAATCGCAAAACTTCAAATATCGGCCTCGATAATCGGTCGACCAGTGAGAGAGAGTGGGAAATGTGGAGTGAACGATGCTGCTGCCTTGTGGCCGATTACCAGCTAACGAGATTAACGAGCGGTATTGGTAATCGCGTACATCCCAGTACTACGCATCCACAAGCCTGAAGTACAACAATAAAAACATGTATTGCGACATTTGCATATTTATAAAATATAGCAATTGCAGAGGGGGGGGATTGTTTGTACCGGACACACCATTTTGTCCTTCAAAAAATTTTATATCCCACTTTATTCAACAAGGTGGTAAGCAAAGAATAGAATTTCTTTGCTTTTGAGCGTACCATCTTACCAGTCACGGCAATTCGTGAATTAGCATTAGCATAGTACCAGGCCCTTTTTGAAGGTCTGATGAGCAGTTAGCAGCAAGCGGTCTCTGTCTGGGCAAGGGGTCGAAGGCTGGAGATTAAATCTGCGTTAAATTATGGATCAACCGTCATCAGCTTCACTACTGCACTGTTGTTATAATGATGACAGCTCGTGAAGCAGCATCGATATCCAGTAGAGAAGGTAGCATCCTCCACCCAGAGAAATCATGTTCAACAAAGCACTGATCCCGTGAACCTTCCCGAACCTTCTTTTAATTGCCTTGTACTCCTCGTCATTCTCCAGTTTGTCCTTATCTATGGTAGACAACACTAATTGCACGGCGGATTAAATTGGCGTAGTGTGTTGAAGGTTGTAAGTCTGCAGCTCGACCAATTCAACTTTTTATTTGGAATTTCTGGCGTTTTTTAACTACTAAGGTCATACACCAGGTCGATGCTCACAGTATATGTTTCAATACTTCCGGCATCTGGTGTAAGAAACACCGCCAAATCTGCTCCCACCCAGTCCATAGTCATGAACTATTGGGGAGGGCTGTGGTAGGAAGGGCCTCCAACACAAAAACCATCAAGGTGCAGGACTACGATAGGAAAGCCTTGACGCATCGATCAATTATAATTATCGCCCCGGCAGACTTTTGCGATTATCGGCGTCCGCATTTACACAAGGAAGTCAATTTTGATACCAGTCTCTTTTGACCAATATTCATGGAATATCAATATCGGCCAACAGTTATGTGAAAGGCCGAATGCCGTATCGTGCCGCATTCTAATCAACTCACCCGTGGCTTCCTTTTCCATTCTATGTTTTTCAAACATGATAGCAGTGGATCGGGGTCCAGCAAAAATTCCGTTACATACACTTGTGAGGAACATCGCTGCCGTTGACACGAGCTGAAAAATATCCATGGTTACTTAAATTGACCGTATACCAAGGCAACCCAGCCCTAAGCCTTGGGGGGAGGGGGAGGGTTGTGTGACAGGATGGGTATGCGTTGTAACTGTAATATCATCACTTGTAAATTCAAGAAAAGTCAAATTGCGAGAAAAGTACTCGCGATACGAATATGGACACAATACAATTTCAAACTAAGAAATTGGGGCCTGCATGGTAAGTTGGCTATCTGTCCATTGCCTGTAGCTAATTGAAGCCGGGTATTGGAGTTCAACTTGAGCTGAACGTCCAAGGCTGTATGACAAGACTTTGTTTCCAGGATGAAACTTAGGCCTATACAACAGCCAACGCATTTGCCATCGCGATCAGCTGCGGCAAGTATCTTTGTGATTTGCCTAAATGCACTGTGTGTCCTAATAGGAAGGAAGCAATGCAAGCAAATCAATACTGTCATGACTTGAGGAAATATGTAATCAATTCCAAGATGCATACTAATTTTTTAAATGATGTATCTGCTCACCACACATTTCTGTTCCTTCGTAAGTCCAGCCACATTTTGCGATGAACAGATCGCAATTAAGAACATCGTCAGACCAGTAACGGCTTTGATCAGAAAGTAGAAAGGAAATAATTTGCTTTGGACATATCCAAATGTGTGAGTCGGTACGCTTTTGTACAGGACGGGACCTAGAATAGACAGAATCGAATTTATTTTTTCATATTTTGGAAAATAACGAATAGTGGAACATATCGGACGATCAGATATCGACAAAACACCCAGAATCAATTTATTTGTGAGCGATTTCACAAGCGCAAGTGTTTCCCTATTAGCACAGCTTTTCCACGTGGGGTCAGTGTTCCCCATGAGCACTTGTTTCCCCGTGGGCTTGGCGTTCCCTATGACCACATGGTTTCCCGTGAGCACAGTGTTCCCAATGAGCACAGTGTTACCCGTGAGAAAGTTGGCAGTGTTCCCCTTGAGCACGTGGGCAGTGTTCCCCATGAGCACGTGGTTGTACGTTGGCAGTGTTCCCCATGAACACGTGTTTCCCCGTGAGCAAAGTTTTTTCAAGTGGGCAGTGTTCCCCGTGAGCACAGTGACGTCACGAGCTGGACCAGCCCATATTTTTTGCAAGCTGGCTGCATCCCTTTCAAATGTTGCCACTCAAGAGTCTGCCACATCATCCACAGGAAAATGAAAACAAGTCACTGACCTGCGACAAATGTCATCCACAAACTGAAACCAAAGTTGATCGCGATAGACGTGATGAAGAGAATTGAATTGACGAAACATTCTCCAAATACAAACGAATGCTTGCCATGCTTTCCTTCTGAACCATTTTGTTGCATCACAAGGTATCCGACCGTCAACGACGCCACCGCGACCAAAACGTGCCACACGCGGTTGAAGCTGGCAAAAACGAGAGAGGGTGACTAGCTAACTGGTCGGCTTCGTGGGTTGTCGGCCACAAAACTGGTACCTTTTGGGATTAAATTCCGAGACTGCACCACACCATAGATGGTATCCGTAGCTTACTCGCTAGACGGCCAACGCATTGAGGAGATAGTGCGGAGGGAGGGCGCTTGACTTCGGTAGCCTACCGGCTGCATAAACACTAGTAGTGTGTGTGTGTGTGTGCACCAGTATCATGTTCGTCTGTGTAAATGCAGCAAAAATCAAAAAGAAACACCATCTCGATTTTCTTCCAAGCTTTCGGAGCTCTACTCGGCTATTAGTCGAAGGAGGAGCAGGGATCTAAATTTTGTGAATCAAGTTTTACAATAAACGGGGCAGGGACGATAAAATTTGCAGTGTACCGGTACTTACCGACGATATAAACCGTTTTTTTCTGTCAAACCCATGCTTCAAACGCCGGGAATTTAAAAGCCAATGTGCTAAATTCTTTGATATCACAGGAGGCCTACCCAATACTACAACTATAGAGAAAAAAGCAGTGGTATGGATATATACATTGAAATTCATCGAAAGCAAGGTAGTTAATCTGTACTGACTAAACTCAAAACATCCAAGGAAAAGACTGCAAGACGTAGTGCATTCGAAAGATGAAAATATTCCCACTGATTTAAAATCTGAAGGTACATACGAGTATGAGAGAGAGAGAGAGAGAGAGAGATTCATGTATAAACACATTTATCAGTATATAACTACCATAACGTGGGTGTATAGCACACTGGCACACACTGTGCATGCTCAGCGTCTGTTGTAATACAAGCGTGTTGAAATCTGAGAACATGAGAGGAAAATCAAACACGATACTGGTTTGTAACAGATTAACTGGGAGGTAGGCTCTCTCCAGCCTCATGAATCCCTAGTTTTCTAAGCAAAGTGCTCTGTGGTTAACCATAATCCACACCCTCGGGGTAGTAGGTCAACCTCCCAATAAAACAGGAGGTAACCAACCAACGGCTTTGGCCACTTGTTATTCCCTCAACAATCACTGAAGTTGCTGTTGCCAAAATCTACTGGAAGACCGCAAAACTTGACGTGGACATTCACAAAACAGGTAACGAGGATAAATCTACAGAAGGCACGCGTAACGGTAGAAGCTCTTTAACAACAAAACTCATTCAAACTTTCAGGGCTACTCAGAGAGGAGGGAAATCGGTGGGACGCCCCGGGACGGGACCTTGTGCTCTTTAAGGTCAGCGAAGGGTGATATAATCTCAATTAAATAACAACAAACCAAAGGCCCAGTGACTGCATCGTTACTGTGGGGGGTCGATTTTCAAGATCCCGGCAGGTGCCCCGGGAACTAAAATTCCTCCGACTGGCCCTGAACGCTTCACACACAATTAAGAAGATAACGATCACAGCACCAACACACTCTATGACAACACAAGGTAAAATATGAAAATGACTAGATTCATAGCAAAAAGGTGACACGTATGACGTCACAATGGCTCTGATCAGTAATGCTTCAGTGGACTCTGTGCAATATATATATAAATGGGCTGCATTGTAACTACATCCTTAATGATATCGTAACGAAGTTTCACCAGCTTCACTTGATGAAGGAGCTCTGAAAGCTTGTGAATGTTCAAATTCTCAAAAAAACCAAGGCTGGCTGTTAAATGTCAATCTACTTTACGACATCTATTGCTTGCCTGCCATCGGCTCCACTATATTCTTACTTAAGTAGGGTAATAAGCTGCTTAAATTAGTTCGGGCGAATATAATTTACGATATCTATTGATCGTCCGCCATTAACTTCACTATATTCTTACTTAAGTTGGGTAATAAGCTACTTGGGTTATAGTTGTGAGTTACATTTTCCGATATGTGTCAGGTGAAGAGGGTGTGGTTTAAACTATATATAATAACATTCACGTTAATGTGTCAAAGGAAGTTATGAATTTCCTCTGAAAGGCTTCTCCTGTAACATGGCAGCAAGACAGGAAATTCAGAAGGAAAAGTGATGTCATTGGTTTAACAAACCATTCATGTCATCACTAACGCTGCTGGCAATTTATTGTAAGGCTCCTTGACATCACCCTCTTGCTAATAGAATTCCTATTTCTCTTGTAAAAGAATACAGTGGGTGGAGGACAGTCAATAGATATCGATAAATGTGGCGATTTTCAAGATTTTTTCAATAAACCGGTAGGCCTATTGAATATCATTCGGAGGCTAGGAACCTACCCAGGCTGATTGTATCACCATTGAAAACTTCTAATACCAGTATTTGTCCAATAACCCCACACGTGATAACAGAAAGGGCTTCAAAGATTCAAACTGTTTTATGAGTTAACCCCAAGCCTATTGAAACTTAGCTTACGTATTATTTTTCTTCTGAAATGTAATATATTTCCAGTTGGTAAAAGATCCCCAACAGGTAAAATTCTAAATTTTTCTAAACAAAATTAGCATACCATGACCCATTTGACTGTCCTTTGACCTCATTATATCGGCGTTGGTGCGTACATTTCATCTTCAGAGCTTGACTCATCGTGATAGACCGCGAGGTTTTCTTGGTCAAGAAGCATCGAGTTTGAGTCCGGCACCGGAACTCGATCCCGATAATCGTCGTAATTTTGGTTAATTTTATGGAAACCTTTATGATATTTCTTTGATTTCTGGCACGAAGTTCGAATAATAAATGCTGTACAAACGCCCATTGCAAGAAAAACGATCCCAACAGTAATTATCAGCACTTTTGGTATCCCGAATACATCGGTAACTTCCTTATCTGACCAAATAACGCCTCCAATATTCAACTCCGACGTCGTCTCCACCTTATTCGGGATTTCTCCAATTTTCAACAACACAAAATTCAAACTCGTCGCATTTTGTGATGTCACAGTCACGCTCTTAGTTTGGTCGACGTATCCGTCCTTGTGTATCGTGACGTCATAATCGCCAGGGACTAAAAGTCGCCAGTAGTCTCCATATTTGGCTGATACGACATTATGATTAATGCCGCCAACGTGCACTGTAGCGCCCTCTATTGGATGAAGTTGAGAGTCTCTTATAAAGCCGGTAATTCCTTTGTGGGATTCTTTGATGAAAGCTATTAGTGCAAGCTTATTATCATTCCAAAATTTGGGGAGTAATCTATGTTTTGGGTATTTTACGCAACCCAGTTCTAACGTAATTTCAAAACAGTTAGAATGTAGATAGTTCCAGTCTTGCATTCCACCCGATACCGAATACCATTCTGCACCATTTGTTATTCCGTCATCAAAATTCTCCTCGGGCTCGAGTTCCGGACAAGGAGACCCGTTATGCATCGTACGATGCGCATTCGAGTAAACGTGAGCCACCTGTTTGAAAACGTCATCATCTGGAGATCGGCTGTATCCAGTGCGAGTTTGTCTGTTAGGTAGATCATCGTACGGATAATTCGCAACCAACGAGCCTCCGTGTAGATTCGCAGATAATACAAACGGTATGCTCTTGATCCAGTTCATAACCGCTTGCGTTTCGACTTGTGGTTTGCGATTGTATTTGACATATTGATCAGGAAAATCACGATTTAAATCTACGTTGTTTGCATTTCGGCGACCTGTGACCCCTAAAACATCTCCTTCGGTCGAGATTTCGTAACCGTCAGGGTTCATAGTAGGCATTAAATGAATCCGTGTGTTATCGACAAGTGCAGTGATTTCGGGAACCTTTCCATATCCGTAGCATAAATATGTGATTAAATTTAACAGTAATTCTCTACCAACGACTTCATTTCCATGCATATTTGCGATATATTTAAATTCTGGCTCGCCTGGTTCGTGCTCTGTCGGCTTGTCACTTACTATCAAGACCCAAAGGTCACGACCTTGAACAGATTTTCCGATTGAATAAAGCTCCGTGATCTCAGGAAAAAGTTTGTGGTAAATTTGAAGGAATTCAGTCATTTCATTAAAATTATGATATTTAAAATCCATTTGATCTTCCAAACTAATTGACTGTGTGGTAGTTTCTGCCGGAGCGTCAAGTGGGTTAAACCCATGACTTCGATGAGGTGAATTTGTGCCATCATAATCACTTTGGGCATCTTGAATTGTTGCATCACCATCAGCTTTTATGACATCAAAAATGTTTTTAGCATCTCGAATTATGGTATCGCTATCCGGTTTTGTGAGGTCAGAATTGGTATCACCGGTGTCTTTTATATCAAGATCACCATCAGTGAGGCCTTTGATTTGGACATCAGGCTGAATATTATCCAACTTGTATAACGACATATTCACGATGCTTGTTAATCCATCCGTGACCGTCATAGGCACTGGAGCGGAACTTTGGTAATTATTGTGATGAAATTGTAGAGTATAATCACCAGGTACAAGTAGACGCCAAAAATCTCCGTTTTCTGCCGAAGTGACATTTTTAGAAATTCCAAAAACCTGAATTTTTGCGTTTTCTATCGGCTGTCCAGTCTCCCCATCAATAACAAATCCCCAGACACCTTGTTTCGTGAGCTCCACGAATTTTAGAAGCGCCTCTCTATTCTTATTCCATTCTTTACCCAGTTCGGACGCGGGAGGGTACTTACAACATGTCAATTCGAGGGTAATCTCAAAGCAGTCGCTATGAATATAGTTATAGTCCTGCATTCCGCCAGAAACGTCGTACCAGTGAGCACCGTTTGTGACTCCATGGTCAAATTTATCGAAGCGGCATTTTTGATTGTCTTGGTGCATGGTCTGGTGATTATCGGCGTACGTTTGAGCCATATATCGAAAAAATGCATCGTCAGGTGATGCACTATTTTCTCCGCTATGATGATTCGCTGAGTCATCAAATGGATAACTAGCAACTACGCTACCGCCATGAAAATTTCCAGAGAGAACGAAATGGTTGTCTAGAATCCATGAGATCATGGCGGAGGTTTCCGGTTGTAATTTCTTCGCCTTTAAAGACGTAACCGCGTCAGAATCGAATTGATCCGGAAAATCCCGGTTTAAATCCGCCATATTTGCATTTTCACGGCCATTGTTACGTTTATCGCAAACTCCTTCTTTCGCTTTCTCGAATCCGTCAGGATTCATGCTTGGCATAATAAAAATACGAATATCGTCAACTATGGCTCGACATCGGTCATCCGTTTCATAATTTTTTAGCAAATATTGCGCAAGATATATTAATATTTCTCTACCTATTGTTTCATCACCATGCATATTTCCAACCAATTTAATTTTTGGTCGTCCAGGTGTTTTTTCTGCGACATTTTTTGAGATTTCGAGATAGAGCAAGTCTCTGTTTTGTACAGATTTCCCGATTGAACCGGTTCTAACCAGATTTGGAAACTGTTTTTCTAGTCCTTTAAATGTCGACACCAGGTTGTCATAGTGATGATAACTGTCAAAGGTCAAAGTTGAGAAATCGTCCACATTTTGTGGGTTTGGAGCAGACTTTGAGAATCTCCCCAAAAAGGAGATAATGTAGAAGGCGTAAAGTCCGAGAATTTTCATGCCTCTGCCAAGCTCGAACTCCTCAAAACACTTGATGTAAACTTGTGTACTTAGTCAGTAGTCTGCGATAGAAGACGTTTAACAATAGGCCTGGAAAAATCTATTGACAAATGAATCAATAGTTTGGGTGCTCACTTGCCCAATTTACTAGAGTAGGCTGTATAGATATATTAACCCCCCCACCAATCTCAGTCTATTGGGGCGGGGGAGATGAGGTGAGAGAGAGGTCTGATGGGAGGACAATGCGTAAAAAAATCACAGTCAATTTGACCTATAACCCTAGAAAATTCACAAAATTCGAGGATATGGATTTTTGACAGGTTCCACAGCTTGCCCAAATCAACTCATTCAGTCAGCTATAACCAAAAAGGGAGGGTTCACTCAATCTCATTGCTCACCCGTCCCCAGCACCGCCAGCCAGCAGGATCCACCATATTATAACACTGGCGTATGGCCCACACTAACTGCTACCGCCTGTGGACCTTTTTTGTTGGTCTGCAGTCCACCACCGTCTTAATCTGTAATTCTGTGATCCTTTGCTGTCAAGGTAGTTCACATATAGAACTATCTACCTTTCAAGGTATTACAGTCACCCACGATGTCGTTGTTCAAACTAAGATTAGTATTGTAGTAAATTTATCTCGCTTCATCAAGGGGGTTAGTAGCCGTATTTGGCTGTTTTTTTTGTGTAATAGGAATAGTTTCTTGCATTCATTTCCTTCCTTTTCGAATATGAATATGAATATATATATATACATACATATTTATATACACACGGTCCATCTCTTAGCACTGATATGAGACCCATAGATTTGGAAATGGACCCATCAGAGTGATCAGACTGCCACAAATTGTACACAACCATACTGTTAGCAGATTGGCCCCCTATTTTCTATAATAGCCTTCCTTGCGTCCTATACACATTTGGCCTGATTACAATACGCTGACTTCTACTATTTGTGTTACTATCGACTATTATACCCATGTATCTGCCCCAGCCTGTCCTGTTCGTGGTGCAAAACGCCGTCCAGTGATAAGCGCCACTAAAATTCTTTATAATAATTACAATACGCTAACAAGCTTATAATACAATCAGGGCGACCCGCCGAGATACGCAAACACCCCAACTCATCTAAAAAAGGATTAAAAAAAAGTCGAACAAAAGGAAAACATCGGAGACTAAACGTTTCCGGTTCGAGAAAACCGGTCTCCGGATGTCTAGCCGAAGTTGACAACTGTCTCGTGAAAATTCAACCCGCCAGGTGACAGTAGAGTGTTATAACCACCAACGATGTTGTGGAAGTCGACGGACGTTTCGTTGTGATGTAACAACTAAAAATAGACGTAATCCGTCGGCAAATCACAGAAAACGTAACAATAAACCCTTCACCAGATTGCTGTGCGTCAAAATTTGTCAATTTCCGTCCAAACGGGTGATAAAGCCTTTTCCTGTGACGTCAAAAACGATGATTTATTCGGTAATAATCCCATGTCAAAATATACGATAGGTGACTTGTTTACACAAAATATGGTCGGAAATGGGTTATCTAAGAAAATCTTAGAAAAACGCAATATTTATGTAGCCAATTCTATATCGACTTTGAAATCATGATCGCAAATCCCCGATTTGTAAACAATGGCCGTGACTTTGCTTTGAGATTCAGATCAGTAGTCTATAAATGAATGAATTCCACACAAACAGAAAATGTGGCATTCACAGAGTCAGTATGGTAGGAAAGTAACCACGATAGACGATGTTGCGTCTTTCGTCTTGCAGACACAATATCACCGCCTCCGCCTTGAAAATAAGAGAAAGTGACGATACGAATCTGTAACGTGTTGCGCGTTGTCGTGCAGACATACAAAGTAGGCCTTCGCACTTCCTCGATTTAGGCATACGCCACGTCAATGCTTATTTGCATGTCGATAGTTCCGGTAAATCGCAACCCCGACCCCCACACTCCCCTGCAATGCGGAGATGGAACGGATACTAATTTTAAAGTCTATGGTTTGACTCGGTCGGGAATGGAACTAGGGGCCTACCGATCAACAGGCGAACAGCCAAACCACTTGGCCAAAGCAGTGGGATCTCGCTTTTAATGAAGCTCACCGACCTGGTTGGAATGGAGAGCAATAAATAGCCTGTGTGCTTCTAGAAAATCCGAGGGCTTGGTTCACCACAATGTGTCGCTAAGTATCGAGAGAGTTGTTAGGCTCCATTGTAGGGTTAGGTATATATTTTAGTATTTTCAAAATCAGCTATTGCGGTTGACAGTAGTGCCAGGGTCAATAGGGTTATTTTAACAAAAAATCTTCAAGTAATTCAGTACATGCCGTTACGAGTGTTTGTCTTCAGGCTCCCATGTTAAACCGTCGCGACAAGAATACACCAAAAGTGGCCTTGACTTTTACTTTGATTGACAGTTAACCACCCGCGAACAGCAACGAAGTGGCGCTTTGAAAGCGTCTCCTATTGAAGAAACCGCATTATTTCATAACAAACGACAATTGGGCCTCTTTGTTACGTATTTCGGTCGTAGTAATAGCAGCAAGTACTTTACGGATGAGTTATTCGAAGCGATTTTGACCTCGAAGAGAGCTTACGCTTATTAAACCATTGACCTCGAAGAGAGGATCGACTCATTCAACCGTGACCGTGAAGAAGGATGTTTTTGAGACCCTTGACCTGCCAAACTTCAAAGTGTTCTTGCTTTGCCGAAGGCTTTTAAATAGAGATCGACCGATATTGGTTTTTTCAACGCCGATACGATAAAGGGCCGATATCGATAATCCAAAAATCTGAATATCGGCCTCGATATTAGACCGATTATCGTCTGATTATTGAGGCCGATATCTAATATTGACTTCCTTACTTGATTAAATGCCGATATCGATAATCGCAAATATATAATTATAGTTAAAGTACAGCGTCAATTCTTTAAGGCCATGAGGCCATGACAGGGTTAACAAATTTTTTTCGAGTTTGCAGCCTTCCCCAGTGAGTGGCAGATATGGTTCTTCCCTCGGAAATTCTCAGACAGAGGTGGTTGGCCTACTCTGTATGTATGGCAACACTCAAATTGCTATAGGAACCTGTCACGTGTATTTCCCTTGCATATTGACTCCATGCATTTCAAATAGTAATAAATATAATAAGTCACCACAGATTTAACGTCCAGTCACCTGATCAAGGAGCAGAGCTCCGAAAGCTTGTGCATTATATACCAATAAACTGGACTGGACGTTAAATCTGCGGTGACTTATTATATTTCTTACTATTTGAATCGTCCGCCATCGGCTCCACTATTTTTCGTAATTTGTAGAGTGTAATGGAGCCGATGGCGGACGATCAATAGATATTGTAAATAGCTTTCGGAGCTCCGCTCATTCATCAGGTGAAGATGGAAATAGCTCAATTTGAATTCAATTTGTGAAAGACATCTATTCATTTATTCACAAGCGTGGGCGTAGCTAACAACCACTACGGAGGCCCTCGGCGTAACCCGTCAGGCCCAAACGGAAGGGAAGACGATTGAGAATGTAGACCTACTCGGTACGCCCACGCCATTAAATTTAAATACACAGGAATAGCTACATTTAAAAACGTTTAAATCGTAAAATAACTCATATTGACGGACACGACGCGAACGATATTGCAGTTTTACGAGAAAAGCATGGAAAAAATATTTGCATAGTGATGTCATAGACCTACTTTAAAAGATGTCATCCATAGAAATGCGCTGTCATAAAAAATACATTCCGATTTGTGGCGCGCCGTCTGGATGAGTTTGGATACGCCCTAGTCGTGGCCTGCTGTAGGGATTTTGGTAGAGATATGCAGAGATGTGCATACATCTACGCCGTATCAGCGTCGCCATGTTAGGATTCCATTCCGCAGTCCAGTGACCAAAGAAAAGAAAGCCGGGAGACGTAGCACCAGCAGTCTGGCAGACAAGCCGCTTTGCAATCTTGTCACAAAGCAGCAAAATCCTTTGCTCTAAACTGTATGACGTAACGTAAGCGATGCTTTATTGAACAGAGACACATAAACGCAAAGGTTTGGTTTTTATCAAATTACAACAAATCGCAACCGCTTTAAACCGAGGCCTTGATTAAAACCATGGTTTTTTCGGTTTTTACTGGTTTTTATTAAAAATAGGGACTCCATAGTGGAGACCAAGTTGTATTCGTAGAGGACGTTCACCTTCTCCCAGATTCGCCGCTTGGAGAATTTACGGCAACCTCCAAGGTTGCATTGTGGAAAAAAAGGGTATTGTACAGTAGGCAATCTTGTAAACCGAAGCCACGTTTTGGTCCAAACCAGTCACAAGTCGGCCTACAGGGTGGCCATTAACACACGAGGGGTCAAAACGGAATTTGCCCCTCCGACATTCCTGTATCGCGTGATCAAAAGCTTTTACGACTTGCATGCAGTACAGTACAGTTACTGAGTTAACTTAGCGGGTATTATTTCACCATGTTTGTAAATGATGATGACGTCATAAACCGTCAATGACATGTGACGTCACATCATGGGAAGATATGACGTCATTGGGCCCCCTTCGAAATCAAAAGTAATTTGCGGCCTTGTTTTCCTTTGAGGATCTATATCCATCGGAAAGAAAATATACTTCTAAAACAGAAACTAATTGAAGCATATCAATGGTCATCGACAGGAACAGCTCTGTGGGTTATCAAGATTGCATCTGCTGTCCCAGTCTGCTGGGTACCCCCCCCCCATGCATTTTTTACACAAATTTGTGCCTCTCGGTACTTTTAACATCACTTCTGGTATCTTCAGGAAGCCGGCGATATAGTATGGTAGGCAAAAATGAGAAAAAACCATTAAAAACCGAAAAAACCAGGTGTTTGATAAATATCAAGAGCAAAAAACCGGTTTAAACCATCTGGTTTTAATCAGGGTTGATTAAAACCACAACCCTAAACGCAACACGTTAACAGATACAATCCATTGAGTTAGATACTGCCAGTACAACGGCAACGCTCACAATGCAGAGAAACAGAACAGTGCGCCAAAGGAAACCTCCCACACGTGGAGCACTCAATCAATTAATAGGCACGGGTATAATGATTACAATTACTGTACGTTACACGGCATCGGAGAAACGTACAAAACACAGACAGGGCGGTTGCCAATAGTTCAGTGATCTGCCCTTTAGATGCACAGACTTCCCAAGTGCTGAAGTGCTCAAGTGTTGGGTGCTCTTATTTCAAACTGAACCCATCAACCCCTATCTCGATAGTGATTTATCTTCCCGCCCTAATCCTCTTTGATTGCGTTATTTTGACAAAGATTTGAATTTCCCGCCAAAAAATCTCTTCGCTAATTCTTACGAAGATAAGTGTATTATGACAAAACAATCAATGCGGACGAACTCATTCGATTTTTTGACTCGGAGGTCTGAATTGATATCAAGTACAATTTCAAATCTCCCTCCCTCTCTCTCTTTCTATCTCTCTCTCTCTCTCTCTCTCTCTCTCTCTCTCTAATTTTGTCATGTTTCGTTCTTGGGTGTCCACAGCGGAACGAACCGCTTATTGTGATTTGCTAGTGTTTTTACGCCGGACGCCGTTCCTGTCGGAAGCCAGAGTCTAATACTGCCCAAGTATGTAGAGCGCAATTTAAGGTTTGGTTTAAATTGCTCGCCTTCTGATCTGGAGGTTCCGGGTTCGATTCCCGACCGAGTTAATGCCAAGCCAATGACTTCAAAATTGGTATTCGATCCTTCTCTGCTAGAATTTTAGTATTGAGGGAGTGAAGGGCTATAAACCGGGAACATTGACACGTGTACTAAGCATTGACTTGGTGTACATTACCTTAGTAGGGTGAAAATGCTCTAAATTCAAAGAAACAACAACAACAATTTAAAGTCAGAAGGCCTACAGGCTAGAAAATGCCAACTGACGAATAGCAAGCCGTTTTCCATCTTGTTTGAACTCACATCTGCAGCGCAATCTCGGATTTCTCAAATTTCTGCCCCCGTGAGGTGACGATTTATCGCCATGGAATTTTTGGTGAGTGATGGAAAGATCTAGAAGGATTATGACTTCATAGTTGAACGAAATTGATACCATTGTGAGGTTATAATCCGACAGAGCTTCAATTGTGGGTTAGTTATCCAAGTATGACGGAGTTAAAAATGCTTGCCGATCATGCGAGACGCTCAAGAATTTTTGACTTAATTTTGGTCTCTTTCCGTCACTCCTACCATGAGACTGATGATTGGCGGGTGTACTAAGACTAACACCGGGGTTTACGCCTTTAAAAGGCTTTGACTTGACGAATTCGATATGGTGCGAGGGAGCCCCTTTCCCTCACCGGTAAGCAAGCAAAATGTGTTGTGAAACTGAACCAAAAACAATGCCGTGAAGTGCCTTTTCACAGTCAAAAGTCGATGGTGGACTAGTAGTTTTGACTCCTTTAGGGTGCAAAACCTATCTAGCCAAATGGGAAGTCCAGGGGCGCTTTTTGAAGGCCCTATTGATCATGATCCAACCCGATAACTAGACAAGGCCTTATTTTTTTGTTGTAATCTATGAATCCTTCGTCATCCTCGCCTTTCAAAGCCAAAAGTAGGTGGTGGTAGATTAATACCTAATGCCCCCCTCTGTTCGACGAAGCCGTTAGTAGACTTTCTTTTTTCTTGTAGGCCTAAATCTCGCCCTTCGTGTTTTCTATTTCAAACCGGCATTGTATCGACCCCAAAACGAACGTTTTTACTCAAGTTCATGCAATTTAGTGTCATGCAGCTGCGTTGAGGCCACAATCTCTCTTTTTAGGTCACATTTTTAGCAATTCTCTGTTTTTACAGCAAACAAACCCATGATATTTTGGGTGAAAGGAAGGTTGTTCAGTCAAATAATTTTGGTAAAAATTGCCACGTTTTTCGACACCTTTCACTGTTTTTTGATGCAAAATAGAGAATTTCGGGGCCATTTTTTGACACTTTTATCGAAAATGTGATGGGAAGTAAATTTTTTGGTGTTTTTACCCAAATCCTGACAGTTTCAACATTAATTTTTTATTTGAAATCATTTTTTGTGTTAAAAAGGTTTATAGAGAGCATTTTTGTGGTCCAGCTGCAGCTATATCAATAAAAATGCGTAAATTTATCGCCAAGTGTAACCGCATCTTGCGTGAGAAGTAATGGAGAAGGTCGATAAAGAGGAGAAAGAAACGTTGAGCTAAAATGACAGGTGGTCTCTTCGTTAGAATTCAAATTTATCACACTGGGCCCATTCTCCTATTCCCTCCCCCTATTTATCTGCCAAATTTGAGATGATGTAGGCTACCGTTTCAGTTGCAATTTATATCGAAAATGTGGCACAGAGTCCAATAAAATGCGAGGGTAGTAGGCCTACCCCACGAAAGGAATCTGCAGAATGTTGCTAGTGGCCACGCAGACACACTGAGTAGACCTACCACCTTTTCCAAAGGAAATTTTTGCAATGTAGGGATACCTACCTATAGTAGCCTACCCACGATAGCAATCTATAGCGTGTTGCCACGAAGACTCGCTAAGTACTATCTCTGTCTCATTTGATATCTAAGGGGGGGCCTAGATTAGTGGTTAGCTGTGACAATTGCAACAGGGTACAAAAAAAAAACGCAAAAGGCACCACTGGGATTCGAACCCAGGATCTCCTGTTTACTAGACAGGCGCTTTAACCAACTAAGCCATGGCGCCATGCGGCTTTTGGTTGCGAAGTATCGATCAAATTACTTTCTCTCGTTTCGAGTACATGGCAAATGAGAGAGTACAGATATGCACAAATGATTGACATCTACGTACATTTATGAGTATTCCGTATTCATATCCAAACCGAATATAGTCGAATCAGTGTTTTTGAACACTAATAGATACAATAAGTCACCACAGATTTAACGTCCAGTCCAGTTTATTGGAATATAATGCACAAGTTTTCGGAGCTCTGCTCCTTCATCAGGCGAAGATGGAATGAATGAATGATCTGTGTGCGAAAAATAGTGGAGCCGATGACGGACGATTCAAATAGTAATAAATATAATAAGTCACCACAGATTTAACGTCCAGTCCAGTTTATTGGAATATAATGCACAATAAACTCCAATGAACTGGACTGGACGTTAAATCTGTGGTGACGTATTATATTTATTACTACTCTATGTCTTTCTCAACAGTGAAGGTAAGGGAGGGATGGGTTGAGTTTAATTGTTGATGGAAGGCGTCACATTTCATTTCATCGTTGAAGATGACGAAAGTATCATCTACATATCGGTAATAAACTAGCGGCTTGTCAATAACAGAAAAAAGTTTATCTTCATGAAATCCTACGAATATGTTGGCTAAGGTCGGTCCTAATGGTGAGCCCATTGCAACGCCATCAACTTGTCGATACATCGTATCATTAAAACTGAACACTACTGTATGTATGTGTGGCAACGAGCAATAGATTCCCATCATTGGTACTTTCCCTCACATATTGACATTGACACATATGCCACATTTTAGCGATTTCCGAAAGATTGTAAACGTTGTCAGCTAACAGGCCTGCGAAAGAACAGACAATTCGTCGCCCCTTGCGACGCCATCACATTGCGCTAATGGACTTTCAACGCACCAGCCGAATCTAACCTGTTGAACGATTAGATTTTGATAAAAGTCATTAAAAGGTCATCTGAGGTCATTAATATTACGTTAAATACCACGGAATTGACGTCACAAACCTCCCGTTATCAGAATGTGACAAACAAGATTTCAATATTTTGAACAAATTGATCTTTATTCTGTCATAATCACATTTCTGCTAACTCTAATTGTTATCGATGACACGTAACAATAACGTGATAGTGAATGTTTTGAACAACGCTGGTGCGCAGGTGCGCAGGTCGATAAAAGTTCGGGGAAAATGGGAGGGGGAAGTTATAACTACACCCAAATGACATACGGTATGGCGACCGAATAATAGAAGGTCCAGAATAGATTGAATGGATGTGTTGTCGCGTCTGCATAAAATGGAGGATGCTAACAGATTACTGGGAACGGATCAGCTTAGACGGCGATAGTCTACTATTGACGTCACAATGACCACTGAGTGAACCCAATTTACGACTTTATTACCGCATAATGCCGTTAAAGTGTCGAAAAGGATACGAAATACATTACCGATCGCAGCTTTTATCACTCAATAATGAGTTCACAGATCGTAATGTTGCGTCATAATTGACCTTATTCAAGTAATTTCTTTATTATGCATTTTATTTCAACTACAGTATTAGCACGCAAGCGAGGGGGTCGGTAAAAAAATATTACAGAATTTCGTGTTTCGTATAACCCATCATCAAATTTAGACAAGACGCCACGTTGGGCTGCCACGCCACGCGCCACGCCACACCAGGCTGCCTTTGGATTGGTCAGCAAACGGTAAAAATGGATTCCCAGAAAAAAATGCCGCGACCCGGGATTGAACCGGGGACCTTCAGATCTTCAGTCTGACGCTCTCCCGACTGAGCTATCACGGCTGGGGGTTAAGTGGCCAGTACGGGGATCGAACCCGCGACATTCGCGTTATTAGCACGACGCTCTAACCAACTGAGCTAACCGGCCGACATGCCGAGAACGAAAGAGCTGAATTGCTATTCCCAGGTAGAACCCTACCAGTGATGCACCAGATCTAAAGAGAGAGAGAGAGAGAAAGAGAGAGGATTTCATTACGTCGATATCTGTCCATTTATGGACGCTAATTCGTATGTGACGTCATAGAACGATTTTGAAGACGCAAAAACATGGCTGGAGGCTTGGCACCAGTTTTTCGTGTTGGAACTCCCTGTGGGGGAGAGGATTTGACGCGATGACGCCAACGGCTCATCTATCTTGATGACGAAGGACCTTAATGGGTCTTTAATGACGCCACAGACTATCACCAGCGCCAGATCAAGCGCGGGAAAATAGCTAAGACATATGCTGTGAGAGACATAACAGTTTAGCTTGCCGATTTGTTGTTTTGTTATTTATGATGTTTTCACCCTACTTAAGGTCATGTTCTTCGAGTCAATGCTTACGGTACACGTGTCGATAGCTTGGATCACTATTACAGCCACAACTCTCCGCAATCTCCAGATAACGACTGCCAAGTAGAATAGGAACAGACTCCGATTGCAAAGACTTTTGGGTTCACTCAGTCGGGAATCCTGATCAGAAAGCCGACCGAGTCAAGCCAAAGAATTTTAAAATTGGTATCCGTTCCTTCTCTGCTTGACGGTCAATATCGGAGGAGGGTTTGTGATCCGGGCTATAAACCGGAAATATTGACACACGTACTAAGCATTAACCTGGCGTATACATGACCTTAGTAGGGTGAAAACGCCATGAATTCACAAACGACAACATGACAGAAAGAAAAATAAACGTGCCAAGTGGGTGCTGACAGGTCCGGAACTAGGAAACAATTCGAGTTAAACCACATCTATCAGTCTGACTTGTCTATCTACATATTTTGCATTGTTGCGTCAACACTGCTATCGCTCGTTGACCATTGTTACCGTTTGTTTGCAAAACAGACTATCGACACATCGACTCTTTGTGACGTTATTATTCAAACAAGCTAGTTTTCACCGCTCATCAAACCGTCAATTGGCACGTCATAATATCGCGATAAGAATATGCTACCTACAGCTGTCGGTTTACCGTGGGAATAGCTGGGAGGTTGACGGTTAGTGCTTACTGAAATGCAACGCTCAGATGAATTTTGCGCGTCCGAGAGCGAATATGCATGTGGTTTCTCTCTCTCTCTCTCTCTCCTACTCTCTCTCTGTGTGTGTAAGGGCATCTGGCGGAGAAAACCATCGCCGATATACTGTAGGCCTCCCGCCAACATGGCCTCCGCCTCTCTCTCTCTCTCTCTCTCCTCCCGAAAGATATATAACTGGCGGCTCAGTTGTTGGCAAATAATTTTAGAAGTACCCATCGAGAGAGATATTTTAATCCCCATGTCCACTCATAACCTCAGGCAAAATCAGTGCCCGCGCGACTAATCCGCTTCCTTACTCGTCGTCTGTAGTCCCTTTTGCTTAATTAGCCGGAAACTTTAAAGTCGGTGATTACCTATTACAAACAATGGTATAATTATTACATAAACAAAGTCTTGTGACGCAAACAATTAATCTAATATGACAAAACAAGCGGAAAGACGCCTCTAAGAGGATTCCCCGTGCTCTCTGTCTTTGATATTCTACGAACACACTCGTGTATGGAGACGTCACAATTACCGGATTGTTACGTTGATACGACGCAACAAAGACACCGAGTCTAAGCCTTCAAAAATTAGTAGTCGATTGCAATAATATATTTAAAATATTAAACTCTGTCTGTCGGTTTGTCTGTCGGGAACTGACTGAGCCTAAGGTTGCGACAAACTCGATTGCGCTATCGCATCATAAAGTCCAAAATAATGTCATTGTCACATCACAATGTCCATGATTATTACGTTTATACAGGTCACAGTTAGTTCACAATGCAAAACAACTTCGCAATTGAACACGTTTGGAAAAACGATTTCTATAATTGACCGATTTGGGGTAAAATAACCATTTTGGGGGCCAAAAAAAATGGGAAAAAGTGGCGTGAAAATTGTATTAAACAAAATTCTCTTGAATTAAGATAAAATTCGGCTTTTCTTTTTCTGATCTTGCTTTATTTCGTAATAATAGTCAATTACGATAGCTTTACCCTTTCATGAGGTTAAAATGCGCGGTCACGCCAGGGTCAAAATGCAGATAATCTTTCTCAAATACGCCGCCGGATAATCTGCGGATGAATGGCCGCACGTAAGACGACTAAGTCCCCGCCACGGTCGGATGAAACCCTGGCTAAATCTACGGTCCACGCATGGCGCGAGGCTGCAATTTCGCATGGCCTTTAGTGGACCGTTTGTGGCTAAGAGTATGCAAACGCAACACTGACCCGCGTACACGTGGCCGTATTTGGGCCATTTACGGCCCTACTTAGGCCATAACTGGCCCACGTAAGTGCGATACGGCATGCTCCATCTGTAGCGAAGATTTTGGCCTACATGGGCCAGGTATTTCCATAACAAGGCCATGTGTGGGCCTCATAACTCGTGGAGCTCCATGCGCAAGCCTTGGCCTGGATGACCCCACACGTGGGCCACGTAGGGACGATCGCATTTTTCTGACTCCGACTCCGATCTGCGACTCGTGAAACTTGTATCAACATCTGCATTCTTCAGTTGTTTAACACAATCTAAAGTGACGTCATTTCTGTTTTTTCTAACCCAAGCGATGCAATATTTTATGAGGCGTATCAAAATCTGGACATTTCATGAGATTAGCCACCTGTCTAACCTGTCTAACCTGTCTAAGCACCTGTATAAATTCATTTTTTTTTCAAAAATATTATGATTTGAGTCATTTAACTCAATGAAAGTGAGACATTGTGATATTTTTCAAATATTTTGAATTTAAGGGAAATTCCTTTCATGACAGACGTTAATTTTTTGGGCCGTGAAAGCGCGTGTTCCCCATGAGAATAGTGTTCCCCGTGATCACGTGGTTCCACGTTAGCACAGTGTTCCCCGTCACCACAGTGTTCCCGACGAGCACAGTGTTTCCCATGAGCACAGTGTTCCCCGTGAGCCCGTGGTTCCACGTAATCACGTGTTGCCAAAAAGCACAGTGTTCCCCATGAGCACAGTGTTCCCATGAGCACAGTGTTCCCCGTGTGCACGTAGTTCCAAATAAGCACAGTGTTCCCCATCACCACAGTGTTCCCATGAGCACAGTGTTCCCCGTGAGCACGTGGTTCCACGTAATCACGTGTTGCCAATGAGCACAGTGTTCCCCATGAGCACAGTGTTCCCATGAACAGTGTTCCCCGTGTGCACAGTGTTCCCATGAGCACAGTGTTCCACGTGAGCACGTAGTTCCACATAAGCACAGTGTTCCCCATCACCACAGTGTTCCCCATGAGCACAGTGTTCCCCATGAGCACAGTGTTTTCCGTGACGGACGATACCGAATTCATCGCAAAACTTGTCTGGAGATGCCGACAGAGGAAACATAAAAAAGGGCAAAAGTTCGCCAATAACATATTGTCGCATAAAGCTTGCGAATACTCATATGTTTACGTCCTAACCCACACAACGTGATAACCAACGATTTTTAACAGACCTGGAAGTTCTACTAAATGACAAGCGAACGACAGGCATTAAACAGAATAGTTACATAACAATATCTGTTCAATTTATAGCATTCTTGCGTAATAATACACCCGACATTTTATCCAATCGAACTGCGTTGTTTTGCTTGACCTGGTTGCGTGTTGTAGTTTTGTGAAATTTCAGGAGAATGCATCTGGTTAGCAGAATGGGATTGTTGCTTGCTTGCTTGCTTGCTTGCTGTGTTAGCTATTTTAGTTGGCCGAGTGGTTTGAATTTCCCCCGTCTGTTAGAGAGGTCAAACCAACTACTTAAAAATTGGTATCCGTTCCTCTCTGCTTCGTATTCAGTATCGGAGAGTTGCGGTTGTGATGAAGACCCGGGCTATAAACCAGAAGTATTGACACGTTTACCGTAAGCATTGACCAGACGCATATGACATTAGTAGGGTGAAAACGCCATAAATTCTAACTAACCCAAGCTTTTGGAGCTTTGCTCCTTCATCAGGTTAAGATGGATTCTAACCACCTATACTCAGGACAGCCTATAGCGAAGGCCGCATGACTTCCAGACGACCCTACAGGGATTCATGTTATTCCAGCCCAGAGGTTATTAGCCATATAGGTATTAAGGCCGCCATAACCTACTTTAGACTGCCCAAAGTAAGCCATGAGGGCACTGTTTGTGATATGACAATTTAATATAAAGCGTCGCCTGCGATGTCATATCACGAAGTGATTGTTATGTCATAAATTCCATTAGATTGTTTGCGAATAAACATCATTTCTCACAAGCGGCAGTTCAAATCTGTCAAGTTGAAAAGAACCATTCATATGTCATAATCGATGCCATTGTGATGCATAAAGTAATGAGCGCGCTTGACGACTTAATAGAAACTTCAAAGGCCGTTAGAGCGTAAAGTTCACGTTAAGTATTAGCGTGATACTATCCAGTTATTAGGGTGCTTTAATCATCGTCTAAGCGAAGATTAGTGATACAGACCAATTACCGGGTTCACCCTCGGCCATTGTCTGGAATTGATCAAACCGACGGCCGTGAGGAGCAGGGCTCTGTAAGCTTGTGATTTGGTTCCCGAACAAAGTAAGGCTGGCGTCTTAGTCCGATAATAATTTGCCGTCGGGTATATGTTTAGTGAGAGAGAGAGAGAGAGAGAGAGAGAGAGAGAGAGGGAGAGAGAAAAAGACAGGGAGAAAATGAGAAAGAGAAAAAGAGTGAAAAAGAGAAAGAGAGAGAGAGAGAGAGAGAGAGAGAGAGAGAGAGATGTTATTGTAACACTTTGTTTACAAGCTTTCGGAGCCGCACGACTCTGCCGGCTGCCTCTTCAAATATCCTGCATCCGCATTTCCGCGTCAACAGCTTATAGCAATATCTGTTTTTGTGATCATTATGACGACGCGTGACGTCATAATCGCGGCATGATTTGTCGCCTGCTGCCGATATTTGGCAGGATGTTCGCGAAAACCAGGGAGTGTCGCTTCCAGACTTCCGTCAGCGATTGTATATAGGCGTACTTATTGTGACGTATATAATGACAGCTTGTAGGCAATATGGCGGGAGAGGGGACAGATGGAGCGAATTAAAAACAGAAGAGGATGCACGGCGCAGCGATGCTAATTACAAACGTATAGGCAGAGTAGGCAGACAGACAAGACTCGATATATTAAAATATTTCACAAGGTGAATGAATGCTTGCATGCACAGAATCGACATAGCACGCAGAAACACAGGATGGCCCATCTCTTCTGACTAAAAAATTCGTCCAGTAAAATGCGAGGAGAATTACTCCTTAGCAATAAGTAATTTCCTCGCATTGTGTGACATGTTAATGCATGAGACATAGCAAATATTAGTGGTTAATTTCAAGCATGGTCGCTTAGACTAAGTAAATCAGTGTAGAACAGACCTGTATACGCATTATGATAGGTTGTCGTCTTAAGGAAAGGCACGCAGCAGTATAAGACTATGAGTAAAAATGAGGTGTGCCTGAGGTGGCAACATCGAAATTTCATAGATTATCATAGTAAGGTACTTTCTTCGGATTTTACTCGGCAAATTTTCCTAGGCAAGGGTTGTGCCTTGTGCATCTGTATGGCAAGGTGTCAACCTGGCAACAAGCAACATGCCATGGATTACCAAAATAGGGTTTTTCCTCGCATTTTACTAGACTAGACAGAGGAGGTACTTTGTGCGTCTGTGTGTCAGCACGCAATATGCTACAGATTCTTATCGCGGGTAGTTTCCTCCCGTTTTAATAGACCGATTTTCTTAAACAGAGATGGTGTAGGCCTACTCTGTGCATGCGTTGCAGCTGACAACATGCTCTAGATTTCTATCGCGGGTAGTTTCCTCGCGTATCGATTCTGTTCGTTTCATACACATGTCATTATAATCACTTAATCACAACCGTTAGTATTGCTTCATTTAAACCAAGGTAGCAGTTTCTATTACTAGGCCAAAGGGATCAGCCAGATGCCCACACTTAGCAATGTTTGTTTAGTGGCCGCCTCGCCAAGATAAAAAAATAATATACTCTCTAGCGCTTTTAGTGCTAGAAAAAAGGAGAGTAAAAAAAGAAAAAGGGTCATTTTACATTTATTGTTATGAAACAAAGCTTGTTAGTGACTTGCGAAGACTGGCGAGGAGAGAAGTCCCGGTTGCGATGTGAGACGGTGGCCGGCCCGTCTGGTCAGCATTTTAGTATGGCCCAATGGGGGCGTGGGAGGGCGTGAGCGTGTGGTTGGTCACAACAGGAAAGCTCAGTTGGCGTTGAGCTTCTGCCATATCAGAGCGCAGATGAACAGTCGCTGTGCCTAGCACGATTTCGGTGTACGCCAGTCTGCATTTCGCGGCCGGTGAGCACGTGAGAATTTGTTGACTAAATGTTGCGCGCAGGGCTTCCGTATTTTAGGAGTGCAGGGAGACGAAAAAATGCATGGTTTGTGAATCAAATAGGCACGGGCTATGTGAAATGTGCACGAGTCTGTGCGGCCGGCAATTTTTGCGCGCACAAGTTCTCGTCGAGATCTGCCACGAAATGCATACAGAAGTGTTTCTCAGCGCGTCTGGTGGCACCTTTCAATATCTTTAGCGTAGTTACTTTTCTGTACGGCAGCACGCGATGACATGTTTTAGATTCATACCGTCGATACGTTCCTAACATATTATTTCAGAGTATTCCTAATTTTCGACGGGCTAACATAATGTTTAATTAGTCTGTTACAGTCTGCGATAAACAAGTGAGAGGTACATTCTTCACAGCGGGTGTCTGTCTGTCTGTATGATAAAATGGATACCTACTATGATTAGCTGACAACGGGAAACGCGGTCTACTTATGATCCTCTAATCAGTTAACATCCGAATAATAATGAATTGTTGATTGCGTTAACGCGTGCATTTAACATCCGTCCTGTAGCTTTATTAATGAAGGAGCTCTGAAAGGGAAAGTGTTCAGGAATATCGAGCAGTAGGAGTATGAATGTATTTGATTTGAGGGTATTAGGTAGATACTGTAGCCAATAAGCCACCTCATTTTAGCGTAGTGCGGGCCATACAGTAGTCGATGGCGGGCGATCGATCACCTGTCAGCCGTCACCTCCAGAGTATTTGGAAATATGTTCGTATAAGCTTTCGGATCTTCCAAATATCCGGAGGCAACGTCGTATCGCACCGCATAGGGTTGAGGGCTCAAAGGTGCAGAATATTTCAGAGCTGGGCATACATTTGTTGTTGTTTTGACTTTATGTCATTGTACCCTACTAAAGTAATTTACGCCAGCTCAATGCTTACGGGACACATGAATACTTCTGGTTTATAGCTCGGATAGCTCCTCCTTCTCCCAATACTGTCAATCATGAAGAGGGGAATGCGTAATTCTTTGGTTTGACTCTGTCTAGCGAATCGTACCGAATATCGCCCGATCAGAAGGCGGTCAGTCGAGGCGATCGGTGGGATGCGCCAAGCAGAGAAGGAACGGATACCAATTTTAAAGTCAGTTGGTTTGACTTGGTCAGGTATCGCGGCTGGATCAAGTCAATTGAGTGAAATTTCCGGGAAAATCGCGATCTTTGATGCTGCGTAGAGTACCATATTATCTTATCTAGCTGTGAGAAGTAGCAGCGAAGCGAAAACATGGAGCGCGAAGCGCAAATAATGTCATATCCTGATGCAACAACGGCCTTGTACGCAGATACAAATTAAGTCTGCAGATTAGCATTTGTTGTTCCCATACGCAGAGGGTGGGAAGCTAAATTCCGTAATTCTAAAGCGATTGCATGATACGCGGGTAGCGATTACCCCGCAATTAAGACGGCATTGCAGACGATATGATAGTGTCAGTCTTAATATGTTTGGAGTACTGCGTGTTCCAAAGCTTTCGGCGCTCTGCTCCTTCATCAGGTGAAACAGAATATGAACTCCACATAGCTAGCTTGTAAATATCGCTGTAGGGTCGGCTTCAGTTTATTTGGAAGTACTGTGTCTCAGAGTCATGCTCGTTCATCTGCCTAAAGGTTCTTCGGATTAAGAAGACGGTGGTTTGTTTTGTAGCGTTGTTTCAGAAATTCCTATTCAGCGACAGCGTTGTGAACAGAATAGGTTGATTTTAGGTGGAAATCTGTCTTGAAAAAGTAAATTTTGTGCGTTTTACGTATTCTTGATGTGTTTTGCTGTATTAGTATGTTAATATAATACTTATTTTCGTCTAAGTTTATATTCTATATTTAAAGTAACAGGTTAGATACAATGAAGATTGATTTGCGTAGTGTAGTTCGTTTTACGGTCATCGTGATAGCGGTGTTATATCTTCTCGACGCGGGAGTTGAAGCTTCGAAAACCCGTAAA
This sequence comes from Botrylloides violaceus, assembly GCA_030412335.1. Taxonomy (NCBI): domain Eukaryota; kingdom Metazoa; phylum Chordata; class Ascidiacea; order Stolidobranchia; family Styelidae; genus Botrylloides; species Botrylloides violaceus. The sequence continues at coordinate 64,756 of JASFYC010000352.1, forward strand.
CATGGAAATCGTCACCGATCCAAAAGAACACATGGAGATAAACCACGTAGACGTAACAAAGAAAAAGCAGAAAGTGAAGGACGAGTGACCGAACCAAACAGCAGACAAACAGCAATTTTGGTGGAAAAACAACGAAAACGAAGGCCAGTCCAGAAAATGCCGAAAAATCGCAAAACGTTGCATCAAAATCGTGAAAATTTCATGAACAAAGATGGATTTTTGCCGTACGTTTACGAGCAAGTATTACGGGAAAAGGAGGAAAGATTGAAGAAGCAGCATCAAGACAACACCACACTTCTACCCGTAGTTGAAGCAAAACTACAATTTTACATCATACAACCAGTATCTGAAGGTATCTATCTTCCACCAACAACCACGGCATCCACAATCTATGGATATGCCCCATCAGAACTAGGTCTGTTACCATTTCACAGAACAAACGGGAAATACGGTCTACACACATCTGCAAAAAAAATATCTGGAAAAATCGTACACATTTTAGATGCTGGACGCGCCAATTCTCATTTTGGTTGTGGAGAAGCAATCGCAAATTTTCATGAAATACCCAAAAATAATGACGCTTGGATTGCGTTGATTGAAAGAGGACATTGTGCGTTTTTTAGAAAGATAAAATTGGCAGAAAAACACAACGCGTCTGCTGTCATTTTTTACGATAATAAAGACGGAGATGTTCCCAGGATCAACACTATCGGTGAGTAAACCATTTCAGTTTTCTCTCTCTCTCTTTTGAGGAGTAGATAGATATGGGACGAAGAATTATTAGTGCCATAGAAATCCGCTCTCTCTTTCTATTGGGGTGCCTTCGGTAAAGGCTTGTACACGTTGAGCGTAAAGTAAGTAGATCTGTGCAACAACTCTCTCTCTCTCTCTCTTTTGGGTATCCTCAGCAACGGGGCGACGGAGAATTAGTAATGTTGTGAGGGGCCCAACATTGCAGAGTATAGTTCCCGTAGAATCGCCGTGACCTTCACTAGGTTTGTAGATGGCTATATCTACGTCGCGAAATCTGATAGATAGTTGAATGCATCAATTTAGTGAAACCAAGTGGCCCTATCTGTTAATCCCAAGGAACTGACACTCATTTCCTTACCTCCCATGAAATTGGCGTCATTTTTAGTAACGCTAGACCGTTTTCACGTAGCGTAAAATTTGATAAATTGTAGTGTACGTTAATATTTGTGATTTCTTCATGTTTTGGTTTCAACGTTTACATTCTCCACAGATTCAATCTCGTTTGCAACTTAAATTTAGGTCGTTAAACTCAGAAAAACATAATTTTCGCGGCTTAGATCAAAAAAAGGTCATTTTTCTCTATCGTGTTCGCAAAAAGGTGTAGAAAGTAAGCATTTTTGAGGAGTTCAACCAATAAATCGTCGGTTTTTCAGCGATTTCACTAATTTTGGCATCGATTTTGTAGGAAATAAGCATTTTTGAATAGTTTTACCATAACATCGTGGATTTTTCAGCAATTTAACATAAATTTTATTGAAATCATGCATTTTTGAGGATGCTAAACCAAAAAAACGTTGATTTTTAGAAATTCTGTGTCAATTTTATCAGTCACGGTGAGGCAATTACATGCGGTTGTGGTATTCTTGTTGAAATATCGATCTAAAAATCGACTTTCGAGATATTAATATACCGAAATCGGTTAAATTTTGGCAAAAAATATAAATATTAAGGTTAGAAGTGTTTGAAAAACAGAAAAAGGCTTAGTTTTTAGAAATAAAGGTATATTTAGATTACTAGTCATGTGGAATTTGTGGTTTTAGCGACTAGTTGATGTCCGGCGTCGGTTTATCAGGAAGAAGAATCCACGATAAGATCTGGCAGAAATGGAATTTGTAGTTTGATATTTACCCTACTGATGTAATGTACGCCAGGTCAATGCTTAGTACGCGTGTCGAAACTTTCAGTTATAGCCGATCGCTATCACAACCACAACCTCCGCACTCTTCCAATACTGACAACTAAGGTCAATGTTGAATTGCGTGCTGATACTGATAACTGTACGCCCGCCCGCCCCCCCTTCATTGATTGATTGCCCGATTGATTGATTGATTTCTAAACGCCTTAGCTTTGAGAGTAACGACGTTGCAGAGGTGCCGGACTTGCTTAGCTGTTAATGCTTAGTACGCGTGTCGAAACTTTCGGTTTATAGCCCGGATCACTATCACAACCACAATGCTCCGCACTCCTCCGATGCTGACTCCCCAGAGCAGAGAAGGAACGGGTACCAATTTTAAAGTCTTCGATTTGACTCGGTCGGCAATCGAGCCAGGAACCTCCCGATCAGAAGGCGGACAATCTAACCCATCGACCAACCGAGCAGTGCTTCCCTCCGATTGGCCACGCGGGCCTGTTCTGCAATTTTTAGTAGACCTCCCGCTCCGTCGTTCTGCGGTTTGGCTTTAAACAATTCAAGAGCGCAATCTTCTAAAAAGTGCATAGTTTCGTCATAAATGTTTTGAAAATATGGCAAAGGTTAGAGTAACGACTGTGAAATTAACACCGTAATCATTCATGCGGAACAGTGGCTAGAACTATATCTATTGAAAGTAAAAAAAAATTTGCAAAAAATTTCACAATTTGAAATTGATCCTTTTTGAGTTAACAACCCAAAAAATTTATCTTTTAGTATCATTTTACTGGATTTTAGGAAAGAAATTTAGCAAAATATTCACGAGGTCGATGAGTCATTCGTTCTGGTTTGGGGTTTGGGGAGAAATAAACGGTGCTGTGTAATGGCTCATGTCGTAAGGTTGCGAGGTTGCTCGTTGGAGGGAATCGTGGCGGTAATTAAGTACCGTTGTCGTAAGGCGGACGGGATTAGACGGGTTTAATACTAGGGGAAAGTTGACCCTGAATTCCCAAGATTTGCGGTATTCGTCGTAGCTGTGTCTTGCTGAGGTATTCAACTGTAGAGAATATCACCCCAGGCATAAACATAGCAGGCAAAGACCGCAAATCTAGACCCTAATCAATGCAGATCGGTGATTCAAATTCTTTTGTCATTTGGCCACGTTCCACACTTGCGCGTGGCTAAACCAATAATCGTTCTTGATTTGATTTTTACGCACGACGCCTATCCTGTCGTTTTCTTCTCCTATTTGTCCTAGGTGCCTAGTACGACTGGGACAATTTCCCAAATCGGAAATCTACGTACGGCCCACGTATGGCGCGTGGCTGCAATTTCGCATGGCCTTGGGTGGCCCGTCTGTGGTTAAGGGTATGCAAACGCAACAATGGGCCGTGTTTGAGCCATTTACGGCCCTACTAAGGCCATAACTGGCCCACGTGAGTGCGACACGGCATAGGCCATCTGTGGCAAAGATGTACATGGGCCAGGTATTTCCCTGACAAGGCCATGTGTGGGCCGTTGGGGTAGGCCGCGACGTATACATCAATATAGTGACTGCGACAATTTTCAGGCCTAGGCCTAGGACAGTATCGGGGGATGCAAACGGTTGTGGTCAGCCATCAGTCATTCGAAAGGCATATCGGCCTTGAAGAAATCCTTATCATTCGATCTCTAAGTCTAATCTGTGGGTAATGCAAAGTGCAAACGGTTGTGGTTGTGATGTCAATACGGCTATAAATCGGATATATTAAGACTGTACACCCATAGTATGGGGGTACGGTGGCTGTTTAGACGTGGTTGCGTTGCTTAACATCCTGTATACGTGCAAAGATTTCGCCTGTTTTTCTGTTCAATTTATTACTTTCTCCGTGAAAGTGTTTTCGCCTATGAACAAGCCACTCATTGTGTGTTATTTACCAAAGATTGAGTTAAAGCGAAGGAATTCAACGAAAGCTCGCCCGCAAAATATGTCAACTACTCATTAACATTTCTTTACAACTCGTGTTCTTGGCTTTCAACAAATTTTCAAGGTTTTTAGCGATGTTAAAATTAAGTTAAAGTGACTCCAAACACCTGGCTTGGTCCTATTCAGTTAGGACTTGTTGAAAACTTGTCGTTGTTGAGATTGAACGGTGGCGGAAGTTAAGATGATGTTCACCTGGTTCATTTTGTGCACTGAAAATGAAACTCTCACTAAGTAATTGCGGTCTGATGATATATTGCCCTGTGTATGGGTGGTGGGTTCATGAATATTGTTTAAATTGAAAATGCACAGAGTCGATATGTGAGGAAAGTTACCAAGATAAGAATTTAGAGCGTGTCGCTACACAGAGTACCGCCTCTGTCTGGATTATTGCCCTGTGTATGGGTGGATGGACTTGCTAATTGTTACTGATTGAATTGAATAATCGATATTGAAAAGTGTACTGGAGCAGATGGCGGACGATCAATAGATATTGTAAAGAAGATCACCACAGATTTAACGTAGTCTTATTTTATTGAGAATTAGAACATGAATTAGAACATTCTAATTCTCAATAAACTAAGGCTGGACGCTAAATCTGTGGTGATCTTCTTTACAATCAATCGATATGCCAGAGTTCGACCTCTGCCTAAGAATCTATAAAGCATGTTGCGTGTCGTCACGACCCTTCTCTACCTAAGAAAAATGAAAACGCTCTCTCTCTCTTCGTTCGCATTCATGAAATTGATTTTAATAATAAGGCAAACATCAAAAGGGTGCCCCCGCGGTATTTATTAAAAAGACATCATATTCATATTTACATAGTTTTGATCGTAGTAAATTCGTAATCGCCAGCTGTACAACTACCCCGTCGATCAAAGACAAGCACTTGTATTTCTGAATCTCTTCATATTTGAGTTTAATGTTATCACAACGTTAGAGGCTTAGACTAAATCTATCTTTACCGTCTAAATGATTGATAATATAGGATTGGTTTTTGAATTAGAAAAAAATGGCGTTTGGACCGAAAACTTTTGGATTAAATTTTGTATCCTTGGATGGCGTTTTCAACCCTACTAAGGTCATGCACGCCAGGTCAATGCTTACGGTATACGTGTCAATACTTCCGGCTTATAGCCCGGATCACTATTACAACCACGACTCTCCGCACTTCCCCGATACCGACTGCCAGGCAGGGAAGGAACGGACACCAATTTTAAACTCTTCGATTTGACTCGGTCGGGAATCGAACCCGCAACCTCACGATCAGAAGACGGACAGTGCGATTGGTGAGTCTTACCAATCAAGCCAAGTCGCTACGTCACAATAGAAATCACTACGAGAATAGAACCAGAAAAGAGGTTGCATGTAATTACTGACGTCATCGCCGTTTAATCACGTTTCTTGTAAACCATGACATTTTTGATTTCCCGAACTCACAGAGGTCAGACGGGTTCATTTTCTTGTGACACGTAGTTGTTAAGTTACGAGAACGTCCTGGTTTAAAAGGCGCGGAATTTTTCACACGTCACTACAAATATAAACGTTTTAATTTATCCGACCGGCTGTGATATGGGTTAAACAAATTCTCTGTTTTGGTCTAAAACCTCATTAACTACCTTCAAAGATAGTTTTATGATGCAAAAATAGCATAAATTCGTATTTTATAGGACTTGAAATGAAAGGAATTCCCAAAACCTTTCTTTTTTTTTGTCGTCAACCATTACCACGTGTAGCACGAGGCTCCAACCAATCCAATCCAATCAAGCGCTCCGCGCCAACCAATCAATCAATCAATCAACAAATCAATCAACCAATCAATCAATCAACCAATCTAGCGCTCCGCGCCAACCAACCAATCAATCAATCAACAAATCAGTCAACCAATCAATCAATCAACCAATCTAGCGCTCCGCGCCAACCAACCAATCAATCAATCAACAAATCAATCAACCAATCAATCAATCAACCAATCTAGCGCTCCGCGCCAACCAACCAACCAATCAATCAAGCGTCCCCCAACCAGGTTCGATTCCAGACCAAATAAAACCAATGTCATTGGTTACTCTGTGGCGCGACCTATTTCACAACATCAAAATTATCACCACGGCCTTCTTGCAAACCACCGCGAATTACAATGCGTTTCTCCGAAGAATATCCGTCCAGTACCACTCATTACACACACAGCTTTGATGTGATAGGTCCGGAAAATTTATGACACGGTTATTTATCATTTTATGGCGATTTCTGTTGGATTTATGACATTAATAAAAAACGTAGGAGCTGAATTTGTTTACTCAGGTTTGTCTATGGCGAAAAATTCCAAAAAAATGGACGACTGATGTAACCGATAAATTCAATTCAGTCAGTTGGGAAATTGATTTGACAGCCCGCCTTCTGTTCGGGAGATACCAGACGCGAATCCCAACACGTGTCAAACCAAAAACTTTAAAACTGGCGGAGTACGGGAATTGTGGTTGTGATAGTCATCTGGGCTTCTATTCAACTTTTCGTTAACTTTTACTCATGCTTGATACGTAACAATATGGCTTCTACGCGACTTTTTTCCTGGTATTCAACGTCATCACTCAATCACGTGATGTTAGCATGAGGAAACAATCAGTAGATTATTACACGCAATCCTCTTATTCGGTCATAATCGCTTCCTATATTAATACGAGTGCAATGCGAACAAGTCAGCAAGAACGTCCTTCTTAACAGAAGATTATCTTCATGTAATAATTATTACCCCCCGTTACGGCACAGTGACGTCACAGACTGTGTTGGCTAAATTGGCGGGAAATTAAAGTCTGGTGAAAGGTAGAATTCGGTTCGGCGATTTCGAAAATCGTACATTTTGGGGCCGTTTCGATATCGTGACTTCACAGAGGTAACTGTATAATGGCGTGAACTAGGAATTACGAGAATCATAATTGCGATGTCACACTGGATATTAAAAAATGGCGCGAATTTGGAAGGACTTGAAAATCTTTTAAATAGCCAACAACGGGTACGGAAATTGCGAAAATCAAAAGTGTGACGTCACAGAGAATCATCTAAAATGGCGCGAACTTGAAAGGTTTCTAAATAGGAAATGGTTGAAGGATTACAAGTACAAGGGATCACGTTTGTTTTCGGGGGCGTGGTTTTGTTTTTGCTTTCTGAAAGTGAAATCCATTCCCGCGTGGGAAGCTTTGCGTGGGTTCCCATCGGGTCAGCCAAGGTAACTCGTTGCTATAGTTACGGCTCGTTCTACCGTTCACACGAGACTTAACTGTCTAAGTTTGCGCATGCGCATTCAGACAAAAAAGCTACATATTGGTTATTGAGTTCAAATCGAGCTGCCAGCGCTGCGGCCAAAGATCGCCAAAAATTCCAGCAAAAGTGGACCAGCAACTGCGTTGAGAATCTCCCCGGTTGGTGACTTGAGGGTATTAGTCTCAGTGTAGCAGCATTAGACCAGAAAATTGCCAGTTTGTTTGATGTAATATTCCTAAAATGGTCTTTTATTCAATTTCTCGACCGCATAATCGCGTGAAAGTTATAATTTTAGTGCTGCTGGGAACTTTTGAATTATTATCAAACATTCGGTGTGCTTTGTTAGCTCATAAATCATACTTTGCCGCGTTTTTATTTGCGTCCGCTATTTACCGAAGGCTGCTCCGCACGGTCACTGTTTGTTTCTGCGCGCGATTGTTCTTTTTGCTAATCCATTGTGACAGCATAATGGTCAAAGTTCGCGCGTAATGCAATACCGATGGATGTGAATCTCGTTAATTGTGACATACGTAACCATTAACAATGCTGATTACAAATGCCGTTATCACGTAACATGAGGATGGAAAACGCGCGGGAGGTTTGCGTTGATGAAATAATGACGAAGGTCTCATGTATTCGCAAGACAGACTTGATAAGCTATAAAAGAGGTGTTACTCTGCTTGTCTGCTTGGCAATGCGCAACAAGATTCCTTTCCTGGCATATTGCCTCCGCGTATACCACACTTCACCTGATGAAGGAGCAGAGCTCTCTACTATAGAAGGGTAATGCTCACAAAACTTGTGAATTACATTCCAATAAACTGGACTGGACGTTAAATCTGTGGTGACGTATTCTATCTATTACTATAGTAGGGTGGAGTTCCGAAAGCTTGTGAATTATATTCCAATAAACGGGACTGGACGTTAAATCTGTGGTGACTTATTATATCTATTACTATTTGGATCGTCCGCCATCGGCTCCACTATTTTTCGTGTCGTGAAATATTAATAAAGTCATTCATTTGTCGTTTTGAATTTGTGTCGTTTTCAACAGCCTGTCATTTTAGCCAAAATAAAACCCAAATGTGACATAACAATCGTTGATGCAACTGTTCAAATAACTATTTTTGTTTGTTTTGACCAAATTTCACAACTATCGCCGATTGTCTAAGGGGTTGTCGTAACAATGGAGAGTTTACTTTTTTCCTATGCTGTAACAATGGATGATGTTGAACGTTCGCAAGTGCCAACCGCGTAAACTCGAACGACACTTTGCTATAAACTCACAAATGCTTTATGACTATATATACAATTGATCTTCGTCTGCCGGTTTAACTATTCAATATTTTCCGGGTCATGCTCAAATCTCTCTCTCTCTCTCTCTCTCTGTCTGTGTCTCGGGGCAATGTTCCATTTGTGGCTTGAGCCCTACCATGAGTCCGCTGGGTGCTCTCCCATTTACAATAGTTGACAGACTGTGGCAGGGAATTCCCCTAAATTTTTGAAATCCTAATCGTGTGAATATCTATTTTACAGGAACACGCATTGTTTCCGTCATAATGGGAAAACACGACGGACACCGAGTGGCCAAAGTCGCCGACAGGAGTAGCAACGTTATGGCGCATATCTCTATAAGCACAGAGCCGACCCCTGACCCGTCTATGCTGGCCAACGTTCAACGGGTCGTCGATACGACGGAGCACGGAGCAGCAATGACGCATCACAAAGCATCCATTACGACGTGGATGTTGTTCATGTTGACTGCGACATTTTACTATCTTTCCGTGACGTCATAATGACGACCGTTGTGAGGTGCACAATGCGCGAATGTACATAACGTACTTTCGGATTAATCTCAACCCGAACGTCACAAAAACCACCAAGTGTCCGAATTTCACGGTGTCATGCTCTCCAATGAACATAATTACGTCACAGTGCCAGTTTCACGACAGTTTATGACGTAAGAAGTGGTGTAAATGATGCCAGATACGGCGGGAACGCATCAATTTGTGAGGTCAGAACACTCCCTCAGTCTTCAATCACGTGACCTACAAACAGCGTCAGCCCAGAAACAGCGATACTTCAAATTTCCGATGTCCGGGTTTTTTCCGAGACTGGATACCGATGATAAGTCGGAATCCGGATCCGAAGACATGTTGCATTTTTTAATATCTCGGCAAAATCTGACTCGCTTAAATTTTTAACGATACAATATCTCATATACATCCGGAGTTGGATCCGGTCTTGTTGTTTTTCAAGTAATTTTTTTTTGAATCCGGATCCGGATCTTGCTATATTCTTGCTGTCAAAATGCACCGTATTTTGTAAACTTCGGAAAAACTGGACTTTTTCTGAATTTTTTCATCTTGACAACATTTTTTGAAACGTTAAACAAATATTGGTTTAATTTTTAATCAACTCATTTTTCATCACTTTCTATCAATTTTTGACCAAAAAGGAAAAAAAACGATCATTTTAGGAACTACACGCTATTGTAGCATCACAATACAATAGGTTAACCCGGGGGTTGGCAACGAAAAATATGGGAAAAGGGGTCTAACCGTTTCCCCTCCACTTGTTCTTTTTTCCACCAGATTTATCGATAATGTTGTAAAATTAATTGATTTTTTTGCTAATTAAGCAAAATTCTAGTAATTTTGGCTAAAAATGACTGAAAAATATTATTTCAAAAAAAACCCCCAATACTTTCGAATTGTTGATTTTTTTTAATCCTGCACGATTTCGCACTGTGTATTATGACGTCATGGTGTTATCATAAATGAAATTTCACTTGTAATTGTTTTGCAATAAAATATCACGAAAGTATCGCGTGATATTGGAATAAAGCTATCGCTTCGCAAGGCGGGTCAAATAAGTGCGAAAAGGAGGACCAGCAGAGACCGTCCAATATTGTGTGAGTGGTTTTACTGTGGACTGCGGACCCGTCTTCTGATCGGGAGGTTCCGGGTTCGATTCCCGACCGAGTCAAACCAAAGGCCACTCTGTTGGTCGAGTTGTTCGACTGTCAGCCTTCTGATCGGGAGGTTCCGGGTTCGATTCCCGACTGAATCAAACCAAAGACTTTGAAGTTGGTATCTGTTCCCTCTATGTTTAGCGGTCAGAATCAGGAGAGTGATTGTGTTAGTGAAACATGAAGTATCCACACGTCTAATCTAAGCAATCAATCAACCATTGGATGTTCCCTCTCTTCCTGGTAGTCAGTATCGAAGGAGTGCGGTGAGTTTTCGTTTGTGATCCGAAAACCGAGGTCTAACGATAACGAACGACTCGGTTAGAATTTTCGCGAACGCGTAAAGCACGCGACACCACCTGAGGCTTATTATTGTGTCATAAAGGTGAGGTCTCGGCTATGATTATTGCCTCATAATGACATGTTACAAGTACTGGTTTATTTCTTCACAATCAAAACTCTGTTGTTGTCACAATGGTAGGAACAAGCACCGAACTTGTAATTTTCACGTAAAATATGATGTTTCGTGCAAGAAAATTATATCTTACAGATTTTTGAGGCATTTTCTCTAAATATGAAGATTTATTGGAAAAATGATGAAGCTAGAAAGTTATAACAACAGTTGGTCGAAAAGTTTCAAACATATTGACCCTACTCTGATCGGTAGTTGGTCTGAAATTATGGCGTTTCAACCCTACTAAGGTAATGTACGCAAGGTCAATGCTTACGGTACTCGTGTCCGGTTTATAGCCTGGATCACTACCACAACCACAACCCCTTCCCTCGATACTCACTGCCAACCATACAGCGCTGAGAACTGAGAACCACATTTCTTCAATGTGTTACCACAAAGAGTCATATCATACACATCGGCATCGGCTGGTTCAGCGGTACCGGTACCCAGACCTTTTTCCGCGACCCTACTTTTCGCAATATTGTAGGCTCGCAACCCCCGGAATATTGTAGTGCAAGTAGAAAAAAGGTCGCCCGATTCAATGTAGCCTTCTTGCACATTTCTAGAAGAAATTGGGCCTGTGGAAAAGAGCCGCGGGTTGGCCACCACTGACATAGACGAACGGAAACAATGATGGATCGACAACCTTTTCCTGCAGACGGACCTGTATCGACTTTTATCTGCGGGCGGTTCGCGCAGACCTCGTATGTACTTGCGTATCATTATTACCATTTATGGTGAATGCAATACGCCGTTCGTCGAAAGTCTGATGCTGTTGATTGATAATCCCTCGCAGGATCGCGCATTAAATATATCGAAGGCGCCTATCTTCTGGTTCTGTAAGCCTACATCTTGATGAACGTTAACATGCCTACCTTTCTAACACGGAGAATCCGCGGACCGGTAACGGCGGCCTCACAGACTGGTACCGGGCCGCGAAACCCGGCGGTTGTCGACTGGGTCATGCGACCAATCCGCATTGATGCATACCAAGTGCTGCTTGTCAATCATTCGTGGTCAGAAAAACTTAGTAACATATGAAACATGAGTGCGAGAAGCTTGGAGGTAGCAATTAGTAAATTCTCAGCCTATGCTGGACGCAAGTCAAAAATTGTAATCACAAAAATGCTGGCTGGTTGGTATAAAAACAATTATCATTTTAATTTTCGGCTTAAAAAAATCATTTTTGAAATTTTCCTGGACAAGCTAATCCTGTATTCTTGGTATCGCGAGAATATATTGCCGCGAATTGTGACGTCGCAAAAAATGTGGTCCTATTTATGACGTCAGTAAGGTAAGTGAGACTGGGCCTATTTGTGACCTCAATAAAGTAAGTGAGTTTGGTCCTTTTTGTGATGTCAGTACCGCAGAACTCGTCTGGTTCATAACACTAGAGTTGCTGCATCCGGATAAATATCCGACAGGCAATTATCCGGTGACAAAAACCGGAACTGTTCATACCCCCCCAGATTTTCTTAGAAATTAATACGAAATATGACGACAATAGCGTCTTTTCTACCACCCATTAAGAAAATGCAGTATTACGTCATAATATTCGACCCATTTCAACCCCCCCATAATCTTGTTGATGTCGGCAATGAGGTTTTGAAAGCACGCGTCTATCAACAGGATTATGATCTCACAATGATAGTTTGAAGGAATTTTAGTTGGATTTAAGCAATTTTTAAATTTAATTTTTGGTTTGGGCGAGAGAATAGCCTTTGTGAAACGACAATGAGTGAATTGTAAAACTTACTATCACGAAACAATGGAAACCCACCACACACAGTTCCTCTCGCCGCAACCGATCGATTTGAGGGCGCCAATATTTTTACATGCAAAATATTTCATGGGGTACGAGCCTTGTGGCATCGGACGAAGCATAAAACAGAAATCCCGCCAATGCCGATTTTGACGTCACAGAGTTGAATGACTCGTTTTGCGATAATTTTTAACACGAGTGTAAAAGACAAGCAAATGTCGGTTATGACGTCACAAAGCTCGGTGGGTAGTTTGGCGCCATTTTCTACTGACTAAAATCTTTAGCTAAATTTTTGAGGAGCCAACTCACTCACTTGAGCTCAACTAGCGAACGTAATCCTCTTGACTTAAACTCTTAGCGTCGAGAACCAGGATGGCACCGAATGACGCATTCTTGAAGTTAATTGCGGGTGGACACTTATCCTTCAAGTATGTTTCTATTAAAAAAATGCATTTTTGGGTAAAATTATGTTGTTTGTAATAGTTTGATATCCATTAAGCCAATTTTTACAAGTTAGACGGCCCGTTAGTAAATTGCAGTCTATCTACAACTGCGGGTGGTTTGGTTAGTTTGGCTAACATTGTTAATAGTATTTAGTTTATAATCTGATTAGACTGTAAATTTACCTTGTTAGTAATGACTCATAATGGGTTAAATTTGAATTTTAGAAGCCTACAGGCGTTTGTTTTTGTTTTGTCATAGTCAAGGCCAGTCAGAGTTGTCACGTGACATCTGCAGAGCTGGAAGTAAGCTACTAGTCATTAAGAAAAGACGATCAATGGCTAACATCCTGATGAAGAAGTCGAACTCCGAAAGCTTGTGAATGTTAAAATTCTCAATAAACCAACGCTGGATGTTAAATCTGTGGTCACAATTCTATCTATCACTATTCCTAACTGCATCGTCTCCGGTCAACTCCAAACATTAATATCCGAAAAATGCAATTGTGATGGCATAATTAAATTTTCATAACAAAGAAGGCATATTTTCAATTTAAAATTCAAAAGAAACATATCCCTTGTGACGTCAAAGTTCAAATTTTCTTTATGATGTCATAATCCGAAAAGATCCTGATAGCTTTAAAGGCTTTTAACTTAATATAGAAATGGTTAATTATCTGCGGTATGTCAACACCACACAGAGGGGGCTTAAGGCTACACTATTGGGAGCATTCTTTTGCGGCGATGATGCGTGCAGTCAGCGGTAAAATGCGGTTGCTCTGAATCTTTCGCGTTCAATTTGGATTGCTGAAAGAAACGAGCTCGTTTATGATCTCATAATTAGAGCGGTATATCAAAGGTGTAACGCGAAATAAACTTGCTAAAGAGTTGAGTGAATTGTGTCAAAATAGCGCGTTTTATGGAATATTTTAAAGATTTTTGTTCACCCGTCGGATTAGGCCTACGAACCACGGTGTTTATTTGGAATTTATGGCGTTTTCAACTACTAAGGTCATTTACGCCAGGTCAATGCTCACGGTATACGTGTCAATACTTCCCGTCTATAGCCCGGATCACTATTACAACCACGGCTCTCCGCACTTCCCCGATACCGACTGCCAAGCAGGAAAGGAACGGATACCACTTTTAAAGTCTTCGATTTGACTCGGTCGGGAATCGAACCCGGAACCTCCCGATCAGAAGGGGGACAGTCTATATAACCTACTCGGCCAACCGAACGCGCCGATTCTCAGGTCACACCGAGCCTTTGATTTCGATAGACATTTACACAGGTCTACTGGCTGTTACAGTTCTGAATATATGACGATTTCAACCCTACTAAGGTAATGTAAGTCTACGCCAGGTCAATGAGTGTCAATACTTCCGGTTTATAGATAGGATCACTATCACAACCGCACGCAGACTCCCAACACTGGCTACCAATTTTAAAGTCTTTGGGACGTCCCGATCAGAAGGCGGTATGTAAATCGGAAGCACTCAGTCGACCGAGCGTGTCGTAGTATCGTTCAATTCGACGCATCGCAAATTACTTGATTACCGTCGCGTTCCTGATCGAGATGTCCTCGGTTTGGAATCAAACCCGGAACATTTTGATCAGAAAGAAATATTCAGTCATACCGATGTGTGCGTATTATTATTGCCTAGACCATTTAGGAGCATCCACGCTCCATGCCAGTCACATGACGCGTGATCGCCAAATAGTTAGTAGGACTAATTTGAATTGATGACGTTTTCACCCTACTAAGGTAACGTACGTCAGTTCAATGTATGGAGTCTAGAACTCGTGTCGATACTTCCAGTTTACTATCACAACCCTCCGCACGCTCCTGCCAAGCAGAGAGGGAACAGATTCCAATTTTTAAAGTCTTTAATTTGACTCGGCCGGGATGAATCGAACTCCAAACACGAGAAGTGTGTAAAACGTCCCCAAACAGAGGAGATTTTTGAATAGATTGCGGAAAAATCAGACGTTTTTTAATTCCTGTATCACAAATTTTCATCAAAGCGAAAATAGCGAACATGCGTTAAAATTTATTTTCTTTGTGACGAATGAATCACAAAGTTTATTTTTCAAGCATGATAACAATCGCGATAAAATCGTAAACTTGAAGAAAGTTGACACGGAACATAAAAATTCAATTACAGATCATTTCTTTACATCTACTGATTTTCACTCGAAATTTTATAGGGTATCGCTAAACGACGGACTGAGCGGGCTTTGCGATACCAGCAGACGGACCCGGGCGTGCTATAGGCTAAAAATAGCCGGAGAGTGTTAGGAATCTATTGCATATTGCGACGCATGGGCCTGTACACGCAGCATGTAACCTACACAACCATAGGCCTATGAGGACTAGGGGTCGACCGATTATATCGTAATGGCCGATATTTGTATTCTTGCCATTATCGGTATCGGCAGTTAGTCAAGTAAGGAAGTCAATATTGGATAGCGGCCTCAATAATCAGACGATAATCGAGACCAGCCATCAGTCATGTCTTGAAAACCAACATCGGTCGATTCATTCATGATTATCCGATACGACGGGCTTTGAAAAATCAATAGCAGAATGTTCGGTCAATCTCTAATACGAATTTGAATAGACGCACCCGAGTTCTTATATGCAAATCATCTTAGAGGTCACCGCGTGTCGAAAAACGTATCTAAATAAACTTGTCATCAGATAATAATTTGTATTTCTACAGTTACATTGTTCCTTGTCACGTCACAACTAGATAATTGATGTTTATCAATTTGAGTTTTTTAGCAAGAATATTTTTTCTGCCATTTAATTTTGGCACGATAATCACTAATTATCAACTTTTAATAAAAAAGTTCGACGTGAATTTTTAACACCTGCGAGCACTTTTAAAACGGCTGAATGCCCTGGAGACATTGAAGTTCCTTTGTGGCGTAATAAAAGGTGTTTAGCTGAAGTGAGAACGATTGAAATTGATTTGAAGTCGTGACGGAATGTCCCAAATGCGCGTGCGCACACTGGGCAGTCGCTCGTGCCTAGGTACGTGCACCGGCACACACACAGACCCGGGGCCCGCGCATGCGCAGTAGAGAAATCCAGATATTGGTTTTAAGGCCGAGGCCGTATGAACTAAATCGGGTAATCGGCCAAAGTCGATATTGAGGCCGATATCCAATATTTACTTACTTGACTAACTGCTAATACGGATAATCACAAGAATCGGTCGATTCACAAGATTTCGGAGCTCTGCTCAACGTGGATGCAGTTTAATGTCATACTCAGGACCACAAACTTTCTAAGCGCTGCAGTAGTAACGGACCGACGACAAACATTGGCTCTATCAAATTTTCGTACGTAGCCCTGCTCAAATGAAGCTGGCTACGGAGAGAAGAATTTCGTGATTAATTGAATTACACTAAAATCTAAAAAGAAACGAACAAAGTGACATCACAATATAACGCATTTATGACGCAATAAAGAAAATTGAAAACAGACAACGCATAAAATTTGAGAAATTTTGGATGATTTCAGCCTTGTTTCGTCACAATGGTCTCGGATTATGAAGAGGAGCCACTTCTTGATTTAAAGGCGGATCATGACAACGCTCCGTTGACCAGTCGCCAAGATTCTGGCCGGCCATTCGGTGAAGTTCCCGGTGTGTGATTGTGAATCCGCTGTGTCCGTCGAGTTGTGTCAACACCACAAGCACTTGCCTGTATAGAAAAGTATAAGTAAGCCCAGTCGTCCCTCACAGGAAAAGTCAATGCCCCACGTCAGGAATCAAAAACGTGTTCCATGTGGCCACTCATACGCACAGAATAACCATCTGTCTAGGAAACTTGAAAAATAGTGGAGCCGATGGCGGACGATCCAAATAGTAATAGATATAATAAGTCACCACAGATTTAACGTCCAGTCCAGTTTATTGGAATATAATACACAAGCTTTCAGAGCTCTGCTCCTTCATCAGGTGAAGATGGAATGAAAAGCAAAACTGGACGTTAAATCTGAGGTGACTTATTATATTTATCACTAAGAATATTGAAAATGACATTCAATTGACATTGTTACATCATTGCCAACATGAATCGTGGTTACCATAGCAACCGTTTACTGTCTGTTATAGAGGAAAAGGCACGCCACTTACTTATTCAAAGGAGGGACACAATCGATAGTCTTGAGACAACCTCGCGTAGAGACAACATTGACTGAATCACTGCAGTCACATACGACATGTAAGCACCGGTCCGGATGACGGTTTTCTGCAACTATGATTAATCCAGCCCATCCGTGGGCTAAGTAATAACAGGTCGAGCAGTCTCGAAGCTGAAGAATGAAAAACATAAGATATCGTGAAGAAGATTCATCGAAATTTTAACATCCAGTCTTGAGAATAAACATTCAAAAGCTGTCAGAGCTCTGACAGTGGTGGAACCACGGGCGGACGATCAACAGATACCGTAGAGAAGATTCACCAAAGATTTAACGTCCATGGCTTATTTTGAATTATAACAATCATAAGCTTTCTGATTGTCACCTGATGAAAGTTCTGAAACCTTGTGAATGTTATAATTTTCAATAAACCAACGCTGGACGTTAAATATGTGGGAATCTTCTCTACGATATCTATTGATCGTCCGCCATCGGCTTCAACAATGCAGTCACAGTGACAAATACTGGAAAATACTGTCTGACAATCAGATAGGTATTTGGCTAAAAATCTCACTACATCCCACTAAGTTTGAAGAATATAGTGGAGCCGATGATCAATAGATATTGTAGATAGATAGATAGATAGATGATAGATATTGTACAACACAGTTTTGGGGTATTCACTCATTAATAACCTCATTGAGCTCGGAATTCTTGCTTACGTCTTTATACTCTCCTCGCTTCATCGCAAGTTCGATAACGGCGTCGGCGAGAATATTTGTGCTCGGTTGGAAAGAGCTAACGGACACTTCTTTCGTGCTGTGCAACGCAAGAACATATTTCGGAGCTTCCAGTCCGAGCATTGTGCTACTTGAAGAAACTGAAAATGTGACACGAAGATGCCATTACATTTTTGATGGGATACAGGATGCATTTTCACTTTTTTGAAATTGATATCAGAGGGCACAAATTGACAAAATAAGTTTTTCAGAAATATTGAGATTTTGATGACCTGGTAATCTCCAGAGAGAGAGACAGAGAAAGTATTTTGAATTTACCCTACTAAGGTAATGTACGCCGGGTCAATACTTTCGGTATATAGCTTGGATCACTATCACAACCCTCTGTACTTCTCCAGTACTGACCGCCGAGCCGAAAATGAGCAGATACCAATTTTAAAAGTCTTTGGTTTGACTCGGTCGGGAATCGAACACAGAACCTTCCGATTAGAAGGCGGATAATAATCATAATTACCACTTTCTCCTCCAAATGCTGACATCCAGTGGTTAAAAGCGAGTGTGACGATCTGATAATAACCGACTTCAAACCAGTGCGAGCATGCACTATGACGTTTCACCTGACAGAGAGAGAGAGAGAAAGAGATTACGAAATATCAAAATTGGTAGATACAGGGATATCTAGACATCCCTAGACATCTAGATATCCTTGGTTAGATAATGATAATTTGGAAATACTTGGGGAAATACTTTAACTTGCTGGCCCGCCGAAACAAAATGGACAAGACTGTCGATTCGAGGTGGGCAACTGGTTCAACCATTCAAATTTTACAGAAACACTTTGAATATCTTGTATTGTAAATTCCCCCCTCCGGATTCAAAACTAGAGAGATCGACTGATATTGATAATCAGCACACACAAAACGGATTAACACCTGGTCTAAGTCTAAGTCTAAGTCTAAGTTATTCTTATTACCTGTCGACGACTTGCTACGACGAGAGCTCCCAACCTGACCTCTGAACCCGGAGCAGCAGATGCGGCACTAGGGTCACTTCGAAAAACGCAAACACAAATATCCACCGGATGTCTCCCTGACCCTTCCGCAGATCTGTAAACGAGAATAATTCAAGAGGCGAGCCTCAAATTATCGAATACTTGCAACACTCGACAGGCAACTGGTCAGAACGGAAAGTAGTCCCGCATTGATTTACTAACATTCACGGTGACTGCATTTTCCCCTATTTGTCAGAAATTAATTGAGACGTACCGTTCAGTTGGCCGAATGGTTTAGACTGTCCGCCTTCTGATCAGGAGTTTGCAAGTTCGATTCCCGACCGAGTCAAATCGAAGACTTTAAAATTGGCATCCGCTCCTTCCCTGCCTGGCAGTCGATATCGGGGAAGTGCAGAGAGTCGTGGTTGTAATAGTGGTCGGGGCTATAACCCGAAGTATTGACACGTATACCGTGAGCATTGACCTGGCGTCAATGACCTTAGTAGTTGAAAACGCCATTAATTCCAAAATAAAATAAAATTGTGAGGTGAAATACCACCACAGTATCCTAACTACTTCAACCATAACCCTAACCCTAGCAGTGTCATCTTATGATTAAAATTTTCACCAACTTTTTTACGGATAACACCAGGGTGGGTTGACCTAGACAAGACAACACGAGTAGTACCTGGAGCCTTGTTGAAATATCGATAAATCTATTTCTGTCGGAGTGTTGACTTCGAGAAAAAATGTCGTCGGTGGAAGTTTTGCCGAGGCTGGAAAGACTCCTTGCGTTCGTATTTCGTAAAGATCGCGTCCGGTTTGGACTTTGCAAATATCAACGCTATCAAAGTAGCTGAAAAAGGAGAGAGAAATGAAGCATAACATTAGCATATGAGAGAGAGAGAGAGAGCTCCGAAAGCTTGTGAATTATCTTTCAATTCAACTTGAAATTAAATCTGTGGTGAATATTATATCAACTACATTTTTATCATTATATCTCTAACATTTGATAGAGAAAGGGAGAGAGAGAGAGGATGAATATAGAGACAAATGCAGGTAACTTACAACATCATATCTTTAAAATTGATCCAAAATATTCCAGCGTTTGATAAGTTTGGTTTTAAACGACTTTTTAAACGTGGATTTCGATTCCAAGTACCGTCTTTGTCGCACCACATACCGGACCAGGATTGCTGAGCCCATGGATTACGTAATTGAAGGAGCCTTGAAGAAAATAGCAAACATTAAAGCCGGGGTTCCAATTTTCAACAGACGTTGAGTCAGTGGATGCCTGACATGTCGCAAACATTAAAATTTGCCACTCAGGTGGAGCAGTATGGACACTTTTCGGAAGGGTTAAAATCTTAAATATTTTTAGTAGTCTAAATTCTTTATATGTAAGCAGCAGGTTCGGATCGTAAGAGGATTTAAACGCAGTGCCGAGGAGCTACAAATACCATTTTTACCATGGATGATACAGTCATAGGATTTGAACTCATGACATACTGGTTTCGTGGCAGACGACCTACCCTTTACAACAGGGGCCGGCAAACTTCTTGCACTATTGAGCCAATTATACACATTGTCGCCAACTTGCAAGCCGTACTGAAGCCGTCTACACATGCATACGTAACGCAACGGTGGAATTATAACGAATTGAACGTACGATCTGTTTTTATTCGTAGTTGTTCGCGGGCCATAAAATATTGACGGACGGGAAGGATTTGGCCTGTGGGCTGCAGTTTGCCGACCCCTTGGTCTAGAGACTCTTATCCTCGTATAGAACCTGCCTGACTGACTCATCTGGAACCGCAACTGCGCCTGCGGGTGTTGGGAATACAATGCCTGGCGCACAGATAGCCTATCATTATGTGGAGACATAGAGAAACACTTCGGCTGCACCACATGGCTGATTATCGAGAACGATATCCAATATTGACCCCTGCTTCACAACATTCAACGACATACCATTACCCTAGGAAGCCAATGTAATTCCAGCAACGTTACTTACTTTACATGGTTTCCGTCGTCTGTCTGTTCAGCACGAACATCAAGGACGCTGTAAGCGTGACGCACTCGAAGATTCACTGCTTCGTATATCGTAGAATCGACATCCATGGTTGCACCGCCACACGAGGCGCCCATCAGAAAACCTGCTTCTTTTGAACTCAACAGACGAGCCCAGATCAAATCAGGTTCCGGTTCAATCCGGTCAGAACCGGCTGGAAAGAAAATTGAGGTTTAAGGCTTAGCAAACCACCCACTGGAGTGATTGATCTGAATCATGAGGCCACCAAGCAGTGGCTACTGTTACGTTCCCTAGTCCTGGGTTACGCCCTCAGATGCAGACAGTGTCATCTCGCGAATACGAGAATCACGTAACAGCTACCCTGTACTTGTACAACTGTATTATCAGAATGGCTACACGTGCTCAGGGTTTGAGACACGGACAAGATAAGGGAAGAAAAAAAAAAGCGGAGCTTGCGTCATCAGCAGAGATGCAAGACAGTTTCATCTCGCGAATACGAGAATCACGTAACAGCTACCCTGATGTCTAGTCTGAAGAAGGTCGTTGTGTTGAAGCTACGACATTTTCACCCTACTAAGGTAATGTGCGCCTTGTCAATGCTTCTGGATATAGTCGTAGCCGATGAAGAAAGTGTCACCGTAATTTTAACGTCTATCCTCCCTCCTTTAATCATAAAAACATTGTGATTCACCGACATAAATGTCCTTAAAATTTGGAAATTGTCAACAGAACAACAGGATATTGACTGGGAGGTTTCAGCCAAAAAACTAAGCATAGTGTAGTTGCCTTTGCGCACTTACTGACAAGCTGTAGGCTTTCACAAGGAGCTCCTGTTAATGTCGCTAACCCTTCGATAGTTCGACCAGCTTGTAAGGCTTCGTAGCATCCGTGGACTTTTGCCAGCGCTTTTTCTATCAACGGAACCCATAGCTGTTTCCTGACAGCCTGAAAAATGAAACATCAAAAAGGACAAACCTTTTCCTATCTTCACAGGGTAGACAGATTTACCGAGGACGATGTGCAATTTTTGTGATAATCCAGCGGTTCTCAATCAGTCCCTACTGGTAAACCAACCTGTGAGTAAAGCAACTTTCCGTCGCTGCTGCAAGGAAGGAGATCGTCGATGATTAGAGTCTGCCAAACTCCGTCCTTGCAAAGCCTGATCATGTACGCTCCATCCTCGTTGTATTCGTTTGTTACGAATATTTTGTATAAAAGCTCGGCTCGTTCGCAAAGCACAGACAGTGCGCTTAAGAACCTGGAAAATCATTTGTGCTGATTACAAAGAGATGGTTGACTGGGGTCGCCCAACCGTGACGGAAAATTACAAAAAGATGGCTGACTGGGGTCGCCCAACCGTGAGGGGAAATTACAAAAAGATGGCTGACTGGGATCGCCCAACCGTGACGGGAAATTACAAAAAGAGGGCTGACTGGGATCGCCCAACTGTGACGGGAAATAGCACAAAAAGAGGGCTGACTGGGATCGCCCAACCGTGACAGGAAATTACTAAGAGATGGCTGACTGGGATCACCCGACCATGACAATGTATCGCAGTCACCACAAATATACATCACGCTCGCGCCAAACCTTCATCAGGCAAAAATAAAAAAAGGGAGACATCGTACGGGCATCGGCCTTGTTTATTTCGAAGCATCAGCGCTGATGTGTTTATTATGATGTCAATAATTGGCCGGATGTTAAAACTGAAGTAGCCACAGATAACATACCAGCAATTTCCGAGTATTCCTTGTTGAATGTCAGCGGTTCGAGGTCCATCGTCCGAGAACACTGTCCATCTGCGATTACTGAAGAAACCACCTTCGGTTTTAATCTGCAAAAGTGTCGCAGCTGTAACGTAACCATCCAGGCCTGGCAATTAAAATCCCCCAAACCCTCCCTTCTCAAATTTCAGTTTTTTAGACGTCACAGATGGTCAAATTACTTAAAATCTGTCACCTCTTGAGGTCTGAGCCAAACTGCATTTTCTACGACCTGGTTTCGAGCTCCAGGGTATTGCAGCGAGTGAATAGATGGTCTGAATCTGTCATCAATAAATTTTTCTCCAGTCTAAAAACAGAAAGAGGAAAAATAACTTTCAACAGGCTGCCATCGTAGTCAGGACAAAGCTTCCCAGCCTAGGGGTCATGACCCCAAATAACGTCACCCAGCGTTTTTGGCCGCGACAATGCCTAGCCTGACAATGAAAATATTTCAGTCTTTTTTCTGCATTTACACAGACTCACACTCACACAATTGGTACTTATGCATATCGTGCGAACGATTTGAACCTATCATTTTCGTGGCTGACAACTAGGTCTGGGCAAAATCGAATAGTATGAAACGTTGGATCGAATTGAATACCGAATAGACGCGTCTGACCTAGTTATTAACCTAATTCGATAACATTTGATTTGAAATATATTATCAACGGTCAGGAACATGCAGAGACGCGACTACGCCAAATGTGAAGTCATGTCCACGACTTCATGGCGTGCTGTCAGAGTAACAGCATAATGCACAAAAGTTCAATTCAAAACTGTGGTACCAGAGAAAAGGAGTGCTTCAAGCTAAACCTCTCCTGGCTACGTCCACGTTGAAACGCGTAATAGAGCTTTCTCAAGTTGTAGTATTCGAAATTCGAACGAATTGTTACGATCCGAATATCTTGTTTTTCGATTCGATTCGAAGTATTCGTACTAGTGTGCCCAGCCCTACTGACAACTTATACAATTGCTCAAGTACAAATACAAAGTTACAAACCTGAGAGCAGTAATCTTTTATGCCCTTAAAAATAGCGAGTGAGTCCCTGTCCATATCTTCTTTAACTTTCGTCATTCGGATGCTTCCCTGGTTGGACAGACTCGTACTATTCACAGGAGGAGTCTACGAAGAAGACCAGTTGTTGTTTCAGATTTGTGGCAATTTTACGCTACTGTTGTCACAAGAAAGATCAATATTTAACCCCCAGGTCGCTCCTTCCTGCTTATAAACCAGATCGCAATAACCAAGCAGGGTACGTATACTAATTTTAAAGTTTTTATTTCACGCGGTCAGTTTTTTAACCAGGATTTCACAGGTTTGGTCAGGAATCGAACCCCGGACCTAATCAGAAAGTCGACAGTCAAAGTACTTGGTCGACCGCTGTGACTGTTGAGTGGTCGAGTCAGTCTTGCTTTGAGTTTATGGCGTTTACGACCCTACTAAAGTAATATACGCCTGGTCAATAAGTAGGATGCGTCTCAATACTTCCTGTTTATAGCCCAGATCACTATCACAATCGCAACCCTTTGCATTCATCTGATACCAAGCAGAGACAGAAACTACATCAATTGATCCCTCAGCTTATAAAACCAATTCATTCTTTCATCATAATGAGTAGGCTTACTAAGATATTGTGATTCATAATCCATAATGATTTATAATCAAGAAACAATGGATTATTCAGAACAAATATGGCTCAATATTCCGTATTTCACATAAGGTCAAAGGTCGTCGCTCCCTCTTGTCGATAATCGAGGGAATTTACTGACCGACTACACTGACGTGACCCTAACCATGATAGTTTACAAGTGTCTATGTTAATATGGGGACTCTGTGGCCCGGCTTTTTGAAAAAAGGATCCCAGGGAATTCTCCTTGGGCAACTAGGCAATTCCCTTGAATGATTTGGTAATTCCCCATGGACTATTGGGAAATTCGCCTACTCACTTGAAATGCAAAGTATATTCTACCCCATTTTTCTTAGTGAAGGGAAGGGGGTTCATGGCAGGGGACCCCTTTCACCCACAAATCAGACCAACAACGTAATCTATGAAACATATAATTTTTAAAAGATGCTAACATTTATGGTGGGTAGAATACATGATCTCAATGTGTCCTAGGAGGCTAAAAATGCTTAATTAATTGATTCATCTAACCGTGAGTGACTCCATCTCCTCTAAGTAGGAATATTGACCCATAGGTCCAGATGGAATTCTTGAAGGGCCTGGAGAGGTTGGAGACATAGGAATTGGAATTTCCACTGAATAAGAAAATAATGCGCGTCAGTCGTGAGAGTCAGGGATGTATAAGTAGTCACTGATTTTCTTGCAGCTTTCCGAGCAGACCTCCACAGATTGGCAGGGAAGGAGGCAGCCGTGCGAGCTTCCATAGAGACAATATGATATATTAGATAGTGTGAAAACTGCACTGATTCTCCTTTCAGTTTTCCAAGCAAGCCTTCACATATTGGAACCTGATGAAGGAGCTGAGCTCCGAAAGCTTGTGAATGTTATAATTCTCACTAAGTCATGGCTGGACGTTAAATCTGTGGTGAATCTTCTTTACAATATCTATTGATCGTCCGCCATCAGCTCCACTATATTCTTACTCAAGTAGTTTATTTTGTAAGCTTTGAAAGCTAGTGAATGTTTCAATTCTCAATAAACTAAGGCTGGACGCTAAATCTGTGGTGAATCTTCTTTACAATATCTATTGATCGTCCGCCATCGGCTCCACTACACTGTTCTTACCTGGGAACGGTTCAGTTGGTGAAACAAATCCGACAGGACGATCTTTCCCACATGATTGGCAGACACGGTATGATGGATTGTTCCTTCCAGCACAGAAATTGCAGAGCCAACTGAAAGAAAAGCGCTGGTTGTATTGGCATATGGTCGACTATACTTAAAACGGTGGTGGGATGCTCCAGGCTATTCTTTCACCCAGCGCGTCATGTCAGAGTGGTTCAGAGTCTGTGCAGACCCTAGATCATGTTATCCACTCATGCACTACTGGTTCGAAGAATCCAAATACACCACCATTTATGGCAATCTGGCAACGGGGGTATCGTTGTACTGGAAGTACAGGTAAAAGATGACGTCACATACTCGTCAATAAATGCTTTCTCTGATATCGGTCGAATGATGTGTTCTTCACGCGGTCGCGGATTGTCAATAATTGAAGGCGGATCAAACAAGATCGGACTGCGAGATTTGCTGAAAGAGAGAGAGAGAAAACTAAGTACAAGTACAATAAACTGGACTGGACTATAAATCTGTGGTGACTTATTCTATATATTACTATAGTAGGGTGGTAGTCTGAATGAGTGTGAAGTATATTCCAATAAACTGGACTGGATGTTGAATCTGTGGTGACTTATTCTATCTATTACTATTTGGATCGTACACCATCGGGCTTCACTATTTTTCATGACAAAAAGACGAAACTTACCCGTTGTACCAAGGAGGTCTCCCATCGTGGCATATTTCACAGTATTGAGCCGAGATCCTGTTTAGATACGTGCACAGCGGACATGACCATTTAGTAGGATCGACGCTACTGCCCATCGCTAGTTGTGAACTTGTGCTCGGTCGATTTTCTGACGTCGTCGAAACGATCGGCAATGCAGCTGGATGTGTAGTTTTTCTTCGTGCTCCACCGATCGGAACACTAGGTGGTGACGGTGTTGGCTGAACAACTGAAAATTTGAAGATTGATATAAATGGTGCAACAAGTCAATGGTTGATAAAACGCCTCGAACATAAGTCTTCATGTGCACATTTACTAACGTTTACGGTGACTTGAATCTTGGTTAGGTGATAGCGAGAATGCCAAGGGCATCACTACCGATAAAATACTTAAAGGTCATCTATATCGGTTAAAACAACTTTGGTTCATTTTGTAGAACTTTTCGAGCTGATTTCGACAATAAAGGTCTCTCGACTCAAAACCGCGTAATAACGGAGATATCGATATCGACCTGTCACTGGGTTGTCATGACAACGAAACAACCTCGCAGATAAGCCACTGGCTGGCATTGTAGGCCTAAAGCATTTGCTGATTGGATTCGAAAAGATTTTGGGGATGCATACCTGGACTTCTCGTCTCTTGCCTCACTTGTGTTTCGTTTCCGAAATGATTTTCGACGTACATAAGCTTCGCATCACGGCTCGGAGCGTACGGATCAAAATGATCCAAATCTATAGCGCCACCTGGTGGAGTTTTGATAGATGCACTTCGATAAGAGGATATATCAGGTGGTAGCTCACTAGGTGGCGTCCCATATTCATCTTGACCATATAAGGACAAGATCTCTGAATTAGTCCAATGCTCGCTGGCGGCCGCACCGCCTATTACCGGAACAGGTTCAGTGCTTTTTATGGGTTTAATTTTCTTCAAAGGGGCCGGTGCTTCCGACATGTCCCCTTTTCTTGATAATCCAGAGGGTGGGGTAATATTTACGGGGCTGTCTTCAAGTGTTGGCTGTGACATTGAGTTCTGATTTTCTGCTTGAGTGAGCGTCGATTGTGATGTCATATCTGGTGATTTAGGAGAAAAGGGCATCCCTGGCAAAGGAGTCAATGCCAAAAAATTGTCAGAATCGTTCAGTGTCTCGTTACCATTTCCAACTTGATCATTCTCGTTTGGACTGGTGTCAACTGGTTCAATCGGGTTAACAGCAGGAGAGCCAATAGGAGACAAGTTCATAAAGTCAGAACTGGAATCAACTGGTTCAGTCTGGTTTTTAAACGAAAAATCTAATTTGTAAGTTGAATCTTTTTTCAGTTTACGAGGGTTCCTTGACTTTTTGTAGTCACTGTTTTGAAATCCTGACATTGATTGGTCGAGAAAATCGTCAACGGTAACGTATTTTCTTGAAATATGATTGGACGACGTCGGTCCTGAATTTGGGGACATGGATGCATTTGTACTGAATCCAGACGCAAACGGCGAGATGATTGCGTTACCGTCATTGGTTGAACGGCGTCTTTGACTTTCGTTGAACGAGCCGCTGGCAATTAATCCATTTTGCGGTGCCTCAAGTGAAGTGGTGGGACTGTGGAGATTGAGTGACTGTTTGTCTGTTTCAATGGGAGTTTCCCCTTCATACAGCTCAGTGTCTGAGTCTGACTCGTTATTCAAAAGACTCGGAGGCACGACTCGTCTCCTGGATGGTAAATTTACCTTCGCTGGGAGACCCTGAAATAGAACAACAGTTCCAATATTTTAAATGAATTATGACGGTGGAGATACATCACAGATCTCATCACTAGATGGGGCTGTTGCACTGTCAACCTTTTGAGCCGTGCTACCCGCTGATTGTGAATACGGATACCGTGGGGGACATACCAAATTTGCAATGTCCAGCCTTGGTTTATTGAGAATTGTAACATTCGCAAGCTGTCAAAGCTCCATTGCTTCATCAGGATGGAGGTATATATTTATTACCCTACTTCCGTAACGGGTATATTTTAGCTTATCCCTATGATATCGTAAAGAGGATCAACCACAGATTTAACAAGCATCTAAACCTCTGTTCATCAGATACCTCAATGTCAATACTCAATTCACAAACGTCTAATCCGAAGAAATGAAAAAGTCAAGCAAAAGAAGGAATCCTTTATATTAAATGTGATTGCAATGAAAAAATTCACTAACCTCCGTTGATGTGAATTCTCTCTCAGAGTATGGGCTCGATATTTGAGGAACAGTAAGCACCCCAATTGCCGGATATTTTGTAAACCGTGGAGTTGTGCATTGCAAACACCTACGATCGATTGGGTGGTTTCCAGCAAACGTACAGCGATGACATGTCCACTCCCCTTTGTTACCTGGAGAGACAATCAATTAAAAATTACCACGGACAGCGAAAACGATCAATAGATATCGTAAAGAAGATTCAGAGATGAGCTCTGAATAAGGCTTGTGAATGCCTTAATTCTCAATAAACCAAATGTGGATGTGAAATCTGCGAGGAATCTTCTATACGTTAAAAGTTATTGTATATTTTCATCAGTTAGACGAGGGATGCCACTAAATGATAGGCCAAGCAGACTGCGGACGAAGCACTCTTTACTATACTCAACAGCAAACTTGGGGACTATAAATATTGTCAGAGAGTCGCCTGAAATTAGTCCTTTGACGATAATGCAAGAAGAAAACATTATGTGAATGTGACGAACCTTTCGGTCTTTCACCGTCCATAATCTATTGTCTCTTCAGCCACTGTTCCAATTCCAATACATTTCAAACAATATTTCTATACCTAGGTACCTACGCAAGATTAGCAGCTGTGAAAAATTATGAAAACTATCAAGTATTTGCAGTTGTTTAGCTGGATGTCACTAAAAGGTGCGGCAAGCCACAATAAGCGGGCACGGGTGGTGGAATTTCCGATATGATGGATCACAGAAAAGTTTTGGTCGTTCCGCCATTTCGGCCTTCACCGCTTCGTACTAGAGATCGACTGATGCTGGTTTTCTCACGGCCAATATCGCAACCAGTAATCGAAAAATAATGAATAACGGCCTTGTTGTTATACAATCGGAAAGCGCGATAATCAGTCGACGTTTATTTCGTAACCGCCCATCGTAACAGACGTCGCCTTAATGAAATGACCGTCTCGGCAGCCCACCGCACCGTTCATCGTTACCGCCTGTCCAATGAATGACGCCTTAACCTCACTTCTCTACCATTCGTTCACCTTACTCACGCTCATGTAAAACACTGACACCACAACTGTGGTAGCAGCTAAACCCTCCAGAATCCCCTCCTTCCTTCCCTAATGCGCAGGAGTGTGGACTACACGGGAACGCTCCCAGGTTTATCACCCGATCTCCGGTATTATCCGGATAGATCGAAAAGAGGAGAGAGAGAAATTGTCCACTGATAATCTGAATCAATATGCGAGGTAAGTCCTCACGGTAGAAGTCTAGGCTCTAGACTCAAAGTATCTTGCGACTTGCCGCTCAGAGAGCTCAAGTTCCAGGATTCAAGATTTCATCCAACGTACGCCATCTAACGACCGGTAACGCTAATAATTCTGACCACTAGATGGGGCTACTGCACTGCAGAAAAATGCGAGTTGTCGGTCCCAAGGTACAGAAATTTAGCAGCTGAACTTTTAATTTGACAAAATTTCACGTAATTGAGTGAAAATTAAGAATACTAGACAATAGCTCAAGTTAGATCGGTTGTTAGCGTGCACAAAAAGTGTGTGTGTGGGGGGGTGATCATGATCAAATCGGTAAGCAAAAGTCAGGGTGGAGTGGAATACCACGACCTCCTCTCCCCCACACACATGAGTAAGTGAAATCCTGGGGATGGTGTGGTATCACGCCGTTCTTCCATAACCACCCAAATGAGTGACTGGTCTGGAGAACCTGGATGAGGTCACCAAACAGTAGCTGCCTTGATGTCTAGTCCAAAGAAATAGCAACAATGAAGCAAGAATGCCACCCCTTCCAAAACATAAATCCAAAATTTTGAAATTATCACCTCAGCGCCATTAAAGAACCAATTAAAACTGATCGTGTATTATCGTCCTTCCTTTTTTGGCAGCTCTGTGGACATCTAGTGGTAGTTTCCAAATTTTATGGCTCCCAGAAACCGGTAGTTTTATCAAAAGTTCCTCAAATCCAGAACAGACAAAAACGTACGGCGAGCCAGACTCTCCTGTAGGATATACACCTCTGTAGTCTTCTTGTGCCAGAACCTCATCTACGTTGACACAACCTGTCAACAGAGAGAGAGAGAGAGAGAGAGAATTATTGTCCGTTCGCATTGTCCATTTTTCAGATTTTTTCATTCCAGTTTTTGGAACCCTTGCCCTGAAGAATGATTGCGGTTTGGATCGGACCAGGTTCGCTTACAGGGGGCTCTGCTCTGATACAGAGTTTAGCACGACATTGAGATTTTTGGGCCTGGTGGATTTATTACAGTGTTGCAAGTACCGCATTCCATCTTCACCTGACGAAGGAGCGGAGCTCCGAAAGCTAGTGAATGTTAAAATTCTCAATAAACTAAGGCTGGACGCTAAATCTGTGGTGATCTTCTTTACAATATCTATTGATCGTCCGCCATCTGCTCAACTACACTCTTCAAGTATTAAACGCTAATAGTAAATCCATCAGGCCATCAGTTTTTGCTCACGAGAGGCTGCACACAGTCTGGAAAGTTTGTTTCCACCATTAACACAGTGCGAGACTGAGCGATTGCACTGGTTTCCTAGCGAGCAAGCTGCATAAGGCACTATGTGAGGCGACCGTTACTCGTACTGAATTCAAGTTCGACAACTTAACCAAAGCACCAAAACTTTTTTACCTAATAAACATGAAGTCGGATATTCTTTCGGAAATTCAACGTCGGCGTTGATTAGTTGTCGATGTTGAAGCTGTATAGACAATATTTCTTCATCTGTGGGTTTGTGGGAGGCTGCCGCAATCCACATTCTACCGCGATGATTCGAATACCTTGAAAATTGTTATGGAGTCATGAGCCATATCCAGACCTGACCTCGTCTAGATCTCACCAAGTTCTGCCTTCGTGCCTTTTAATGCCTTTCACAAGAAGTGAAGCCCATGGTTGGTGCATACTCAAACACATTCCATGGTCTGACATCTGTTGTAGCTCTTTGTCTTGTAACCTACCCACCACATTTTGTGAGCCGATTTTTTTCGGTGCAATGTCAGATTTTTGAGATTTTTCAACAGGTTTTGGAATAAATTTTGGCATCGAAAGTTGGGGAAAGTTTTCTTGTAGAACGGGGTTAGTTTTCGGTTTTTCGTCGGAAAAATCGACTTCTAATGTTGGAATTTCGATTTCTTCGTCCACCACTCGACGTCCAGCGAAGTCTAGCGTCACCTAGTAAAAGATGGTGCTCCTTCATCAGTCTAAGACCAGATTTGTGATAGGTTTATTCTGGACAGGACGTTAAATATGCGGTGACTTATTCTAGCTATTACTATTTGGATCGTTTACCATTGGTTGGATCCACTATTTTTGGTATCAAAGCTTAGCCTACGTCATCTATCCATCTGACTTGATGTGACACTCTCTATCTCTATCTCTCTCTCTCTGAATAAAATCACCTTTCTGTTGAGTCTGGATCCAAATTTCAATTCTCTAGCTTCTTTTTCTCTATTTTTCAACTTCTCTCTCTCTTTCGCACTGAGCCAAACGTTTGAATCGGACGAGAAGTAATCCGATTCATCATCGATGACTTTTGTTCTTTGTACGTAAGTTCGATCGTACTCAAGAAGACGATTTTTATAAGCTTGCGCTTTTTCAAGCCCTTTGTTTGGTTCTGGAAAAAAGCGAAATTGTGGTCAATTGGGGCTAAAAACATGGAATACTTTGTGTGAAATTTTTTTTTTTAAGAAATGTTTAGCTTGGGTCCGGAAAAAAGGCTGGAATTATGAGTATGGTTGGAGAACAGGGTTTGGGAGGAAATATGAAGTTTTCTGGCTCTATGCAAAGGGTTCAGAACCAGATTCAAGGGAATTGAACCTGTCAGTTGCTGCATTAATAGACAATTCCAACTATCTTGACCGCCCTCCTGATTTAATAACCCAGTGTTTTATGACCAGGGAATATTCAGTCACAGGGGTTTCAGCTCCAACAGGCTCCAACTATCCACTCCCCTTCAATCTTACCCAGTCACAGGGCTTCCGACATCCAGGTCCACTATCTTACCAATGTTCTCAGCAAGTTTGGCTCCACCACCAGCGTTTTGTAATTTTTTCAAAAGTTTTTCGCTTTTCGCCGATTCTCTCGCAATTATTTTCTTCTCCTCAGCCGTGCAGACAATCTCGCCGCAGAACAGGCATGGACCGGATCTTTCTTGCTCGCAAACGACTCGTCCACACGACAGGCAGTTGTTAATCAATCTACAAAACGATGGTATCTGGTGTCAAATCGAATCACAAATGATTGGGAATCGATTTGCTGGTAATTTTATATCGAGTATAATTATAGGCGCCACTTAGTGTTTTACAACTTTTTGTTGGCAGCTAAACGGGATTACAAAAACTCTGTAGTGTTGTAGCCGAGCGGAAGGTTTCATCTGTCTAGGAGGCTAGCTATACGGCTAAGAAGGCGTACCGGTAGACTTCTTTTCATATGTATTACGATACGAGCGTAAACCAAGAGTGCCACCGAAGACCTCGAGCACGCGTACAGCGGCGTCGGGTCAAGGATCATGCTTAGTCATGCATATCACCACACTTACTCTACTAACATAAAACTGTCGTCGCGGTGATTTCACGATTCGGTTCGATTCGAAAAAATTTCAAATTCATCTGCATGTCCGTGTCGACGTACAGGTGGAAATCAGCAAAGCGTCGATTCTAAACAACTCACTTGTGCTTCTGAGCTTGGCATTCGCAAACATTCCTTCCTGGCAAGAGAACCGCGTTAACTCTCGATTCGCCGTCTTTTCCGTACAACGAAACGTACGTTGTTTTCTTTCTTTGCGACGACGCCGTCGATTGTCCGGCGTCGAGAGGTGTTTTTTTCGCTGAAATTGGAGCTAGATCATCTAAGGTCATGACCTTTTTTGATTCTTTCTTCTTCTTTGATCGAACAGGTTTTTGTTCTTCGGAATCATCCATTCCTGTTTTGTAAGAGAACCGGGTCTTCAATTAACACCAACCCAAAATCGTCAAAATGTTTCGCATGACTATCGAGTTTGCATGAGTGTGACTCCCTATGCACATTAACCTAGTGTTCCCCATTAACATCATCCCAGTATTCACCCTGAACAACATTCAACTGTTACCCATAAACAAAATCCCCGTGCTCCCCATGAACAACAGCCCAGTGATCCCCATAAACAAAAGGCCAGTGTTCCCCTAAGCAAAATGCCAGTGTTCCCCAATAACAACATCCCAGTGTTCCCCATAAACAAAATACTAGTGTTCCCCTAAACAAAAACCCAGTGTTCCCCTTATAAACATCATTCCAATGTTCCCTATAAACAAAATTCTGGTGTTCCCCATAAACAACATCCCAGTGTGGCGGTGTTCCCCATAAACTACATGTCAGTATTCCCCATAAACAAACTTCTAGCGTTCCCATAAGTAGCATCCCCAGTGTTCCCCATAAATAACACCCCAGTGTTCCCCATAAACAAAATCCTACCTTTTCTATAAACCGTTACATTTTCATCTTGTTGCTTTTTCCTTATCTGGAAATTTTTCAAAAACTGTGCGACTTTTTCGTCATATCCCGGTCCGTAAAGTTGTTTCATGTACTCCTTTACTTCTTCGAGGCTTCCAATCTCAAGAACATACTCTGCGTATGCAGCAGGGGTGTCTCGGCCCATTTCAGAGCAGATTTCTCCATGGACCCAGTCCAACAGGGTAGACATTTGACTAAGTTAAAGATTAAGGACTGCATAAAACACAAGCACGATTTGAAAATATGTCTTGTAATAGGCAGTTCGAATTAGGGATGGCACCAGCCCTTGATTAGAGTCGTATTCAGCGAAAACGGAACTCTTGTAAGCTCGTAAAAAAAGTAGAAAAACCACCAGATTCTGAATACAAATTGCACCAAAATTACCACTATATTTTTAAAAATTACACGATTTGTTGCTGAACCGAAAGCTTGGTCTTTTTCGTCGCAATCTTGCGTTCCAACGACAAAAACCTTCAGTTGTATGACCACAATGGTGATATTATCTAAAGTCTAACCAATCAAATCGCAGTGATTGTCCGAACGTTCGATATCCACTGACGCTCAATAATATCAGCTAATACATAGCCTATTGCACCAAAAATTTTAGAAAAGCAAGCTACTTGTACCAGATTTTGCTGAAATTGCAAAAATTTTGACGAAAAGCCAGATTTGAAATAACATTTTAAAGCTCATTTTTCGTTAATCGTGGACCAGATTTTTTATTTTTTTTTGCCGCTAATTTTTCTTTCCGTTTTTTCTCTTCGTAGAGTTTCTGTCGTTCTTCAGTCAATATTTCGATTTGTTTCGGTTGATTTTTGAATGGATTCGCGTAATTTGGGTCAATTTCATCAATTTTGAGTTCTTGTCCCAAACTTTTGAGGATTTCTCCATGTTTTTTGATAAAAACACCGCTTTTTTCGGCAAGATTTTTTGCCCATTTCACGGTTTCTTTCCAGTCTCGATATTTCGTTCTTTTTAGCTTTCGTTCAGAAATAAACGGAAATCTGACGACAATATCGGTAAAAATTGCCGTGCTCTCTAGCACCATCGAGTATCCATCTCTAATTTCCATTTTTTCAGGGAACGGGTCACCAGCGTTATACTTCGCGTCTTCAAGTATATTTTTTCCCTTCTGCATAGTCTGAAAATGCAAAATTTAAAATCAACGGACCTTAGTGAACAGCCGTATCAATGAAAAATGATTCGATTTGGATACAACGTTCTCTCGATTCGATGTACACCGATCCACGCAAAAAATTATCGTGATACATAATTATTCTATCCGAAACAAAGTAAGGCGTGCCCATCTCACCCATCTCGATGGCGGACAATCAATAGATATCGTAAAGAAGATTCACTACAGAGTTAAAGTCCAGCCTTCGTGTATTGAGAGTTGTAACATTCACAAGCTCTCAGAACTCTGTCATCATAATCTTCTTTACGCCATCTCTAGTTGGGAAGATGAACAAACAGTAGGTCCACGATACTCACTTCAATAATTCCGTTAAGCATAATCCCGATAAATTTATCCTTTTTCTCGATATCTTCCAACAAAATAACTTTCTCGATCATCAAAATATGTTCTTTCCGTTTCATTCTGAATAAATTCCGATAAATTTCGACGGGAGTTTTGGTGCCATTTACCAAACTTGCTTTCTTTTCATCAGAAACATTTTCGGCAAATGAAATGTTCACAAATTAATAAAAATATGATAATCTCCATCATGGAATATAAATCTGAAAAAAATCTAAGATTTTCAATCGAGATTGCTTCACTGATATTTCAAAATAGCAACGCAAGAGAAAAAAATTTACAAAGACAAAGATATGAAATTCATAAAAATATTCAAATTTTGAAGTCATTTTTTCTTCTTTTTCTCTTTTTTGTGTTTCTTTTTCTTATGTTTCAACTTTTTCGGCTTTTTTTCAACAAATTCTATTGTTTTAGGAATTTTTATTGGGGGTAGCAAAGGCCCAAATTCATCCCCTGTGGGTACGGAAGGCCCGAAGGCACCTGCAGAATTTTCTGTTTGATTCTCGATATTTGGCCGTTTTTGAGTTCGTTCTTTTTTCGGCAGAAATTTATGGAACGAAAGTGCAGTGACAGCATTTAAAGCCGAGTCATTGTTATCAAACTTTTGATTAGATGAGTCAGCATTTTTGAAAGATGGGGAATGTGTTGTTGGACTGACATTATTGCTTGGAGTGTCCGGCCTAGATCCTGGAGGTACTTCCAAATCGCTCGGCATGTTTGAAGTTTGGGAGTTTTTCTCTGGGTATTGTTCTGTTACAATGGCATCTTCATCAGTCGTTTGTGACATCATAGAGTCTTTTTCATCAAGCTTTTTCTTCGGAAGAGAAAATTTATGGAAATGAGGTTTATTTACGTCAACCTTTTCCGCAGACGATTCGGTTTTTGCTGCCGCTCCAACGTTGCTCTTATTTTTCGAACTTCGAGTTATTATTTCATCACTATCACTATCTGATGAGTCAGAATCAGAACTTGCGAAAATCGCTCGAAAAATATCCATCGGAGGGCGCTCTGTTCTTTTATCGCTATCAGAGTCTTCATCTGATGACTCGGATTCGTTATCATCGTTACGACGACTCGATGGGTCTGCAACGTCCATCTTTGTGTCACCACTAGATGGCGTATTTTTACCAGTTTGCTGACTATTTTCAATTGTTGACATCACGATATCATTACCTGTCTTTTCTGAGGAGTGTTGTGGAGCAGGGAGGGCTAATTGATCTCTTTCTCTCTCTCTCGGTTTTGCATCCCAACGAGACGACGTTTTTGCCGGATTTCGGTTAAAAAGAGGTGGATTTTTAGTGTCTTTGATGATTCCTGTTATTTTTGAGCCTGTTTCTATCGTTTTCGTTTCATTAGTTTCCCCCGAAATTTGTAATTTCGGTTTCACATCGTCGGGATGTAAGAACATTTGCATACGATTAGAATCTTGCCCCGGGATGCCTGTGATGTCAGAATGAGGATATGGATTTGGGATGTTAAATCGTTTGCATAGTAACGAGTCTGGGTGCCATTCGAAAGTGTCTCGAGTCAAAATTCCAAACATTTTCATTTTTACGGCGGCTTTTTGGGATTCTTCTTTCTCGTCTTCTTGTTTTGCTGATTCTGATTCGGGCGCGAAACGTGACGACATTGTTGCCGATAATGGTTGAAAAAAACGGGATGATTTCATGAATTCTTCACGTTCTTGTTGCACTTCCCATTCCGTCATATTCGGGTCCCGTTCGATTTTTAAGTACGGTTCCGGTTCTTTTATTTTCAAAAATTTAAGATAAATTTCGTACCGTTTCTGTTTTTGAGGATTTGACCCAAACGGCTCGTAAAATACTGATTTTTTCGACTTTTCTGGAGGTAACGGTTGACCGATTCCACCATGTTTCAAAATTTGAAGGCGTTGTCGATCTGTAGGTTTTAATATCGTAAAAACTGAATCATTTTCGCCTAATTTTTTCTCAATTTTGGGTGTTTCGCCCAAAAGTTGTCCTCGGTCGTTTGGATTTAATCTCTGAAATTTTTTCTCTCTTTCCTCTTCAGGAGTCAACTCTGCCTCTACGGCACCAAAGGAGCCATATTTTTGCATGACCCTTGACCTTTTCAAAGGGTCATAGTCTGGAGGCAAAATCGGTGGAGGATACATTTTTCTACGAGAAGTTTTTTCAGCTTTTTGGAATTCCTGTAAAATTTTTGCCGCTGTCGTTATTGCAAGTTGTGCTTTTGTCCCGGTGATGGCTTTCGTCGGCTTGCTCCAGCCGTACGTTTCATTCATCTTCTCCTCTGACATTTCAAGGTCGTAGTTCGCCATGCTATCTTGAGCGTAGATATCTTGATCCTCGTCTTCGTAAGCTCCGACACCAAAGGCTTGACCGATAAAAGATAATTTAGCACCGGATTTTGTCCGAATTGCAATTTCTGACGATTTTTTTACTTTATCATGTAACGCTTTTTTTGGGTCCATTCCGGTGTATCCTAACCCAAAAGCGTTATCTTTTGCCGAAAATTCCATCGGAATACAATCTTCTGGTGCGAATTCGACGTTTTCGGGGATGAAAATGTTTGATTTTTTAGGTTTTTTGATTTTGGGTCCGATTCCTTGACCTGGTTTCCATCCCATCTGTTGTAAAAGTTTTGTTCCGATATTGTTGCTAACGGTAACCACTAACGTCTGCATCATATCGAGACCGAGAAGCCACGTCGAATTTTTTTGAAATTTTGCTCTGTTCAGCAGTTTCTTGTCGTTTTCTTGAGTTGTGGACGAAAATTTAGACTGCGTGACGATTTTTTGGGGTGCGATTCCATATTCTGATAAATCTTCATCATCCATGAAGTCTTCCGGCAAGAAAGGTTTGTTATTTTTACGCTCTGAACGCGACGAGCGGAAGTTGCTCGGAGTCCATCCTTCTTCTGTATCAACCGTGTTATAATAGCCTGCGGAAAATCCGCCGGTAAAAGCGCCGTGAAAACGACGACGACCTTGTGCATCGGTGACGATTTGCTCGTGTACAGCGATCGGTTTTTTAGGTACTTCAGTGTCGTCTAGTTCGTCCATTGGAGTTCCGTATCTCGCCAACGCGAATTCATCTTCATCACTCTCGTTCTCAGAGCTTGACATGATTATTTAGAGGTAGTAAGTGGGACAAATAGTGGTTCTACAAAATTGAGAGCAGCGTGTTCAGTAGTTGAATGAAGTAGATCGTAAAAAAATGACTTAAAGGCAAGATTTCATGGACAGTTGTGTTATCCGACTCTAAATGAAAAGCAGCTTACGTAAGTGAACATTAAGAGATAATAATGCACGACAAAAAAACAACATGAAATCTGAGCCATTTTTTGCGCTATCTACTGATGGATCATCACCTTCCCCCTACCACTTGGGGACGGGAATTGCCTTCCGACGTGGAATTGTTATGTAGTATGCAAAAACAAAGGGCCTGGAAGGCTGGTTCCATGGCATATTGCAAAAGTCGTCACTTTTTTTGCTACAAGAGAGCGCTAAGTGCCCATTCGACGGTTGCATTGTTATGCAATACTCAAAATACATCAAATGTGAATGACAAAAAATTGATGGTTCAAAAGTGGCTCGGCCTACTAGTTTGGCAGTTTACGCACAACGTACTATGGACTCAATTGAGAAGCTTGAAAAATGATCGCAAAAATAGCAAAAAAGACCCACTACAATGAAATGAAAGAATAGCACCAAAGGAATTGAGTAACTTCGTAAATGACAGAAATTAATGATTAATTAGTAAACAACAGGCCGTGTAAGATGAAAAACCTTACTGTAAGCATAACAAAGACAAAGTGTGTAGTGTCAAGTTAGGTCATCGACCTCGAAACCGGTTGCTCCAAGGTTCAAACCCCGACACCGCATCACACCAAATATGGTATCCGTGGCTGCGCTGTGCTCACTGGAGCAGAACGTGGTAGCAAGGAGTTCGTAGTGACAATTGCTGCGATGTGGAACAGCTTGTCATCATGTTCCGCTCCAGTAAGCAACACAATGCTTAGTGTAAAATCTCCAAAATGTCCAATGAGTTGAAGAGAGTGCGCCATCACTATTTCAATCCCAGCTTGTCATCATGTTCCGCTCCAGTAAGCAACACAGTGCTTAGTGTAAAATCTCCAAAATGTCCAATGAGTTGTAGAGAGTGCGCCATCACTATTTCAATCCATCCATTTCAATTTCATCATCATTGTCATCAAGGTCATTCGAGTTCAAATTATTTTCGGTCACATCATCATTTTCTGTTTCTCGACTATGTTTCCGCATTGCATACCCTTTCAGGTACATGACATCGGAATGGGCGGATCGTCCCAAATTGGTGTACGTTGACACGTTATCGCCGATTGCGTAATACATTGGCATTTTCCAACGCTTCACCGGATCAGACACGCCGTAAAAATTGACGTTAAAATATTCAGATCGGATGTATGGCTCTCCGATTCGGGTGACCGATTCGCGTCGTACTTTTAACGTAATTCGAACATGATCTTCTTCTTCGTCTCTTGCGATATCGAAAATATCTCCACGAATGACAACTGAATTTGGATTTTTTTGCCTTGATTTCATTTTTGCTGAGTCATATGTTAATGTATTTTCTGTGGAGTCATAGTTCGAGTCAAATTCTGCAGAATTGTACTTTGAGAAATTTTTTGCCGAGTCATGTTTACAACCAAACAATTCAGTTTTAATTCGAAATAGGCGAGAAACAGATGATCTTGATAACATTTCTGAATTTTTCTTCGCTTGCAGAGATTTTTGGCGAAAATGTCTCTCCAAATTTTTATGTTAATGCTAAATAATAATGAAATAGACAACCTCCTGAGAAAAAAGCAGAATATGTTAAAATGTGAATCACAAAAAATTTAATATTTTCAAAAAATTTTAATGCAGCAAACATTTTGTATTTTGAATCCAAAAGCCGGTCCAAAAAACGATAAACAAGGGCTGGGTTGTGACAAGGAGATTTTAGGTTCTGCCTCAAAATTGTCACAATCAAGGCCAGCCCCAATTTCGGGAAAATGAGGGAGCGATGAAACATCGCTTGTCATACCAACACAATATAGATATGGAAAATGCAGTAAATTTTTCTATTTTGAATCCAACATCTACATCCAGTCCAAAAAAGGAACAGCCTCAGCGTTACTTAGCTCAGTCAACAGGAGGCTGAGAGACGACAGCCCACAATCTGCCAAATGGAATAATAGCTGAAAGCAATAAGTATGGTAATTTTTAGTTCATTATGACTTTTTTTCAATAAATGTACCTCTTAACGCAACTCTATGTTTCATTTTTAAGTGTGATAACGAAGCGTTAACCATTATATTATCCCCAACACGTAACGAACTCATTAACGGGTTCAAATCTTGTCCAAAATCATCGTTATTGTATGATATCGTATACAACGTGCTTCGAATTTTATTTTGCAACGTATATTTAATGGCTAGATCAAGCTGGAAGCCAAAATTCTTGGCAAAGACTGCAATGACGTCACCACGAAGGACCAGTCGGTTTGAATTGTCCAATAACGGTTTTTCGGTTTCAACTCGAAGAATTGTTGTTGATCTATCATCTTTGCTATGATCAGAATTTTTCTTTGCCAATACTTGTGTATTGCTCACATGGGTTGAGTTATATCGAGGTATGAGCCAAGATCTGTAAAATGTTTGCGATATCTTCAAAAATGTATTTGACATTTTGCAGAAACTGCCACAGTGACTGCCTTTTTCTTTTCTTGAGAATTTATCTACTCTCTCTTTTCTGTCTTCTTTTAGGAGAGATTTTCTTGCCTTCTTTTTTGAGAGAGATTTTCTTGCGTTCTTTTTTTAGGAGAGATTTTCTTGCCTTCTTTTTTAAGAGAGGTTTTCTTGCGTTCTTTTTTTAGGAGAGATTCTCTTGCCTTCTTTTTGTTAGGAGAGATTCTCTTGCCTTCTTTCTCAAAAATGAAGGATTTTCACACTGAAATACTCTTCTTTTTTTCTTGACCTCTCTCACAATTGAGAGAATTAAACAGCAGAACCTTCTTTCTTTTTGCAATCACGAAATATTTTGGCCTTTTTCTCTCTCTTAGAGGAAACTTCTTTCTTTCTATCTATCCAACACTTCTCTCTCTTAATCTCTAGCTACAAGCTACAGTAAGTAACCCACTATGCATTATTAATATTCTGGAAAAAATTATAAACACATTTGAATATTTGTTTGTCCAGAAAAGTCGAAAGTTCACAAAATTTATGAAATTCGGTATTACAATTTTGTAATGACTGGTGTTGGGGTTGGCCATCAGTCAAGCCTTAAGAGCCTTTGAAAGAAACAATATCGGTAACATCACCAGTAGGCGTCCTTGTAGTAGAACTGTCGATTGAACAACATTCTGGACATGGACGATCAATATAAAGTTGGGATGGAAAATGTCGACTCCCTACGGCCAAACGTTATTGGAGACCCACGTCTGATATGTGATGACTTGATCGTTCAATGTCAGTGTTTGGGTGCTAGAGTAGAATATTATGGAGTCAAATCAATAGATATCGTAACAGAAGATTCAGTCCAGCTAATTCAAGTAGCCTATTACCCTACTTAAGTAAGAATATAGTGGAGCCGATGGCAGGCCAGCAATACATATTGTAAAGAAGATTCACCCCACATTTAACGTCCAGCCTTGGTTTATTGAGAATTGTTACATTCACAAGCTTTCAGAGCTTCCCTTACTCACCAGGCGAAATAGAGGTGAAACTCTCCTATGACAAAATGTCGGGGTCTATACATACTTATATATCATGTCATCATCTGTCGCAACTAACATGTTAATCTTCACGTTATAGCGTAAAAACCGGCCCAAGAATTCTTCAGAGTAAGTCTTCAGATAGTGGCCTTTTTCAGGCCGTAGCATCGGCGACACAAAAACAGAAATATCGAGAATATTTAACCTACGTTTTATGACAACTTCTGATTTTAATAATCGATAAAAGGTTCCGACCATAAAATTTCGTATAAACATGTCCTCATACGCCATCTTGTGAGCGTTTTTTTCTCCGTGTAAGTTACTGGTGTTGAATGATAGAAAACCTTTTTTGTGTTGGATGCCGTCCGGTGTGAAAGCTGCCTCGTACGAGATTGGCTTGTTTCGCATTTTTGAACCTGTAACGCGTCCCGCTTGAATTCGACAACAGACGGCCGATGTTTGAATACTTCGAGCAAATATTTTGGGCAAAACAGGAAAAAATTGATGAATTAATGCCATATTATTCATATTTCTTGTTCAAATTCTTCACGTTTTGAAAGTACAGAGTTTCAAGTTTATGGAAATTTGGCTGGATTTTTCCAAATTCCGTAAAAATTGTCCCTTTTTTGTAATACAACTCCAAAATTCTTGTAAAAGTTTTTCGTAAATCTACCTGGATATTTCCAAATTTCGTAAAAAATTCTTTTATACCAGCAATACAGTTTTCCAGATCCTCCGCTCTGATTAGTGTAATTGAGATTAATTA
The DNA here is from genome assembly GCA_030412335.1 of Botrylloides violaceus. NCBI lineage: Eukaryota > Metazoa > Chordata > Ascidiacea > Stolidobranchia > Styelidae > Botrylloides > Botrylloides violaceus. The sequence continues at coordinate 107,357 of JASFYC010000352.1, forward strand.
TGACGTCACTATGATAACATTATAATGACATCTAAGAGAAAAATAACATGTTTTGACCAATTTCAAGTCATTTAGAGTGAATTTGCGAGCAGAAAAACAAACAAGGCTGACCATAGAAATGACATCACAACGCAACCTGCACAGGACATTATCTGATGGTTACTCAAGATCTATGCCAAACAGAAGTCATACATTGAAACAGAAAAGGTTAGACACTGATATAAACACACCATTAGTGTAAACAGGCCGTATTGAACATTTCAAATTGAGGCCATATCAGTCACATATTAAAGCCAACTAGCCTAACCACCATTTTATATCCAGCTAAATTTTATAGGAAACTAATTTCACGTTAAAACTATCACGAAAGCTGTCTAACGTAAGAGTTTGTCCTCCATAAAATTATCATAAAATGGCCTAACTGCTGTGATAGCTTGATAGACATTCTCTAAACTAATGGTGAATTCCATCGTTAGGAGATGGTGGGAAAGCATAATGGGTTGATGGACGCCGTCCCATTTCCCTCCACATCGGGCCTCTAGTGTTCCCGGTAAATTTATCATCAATGGAATACCATTCCGCGTACTCTTTTGGGGCGAGGGGACGAAATCGTGGGAAAAATTCTCCAATGTAACAGAGCAAACCAATACTTCCAGCTAAAGTCAAAAGGACTTTGAGGATCTGATTATAATCCACCATGAGTGGTCTCTTGTCAAGGGCTGAAAGGCGGTCGTACTTTTCCGTTTCGTAATGTAACGGTTCTCCATAATTTCGACGTAAATTTTCACAGTCCCAGTCATAATATGGATCCCGGTCCGACGCAGATTCCTCCGGTAATTCAGGGTAATCCCCAGAGTTCGGAAGTGGTTTATAATCTTCGGGACGCAGATTATATTTCGCCGCCAGCTCTGCTCGTTTTTCTGCCGTTAATTCACCGTCTGGTAAGAAGTCGGGGAGGTCTTGTTTCGGCAGAAAGATATGCTCGTAACCGTCCGGTATTCTGGTATCCCAACCGTGAGCCATTCGCTTCATTAATAATCCACCGAATGCAGGCTTCGTCACAGCTCCTGTGACATTTTTAAAGCTAATTTGTGCCAACCTATGGCCAATTCTAGCATAAAGGGCCATGGCTAACCTGAAAATATGACAAAAAGGTGATTGGATTAGACACAAAGTATATCAGAATCAATTGCATTACAAATTCAAACAATTCAATATCCTATCCAATATCCTGCATCAAATTTTTCATGTGCATTACCACGGTGTCTGTAATAGTCAATGCAGTGGGTGTGATGTAGTGGACGGCTGTCACCTCATTAAACACCATATCCACAAATTTGAAGGAGGCCAACCACAGCCAAACAGGGTGGGTTACGAGCTTGCGACATTGTAAAGATGATTCACGACAGATTCAACGTCCAACCTTCGTTTATTGAGAATTATAACATTAACAAGCTTTCAGAGATCTTGTATTTCATCAGGTGACGATAGACCTCGACGTAAAAATATATCTTGAGCAGTTTGATTCTCAGTGACCATCCACAAACCGTGCATGACCGAGAGAATGGTACAGAGAGTGAGAGAGGCATTAATGGCTTATTAGTAACCAGCGAGGGGAGGGTGAGATTTTTACACATGTACTCAATATGAAACGAGAGAGCAGTAAAAAAACGCGAAACACATCGTGAAGGCAGTGAAAGAAAGCGCTGGAGTGGGGAAGAGCTGAATATGAAAAGGAAGACAATGTCACCACGGCAACAGACTGGTCTAGTATGACATAACAATACAAAAAGGCACTACAATATATGAATGCATGTCCTCACAGTTGATAAACAATCGTAAAATCAAGCACCATAATGAATCATGAATCGTGAAATAACAGGCAGTGTTATTACATCACAAAAACAAAGCACGATTGGTTATCTGCTAAAATCACTTCTAGTTGCAAAGAATGATTTATCAAGCTGTAAAAGAAGCAAAAATGCAAAGAAAATTCGTCCGCCATCAACTCCGCTGGAGTATGTATCATAAAAAGTAAGGCAAACTGTGCCAGTGTCGACATAATGGGTAAAATTTTGGGGTCATGAACTTTGAACCTCAACCCTCTTTCGACAGATCGAAGTCAAAGATAGCTTACTGTAGGGGTTTCAATGCATTCAAGGGTATTTCGGACAGAATTCGACAGGTCTTGGCTTCCTGTTTAGTGGGGTTTAAATGATACCGATTGTACCCCACCCCCATTTCGAATAGAATTAATACATACACTGTCTGTTGGAGTCGATTTTCCCGCCCCTACTTTACTCTTCACTCCATTTATTTGTGAGAGTCGCCATTTCTGCTGAAAAGACCCCGATTTTTCTCGTCGTACTTTCATTTAATTCAACAACTTTAATGCTGTTTGAATCATCACTTGCGCTGTCCAGTATGTCGTCATCATTGGGTTCAAAACGCGTCTGTTTCTTTGACTGTTGCATTTGAAGCTTGCGCCGATGAGCTCCTAATGATTGATGAGAATCACTGTTCTTCGTTTCAATAGGACAGACGTACTCACCGCTAGAAAATTCACGATTCGAACTGCTACCAAAGTTTCTCAATCTTGCCAACGGTCCGAACGATCTTCGACCGATTTTTACTTTCGCCGTAATGCTCAAGCCACCTAGTGGCGCTTCTTTCTTCTTCAAATTTAAATACTCAATCGGAATTATCTCGTTGAATTTACTCACTAGATGACGTCGTAACAATGACTTTGATGACGGTATATGCAACAATGACGATAAAACGTCTCCGGTGAACTGCGGCTCCAAAACCAATAGCGACCCATGAACTCCGCTTCCTCTCAAATTAGGTGCAAATTCAGCTAAATCGATCGAGCGTAACCATTCCATAACTCTATGGTTCGTCCATAAATAAACTTCCTCTTTTTCGGCAGCTTGATCGACAGGACGTCGCTTCAATGCCATAGGGTCAAAGCTCAAAGTTCGTAAGGTGTAAATAGCACGTCGCAAACTTAACGTATGTAGAAGATTCGTTATTTTCATTCGATGGAGATCTGCGATCGTCAAATGATGTAACATACGGCAATCAACACGAGCTCGGAAAAAAGAATCCTTATATTGTGGGAGTCCGATGTCGTCAAGCCAACGAGCTACTGAAGAATGATCCATTCCAGCACCTTTTATAACTTGACCATCCATATCATCCTCGTCTCCAACAGCTTGTAATGAAAGAAGCAATTTCTTTTTGTGTAAGACGTTTGTAATTCCCAACTCCTTCTCGATATCGTGATTGGTGGCTTTGAGCATAGTACCTCCATTTTCGACCCATCTCCTACAATTTTGAATATATGGTTCAAGACCTAAGCTTTCAAACCAAGCGCAAATCTCGTCTGTTGTCCACTGAGCGAATGGCTTACCGCTCGGTTCAAATTTAGGCTTCAAAACTCCGAGTCTAGGGCCGGCGGTGGCTCTAAATCCACCTCTTTGAAACGGTGACGGGCCCATCGGTTTAACTGACGAATTTTTTATTGTTTTACCACCCCATTGTGATGTAACATCCTGTTCGTTAAGATTTGAGGAGTGGCTTCGTCGAAGTCGAAAACTGCTGAAAAATTTCTTGATTCCATGTTTACGTCGATTTTGAAACGGCATCTCTGCCTCGACCTCCAGTGGTGATGATGGTTTATTGATCAGAATACCTTTTCTTGGGGTGACTTCACCCTCGTTTGCTGAGACGGCTAAATTTGGAGAACTTGATGATGCTTGTATGTTTGAATGTTTTCGAGTTATGACATCACAACCACCAGCTTTATCTAAGTGTTCTGATTGGCTGGCTGATTTTTTTGAATCATGACCAGTTCTTAAAGAATGTAACTTTTCAAGACTCGCTGTTCGAAGGTCGTTCTTTTGTGTTGAATCTTTCACGAGCGCACCAGATGGTTTTAGAGGTGTGCCACCTTGAAATGCTCCCTCTTGTGGCTCGTTAGCTGATATCGGGGTCGATGTCGCCATTGGTTCAAGCAATTTTAATTTCGCTTTTAAAGTTCCGTTGATATCGTCTCGCACGATGCCTTCATCTGGTGTTGTAATGTCTTGCTGTAAAAGACGGTTTCTTGTTGGACTCTGCGCACTTTCGCTATTTAAAAGCATAATTTTCTGCGAATGAATTTGATCTTTTAAATCAGAAATTTCTTTTTGATGCTCGGTGATTGTTTTTATCTCGTTTTGAAGAGAATTTTCGGTTGAAATCAGTTTTTTCCGAATTTCCTTGTTTGTATCTGTTAATTCATCCATTTTTTCCATCTGTAACTCAACCTGGTCGGTTAAAACGGTTACTTGCAATGAAAGGCTTTCATTTTCTGATTTTAATTTCTCAAATTCTTTTAGCTTTTTCGAGTCGTTTATCAAATTTTTTGCTCGCGTACTGAATAATTGGCGGAAAAAATTTAGCGTTTCTAACGGCAACAGCGATAGTAATCGGTCTTTTTCTTGAGGATTTAGATCTTCTGCTTGTATTGTGACGCGTAAATCGTCTAGAAGTTGAGCGATTCCTTGTAATCCGTTACTGAAAAATCCTCCGTTACCGTCCGAATTTCCTGAATGAATAATGTGATCGAACTGATGTAAAGCATCTTCAAGCATCGCGCTCGCGGCAGACAAATCGGTTTCCATCATTCAAATTAGTTTTTAAAAGCTTCTACTACAGTATTACCGGTACTACTAAGATTAAGAAATTTTCTTTCTTTATTAAAATCCCGCTTTACAAGAACCAGGTCAGGAGTGGCAGGTCTGTGAGGAAAAGCCTCCTAGATGTCATACAACTTAAAAATTCAGGGTAACCATAACCGAAAATACGAAAAGAGGATGGAAGGCGAGAAGCTAGAGACATCAGACACCACTTCCAGCTTCTACCACTGCGGTACCATCACACCTTTCATATTTTAACTTGGATTGCGCCTTTGCGCGTTTCTCCGCTTTACTCAGTCTTAATTTCGATTTCCGTTATTTTAGTTATGTCTGCCGCTCTTTTTATCCCTTCTGTCATCGAAAATTCATGCGAACGCGCGGTTAAAATGCTTTTTTAAACGGACCACGCAACGAAATCGGCCTTTGGCTAATTTCTAGTACCGGTACATTACTAGCTAATGCTTATCAGAAGCGCTAAAATAGTTGTCCTAAATACAAATTTTGACAGTGTGGACATATCTTGCACAAACAAATTATAATACGGGAGTTTCCTCGCAAAATCAACTCCTTACTGGCGGCAGTGGGGCAGTCTCAACCAGCAAGTGATCCAAATCGACTACACGGCGACCGTAACCTCTCAACCTCTCGCATTAGCGATCTGTCCAAAAGAGGGCGCTAAAGGACTGATCCGTGAGATTCTGCCCGAGTATAGATGTAGGCCTACTGGCGAGTCTGAAGTCAGGTTAATTTCAAGGCCAGTCCCTGGCGGAGTCCAAACATGGATCAACCGTTCACCCGAATTGAGTGGTTCCCACAGTGAGAAGGCCGCTCGATAAGAGCGCGACGTGGATTATCCAACGATTCACGAGATAGAAGTAGTCTAAACCCGAGGCATATCGCTGGGAGGTCATTTTGCTGCCAGGACACTTTGAGCGACATATCCACTCCGACAATCCAAAACAGCGATAGCCCAAGTAACCTACTCATAGATTGTATACTAAAAAAGAACGTCAAAGCAGTCATAGACTTTATTGAAAATAATAAAACACGCAGGTAAGTTAAAGTTTTACAATTGCTGAAGTATCACGTACACACAATTATGTTTACCGTATTCAAATTGAATAGAATAAAGTGCAATAACGCGTTAACAGTATAAGAAACATCTTCTAACTATGTTCTTGTACCAAGAATTATATCATACCTAAGTAAAATTGCATTAAACTGGAATGAAAATGCTAAAATTCGGTGAAATGTAAGGATGTTCCATGGTTATGAATGTTATAGAATTGACAGATTCGGATGAAACATCAAGGAGTATAACGGTCAGGGTCGTGTAACTTGACCTGCAAACGCTCCAATTGGCAGGATCCCACAAATTGTCATACTTATGAAGATGGACTATCTTCTTACGTTAGTAGGGTAAAAATACTGGTGCCGGGAGAGGCGGACTAACTGGGGGCCAATTAGGCGTGATCAGGTCAGGTTTTGATGACGTCAAGACGGAGGAGTTAAATTAAAGCAAATTTAAAATCTTGAAATATTCGACGATGATGAAAAGCAAGTCGACAATGTCAGTAGGGGTGGTGTGATGGATGATGTGACGTCACTGCGCCACCACGGGCCCAACCCCTGAAATCGAAGGCGCTTGTATTTACAGAGTCCATGTTTCACAATTCACCTTTGAAATCGTTTGGAGTCGTGTTCAATTGATCTTTATCGTACCAGTTGTTATAAGCAAGGAGAGCAGCATTCTTTGCGGCTATGACTGACATCTCCATTGCGCTGGCAGCCCATTCAATTGGACTTGTGTAATAGAAACCGTCATTCAATACAAATGAGCCAGCAACATCTGGCGGCCTGGTAGAAAAATGAACTGTAATGAAATGGTCGAAATCTATATTGTAATGGAGGTTTCTGAACCACAGACGGTCCTAAGCCATATAAGGTAAGGGTCTTGACAAGAAAGTCATCAGCGTGGGTGGGGCATCCAGGACGGGAGGACCCACAGCACATATCAAGGGTCACATTAGGTTCCAAGGCCAGGACCAGAAGCAAATGGACAGAAATAGACAGAGATTAGTCGCAGGTCGGATTAAAACACTTGCTCGGACGCACGCGTCATGGTCCATGTCACGCTTCAGTCTACAGGGCAACGGTCTCAACCAAATCATATGCAGAGCTCGCTCCAGAAATTGACAATGATAGATGGTTAGAAAGGATAGAGTTAGTAAAATAGACCAACTTCTAACCTGTATTGCGGATACGCTTTCCAATCAACAGTAGCAGTTTCAGAATAAGATTCAAATAAATAATTGCGTTGTTCCTCGGTCATTGGCTCAGTAGAAAACACCTTGTATACACCTGCAGTATTGCCTTCCTCAGGATCGTGGTCAACAGGTATGTGGTATCCAATACTCCTGTTGAAATATCCGTGCTAAGCAAAGACAACTCCAGCCTATTGAGAATTAGAGCATTCACCATAGCTGAGCTGATGGTGGACGATCTATAGACGTCTTGAAGATTCATCACAGGTTTAACATCGAGGATTTATTGAGAATTATAACATTAGTGGTGAATCTTCTTTATGATCTATTGATCGGCAGCCACCGGCTCCACTATATTCTTTAATCTCTATGAGAGATATTGACCTATGCAGTCTGTTTGGGCCTGTGCTGATAGGGGATCACTGTGTCTACGCAAACCACGTGCTCGCGTGGAACCGCGTACTTATGGGGAACACTGTGCTCACGGGGAACCACGTGGTTACGTATAACCATGTGCTCATGGGGAACACTGTGCTTGCGGGGAACACTGTGCTCGCGGGGAACACTGTGCTCACGGGGAACATTGTGCCCACTTGGAACACTGTGCTCACGGGGAGCACTGTGCCCATGGGAACACTGTGCTCGGGAACACTGGGAACACTGTGCTCATGGGAACACTGTTGTGTCTGCTCATGTGCACTCTTTCTCATCGGAAGTATAATCGCTTCAGATGGTCTCTGCTGTTTTGTCAATGCGCGCTGCCAGAACCTGGCCACCGAGGTCATATAGACCTACTCAATAGTGGACTTCTTTGTTTATGAAAAAAGCGTGCAGCGAAAGCTGGGACAGCGAGGTTATCAGCGCTTGCGCTCACTCGTTTACGCGTCGAAACGCCCCGACTGTAGCTAGATAAACCGCTCGTACGCGGCACCTCGCAATATACAACCAGTATGAGTACTGAGTATCAACTATCTCAGATTTCAAATGAGGGTTCTGAGGGGTCAGAAGCTTAGTACACAGACCCAAATGACTACTGAAGATCAGCAATCTCAGATTTGAGAAGAGGGGGTTTCTGATCCCCAGAACCCAGAACGCTATTCTGGCTACGTCTCTGACAGTTTGGCCCTCACTAAAATAGCAAAATTCACCTGTAGAAGACTTCTTGATTATTAATAAAAATTGAAGAAGGACATGTGGCGATTGAATCGCATTGGAATAACTTCGAGTTCAACTTTCCACGGACAAAATTTGCGACTGTTCTCCTGAAAAAAAACGGCCCTTAAACAATGGGAGACTATGATGTGGATTTATTCTTAGATAAGGTGGCGGTATGTTATGGTTGAGAGAGGTGGAGCCGATGGCAGACGATCAATAGATATTGTAAAGAAGATCACCACAGATTTAGCGTCCAGCTTTAGTTTATTGAGAATTAAAACATTCACTAGCTTTCGGAGCTCCACTCCTTCATCAGGTGAAGATGGAATGAGAGAGAGAAAGAGTTAATTTGTCACTTTTAGCTAAATAGTCTTGCAATGCACAGATTCAAACGTTACAGAGAGAGAGAGAGAGAGAGCTACTTACTTGTATAGCTTTCCATCAAAGGACGGAGGCGGGCCTTGACACGCTTCACTGACATTGACATGATACATGTTGCCTCCCACTGGCGTGGCTAAAATCGCGATGTCATAAAAACGTTTGGTACCACTGTAGAAAAAGTTACAGATTGTTACAAAATTGGGGGTTATTGGGGACTACAGATGACGTTAAATGTGTGTGGGGTACGTGAAATGAGCGCATGAATCATTATTCTTGCTCGCATAAGAATTAAGACCGTGGTTCTAGAGGAATATTGAAATATATGACATCACAATACAGTACCTCTGTGATGTGATAATAGAGAATTTCCCGTCATCTTCTTTTCCTACTTTGGTAACTTCTTCGTGAACGACGTTAGCGGAAGAGTTTGCGACCAAGTGGTAACACACTTCTTTATTGCCACGCTTCACCGACCACAGTCCAGGTTCAATACCAGCCATGGATACGGCTCCTACAATTTAAAAATGTGATTGAGGGGATTCCCCACCGCTCGCATTGAGAAAAAATAGAAGCTGACACAAATTCTTGAAGGTCATCTATATCGGTTAAAACAACTTTGGCTCATTTTGTAGATTTCGGTGTGCTGATTCCGACTCTCGACTCTAAAATGCCGAGTTACCGAGATTTTCGCGAAAAACCTGAAGGCAGCCTCGTCAAATTTGGAAAGTCTTAAACTTTAAGGAAACTTTAAGGCAGATGGGGTTCACGATTTTTAAGGTAGAAATCACGTGATATTCGAGAAATGTCCTTGAGAGGGATAGAGTAGGCTACAGAGGAGACTCAATACAGATTTAACATCCCATGGCTGACGATCCAAAGAGTAATAGATAGAATAAGTCACTATAGATTTAACATCCAGTCTAGTTTATTGGAATATAATTCATAAGCTTTCAGAGCTTCACCTTACTATAGTATTAGATAGAATAAGTCACCATGCATTTAACGTCTAGTCTAATTTATCGTAATATAGTACGTAAGCTTTTGGGATTTTACCCTACTATAGTAATATATAGAATAAGTCACCACATAATTAATGTCCAGTCCAGTTTTTCGAAAATATAAATCCATAGCTTTCAGAGCAGAGCTCCTTCATCATGAAAGACTCACCCACAAAGGCATTGACACTTGCATTCTGGCCATAATTATTCCGAAGTCCTGGACTGACTAAGTTGTCGATCATAAAGTCGCTGATACCATTATCTGAGAAATACTTTTCTGATGTAACCTGCAAGAATAAAAAGGGAATTGGGTATATCTAGTGGCATGAGATACCTTCAGTAATTCCTACCAGCTGGTGGTGTAGTGAGAGGAGGTCACAGGTCACAGGCAATGGATGAATAACGATGGGCCCGATATTGGGTTTGCGAGGGTACGGTATTTTAATTGGCACCAGGACAGTGACGTAACTTGCAAGAAAAAATGGGATTTGGGCATATTTAGTCGCATGAGTTACCTTCAGTATTTCCCACCAGCTGGTGATATAGTTAGAGGAGATCAGAGGTCACTAAACTGTTTTGCCTAGGCAATGGATGAATACCTGAGGGTCCAATGCCAATATTGGGTTTGCGAGTATTTTAATTGGCACCAGGACAGTTCCCTGTCACATGAATTTATGGCATCATAATGCACTCACGACTAAGTCCGCATTGTCTATATTAATCATATAGTACTGTATATTTACTCACCAGCCGAACGGCTAACACACACACAAGTACGGATACTAAAATATATAACCTACCCCCCCCTCCCCTTCCTTTGCATTTAAGTCGGATTTTAAAGGTCGAGAGAGTGGGCGAGTCAACAATACTTTGAGAAAACTTCAAGTCATGCATTGCAATGCACATGCATGTAATATGCATTGACCTGTCATTCAAAAATTAGGATTTCGAGCAGAGGAAACTCTATGACTCAGTAACAGAAAGTCCCTACTTTACAAAGTGTCTACATGCGGGCGAGTCAACAATATTATGAGGCAAAGAATTCCAAGTCATTATGACTCTAACAACAAAGGAGTGCTTGTGACAGTTACAGCGGGCTAGAGGTAATCGAAGATTGTACATGTTGGACCTATCATAAACTATACTCTACAGGAACGGTTAGAAATTGTGCACATCTGGGCTAGACAGACCGTTTAATTCCCAGTTAGCACGATGGGGACAATAGGGAGACACTTGACTTAAGGACGGTAGCTTGCGGGTTCATCATCATCATCAAAATTTCCTATTGGTGAACTACGTTCTCATCAGGCGCTTCCACTTTCTCGGATGTCGTGAGAAAGAAGTTGCTGAAAATTCTCCCGATCAATCACGGTGCGTCTGAGTTGACTTTCGTTGACGCCCGTGATTTTAGCTAATTTACTCAAACGGTTGGGAGGGCGGTTAGAGTTGCAGAACAAAAATCTCTTTTGTAAACTTCCATTATCAAGACGTGTGACATGAGCTATGTACTTTAATTGTTTTTTGTTCCAGTTCGTTCGTTTCCAGTAGGTATCCAAAAAATGCAGAGACTTTACATAGGAAATTAGTCATGCAAATCTTAACTCCTTGCCAGTACACATTGCTGTTGTTGCTAATTGGTTGCCATGACATCTAGCTCGATGAAAGCAAAGCCATTAAAGCAATACATGCAAATCTTAACTCCATTACAACACACACAATGCAACATTGCATTATACCTCAGTGACATGCGTGTACTCATCGCCTCTCATAGCACCAAAAAGTTCAGACATATTATTGAATGACGTACCTTGCTCTTGCAGTTCATAAACCCTAGAAAATATGATATATAAGCAATGGACTGAAATACTATTTTTACAACTAGTTATGGCCTATGGACCAAGTAGGCAAATGGGTTTTTTCAGACATTGCAAAAACAGCCGACATGCATATGAGTGATTCTCCTATGGCTCAATGATAAGCAATGGACTGAAGTACTACTTTTACAACTAGTTTGGGCTAAAGACCAAGTGGGCAAATGGACTTTTTCAGACATGCATGAGTGATTCTTCTGGGGATCAATGATATGCACCAGTAGCTTCGTATGTGTGTTACAGACACTGCACATTTTTGTGACTTTTTGTAAATGAACATAGTAGTATTAGATTAGATTAGATCAATTATAATTCAATAAACTAGATTGGACGTTAAATCTGTGGTGACTTATTCTATTTATTACTATAGTAGGGTACTTCTCCGAAAGCTTGTGAATTATATTCCAATAAACTGGACTGGACGTTAAATCTGTGGTGACTTATTATATTTATTACTATTTGGATCGTCCGACATCGGCTCCACTAATGCAGAAAAATTCGAACAACGGCAAAGCACATAACATTATCTAGCACGCACCTATCAAAATCGCGCAGAAATATCTTTTCAATGAAGTTGATTTTAATGAAACTGAGGCCAAACGTCCAAAGCATCTTCGCCAACGAAACAATCGTCCATTGACTCGACTGAAACACATAGTCCGCTCCGTCAAAAATACCAAAATAACCACCGTCGTATCTGTTTGCTTTCTCTAAACCTAAAATTGAAAGAGGACTACTCAGACAGAGATCAATAGCGCCACCTAGTGTATCTAGGTTACATTCAAAATCAAGAAAGTCTCGAATCGAGTCGAATTTCAAAATTGCACCACCTAGTGTATGTAGGGATTAGAACTTCGAATCAAATATTCCGAATCAATTCAAATCAATTAAATCTAAATCTGGATCATTAGCACCATCTAGTGTTGGGATCTGTTCATGGTTGACAGCTAACCAGACTTAACGTAACTTATTTTCAAGGAATCATGTGAACTGTTGGAGAATGGCCATTGGGTCCAGCTAAATACCAACTTTACCAGGTAACGTCTTGACGAAGTACTTCATGTATTTGTTCTTAGGATGAATCATCGATCCACCAGATTCATATTCTCGTCCGCCGATGGATACCGTTGCTAAACGTCCGCAAAGTCTCGAATCTTTTTCGAAAACGTCAATGTTTACAGACTTTCCGAAACTTTTTCGAAGAAAATAAGATGCAGATGTACCGCCGATACCACCTCCAATAATTGCTGAAAATTTAATAAAGCTCCTGTTAAAACATCCAGTGGGTCCTAGTCAGTCCCTCTCACTACCCTTCTTCATTAATATAGCATTATACCAGCGTTTCTCAACCCGAGTCCGTTCCCCGCCGCCTCATTTGAGTCCGCGGAAGCCTGTGCACAGTTGGTTTTGCTTAAAAATATTTCACTTACGAATTTGTAGTAAGCTGATAACGAATTGCCCGTAATCGTAACTGTTTTTTTAAAGTTTTTTACTCGTACTGCAATATTGCGGGGGTCGCGGGAAGCAATAGCCTATGAATTGAGTCCGCAAGTATTTAATCCAGCTTTGAAATAGTTCATGAGCTAAAAAGGTTGAGAACCACTGCATTATACACTCACCAATGTTGCTTGGAGGCTGCCTATCTTCAGTTGCTAAGCCATCCCAAGGAATCAAAGTCAAGCATAAGAAACATATTAGCAACATAGCAGACTTCTAACAAATTCCTGGGTAGCTGCAAAGAAATTGTATGTGGTATTAAAGTTATAAACCTTCAAGGTTTGACGCACCCCAGCTCACTAGGGTGATACTAAATAGCAGACAAAACGAACCACTCGGAATTATCGATACTTGTGATACTTGAGTATATCCATTCAGCCGTTTGAAGACAGACAGACAGATTTATCGGTTCAGTCATATAAACGAGATTAAAGAAAGCAGAAAAGTATATTCTAAGCGAAGCGATCGAGTGATTAACAAGTCTATGGAGCATTGATAACAAAACATGATATATTACCATAAATTGAACATTTTGAATTTTATGTCAGGTAGAGAGTAGAAAATCGCAAAAATAAAAGAGATACTCAACTTTTAAATAGCAAATCTTTCATTAGATAATAGTATAATTAACGCAGAGCGAGCGACAGAAGTAGCGAAAGGAACCCTGACTAAGTTTGGGCGACTCTCTGAAAATTTTTGCAGCCCGCTTGTTCCGCAGTTTAGAATCGCAAAACCAGCGGTCGGCAGCGTCACCCGCGGTTTGCCGAGCTGAACAAAACAGCTGACTCGAAGATTGACAGGGTCACGCTTGACTAGATTCTGGTTAGCAGCTGCCCGGTCAAAGGTCGAAATTTCGCAAGTTCGGGTCTAGAGTGAATATTTATCGACTTTGTCTCGGTCTACCACAGAGATACATATATGTGATGTAGTACCCCACCTAGTGGTGAATGAATCGTTCTATCGCTCCTATGTCTGCTTGGATTAGGATAGCTTGTGGCGTGCTACGCCTTGCAGGTGCGTCCGTACCAAGACTTTAACGATTTTCTTCACCAGAAACATACCCGATCTGGCTGTAATCTGTTCGTATTCAACAACTCTAGGCGTGCCTATGTATGCATAGTATATTTTCATCTTCAAGTTCAATACACAGATAGGCTATATATAGCCTACTAGTAATAGATATAATAAAATTTACCACAGATTTAATAACGTCCAGTCTAGTTTATTGGAATATAATTCACAAGCTTCATATCAGGTGAAGGTGCGGCGTAGCTCCGAAAACTTGTGTCACCGATATATATTGAATGGGCAACAACGGATTCCCGACCGAGTCAAATCGAAGACTTTAAAATTGGTAGGCCTATCCATTCCTTCCCTGCTTGCCAGTCGGTTTCCGGGGAAGTGTGGAGAGTCGTGATTGTAATAGTGATCCGGGCTATAAACTGGAAGTATTGACACGTATATCGTGAGCAGACCTGACCGCTCCAATACGCGACTATATGTATGCCCGACAAGGCAAATATTATTTATGCAATTGGATCATTTCGTAATGATCTTCGACTATATGCTAGCGCTCTTTCAACTCCAAATGTTTTCCGCAGTCTTCTAGCTCCCGGCAGTTCAGGCGACTTGATAGAAACTGATTCATTCTTCAATGCTCTCTGGGCTGTGGTTAGAATCTCTAGCTGGCTCCGGATTTGTGATATTTCCTTCAGGACATCAGTTGCCTGTGACTGAGATGAAATTATTGGCGTACAAGTCGTCGGGTTAATATCTCCCAGGTCGAGTGGCTTGACTGTCCGCCTTCTGATCTTGGAGCAGATACATGAATATAGTAATCGTGTTAATACCTCCGGCCTATAGCCTGGATCGATTTGACTCGGTCGGGAATCGAACCCGGAACCTCTCGATCAAAAGGCGGACAGTCTAAACCACTCGGCCTTCTGAACAGCAACATATAGTTCCTCACCCCTTCGCTTTTGTCCTGTAATTTCGCTTGCACAAGGCTTGACGGGCTGACATAGGTATCACTGTACCCAAATATATTGAACCTGAATAATACAAATACAACCGCCTTGAAATTTCTTAGACAGAGACATGGCCTACAGTAGGCCATGGCTCTACAGTAGGCCATGGCAGGGGTGGTACTCAGTGTGTTTGTGAGACGATACGCGATATTCTCTAGATTCGTGTCGCGGGTGCTTTCTTCGGCACTCACTCTGTGCATGCCACGTATCAATTGATTGACTGATTTTCACTTGCTCTCTCTCTCTCTCTCAATGTAATGAATTAGTTTACCAGGAGACAATCTTATGTTTCCACTTGATCTTCTTCCCGTCTTTACGAAATTTGGATGTTGCCTTATTTGGATGAAGAGTCATACAGCCACAAGCTATTCGTTTACGTGGCGTCTCAGAGAGGTAGCACTCACACGCTATCACGTTGTCAGCCTGTGATAGGAAAGGATGTTTAGCTTTGCTGTGACGTTTTTCAACCCTACTAATGCTTGGCGTGTCAATACTTCAGGTTTATCGCCCGGATCACTATCACGAGAAACACCACGCTCACGGAGAACCACGTGGTCGCGGGAAACCGCGTGCTCACGGGGACCACATGCTAACAGAGATCACTGTGCGCAAGGAAAACCACGTGCTCTCTGGGAACCAGGCCGTGTCCTGGTAAACCATAAATGCTCTAATTGTATAAATCTTGGTCACCATAAATGTTATAATTATAAGGCCTCGTCTTGGTCACCGCACGTGCTCACAGAGAACCACGTGGTCGGGGGAAACCACGTGCTTGCGGAGAGCCGCAGTGTCCGGGGAACAAGACGAAGACGACCCTGAAAAAGGCAGGATGAGCAAAACCATCGAAGCGGAACGGTTCCGAACAGAAAACCATAGAGAGACGGAACCACCCTTGACTAGGCCTACGTCATTGACCTGGCATTAATAGTTGAAAACACCTTAAATTCAAAAAATCCAGAGCGAGACAGAGATACTATTGGCTAGACTTACACCATACCTTCAATGACATCATTTCCGCTTTTGCTTGGTTGTGCAAAGCATCGACGTCCGACACGGCGAGTCCGACGAGCAAGTTAAGTAAGCAGATGACCATCAATATTGTAAATATGACGTAGAGAGTAACTGCACTTCCTTTGTTCGGTACCGCATTCATACCCTGAAAACGAGCGTAGGACTTAAGTAGGATCTCAACCGATTTTGGTCTTTTGAAGGCCGGTACGATAATTGACCTTTCACATGACTGATGGCCGATATCGATAATCCAAAAATCATGAATATCGGCCAAAAGTCGATATTAGGTCGATTACCATCTGATTATTGAGGCCGATATCCAATATTGACTTCCTTACTTGATTAAATGCCGATACGGATTTTCTCGGCTGAACGGAATAAATCAAGCCGGAACTACAGAAGGCCATAGCGAAACTACAGAAGGCCATGGCGGAACTACAGAAGGCCATGGCGGAACTACAGAAGGCCATGGCAGAACTACAGAAGGACATGGCGGAAGTACAGAAGGCCATAGCGAAACTACAGAAGGCCATGGCGGAACTACAAAAGGCCGGAACTGCAGTAGGCCATGGCGAAACTACAGAAGGCCATGGCAGAACTACAGAAGGCCATGGCGGAACTACAGAAGGCCATGCGAAACTACAGAAGGCCATGGCGGAACTACAGAAGGCCATGGCGGAACTACAGAAGGCCATGGCAGAACTACAGAAGGACATGGCGGAAGTACAGAAGGCCATAGCGAAACTACAGAAGGCCATGGCGGAACTACAAAAGGCCGGAACTGCAGTAGGCCATGGCGAAACTACAGAAGGCCATGGCAGAACTACAGAAGGCCCTGGCGCTACAGTCGGCGTCGTGTGGTATCTCACAGTCAGCTATTGGTGCCCGTACCAGCTGAACTCCAATCCTCGGTTAGTTAGGAGCTTACTTTAGCTGTTAAGCTGTCGACGTATTCCATCTCTCCGGATAGCATAACTAAAACCGTTGCGAGATTCATATCCGGTTGGAATTGATTCTGAAAGCAAGAAAAATAGGCTCTTACAAAACTATCTGGTTTTCGATAAATGGACCTTTCTCTCTCTCTCTCTTGCTGTACTGGGTCGCGACATTATTCTCAACTTCTCTCTCTCTATTTCTCTCTCTCTCTCTCTCTCTCTATCTATCTCTAACGTTCTCTCTCTTTTTCGCTCTTTTTTTTCTATATTTTTTTCTTTCTCTCCCAATTTCCCTACCTTTTACTCTCTTTCTGTCTCTCATCTCCCTCTATAATTTGATATCTCTCCCTCTTTCCCTTTTTCTTTCTCTCGCTCTCTGTCTCTTTCTCTCTAACGTTCTCTCTCTTTTTCGTTCTTTTTTTCTATATCTTTTTCTTTCTCTCGCTCTCTGTCTATCTCTCTCTCTGCTGCTGTTGGTATATTATATACTACAGTACTTACTCACCAGAGTAGGCGTGATGATATTAAACGTGAAGCTGAAAGCAAGCACAAGTGGCGTGAAGGCGAGAAGAACGATAATTGAATTCTTTAAAATCCTCGTAAACATGATGAAGAAGATCCCGATCACTGGAAACTCACGGAGAGATAGCAGAAGATTGAACCACGCCATAAAAATGCATGCTGCGGCAAGTCGGAAGCTTAGCTGGACGAAATGAAAAGGTATTGATTCGATTACCGTACGACCGCTCATTTAGAAAAGTAGTTTGCCTGTGCGCTTTCTGATCGGGGCGTACCAAGTTTGATTCCAGACCAACTCAAAGAAAAGACATTGAAATTGGTATCAATCTGTCAGTATCGGGGCAGTGCAGAGGGTTGTAATTATGAGAGTGATCTGGGCTATAAACCGGAAATTTTGACACGCGTACTACGTAATTATTCGGCGTAAATTACCTTAGTAGGGTGAGGACTGAGTGTAGGGGAGCCAATGGCGGACGATCAATAGATTGTAAAGAAGATCACCACGGATTTAGCGTCCAGCCTTAGTTTATTGAGAATTAAAACATTAACATTCTCAATAAACTAAGGCTGGACGCTAAATCTGTGGTGATCTTCTTTACAATATCTTAGTAGGCTGAAAACGCCATGAAACAGCTACAATCGAGAGGTCCATTGATTCGCTACATATCGGAGCTCCTAATTGTCGACAGGCGACGTCTCAATATACGAGTACAGGAGGTATTTCTGGCCACCCTCGACGATTGACTTTCGTAAAATCTTACTTACCAAGTTGTGCTGAGCAATCTCCCACACGCAAATCACCGAGGTGATGTACACAGTTACTGTCAACCAATTGTCGAATCTCAAGAAACAAAGCGGGAAGTCATTTGCAGCAGAAAATACCTGAACATATTCGAATATATGCGTATTTTAGAAGTTATCTAGGCCAGTAATCGACAAACGCCACCGGGTCGCGAGGCCTCCGATACCTCTGTGCCCGCGCGCTCACAGGGAACCACGTGCTCATGGGGAACACTGTGCTCATGGAGGAAATGTTCTCATGGGGAACACTGTGCCCACGCGCTCACAGGTAACCACGTGCACATGGGAAACACTGTGCTCATGGGGAAAATGTGCTCATGGGGAACACTATGCCCACGCGCTCACAGGCAACCACATGCACATGGGGAACACTGTACCAACGCGCTCACAGGGACGAATGACATATTACAGTCACCGTAAATGGTAATAATGATACGCCAGTACATACCAGGACGAGGTCTACGTCAATACCCGCAGATAAAAATAACGGTCGGCCCCGGGACGTTTCGTCGCCTACTTCTATAGGCACCAAATAGTAGGCCTAGCTCAGAGAAACCCCATAAATTCTGCGAACCAGCTTACCAGTTTTATCACGGCTATCAAGCAAAAGCAGAGCAAAATCACCGTCACTACCGGCACCCAAGTGTTGTAAAACTCTTTAGAGACAACATTTTGAGTCGAATTCTGGCCTCTCACGAATCTCTAAGTAGTAGAGAAAGAGAGAAACACATGCCAGCAATCATGAGGTTGCGAGAGATTAGATCTACTAGGACCACCCGCAAATCGGGAGGTCGCTAGTTGCTTAACTTGCGGTCTAGGTACGTCTAACTACGTCTAAGAAAGTAGGAGTATGTATAAAAGTAAGTAAAATAGAGTCTAAGTAATTCTAGCTAAGTCTAAGTAACTCTAAGTAAGCCTACGTATGTCTAAAAGTAAGTACAAGAATGTCTAAGTCAGTCTAAATATGTCTAAGTAAGCCTAAAATAACTACAAGAAAGATGAAGTAAGTCTAATAACTTACGAATGAGATTGTAATGTGTGCGTTCAGTAATGCCACAAAAACCAGGTAGAAGAACAACGCCCCGTAAAACCAGTATCGTCCGACCTGTTTCCATTTGTGGTCGATCAGAGCGATAGCAACCGGGTGGCACAAAACAGCGTAGCGTTTCTCTTGAGTCTGCGCAAAGAAGTCGAAGTTAGCGTAGAGGCCGATTCTCTGACTTAAGCCAGCAATGCCTGGCAACGAAGGCGCCACGGACTTGAGTCTAGGCCAATTGTTCAGTCGGCTCAGAATAACTGGCTTAAGTCGGTGAAACTTTAAGTCAGCTACGGTACTGACTACGGTACTGTAGCGCGGTCCTTTTAGCACCTTACAAACATACGTTTTCTTCTGTGAAACACACTGCGCAAAGAAGTTGAAGTGAGACTCAAAGAATAAAAATCCGGCGATAGGTTTCTGCGAGAAAGCGCCACGCCTTCAAAATCGCGGCCACTTCAAGGTACCTTTACATGTTACAAGCTCTATACATTCTTTTTTTGATAGGCGTTTCCGCTACTTCGGATCTGTCGTGTGTCGATACTTCCAGTTTACTATGACAACCACAACCACGACGCTCCGGACCCCCCGTACCCCCCCTGCAATGCAGACAAGAAACGGACACAAATTTTAAAATCTTCGCTTTGACTTGATTGACTACCACCCGATTAGCCCAATCAGAAATCTACGCACAGCCCACGTATGGCGCGAGGCTGCAATTTCGCATGGCCGTGTGCGGTGGCCCGTGTGTGGTTAAGGACATGCAAACGCAACACTGGCCCTTGTACACGTGGCCGTGTTTGGGCCATCTACGGCCCTACTCAGGCCATAACTGGCCCACATGAGTGCGATACGGCATGGACCATTCGTAGCAAAGATGTACACGGGTCAGGTATTTCCCTAACAAGGCCATGTGTGGGCCTCATAACGCGTGGCATTCCATGAGAAAGCCTTGGCAACCCCACACGCGGGCCACGTAGGGACGCTCGCATTGTTCTAACTGGGAGAAGGCGGACAGTCTAAAAGCATTCGTCTGAATGGGGTCTCACGTCCAGTGCGGCATGCGAGTGTGTTGCGGAGGAGCAAACCATCCATTCCTGTACAATTAGGGCAAGTAACTCACTGCGATTTTGAGCGGGTGGTTATTCACCAATGTCCGGTTGTGTCTTGAGTAAGATTTGGCGCCTTTCTTCAACTTACAACCAAGTTTGCCTAGCAAACAGTAGAAACCTCGTGGGTCGCAAGGTGGCGCTGATGATTTCTTCACTTTAGCTGGTACTCTATCTGAAACTGAAAAGATTGCAGAGCTTGGCAAAGTTTTGGCACTCTGGGAATACCTGGGAAGACTGGCAATGAACAAGATGCTATCGATTCCTATCGTGGACAGCCAAATCGCATGTTGACTCTGTGCATGTCACATCTTTCTTCGACCCCGGTACGAAGCTGCAGATGGGTAGTCACGTGATCGCTTATTGCGAAGGCTTTGAATTTCTGACTGGTAATCATTATTCACAATACGACATAATGACGTCAGAATGACGACGTAAAAATGACGTAACTATGGACTCACAGATGGTGCCTTTTCGTCTGAGAGGAGCTGAAAGAGAACAATAAGTTGAGGTGGATGCCATGAAAACGGTCTAACGCAGCCCCCGCTAATATAATTAGACTATTACATCGAAACATCAACGTGACCTGTCCATAAGGCAACTCACAGCGGGAAGGAGTTGTGCAATGGTGCTGCACGGGGCGAATCCTTTTAGGGGTTCTAATGTTTTCAAAAAAGTAATCAAATGAAGGTTAGTGTTATTTTTAAGAGGACCCAAAGACTGAAGCGAACCCAAAATTAAGAATGAAGTGCCAAAAAATTTTATGAGTTTTAAAAATTTCCTGGCAGTCCTTACCTTTTTCGTTAATGGGTTTTGAGAGTTCTATTCCAATTTTTCGATCGAAAGTTGAGGCCGGGGTTGTAATCAGAGTTGGGCGGGGTTCCAGTGCATTTTGCTCGGCAAAAGTTGTTGTCATAGTGTTTGGAGATGGCTCTGAGACGTCCCAAAATGAACTAGAGTATGTGTCGTCGAGAAATGCGAAGTTAAGGCGAGCCTGTATGAAACAAGATGGTTTTTAAAGTTGAAAAGGCAGAGAGAGAGAGAGAGAGAGAGAGAGAGAATGAGGAGAGTTGCGGTTGTGATGGTGAGCTGGGGCGATACACCTGACGTATTGACACACGTATGAGCATGACTTGACGTATATAACCTTGGTCAGACTTGAAAAATTAGTACCCGTTCTTCGTCTGCGCGGCAGCTACTATCAGGGTAACAAAGAGGTTGCTCCAGTTCCTGTCTATAAATCGGAAGTATTGTCACGTGTGATAAGCATTAACATGACGTATATTACCTTAGTAGGGTTGGAAACGCCAATAAATTCTACATTACTCAAAGAAGATGAATCTCTGTGAAGTCAACCCTTATTAATCGGTGATTACTGTTAATCAGCGACCACTAATCTCAGATTAAATCGGAAATTAATCTTAGATTAAGTTAGGGAATTTAATCTGAGTTCACTAATCTTAGATTAACTAATTAAACTTAGCTCAACATTAATCGTCGATTAACTCACGGAAAACTCAGGGTTCTTCACATCTTTGTGCGAGCTTAAATCTATGCATTTCGTCATGACAACGCACGCCATATCCGGCATCTGACGTATCATCTCTCTCATTGGTGTGTTGATGGCGTCATCATGATGTTCGCGACGGGTAACCACTGACATCATATCCGGCCAGCGTTCGTCGTCAAGGAGGGTCCGTACGCATTCCTAAATTGACGTCGGTGTGAGAACTTCGGCAAGGAAATGAAGCTACATATTTAGTCCATCGTATTTAGCCTATCGTACGAGGATAGTGTGCATGATGCATGCAGGCAGGACATTTTGGCGGCACCATTAAACATCTTTGGTATGAAGCAGTCTCTGGATTCTAACCGCAATATCGTCTGTCGACTGTCGACGAGTGGTTTGTTTCGTCCTAACACCATAACGATATCCGCCGTCACGTATCCCACAAAAACCTTCTCACCTGCTTATGTAGCTGTACTGCGCTCATTAGCGGGGTTGCCCCTTCTCCATCCAATATGTTTAGTTGAATATCTTCATGGTTTAGAAGAAGCTTCAGAATCTTTGTGCTATCCTTCGCTATGGCAGCGTGTAGGGGAGTTCTCTGCGACAAGATTGGATAACTAAAGCCTTGTACACACTAAGCTTACCGCTTGTTACCGCTTGTTGCGACCAGCGCTGGCGCGAAACATTGAGAATAGTAGGGCTATAGGACTTCGCGTTCTAACGAGACGCGCTCCCCTGTCGAGCGTAACGATCGCTAATAGAACAAACAGAGATTTACGTTCAGTGTGAACAAGGCTTACGTTCATTGTGAACAAGGCTTTATCGTTTGTTTGCGTGAGACAGCAGGAGAGCAAGAGAGCGGGATAGAGAATGAGAGAGAGCGAGAGAGAGAGAGGGAGATTTAATAAGCAATTGAATATAGTCAATCACAATAGGCTCTATACAATGAGTATACAAGTGTGTGAGATAGACAGTTAGACCATGACCTACTTTAGTATAGAGTATAGTAGCCGTGGTTAGACTGAGCAGAACTTACTGCATTTATTCCTCCTACAGCGTTCACATCAGCTCCGTTCTCAATCAGTAGCCGACAGATTTCTTCATTGTCCGCTTCACAAGCGTAAAGGAGAGGCGTGCCCTAAAACAAATAGTTGTCACATGGAACTTAGACTTCGGAAGGGTCAGGTTTTAAGCTCCGAAGTGGGGGCTTGCGCCAAGTGCGGCACGCGAAAGTGGTGCAGTCTATGTCATCAATTCTTGTACATTTTATGAGTCACCGAGTCACCGAGTCACCGAGTTGAGTGACTGGTTTGAAGAACCTTGTTGAGGCCTCGAAACAGGGGCTGCACTGTGATTGCCCATGACGTCAAACCAAGCAAAATAACCACCAAGCAGTGGGTGTTGTGTGGCTTCCCTAACGTCTAGTGTGAAGAAAGCCAAACGAAAAAAGAAGCGCTCACCTGCGCGTTGTCCTTCGCGTTAACGTCAGCTTTCCACATAATGAGAAGTTCACATGTTTCAAAGTTGGTTGCGTGGTAAACCCGCCAGCTATCCTGAAGAACAGACGGGCAGGTTTTTTCGATGGAATCTCAATTCTCGATCGAGAGGTCCCGGGGACCCGAGCGACTCAAACCAAAGACTTTAAAATACGCATCTATTACCTCTATGCTTGACGGCCAGTATTTGGGAGGGTGTATTATAATTATATATAAGCATAGTAACGTGGGAGTCCCCATGAAGCCTTATACGGATACGTTGAAGCCGTTCATTTGGCGAGTGGTTAGAGTGCCCGCCTTCTGATCGGGTTCGACCTGACATCGATCGAATCCCAACGAAACCATCGACATCATTTCTTCTCTGCTTGTCAGTCAGTTTCAGGGAGTTGTGGTTGTGGCAGCGATTCAGAAAAATAAACTGGCAGTTAAGCATTGACCTGGTATAAATTACACTAGTAGGGTTGAAAACGCCATAACTTCAAAACAACAAATCAAACCACCGTACTGGATTCTGGACCTTCCAATGGACTCTGCTTCTAATTTCAAAATCTTCTACGCATCCAGCAGCCACGGCCAATGACGTAAACTAGGAGAAAATCCCGATTAATCAGAATTTCAAAATTAGTTTTCTTAAAGAACATTCATCACAGACTTACTCCCATGTTGTCTGTTGCGTCCGGGGAAGCGCCGGCACGTAACAAGCTGTCGCATCCTTGAAGAAAATTCATTATGACGCATTTACGAAGTGCATTGTCCTGAAAATGTAAATTATTACGTCACAAACTGAAATAGGACAGTCGTCATTGCAAAGATAGGATGTAATAGGAAATAGGCTATGGCGGTTGCAACGAACCGGATATTTGTGAATTCGGAAATCCGGTTTTAAGAATTATAAAACTCATCGAATTTTCTACGTAATGTTAAAACCGGATACTTTAAACCGAACACATTAATTTTAAATCTGGATATCCGGTTCTGAGCATAACAAAACGTTACCAGGTTTTCTTGCGAACATTTCCGTGATGCAGCAAATAATTCGAGGACTTCGACGTTTCCGTACGATGCAGCGATCCAGAGAGACGTTTGCTAAAAGGTGTTAAAAGACGGTTATACTAAACGGCGGACCAAAAAGACCACGGACCACTCAAATTTCCGAAATTAAACGGCAGATATAAGCCAAATGGAACCCAGACCCAGAACTATAGAGCTACAGGGAAGGGATAGGCTGTGACTGTTTGGACTGGACTGTGTGAGGAAATTCGGCACAAGCCTACATCCAGCAACCTGATTTTGAAAACTGAGACATTGGATATGCGGATACTTCATGGTGACGGAGAGAGTCCCATGCATTTACGACCCTTACGGCGAAAGAGTCACGTAGCTCGTGGTAGAAAATGCTTACCTGCATTATCCGACTGATGTTACAGTCGGCACCAAAATCGAGAAGAAGCTCACACAAATCAACGTTGTTCAATCTTGCTGCGGCCATTAACGCCGTCTCCTAGAAGGAAATGGAGTATTGCAACATTTCGCGCTTTTCCATACATTCTAATCGTTGTCAACGTAGCGGTGTCGACAGTGTCGACAGTGGAATCGCACGCCCAGTGCTGCATTCGAGTGTGGTGCAAAGGAGCAAACCACGAAACCGTGTCACTCATATGCACTGACAGGCGCCACTATAATGAATGACTTTACTGATTAAAACGGTTGGCTGAGACTGTCCGCATTCTGATCGGGAAGTTCCGGGTTCGTTTCCCAACCGAGTCAAATCGAAGACTTTAAGTATCCGCTCCTCTCTGCTTGGCAGTCGATATCGGGGAAGTGCGCAGAGCTGTGATTGTAATAGTGATCCGGGCTGTAAGCCGGTAGTATTGACACGTATACCGTGAGCATCGACCTTGCGTATATGACCTTAGTAGGGTGAAGACGCCAAAAATTACAAATAAAAACAAATTGAGCTTAAACTTCATCTTACATAATGATATTTTCCGTCTACGTCGACTTTTCCGCTCTCTAATATCTCTCTCACTTGTGCCAGCTCGCCATTTTTCGTCGCCAGGACGAGATTGCGTAGCTGAAAAACTTTTGAATATCAGTCACGTCATCAAAGCCGATTCGTAAACGAGAAGGAGGTACGTCGATAAATCCCGCGGCCCAGTTCAGACGGATTTCATAGCAATAAGAAAAAGAGATAGAGAGAGATAGAGAGAGAGATGGAGAGATAGAGAGAGAGATTTGTCTTTTTTATTTCACGGAGTTTTTACGCTACTAAGGTCATGTACGCCAGGCCAATACTTAGTAGGCATGGTGATATTTCTGACCACTATCCCAACCATAACCCTCCCTGAGAGTGCGGAGAGAGAGAGACAGACAAGTTCTCTCTCTCTCTCTTTCTCTCTTTCTCCGCACACACACGATAATGAGACAGAGCCAATCTTAACGTTCATTTCAGGAAGAGAGAGAGAGAGAGAGAGCATATAGATAGGTTGAAACAGAGCGCGTCACAAAACGACACTAAGTTATACCGTGTGGCGTCACAACACCATTTAATGACTCACACTTTTATGTTCTTCTGGCTTTGCGTCACGTGGGAACCAGGGTCCTTTTTCAAAACTGTTGTCATCTTGGCTTTGTGACGTCATACCTCCCGATCAAGCCTGGTCTGGGAGTTGGAATATCCAAAATTCACGCACGCCACGGGATAGGTTTATATTTAGATCAGTTAGACAATTACACTTATCTTAGACAGGAGCAGATGACGTTATAAGACTGTAGGTCAGTGGTTAGCAACCATTTCCGGCAGTCGGATCTATAACGTTCCGCGGATCGGCCTTGAAATTTGGTTTGCAAGCGTTCGCGCAGTCCTGGTATATACTCGGGTATTATTATTACCATTTATGGTGACTGCAATATGCCGTTCGCCGAAAGTGTGACGTCGCTTATCGATGCTCACTCGCCGATATTGCAGGAAGGCGCCAATCTTTGATCTAAAATGAGGTTGAAACGGAAACCAACGGACCGATAAACGGAGGCCTCAAGGATCGGTATTGGGCCGTGGACCGATGCTGTAGGAGATATTTTGATATTGTCGATAACCCGTCGATTATCAGCTTTGGCCGATGTCTATAATATCGACTTCCTAACTTGAGTACTGACGTATACCGACAACCGCAAAAATGCCAATATCGGCCATCTAGAAATCTAGAAATTAGGTTAGGTTAGGTTAGATGGGCAAGCGAGACTGTAGTGACTGCGCATGATCCTTGCAGTTGTACGCGTGCTTGTGATCTTTGGGGCGCTCGTGGGTTACGCTTGCAGAGGCTGTAAGCCGTCATCCTGACGAATTAGAAATTTGACCGTACGCTAACCGGGCTCGACTGAGAGGTTTCCGTTGCAAGTAGGCTACCTGCTACCTGCTAACCTGCAGTGTTTCGGTTCCATTCTCTCTGCATGACTCATTCTCTATTGAACCTTGTCCCCTGTCTGTTAGTTTGCTTATAGCGGTTTCTATTGCTTATGCGGTTGCGATATATGCGGTTTTGTGGCAAATGACGTATATCGCAAGAATCGGCACAAAAAGTTCTTCAAAATGAGCCAAAGTTGTTTCACCGATATAGATTACCTTAAACTGTCGGTATCTCCTGAGGTAATGGTCTCTGGGTCTGTCTGTGCGGCAACCTGGCCACACACTCTATATTCTTATCGTCGGTATCCTACTTTCCTCAGGCAGAGAGGTGGTACTCTGTGCGTGTGTGGGTAGCAAAGCGCAACATGCCATAGACCAGGGGTCGGGAAACGTCTTGCACTAATGGGCCAATTATACACATCGCCGGCCAACTTGCGGGCCGTACTAAAGCCGTCTATACACGCATAAGTTATATATTTGATTTCGCGCTAGTATTCGCGAATACCGAGTCCGAATATTTGTATTCGTGAATACGAAAAAGGCCGTTAATATTCGTTCGGCGAATATTAGAGTTACGCATCCCTATTATGCGCATGCGCACAACGATGGAATTATTACGAATTGTACGTACGATCTGTTTTTATTCGTAGTTGCTCGCGGGCCATAAAATATTGACGGGCGGGCCGGATTTGGCCAGTGGGCCGCAGTTTGCAGACCTCTGCTATAGACCCTTATCCTCGTATAGAACCTGCCTGACTGATTCCTCTAGTTGCTCTGGAACCGCAACTGCGCCTGCGGGTGTTGGGCATACAATGCGTGGCGCACAGATAGTCTATCATTATGTGGAGACATAAAGGAACACTCCGGCTGCACCACACGGCTGATTATCGAAGCCGATATCCAATATTGACTAACTTCACTTGACAAATGGCCGATACTGATAATCACAAAATTACGAATATTGGTCTCGATAAATCGACCAAGGCGATAACCGTTCGACCCCTAATTTTCACTCGAACCTTGAAACTGCCTATGACAACCCGTGTGTATACAATCTTGCCTGTACACTACCACTTCATGATGTAGGCCTATACATTAGAGTCTACCTACGCTCCTGCGGACTCACAGAGGTGGTATATGTAGGCCTAGGCTACTTACTCTGTGTCTGGACACACAACATAGGCTACCATAGTCGACTACCGCCACCGTGCATTAACTCGTAGGCTGCCACAAAATGAAGCATACACTCTAATCTAACATGTTCTCACGGAAACATACGGTGTAGCACCTAATTGTAACAGACATCTTTTTACGACAACGAGGAAGTTGCGTCATAAGCAAATGCATAGAACCTTATTGTAGCGTCATACTTAAATGTGGGTTGACATCCTGTTTTCATTTACACATAAGAACATGATTTAGTTAACGTTGTCGGCTGAGTAAATTACAAGAATAATATTTAGAATTGACTCATTGCTAGAGTGGTTGCTGAGAGCCAAGCTTTAATGGAATTTGTCGCCCAAGTTCCGAACAGAGTGTTACGTGGGCTGTATTAGGCCAAATCGCAGTCAAGAGATCGACCGATATTTGGTTTGTTTCGAGACCTATACGATAATAGCTCTTTCGCATGGCTAATGGCTGATATCGATTATCGAAAAATCGTGAATATCGGCCTCGATAATCGGTCGACTTCTACCCGCCTACCACGTGTATGCCACGTTTTCGATTTGTGAAGATTGATTGATTGACGACCTTTCTGGCTATCAGTCTCTATGGTACAATAGCTTCAGTGCACCACCTTGCAGACTTTTTCGGAATTTCTATTTAATCGCTTGAGGGCAGTAGTAAGTCACACTAATCGTTCCGCATCAGTGACTTAGCTCTATCAAGAACCAAGCTCAGCTTAAAAGATGAGGAAAGCTCGCGGCCTCCTGTTACTGGCATGTTACGCGTTGCTGATGTTCTGAGGGCAGCTAGTCTAAAAAATTAGAGCTCGGGGGAATATCAGATCGCTGATTTATTGCCAGTGGGCGAACGGCAGTAAAGAATTCACGTTTTCACGAGAAACAGGCGGATAATTTTAAGCGGTGTGGGAATTGGAATGGATTTGGATGAATGATTTTTGCTGCACGTGATGTACACATTAGGAGTCGACCTATTATCGAAGCCGATATTTGTATTTTCGCGATTATCGGTATCGGCAGTTAGTCAAATATGGAAGTCAATATTGGATATCGGCCTCAATAATTAGACGATAATCGGCCTAATATCGACTTTATGCCGATTATCGAGGCCGATATTCATAAGATATTTGGATTATCGATATCGGCCATCAGTCATGTGAAAGGCCGATTATCGTACCGGCCTTCAAAAATACAATATCGGTCGATGTCTTAGTACACACACACTATTAATGCATATTATACAAGCGTAATCGCAATATGCAGGCCGGATAACGAGACGGTGGGGAATTGAACCCGGGTCTCATGGCCGACAATCTCAAGTCCTGAATTTTCTATGCAACCCGCATTTTGGTTTACCCCCTGCCTTGTTAGACTGATCTATTCAGACAGGTCAATATAAACCGATATTTTCTCCTTGTTAACACGAGTCTAACTTGAAACATATTTATAACTACCAGTATGTCAAATATGGAAAATGCTTCATCATCTGAGGAGGAGATTGACTCCGATGAGGGTGAGGTGTCTGAGGATAAGAGAGAATCAGAGAGTGAATCTGAAAGCGAAGAAGAGAGCTTCAAACAAGAATTGTCGATGGAAGAACTTTTAAAAATGAAGGAAAAAGTTGGATCAAAAATTTTCGACCAAAAATTCACATCTCATATAAAAAAGAAAGAAAAAGACCGAAAACTCTTGCGAGAATTGAAGAAAAAACAAGAATTTGTGAGAAAAAATAAAAATAGACCGTTAGAAACATCGTCTAAAAAACCAGTTAAAAAAATACGTGGAAATATAAGTTCTAGCGCTTCTAAATCGAGAGATCCACGTTTTGACGAATTGTGTGGAACAAAATTTGATAAAGACGTTTACGAGGCTCGTTTTTCGTTTTTAACTGATATTCGAGAAAAAGAAACAAAAATATTACGCAAAAGTTTACGTCGATCGAAAGACCCAGAACAACGAAGGAAATTAAAATTTTTGATTCAACGATTCGATAACCAAAAACGAGAGAGCGAACGTCGAAAAGAAGAGAACGATGTCATCAAAAAATGGAGGAGAGAAGAGAAAGAGAAAGTGACGGACGGTAAGACACCTTACTTTTTGAAAGACAGCGACAAAAAGAGGTTGATTCGTGAACACAGAAAACAGAAAAAAGCAGAAAAAAAGCAGAATTCAAAGAAAAATACAAAAATCAAACCAGGTTCAAATAAAAATGGTGTCCCACAAACAAATGGCTGAAAAAAAGTCTGGTCCTGTCACTTGGGTTTTTCCAGCAATTACTAAGGATGGTACGAAGTCAGAGCTCGAGTTCGACTCCTAGGTCGTTCGGCTCTAATTGAACCCTGACCTTGTTCGTGCTTTGAACTTTTGCAATATAGCATGACAAACGCGTTCTTTTAGTAACGTTCTCGGGGTAGCTATCTTTAATTCTAGTACAGTATTGTGTAAAGAAATTGAATAAAAGGGGCATACAAGTGCCAAAAAAAGTAGGAATGGACTACGAGGTGTGTCTCTTATTAAGGCAGCCGAGACATACGTACGCGCGGGTGGTACTGGTATGCCTGTTATCGACGCGTGCGTCTATGGCTTCAGAGCGCCACCGGCAGAGGTGGAGGCCATGGCTTCAAGCCTTCAATCTCAATGATCCAAGTTATCACCAACCGCGAGATGGCGATATGGATCAAATCGCGTGAGTATCGTACGTGTACGACTAACGCCC
Source organism: Botrylloides violaceus (assembly GCA_030412335.1). Lineage (NCBI taxonomy): Eukaryota > Metazoa > Chordata > Ascidiacea > Stolidobranchia > Styelidae > Botrylloides > Botrylloides violaceus. The sequence goes on from JASFYC010000352.1 coordinate 137,955, forward strand.
AGTTCGAGAATCGTTATGCTCGGCTTTCAGGCCTTGAATCGCATTGCTTAGGGCGTAAGAAATGGCTTGCGGGCTGTCCACCGGTGACGGAGAGGCCCGGTCGTGGGGCTCAAAGTCACTTGTTAGAGAGAACAGCAGAACCGACGCTCTGGGGGCCTAGCGATCTCTAAGTGGGATGAGGAGGATATACAGCGTTTAATATTAAAATTTCAACAACTTCTATAAAATAAAGTATACGGACGACGCCATTGATGACATCATAGACGACAACAATAGACGACTGTTCACACATTGTTATGTCACACTCTGGTTCTTATTTAAAATCTCAAAAGTCGTTCGAAAGCTATTTGACGTTCTTAAGAAGGTGATAAGTGGCAAACGAAAGCAGAATTCGCACTTTTCGTTCATGTACTTTGCCAATTATTATACCCAGACTACAAAATTGGGTCTGGAGTATCGTACTTGAGTGGTTCAAATCTTGGCCTTGTTTGAAAAAATGTCACTTAGGTCACGTGATTAAAGCCGGATTATCGTGGGATAAGTCTTATCAAAGGGTTTGGTACGGTGCTTGAAACGTGAGCGAGATTTTCGCTAGGAAATATGTTATTTGCACTCGCAGAGGGAGAGAGAGAGAGAGAGAGAGGATGAATTGGAGCCCCGGGAGCTTGTGAATGTTTCTCGATAAATCAAGGCTGGACGTTGAAACTATGCTGAGGCCCACGAAGGAGCGTTGTGGTAAAAATTGCGACCGGGTGATATACACATTTGATGTGCTTGCTGGTTTGGATTTACGGTGTTTAACCCTACTAAGGGAATGTAGGGTAATGCTTAGTACGCCTGTCAATACTTTCGGTTAATAGCCCAGATCACGACCACAACACTGGTCGATACCGACTGCAGAGCACAAGAGAAACAGATATCAATTAAGGTCTTCGATTTGACTCGGTCAGGAATAGGGCTGGGCAAAATCGAATAGTATGAAACATCGAATCGAATACCGAATAGACGCGTCTGACCTAGTTATTAACCTAATTCGATAAAATGTGATCAAAAATATATGATCAACGGTCAGGAACATGCAGAGACGCAACTACGCCAAATGTGAAGTCATGTCTACGACTTCATGGCGTGCTGTCAGGGTAATAGCAAAATGCACAAAAGTCCAATTCAAAATTATGGTACCAGAGAAAAGGAGTGTTTCAAGGTAAACCTCTCCTGGCTACGTCCACGTTGAAACGCGTATAGAGCTTTCTCAAGTTGTTGTAGTATTCGAAAAGAGAACGATGTGCTATTCGATTCGGTCCGAATATCTTGCTATTCGATTCGATTCGGAGTATTCGAATTCGAGTGCCCACCCCTAGTCAGGAATCGAACCTGGAGTATCCCGATCAGAAGGGTCTTGACAGATAGCATAAATCGAATCCGGGAATTTTCCTTAGTACCACGACATGAATTGATTCCCTTTAGGACGATAAAGCCAAAGATATATTACAAGTCAGCGTCAAATTTTGAATCTCAATAGCTACGTGTGATCTGTCATAGTTGATTGATTGCTTATGCTGTAAGTGCTGTAGTTTTGAGGTTTCTAAAGTACGCCATCGATTTGTCTAGCTAGACAGAATAAACCACAAAAAAAATCCGCTTTTACAGAGATTTCACTCTAGCTAAAATTTGAATAAACGCAATCTAGATGTGCGAATGCCAGCGAACTGTGGCTGGCTTTGGGGGTTAAACTCGGACGAATTAACCAGATGTGCACACGAGCCGCTCGGTCAATAATTATTAGCTGTTCCGAAAAATATGATTTAACGAGGGTCTCGAGTAGGCACCCACAGCCCCGTCCCGCGCGATTGCAAATGTGAAAAGGGTAGAAAAGAATACGAAAACGACAATGTAGGCCAGAAACACGCAAGAAGAAGCGGAACGGCTCTGAAGGGAAAACCCTCTACATAATTATTATATAGATTAGCGCATACGCGCACACACACACACGAGCCATCATACTGGTTGCCTACACCACCACTTCGGTAATTTACGAGATATTGGGGGTGACACAACCACAGCGGCCGGTTAGCTCAGTTGGTTAGAGCGTCGTGCTAATAACGCGAATGTCGCGGGTTCGATCCCCGTACTGGCCATTTTTTTCCCTCCGCCGTGATAGCTCAGTCGGGAGAGCGTCAGACTGAAGATCTGAAGGTCCCCGGTTCAATCCCGGGTCGCGGCAGTTTGTTTTCTGGAGTAAAAACCATAATTTTCCAGTTTTCCAGAAGAAATCTCTCTCTCCCTTCTCTCTCTCTCTCTCTTTCTCTTTCTGTACCGGGTCGCGACAGTTTATTTTGAAGGTCCCCGGTTCAATCCCGGGTCGTGGCAGTTCTTTTGCATTCAATATAATGTATGCTATATCTTTTGTTAACGTTCTATTTTCACGCCTATTACAATTTATCATGGCTATGTTGTATTGCAAAATGTGCTTAACAGCGTTATAAATCACACTTTTATGATATCATAAGTGCCGTTGACATTTGAACGACTTGTGGTCGCTTATTGAAGACCACCTGCGTGTTGAGGCTTCTGCTGTCCCGCCGAAACTTAGCGTGAGGAGAAAAGATCCAGGATCCGAGCATCTAGGCCCATTTATTTCGTGCGTCTGCCTTGCGACACGCAACATGTTGGTTACTGATTCTGTGTATGCCACAGCATAGCCTACTTAAGTTCCTACCTACCTAGAGTAGGCTATGGCTCAACCATAGGCTACTAGGCACATCCAACGATTGCTGTTGGTCACGGTATCATTACCTGGAGGTGCTCCTGAACTGTTCATTGGATTCGATACGGGAACCTCTCCGGAATCCTGATCTCCCCCCGAAGAGGAGCAGGGCTAGGCAAGCAGATTAATCAATATATGGAGTAGGCTATAGCAAGATACAAGGGGGTGGTTGCGGGAGAATTCTTTTGATATTAACCTTGAATCTTGGAACTGAATATAGGCTATATATCCAGCTTATGTGGCCGAGATCGGACGCATTGTCCACCGCCGACGTCCTCCGCCGACGCCCTCCGCCCGCTTGTATCTCCTCTGAAATCAATCAATTAATCAACCATTTAGTCAATCAATTTCGGGGAAGTGTTGTCGATGTGATGGTGATCCGCGCTATCAACCGGAAGTATCGGCGTAATAAGCACTAACCTAACGAATATGACGTATATGACGTTAGTAGTTAGAATTGAAAAAATCCTAAGCATATAGGCCTAGGCCCGAACGAAGTTGCGACAAATTTCTATCTCGCCTGAGACGACATTTTAAGATGTTACATTTGAATAGAAATCATCGCAAACGCATTGTTCGTAATAAAGTGTTCACAGCCACAGGTGTGAGGATAACCGTTGGTCGAAGCTCGATTTTCTGTTTTCTTACGCAGGCGACAAAATAAATATCCGCCGTCAAAAGTTTATGACGGCACAATGAATTTTCTTTATGACTCATCAATCGATTTATCATTGTCGGATATATTACCAATGGTCACCATGCGTCGATTCGCTTCGATTGTGACGTGTCGCCATCGTCGTCTATAGACAGCTTTGATGAAGGAGTGAGGCTCTGAAAGCTAGTGAGCTTACAGCACGTTCACATCCAAATGAGTACGGCTAGACATCAAATTCGTAGCGACATATTTTTACCCGAATCTGATCGTACGCCATTACTATATTATCCATCTTCACCTGATGAAGGAGCGGATCTCTGAAAGCTTGTGAATATTCTAATTCTCAATAAACCAACGCTGGACGTTAAATCTGTGGTGATCTTCTTTACGATATCTATTAATCTGAAAGCTTGTGAATTATATTCCAAATAAACTGAGGCTCGACGTTAAATCTGTGACATGTTTCTAAATAAACCAAGGTTGGTATCTCGATAAAGACGCATTTTTATGTAAAAACAAGTATATTTTCGGAATCAGGATAACATATTCGATAAAATAAGCTCAAGTTGTCAGAAGCGTTGAAGATTTCCTTTAAATTCGTATTGAAGAATATAGTGGAGCGGATGGCGGTGATCAATAAGATATAGTAAAGAAGATTTGCCATAGATTTAACGTCCAGCCTTAGTTTATAGAGAATTATGACATTCGCAAGCTTTCGGAACTCCGCTCCTTCATGAGGTGAAAATGAAATTTTCAAAATTCGTAATTCTAAAATGTATTCTTTCCAAACAATGTGAGGCTGGATGTTACATTTGTGATGACACTATACTTGCCTCTCACCATTTAAAGGTCATCTAATCTACGTCAGTAAAAACGACTTGAGGTTTTTGCGCTGATTCTGACATCATTCGACTCAACACAGATAGCGTCACGCAACTCTAAAAACCGCGGTACAAAACTGCCTGTTTGGCATCACGGTAAATGGAGCTCAGAACTGCTTGCAACCACGTTCAGCTCCAGTGAGCATCGGATGCTTAGTGCGAAAGGTCCATTACCGAGATAGCGCCACGCAATTGGCCAATAGGCCCTCACGCAAATCACAGGTCAAGGCCAAAATCATCTCGCAATCACTAACCACTATAAATAAATAAACCCGCCCAATCAACACGATGTTTGACCGCCGTGAACTTAGACAATTTGATAGCGGTCGCTTTAAAGTCTAGTCGCCGCCTACTACGAGAATTGTTTGTCGCTTTATTTCATCATAGTTGTTTTCATTGTTGCATTGTTATTGTATTGATGACACGATAAAGAATAATTTGACGTGTTTTCGTGATATATTTTAACGGCTATACATTAAAAACAAATATGATGACGGACGATCAGGCATCGATACAAGTATAGTGTCATCACAAATTTAACATCACATTATTTGGAAAGAATACATTTTTGAATTACAAATTTTGAGAATTCCATCTTCACCTGATGAAGGAGCGGAGCTCCGAAATCTTGTGAATGTTATTCTCAATAAACCAAGGATGGACGCTAAATCTGTGGTGAATCTTCTTTACGATATCTATTGATCGTCCGCCCTCAGCTCCACTATATTGTTACTTAAGTAGGGTAATACTTTGAATTTCAAAATATAACCCCTTACTTTTCTCTCTCTCTAAGATAAGGTGTTCGCCAACATTCTATTGATAGAGTTAGTTATCCAAGTTAACCAGTGCATGCAGTCTTAGAACATTTCAGAGCGACGTCTTCGAACATAATTGAAAGATAACATTTCTTTTCTCTAAACAAAATTTAAGTTTTATTTTTGAAAAATTTTGGTTTTTTCGGGGTTATGTAAACAGAAGGCGGGGTACTATCTTCGATGATCGGCTGCCTAATCCAACTACGAACGTCTCGCCCTATCTTCTCCGTGTTTTGATTGATTTGAAATGTGTTTTTGTGCTGAGAGAATTAGAGAGCAGTTGAGCAAAAAGTTTAGGGAATGGATAGACCGTTGTTGGAAAATGTACTCACACACTACTTATATATATATGAAATTTTTTTTGTGATGTGTTTCAAAAGTTTTTCACTGCTATAATTCTCAATAAACCAAGATTGGGTGTTAAATCTGTGGTGAAACTGAAGATCTCTGCAAGTCGCCAAACCCCACACCGTCCACGCTACTTATGTATTACAGATTCCTATCATAGATGTGTTCCTCGCATTTTCTAAGGCATCAGAGGTAGTAATTTGTTTGTGTCTGTGTGGCAACACGTAAAATGTTGGACATTCCTGTCGTGGTTGCTTCTCTCGCATTGTACTGGACAGATTTCAGGCAGAGATGGTATTTGTCTGGGTGGCTTCCTCGCATATTAACAGTGAAGCTAAAGATTTGCGGGTCATTTGAATCTGATCTCGCATAGAAATGTAAAATGATGAATAGTTATCTTCTTATCAGGCGTGCAGAGCAAATACATTCTCTGTCTGTTTTTGATTGATTTCAGATAAAAATTCTACCCAAACAAGGTAATTTTAACCTCATTTTTTGAGTGAAATATTGTGTCATTATTTGCTGACTTTACTCTAAGAATTATCAGCGGAAAAACACTGTTTGCAGTCAACCGGAACGACTTGCTTGAGTCTTATACACGTACACAGACAGTCACAGACGCATGCACAGACGAGCACGCACACACATACATTCACAGATGAACGCGGATACTAAAGCAAAGCAAAGAGTCGCTCAAACTTAGTCCGCGTTATACCGCGCAATAACCTAATCAGTGACTCCTTTGAAATATTTACGAGGTCCGCGAATCCACGGTCCGACAGCGGCAGATTTGCGTTGCCTTTAGTGCGTTTGGTCCGCCGTTTAGTATAGGTAATTCTGCGTAGTCCGTGGGGTGTTTTGCCGCCGTTTAGTATTGCAAATCCCGCTCGGTCCGCAAGTCGCGGTCCGCCGTTTAGTATAACGCAAATCGCGCTCGATACGCATCAGTTTAGTATCGGTAACACCGCGTGGTCAGTCGTTCAGTATCAATAATTGCGCTCGGTCAGCGAGTCCGCGGTCCGTCGTTTAGTATCGTTGATTCCGTTTGATCAGCGGTCTAGTATGACCCTCGAAATCGTGAAAATTAGACTGGAGTGCACACCCATTTAGCCATAAGTATGATGAGGTAATTGGTGAATCAAAATTCCAACGAAACACAAAAACCTTTTACGAGCGCTTTTCAATCATCTAGCCGTCGTGATAGCGAACAGAGAGGCCGTGATGGTATGTAGCGTTTAAGTTGAAAATGTCAAATTTGGTCAAAATATGATGTGCGATATGATGGCTTGTCGTCACTCAGTGGAACAGCTTGGGTAATCTATCGAGTCCATAATTTCTCTAAAACGTGGAGCGTCTGCGTAACAACACGCAACATGCTCTAGATTCCTGTCGTGGGAACCTTCGGCGCATTATTGATTCTGTTCATTCCACATTTTCAAATATACGGAGAGAGAGAGAGAGAGAGAGAGAGAGAAGTTTAAAATAAACTGTCGCGACCCGGTACAGATAGAGAGAGAGAGAGAGAGAGAGAGAAAAGGGGAGAGATTTCTTCTGCAAAACTGGAAAATTATGGTTTTTACTCCAGAAAAAAAAACTGCCGCGACCCGGGATTGAACCGGGGACCTTCAGATCTTCAGTCTGACGCTCTCCCGACTGAGCTATCACGGCAGGAAATGTGGCCAGTACGGGGATCGAACCCGCGACATTCGCGTTATTAGCACGACGCTCTAACCAACTGAGCTAACCGGCCAACAGGCAAACTTTAATTACCTAGCACTCAATTTCCAATGCCCATAATATCTCGACACCCCTGCTGTAGTGATGACATCACTATACGAGGTATTAACACGCCCCCCTTCCAATGTCTGTCAGTCTATGTGACCGGGTAGGAGAGAGAGAGAGAGAGAGAGAATTTATCATTAATTTTGGTTTACACAGTGGCGCTCACCTGGTCGCGTTTTGATTGAGCCCGACTACCGAGCTGACCTCATTTGAGTGTTCAATCCATCCAAATTAAGACTTACTTTGGCTGCATAGCTTAACATCGCCAACCGTTCAATCATCGCTGCGAAAATCATTCAACAAAAACTTAAAACCTTAAAGATTATAATCCGCGCCGCGCATTTTAAGCTCAACCTATCAACTCGTCAGCTTTCTGCTTCAATGGACCGTCTCCTTCTCCAGTTTTCATGAGCTTTAGATAGTGTGAATCATAGGTATTGTCAGTAGACCATTTTCATTTTAGTGCAAAGCTGTGACGGTATAAGTCAAGCGGACTCGAAACGACAGAGATCGTGAAGACTGTACAGCGTGTCACTGAGGTACAGTCAGTTCCAGTAGTATTCAGCGTAGCGCGTCTGTGTCGGCTCAATCGATGATGGCCAATCAATTCAAGTTGCAAATTGCAAATTGAAATTGTGGCATCTCAACCAGAAATCCACCTACGGCCTACGTAAGGCACGAGGCTGCAATTTCGCATAACCAGTGGTGGCCGGTGTGTGGTTAAGGGTATGCAAACGCAACACTGGCCCGTGTACACGTAGCCGTCTTTGGGCCTTATACGGCCCTGCTCAAGCCATAACTGGCCCACGTGAGTGCGATACGGCATGAGCCATCTGTAGCAAATATGTACATGGGCCAGGTATTTCCCTAACAAGGCCATGTGTGAGCCTCATAACGCGTGGCGTTCCATGCGCAAGCCTTGGCAACATCACACTCAGACCACGTATAGGGGCGCTCGCAATTTTCTGACTGTGATGCGCGCGCGGAGTCAACATGCGAGGCAAACAGCCGCGATAGGAATCCATGCTGAGTGCTACCACGGCAGAAATCATGAAGTCCGTACGTACAGTGTGTCACCGCATGTTAGCGGATTTGAATTACAGTCAGCGTATCTGCGTATAGCCTGCTATGTAGACCCAGGGATATCTTGACTCCCTGAGTAGACCCAGTTGATGGTAGTTAAACAATTCAATTAGAATATAGATTGATTAATATTGTACACTTGATTTGTGGCATGCACAGAATCAATATGCGACAAAGGTTCCAACGGTAGGAATCAGGGATTTGTTTGTTAGTTTTAGAAATCCCCGGGTATAGGAATCTATATAGTAAGTGTCGTGTTGCAGCGCAGACACACGGACCAGGTATAGGCTGCCGTCTCTGCGAGGTACGCACGATCGGATTCTATACAGCGTGTTGCCAAGCTGACACACTGAGTACCGCCTCTGCCAAAACCCACCATACGATGCCGATAACCGCAATAGGGGGTAGATAGTTCGGGGTTAAATTCTCTTTGGCCACCAGTTAACGGAATAGCCGACGAATTAAATGTAATTTCACGGGTTGGCGAAATCCTATTTGTCAAAGATAAAGGGTTGAAGTTTTACGAATTGGTTATTTTCAAAGGAAAAATTATGTTAATAATCGCACGGTATGTTCTAAAAACATATTTTATGGTTATGATAATTTATGAATATAGTTGTGAATAATATTTCACCCTCAAGTCGCGAAAAAGCAACGGGTTTCCTGCTGAAATCATTGTCTGTGAAAAATCGGAGGTGGGCGTTTACAAAGCGCGAAAATTCGTTATTTCATTCATGTCTCACGGGGAACACTGCGCTCGCGGGGGAACCTTGCCAACTGGTGTCCTGCTGGAAACATTTTTTATGGAAAATTCGAGGTTGGGCGTTGAGAAAAGCGTGAAGACTTGTGGAGTTTTCAACCCTACTAAAGTCATGTACGCCAAGGCAATGCTTAGTACGCTTGTCTTAATTTTCAATTTATAGCCCGAATCACTATCATAACCACAGCCGTCCGAACCCGAACCTCCCGTTCAGACGGCGTATTTGCGTGCTTGTATCAATGGATATCAATTTCAAGGCGTGTGGTTTAATTCGGTCGGGAATCAAACCCGGGCTTACATGCTTTCGGTAGGTATTGCGTTTAGTGGTAACGTTTAAGCAAACTGGCGCACTGATCAGAATCCAATCAGCCTACAGACACCAACATGATTCAAGTGCGAAGAGCCAAAATCCAGGCTCCATATTAGCATGGTTGAGCAATCAAGTGCATCAGTAAGGTAGTTTAGCAACGGAAATATACCTTTCTAACTACAACTTAGACGCCGCTAACATAAACAAAGGTGGGTGGTACTTTATTTTAAACGACTCTTAACTTTAACCTTCCACGGTGATGTTAATAACGATACAATTCATGAGGTTATTTTAGAATAACGTCTCTAAGCTTTAACGTGAAGCAACTCAGCCATTACGTCTCTTGTAACCTGATATTGTCATTTGAGCAGCGTAGTAGGCCAACGCAGAGAGAAGCTGAGGGTAAGGTCAAAGGTCATACGTTATGAAGCGTTGGCTATCGCCTCTTAAAACCAAATTTTGATTTCGGTCACCGGGGACAATGACGTCACGTATTTTCGACGCATTTGTGACGTCACACGGTGTCATTGTCATTTTCAAATACTGAGCCATCGATTACGCGATTCGGGTACTTCGGGGAGCGAACGCCACAGTGCCTCCCCGATTGCGGACCGGAGGGGAGCATTTATGCAATGCCTCGTAAGCTCACCCAGCCCAATGGTTTGGCTGTTCGCCATCTGATCGGGAGGTTACAGGTTCGATTCCCAAACCAAAGACTTTTAATGAGGCACGAGAGTTACTTCTCTGCTTGGCAGTCAATATCGGCGGGGAGTACGGACGTTTGTTGTTGTTGTGAAAGTGATTCGGGCAATATGGTAAGCATTGACCTGGGTTACACGGCCTTAGTATAGGGTTAAAACGCTATAAATTCAAACTAACAGCAACATATTGTACGTTTATTTATCTTATACTTTGAGGTGGGGCACTATAGATTAGGATCTGGCTATCATGTAGCATCCTAGCTCGCATATCCTATCACAGGCAAGCTGTAGTTGGTGGTTGAGACCGTCTAGGCAATATATCATAGGCTTATTCACCTTATACCTCAATCTATGCCACTTAATCCTTACAACAGAGCATTGTACTCCCATGACAATAGCCAAGTTAATCCGATATACACATGAGAATTACAACGCTTGAGAGACTATTGCTTCCCACAGTGTTACTGATCACTAAATCGATATTAAATAATTCCATTTAATAACCAATTAAGAGTTAAATACCCTGCGGTGTAATAGAAGGTCTCGGGTTCGAATCCCGAGTATTCGTATAGAATTTGACATCGTAAATAAGATTCACCACATACTGTATTTAACGTCCAGTCTTGGTTTATTGAGACTATAGGCGGACCGATGGCGGACGATAAGTTAACATTGTAAAGAAGATTCGTCACAGATTTAACGTCCAGCCTTGGTTTGGTTTAGTGATAAAAAAATTCTCAAGCTTTCAGAGCTCCGCTTCTTCATTAGGTGAAGACGGAGTGAACAGTAGCTGACATAAACGTCGTAACCGTTATGGGTTAGGACAAACAGTGTGTCAGTGGACGCGTCCACAAGCTGTCACAGCTTCGCCTTCGAAATACACATCTTCAATAGGGGTCGACCGATTAGCGCCCCGGCCGATATTTGTACTTTTGCGATTATCGGCATCGGCCGTTATCAATAATCAGTCAATAATCGGTAAAAAGTCGATAATTGGCCGAATATCGAGTCTAATATTCATGATTTTTCGATTATCGATATCGGCCATCGATCACGTGAGAGGATGATTGTCGTATCGGCCTTGAAAAAAACCATATCGGCCGATCTCTAAGAAGCCTGGATTCGCTGAGGTTCAGGCTTGCAGAGAGAGGTAGCAGCTTTCCAACAGACTGCTGCAACTCGCAATTCTACGTGAGCTACGTGAGAACGTCATGATTTCCCATAAATCAGCCACAATCCAATCAATTCAATCTATAGTCGCGTTGATTAAACCATTGTTACGCACTGCTAACGCAACAATTAATAACATTGTTACGCACTGCTGATTACTGTCTACGCAACAATTAATATTATCGCGCTGCAAAGTGAAGTAACAGTTGTCACAAGCAAGCATTAATACCCCCCGCCCTATTTTCTTTTTATTTAAATTTATGACGTTTTCACCTTACTAAGGTCATATACGCCAGCTCAATGCTTACGGTTTATAGCCCGCGCAAGTAACCCTCCACACCTTCCGATACTGACAAGCAGAGTGGCAATGGATAGCAAATTTATAGTCTATCAGCTTATAACTTGGAGCACTACAACTGTCTGATGCATTCTTTGGGAATTATTCTCACACAAAAACAACCGGACATCGACTGTTCTGTGTCGCAAACTAGAAACATTAGCGTGATTGATTTGAGCTCGTGTTTTGAGATTTTAGCAAATATTCCCATAACCTGAACCTTCCCATGATCCGTTCACGAGATATTTCGATTCATTTGATCCTTTGGGAGTTACAGCGCGAATCAGATTGTTGAGCGCGCGATTTCCTATCTATCCGTCATCAAAGGAATCTGTCGACGTCATAATCGAATGTAGTCTGTGAGGGATTTTACGTAAAAGATGACGAGTTACTCAAAAAGGTGGAAGTTAAACTTGCGGCAAAACTTTATTTATCTCTGCCTGATAAATACTAATTAACAATAATAAATAATGAAATAATAAATTTACCTGGACATTAAAACTGTGGTGACAATCTCTATTTCTATCGTTAAATGATCGTCTGCCTTCGGCTACTATCAATATATTGCTATAAATTTGAGTGGACGTTAATCGTTAAGAAGATTCACAGCAGATTTTAACGTCCAGCCTTGGTTTATTGAGAATTATAACATTCAAAATCTTTCACCTGATCAGGGATCGAAGCTTCGAAAGTTTATGAATGTTTTCATTCACAATAAACCAAGGCTGGATGCTGAAACTATGGTGAACTATTGATTAACCGCCACAGCTTAAAATTGGACGTGTCCTTTTGCCAAATTGTGAATCGTGCCCAGAAACAGTGGCACATTTTCTATGACAACGAGCCTGTTATTCAAATCATATTTCTCCAACCTTACTAAACATACTGACCACCCTAACATGACGAGACCCGTTATCGATTTCGTCCTTGGTTGCACACGTCCACTATAGGTAGAGAAGGTCAAGACATTTTATAAATTGTGTTGTGTGATTTGTGTGTGTGTGTGTGTTGTCTTGTATATGTATTGATCGCGGCCCTTTGGTGACAAGCGCCACTTTCCTTGTCATAACAAAAAATAACAACAAAAAAACGATACAGATTGTGTGTGTCATTGGTTTGTTGAGAATTGTCGCACCTAGCACCGCGCCATCGCTTTTTACGATATCTATTGATCGACCGCTGTAATATATTCTTCAAAAGGCACATCGAAGACAAGCTTTCTTGCGAAATGAATTCTTAGAACCCCAACAGGAAATCACTGCGATAAACACTCTGTCTATATTGGAAAGGTTCGTTACGGTCTGATGATTTTGCGTCGCAACAAAAACAGCCGCCTTTACCTATTTGAAACGATAACCTTTTATGTTGTAACAAAGCAAAGCACTTGACGTGAGAGGGAAGTTTAGTAAAGACGGAAAATCATTCATCGTGAAAAATCTGTTCCGCGCTCGCGACGCCAAGACTACGGCGTCGTGACCACAGAGCGGTGTGATGGCGTACGCTCCTTCACATGTTGCGGTCACGGCGGCACGAGGCGTTACATCTTTGAGTCGAGAGGAAACAGAGATAATAAATAGTGTTTTCTAGCTCACAAAGCGAGGAGATCGTCGCCTCATGCGGAAACTCCAATATCATGCACCGCCTCGGTCCATTAAATCACAAAATCAATACGTGAGGGCGGTAGAAATATGTCACATGTTGCCAAGCGGACTCATAGAGCAGCCTAACAAAATGCGTACGGAGTAGACTCTGCTTTCGGCCGTACGCGAACCAACAAGAAAATCGCACTCTAATTCAAACGAGTGTGATGTAAACGTAAGACCAATTTTCTCTTGTTTATATTTCGTTCTATCTTCACAAAGTTCTCAAAGGTCTAAAACTACGAGAGTGACGTGGTCGGCGAGAGAACGAGAGAGCGGACGACATTCAGTCGAGGTTTAGTCGTCAGTGAAGTCGGAGGTGTAAGCGGCTACGTTTAACAGCGCTCAGGATTGGGCTGATGCTTGCTATTGCCCTTGTTCGCTTTAGACACCCAGAAAGAAATGGATAGATAGACAGATATGTAGGAGGGAGTAGGCTAACTAGAGAATTAGAAATTAAGTTTCCAATAAATTTGGCTGGGTCTAAAACTGTGTTGACAGTATCTAACCTCTCAATATATTGTTATAAATTTCATCTTTACCTGATGAAGGAGCAGAGCTCCGAAAGCTTGTGCATTATATTCTAATAAACTGGACTGGACGTTAAATCTGTGGTGACTTACTATTTGAATCGTCCACCATCGGCTCCACTATTTTTCGTTGTCGCGGTACAATTCACGCCAAAGGTTAGCTAACAAATTACTTTCCAGAGGTTTTGCGCTCAAGATGAGTAGTGGCCTTCGTGACATAGAGATAAATTTAACACACGGTTGCGTTTGATGGCTTCGGTGAAATGAAGTTTGGATTTACGGTTTGTTGGCAGAACGTGGATTTCAAATGTCACGGCCGTTTCGTGAGTGTTTAACTTTGGGCTCCGTTAAAGACGAATTCTACAGAGTTAGAAAGGAACGCTGCCACTGCCGGGCATAGGAGTAACGGATAACAATTGACTCATTCTGAAATGCTGATTTGATAATAATTGGTGAAGCGGGGACGGGAAAGTTCAAATTCTTGATAGAGAATAGACAGACTAAAGCAAAGTACAGTGATAATATATCTTCCCATTTTCACTTGATGAAAGAGCATAGCTCCGAAAGCATGTGGATGTTATAATTCTCAATAAACCAAGGCTGGACGTTAAATCTGTGATGAATTTCCTTTACGATATCTATTGATCGTCCGCCATCGGCTACACAATATTCTTTAGTGTACGCAAGGCGACGTCTGATTGGTAGTGACAGAGACAGGAGATCGAAAATAGCACCGCGGACGTGGCGAGGTTGCGACAGATAGCCAGTAGTTTGTAATGTCTGTTCTGAATTCGAAACACGCTGCGAACTCCTTGGTTTTAATTGCCAACAAATTTATTTGCGATCTGGTTTATGAGAGTGATTCAAGTTGTGACCGAGCATTTGGGTTTTTCAACTTTGCATCGGGAGGTTTGGTGTAGAATTCCCGACCGAGTCAAACCAAGGACTGGTATCTGTCCCTTCGCTAGCTGGTTGTCAGTCTCGGGAAGATGCGGAGGGTTGTGGTTGGGACCGAGCATTTGGGTTATAAATCAACACGCGTACTCTATATAAGAGTAGGCCTCGCGTATTTGACCTGCAAGCAGTAGCAAACGCCATAAATTTAAAAGGGGTCAGTATTGACAAGAGCGCGGAGGATTGCGGCTGTGAATAGTTCCTTTCAACTCTGCGGGTTTCGCCTCAAATCCAGGCTATAAACCTGAAATATCGGCACCCTTACTATAATGCATTGACCAGGTGTATATTACCTTAGTAGGGTTTGAAAACGCAATAGATTCAAATCAACGAACTTTGAACTTAGTCAGTTGAATCAGGCAACACAGTGTCATATATTCTTTTTATCCGGGGACTAGAAGTTGCCTATTGCCGGCACAAAATCCTTTTCGTACGGCAAAAAAGATAAATATTTACCGAAATCTGCGTAGACGATGCACCTGATTAGCACTGATTTATAAATTGTTTTACGTACAGTAGCATAAAATTGTAAGAAATCAGACCTTTCGAACTGGATAATCGATTTTATGGTGAACAGAACTTGACTTCCTCGGGCAACTGTGTCGCGGTGATAAGATCGTCGTCGGCGTTTTCAACGACTTCAGTCATGCAATGCTTTTATTTCAAAGTACGCGGTCTCCATACTTTTACATTGTCTACCCATACCAGTGCAAAGTGCGCAAGGTCAATGCAAAATGTACGCGTGACGATATTCACCGGACAGCAGTCAGTTCGAAGGTTGCTGTTTAGAACTTCTAGCGCTTTCAACACTACTAATATCATATACACCGGTTAGTAGGCGCTTCGATATTCCCGGTTTAGCCCGGATCACAACCTCACTACCGTTCAGTTGGACGAGTGGGTTAGACTGTGTCCGCCTTCTGATCGGGAGGTTCCGGGCTCGATTCCCGACCGAGTCAAATCGAAGACTTTAAAATTGGTATCCGTTCCTTCCCTGCTTGGCGGTCGATTTCGGGGAAGTGCGGAGAGTCGTGGTTGTAACAGTGATCCGGGCTATAAACTGGTAGTATTGACGCGTATACCGTAAGCATCGACCTGGCGTAAATGACCTTAGTAGGGTTGAAAACCAAACAACCACACTCCCGTTAGAGGTCTCCTGACTGCAGAGCAGAGATGCGATCGATCGATTGATTGATTGCTTGATTGATTGTAGAGGAACAGCGGGGGACCAATTTTTAATGAGTTTCGTTGGACTCAGGACGAGAATCGAACACAGAGCAGAGGAACTGCCACCAGGTTTAGTTCTCGGAATTCAAGTGAATAAACTTTCATCGGTATCCATTTTCTCTCTCTCTCTCTCTCTTCTCGATGTCCTACTATAAATAGGTACCAGTACAAATCCGAATTACCAACATTCCAACTCAGCTGTATTAACATATTTGCGCGCAATCAAACCCACACTTAAGTATCGGCCTAATTACGCAAACAGGCAAATTAATGGTCACTACTACAAAGTGGTTTAGACCAAGTTAACAAGCAATTTCTAATTTCGATTTTGAGGGGAAATGACGTCTACACTCGCGACGTCAGGCCGTGATTTATCACGTTCAAAGGCTACAGCAAATCAGCCGTCTTGCATGTAATATGGCACGGAACCACCAAGTATTAATACTTGACGTCTTCTCGCTAACCTGCAAACTATCGCGTACCAGCCAGCACGAGAAAAACGGGGTTTCTGGTCCGTGACGTCACATCGTTACGTCATAACCATATTACGCAAGGTCTTGCAGTACACGGAGGGGAGTGTTCCCCTGTGGTAACCCGATTAGAGGCGCCGAAAAGTTGCAGTCGCCAAAGGTTTGAGAAATCACTTGAATTGCCTGGAAAGCGTAAGCCAGGATTAACGAACCAATTAACGCTTGTGTAAGCTGTTATTTAGACCGTCTAACGTAGGAAAAAATTTTAAACGCCGTGCTCCAATTACATTACTTAAAAATCGAAAAACAGGGTAATTATCAAAATTTATGCCACGGTTTCCTGTATATCCTAAAAATTCGTGATAAAAATATTTCAAATCACCATAAATTTTATAATTTGTAAAATTTTGGTTTATATGTAGTTTCATTCTTGGAATATGAATGAATTAATTGACATCAGGTAGTCTCTCTCTCTCTCTCTCTCTCTTCGAATTCTAATGAACAACCTGCTTGGGCAGTCATTCACACACACTCTATATATATCTCTCTCTCTTTCTCTTTCAATAAGTAGCTACGGCACTTAGCGGATTAGTCGCTTATTTTAATCAAATTGATGACCAAACAACGCAATATACATGTCATTGTTCCGTTATAATCGGAAATACTGTACTATCTCACAATCAGACTAATCGATATTGATATTGTGACGTTTTGTTTACGTAACAATTAAGACGCATTAGAATCACAGTTGTTACGCTAATGTAGCTATTTACTCTCACATTGCTTGACATGGTTTAGAAATTAATTGCATGTTACGTTACCGGCAACTGTGCTTATTTACAACGTGTCTATTACGATTCTGCTATCGATTTATAGCAGGGTGGAGGATGGTTGGGGTCGGGTGATGTAGCTTTTGGTATCGACCGATTTGGGCCGGAAAGGTATATCGTAGCAGAGAGTGTTATCCAAGGGGTGAGCAGGGCGATCGACTTTCCTAGCCTAAGCTTCTCAGATCCGATTCGGGCCAGCCAATATGCGTGCTTTTTTGACATTTCCATTCCGAGAGTGCATCTGAGTTGTGACTGGGGCGATCAACGTTACTAGCTTCTAACATCGACCGATTCGGTGCGAGGCTTGCGGTCTACCTCGTTAAATGAAATAAGCTATCAGTATCTAAGTAACTATCTAACCATCTAACGTGTGCGCGTGTTGATAAACTCACTGTATAGACTGCTTAGTACATGGTTTATATCATGAGTAGCTATCCGTCAGACGTAAAGCAGACGACAGGCACGGAGAAGCGATAATGACGTGATAATGAGAAAGACAAGGGAGAATAGATCGCTTTCCGCAGCGACGGCAGGAACGTCACTCTTTGTTATTGTAGTTTCTGCTTACGCGAGTCGGATCACTAACCCTCGATAATGACCGCCAAGCAGAGAAGAAATTAAGGATTTTTACCCTATTAAGGTAATGTATGTCAGGTAGGTAGGTTTATTTGGAATTGATGGCGTTTTTCAACTACTAAGGTCATATACGCCAGGTCATTGCTTACGGTATACGTGTCAATACTTCTGATTTATAGCTCGGATCACTATTACAATCACAGCTCTCCGCACTTCCCCGATACCGACTGGCAAGCAGGTAAGCAACAGACACCTAATTTTAAAGTCTTCGATTCGACTCGGTCGGGAATCACTCGCAAATACCTCTGCTTGTGCAGCTTGTGAAAAACTTTTCGTTGCAAAAATTGGAAGTTTTAAATCCAATGTTTTGGTTGCTACACTCGAAATATCCGACTTCAAATCTAGTCACGAAGCGTTAATTTAGGAAGATAATACCTCGCCGTAAAACCTGGATTTATCGTTGATATTTATTTTACTTGATAAATAAAGAAACGTTTGGTTGAGATTTTGGTGCTAAATACTGTTTTTAGTGAATTTACGAAACCCAAATAATCTTATTAACGGATTTAAAAGGAGCGCGAAAGCCGTTTCGCTTTTGCTGCATGCGGTTTTGTAAGTAATAGGTTGCGGGAAACGCCATGAATTGAGCTGTAGGATACTCGTGAGTTATGTGATAATCCTAGTGACGGATAGATACATGGTGGAGCCGATACCGGATGACCAAATATAGCCTAAATAAATAATTAAAGGAACAGGACTCTGAAAATGGAGGTGCACGTTAAATTTGAGGTGGCAAATTGTGTCTAAACATCTGTCCCCGTCTTTAATATCTAAACTGAGGCTGGCGATATTATAATCAGCCGCCTTCAAGTCTCAGTGTTCCACAGTGATATCGCACAGGTTTGAGCACTCGGGCTGTGCTCATCTTGAGACATAGCCAAAAACCTAATGTCACCCCAAATTTAGCGTCAGATTCCCATGATTAAGGAGCAAGGCGATCTCAATCAATCTCAATTGAGATCGTCTTGTGAAGGAGCCCGGTTCTGAAAGCATGTGGATTTATTTCCAAATAAAACTTCACTTCCAGGAAGCCAAATAACGTGAGTTTGCACGTTAAATTTGTGGTGACATTATACTTTTGTCTATATATGATCGGCAACTATTCAGCAGTGACGTCAGTGACATCGGGACAGAGCGATGTATATTCAGCCCAAGTTTTCGTGAAAACCTAGCAACCTTTCACGTATATAGCAAGATTGATATGGTTTGAGTAAGTTAGCAAATATATGGCGTCTAAGTTTTGATGGAAACGTTATGTTAGAGGAATGATGTTATGTGTTAGAAAGATAAGATTGTTTGGCTAACGCTGTGACAACATTACATCGTAGCTGAGATGACGGTGGTATGTTATATACATTGCCATCGTCGATCTCTCTGCAACCTCTCTCCAAAGTGCTTTACAGTCGCACACTATCAGTTCCAGATTGAAATGGTAAATGGCGTAGGTATTTGCGGTAGTAATGATCTCCACTGTTCTCTTTGCCACCAGTCTAACACTGACAGTCACTAAACAGTATGCTACTATATGCTGCGGTTGAATACAAGAACATCACGTTCAGATGGCGATAGTGCAGTTCAGGTGGCCGAGTGATTTATACTGTCCGACTTCTAATCGGGAGGTTGCGGGTTTGATTCCCGACCGAGTCAAATCGAAGACTTTAAAATTGGTATCCGCTCCTTCCCTACTTGGCAGTCGGTATCGGGTAAGTGCGGAGAGCCGTTATTGCAATGGTGATCCGGGCTATAAGCCGGAGGTATTGACACGTATACCGTAAGCATCGACCAATCAATCAAGCGCCCCCCAACCAGTTTCGATTCCAGACCAAATACCGTTCAGTTGGCCGAATGATTTAGAATGTCCGCCTTCGAATCGGGAGGTTACGGGTTCGAACTTCTGATACAATTTCGTGAAGAAGATTCAGACCGGTGATCGTTTATTAAGATTTATGCGAGAAAAAGTGGACCCAATAGCTTACGATCAAAATAGTAATAGATTTAGTAAGTCACCACAGATTTAACGTCCAGTCGAGTCTATTGGAATATAATCACAAGCTCTCGAGCACCACCCTACTATAGTAATAAATAGAATAAGTCACCACAGATTTAACGTCCAGTCTAGTCTATTGGAATATAATTCACAAGCTCTCGAGCACCACCCTACTATAGTAATAAATAGAATAAGTCACCACAGATATAACGTCCAGTCGAGTGTATTGGAATAGAATTCACAAGTTTTCGGAGCTCCACCCTACTATAGTAACAGATAGAATAAGTCACCACAGATTTAACATCTAGTCCAGAGTATTGGAATATAATTCTGGACCGGACTGGACGTTAAAATCTGTGGTGACTATCTTGATCGC
The DNA here is from genome assembly GCA_030412335.1 of Botrylloides violaceus. Taxonomy (NCBI): domain Eukaryota; kingdom Metazoa; phylum Chordata; class Ascidiacea; order Stolidobranchia; family Styelidae; genus Botrylloides; species Botrylloides violaceus. The sequence continues at coordinate 158,214 of JASFYC010000352.1, forward strand.
CCGCTGTCCGCCATAGTTTCTTCAGTATTAATATCATCTAACCATAGAATACCAGTTCGTCAGCAGAAATTAAAGTCGTAATATGAGACTATCTTAATCCCGGAAGTGTAGAAACTCAAAACTATATAATCCGCGGCGTAAAAAAATAAAGTGAAAGTATTAGTTTTAATATGAAATTTAGACACGTTATTCACAGTTAATGCGAGGTTGTTATTAAATAAGTGACGTTTTTAATGTAGTTTAATATTTTTAGTTTTTAAATATTTAGTGACGGTTATATCAGCTCGAATCGCACATAAATATCGTGTATAGAGGTAATCTTAGAGTGAAATTGCACCCCCTTTCTTTCGGCTATGTGTTTCATATCTGGGTGGTCTGGGAGGATCAAATCGCACGTAAATTTTTACGCCGAACGCCATTCCTATCACAAACAACCCCATTTGCCCAGATTTAGAAGCCGCCGTGGCAGGAAAGCGCCTTGAGACATGTATGCTCCGTGCCTCATATGATGTACAAGATTGAGTACAGGCATAGGATACGATCGTCATGTTAGTTCGCTCCTGGCTGGAAACGCCTCGAGGCATGTATACAGTACTTCTTGAGCGCCCCACATGTTACCGACATAGGCGACTGGGCGGAAACGCCCTTGATCCACAGGAGACGTTCATTATTCACGACTGGCGATATTTTTTCGCCCGCCCGCCTGATAACAACCTGCGCGCATGAGCCAGAGCTCATATCGACGACGTCGCAGTTGTTTTTTCTTCGCCCGTGATCAGCATTTAATGAAACGGGAGACGGATTGGATTAATTCTCTCAGTGACATTTTGTCGTATTAATCACTTCTTGAAGGCATTGTTTCGTAAACAAGTAATTTATAATCATAATGAGTGACGTTTTTAAACAGTCGTTTTTTAACATAACTTATCCATTGTCATGTCATATTCAAAACAAATATTCATAATCGTGACTTAGACCGTTTCGATTATTGTTTAGTATTTTTAGTTAACGGTTAATGGCTCAGTTTAGACAAACTCAATCAAATCCTTATTCAACTTTCGGCATTTCCAATCGGATTGCCACAGCGAATCACTGTCCTCGATAAACTCATTGACGTCGCGTCCTCGTCTGTCACTCTGACTTTCCTCATATTCTCCTAAACTTCTTCAATTTTCGGCATCTCCAGTCACGGCAATTTTGATAGGCCTACTTACAACACAAGCCATTTTAAAGATATTATTTCGTTTGGCCCAACCTTCATTTTCGTTTTATTACGCATACGTGGTACTATGTACTTTCCTCGAATATTGTTAGGCAGAAGGTATTCTGCGTGTCGGCGTGCCAGCACGCAACATGTTATATCGTCCTATCGAGGGTAATTCCCTCGAATATTGATTCTGTTCATACCACATCTTCCGGTTTTCACGTCAACCCCAAATGGCTGGCTGTCAAGAATCGGCATCATCTGCGTAGTGTATTGCGCCATAAACCTCATCGGGAATAACAGTTTAACCAACCATTCACGCCTACTGTTCAGAATGCTCTGTGCAACTACGTGATCTCGGGACCTATAACATGCCAAATACTGTTCAACGGTATGAAGTAATACATAAAAGTATGACAAACATTGTCATATTATTTAGCTGACAAGTAATATCGACATGATTTTATCGTAAGTCAAGCCGAGAAAGATTATCTTCGACTCAGACGGGATAAAACTGTCTGGAAATTATTCTGCCGATGGGATTTTGCCAGCGCGTTGTTCAGAGTGCTAAAAATCGCGCTTTATATGGTATGCGCGTGTTACCTGTACGATCTCTAAGCTCTGCGGAATATGAAATGGAGGCTCAGTAGGGCGGTGACAACTTTTATTGTAAAAATAGTTGAGCCGGTGGCGGACAGTCAATAGAGACCACAAATTTAACTTCCATCCTTGGTTTTGTTTGAGAATTATAATACTGTATTCACAAGATTTCAGAGCTACGCTCCTACAGATCAGTCAGTATCAGTCTTAGCTTATTGAGAACAATATTCACAAGCTTTCAGAGTTTATTGAGAATTTTAATAGTTGCTCAAATGCAATTTTTGATGACGTATCTTCTTCACACTTGGTATATATTCTAATAGAATATTGCAATATTGCCAAGTGGAGATAGACTCTGTTACACTGCTGATACGCTCTATAAGTGGGCTTGGTATGGCGCCTAAATTAAAAAGATATCACCGTTATAGTCGCGTTGGTAAGATATAGGAAATGCATTAACTGTACTCCCAAGTCAAAAGTCAGAATGCGCCGATTCTGAGAAAAGTTCTATATCGTAAGGAGATGTAACATAATGTTGACTGGAGAATCTTTTACTGCGCTGAGTGGACTAGACTTGTAGTGATCAGCTAGGTTGCCAGGCAGTCGGATTTATGATGGTTTTTGACGTCATATCTTTAGTTAACGTATTAGGTTCACTTCGAATATTCGAAATTTCGAAATAGTATGAAGAGAGGATTATTCGAAACGAATATCAAGTTCCTAGACCCCTCGGAACACATTTAAATAATGTATTTATGTTAGCCCTTCACCGTAAGTTCCCGAAGTATGATTTGTGACGTCATGTCTCTATAGTTAGCGGATTAGGTTCACTTCGAATATTAGAATGAAGAGAGAATTATTCGAACCGAATATCAAGTTCGTTGACCCCTCGGAACACAGAGCACCTTCTATGTCTAAGAAAAGGAAAATCGAAGTAGGGTCGATTAGCCGCCGTATCAAATCGAAAATGCAGCATGCACAGAATCAGTATGCGAGGAAATTACATATCTATAGCGCGTTGCGTGTTGATCATTGCCATGGAGGAATGCGATGACATTCGTTGTTGACACCGTCATTAATTCATAACAATTGCCGTCGCAAAGTGTCGAGCGCGCTCCAGAGGCCCCCGAAGAAGCCGATTTGCTAATTGGTTGATTGTCGAACTCGCCGATTGGCTGATTGGTTGATTGTCTACTCGCTGATTGGTTGATTGGCTAATTCGCTGATTAGTTATAGGCTAACTCGCTGATTGGTTGATTAACAAACTCGCTGATTGGTTGATTGGCTACTCGCTGATTGGTTATTTGAATGCAATTAGCCCGAGCCAATTGAGTCGCTGTCGATGCGGCATTCTGGGCCAAAATCAGTAACATAAATTCCGCTAGTCCGTGGAAGCGTTGGTTGCTATGAGCTTCACATCGGTAAGAAGATTAACCACAAAGTCAAACTCAAGCCTTGGTTTATTAAGAATTAAAACATTCAAAATCTGTGGTGAATCTTCTTTACGACATCTATTGATCATCCGCCATCGGTTCCACTATATTCTTCGAATTGTGACAGTTTAGTTCGTTCTAATCAGATAGACAGTGCTTGGATTTATCTCGAATTTTGTTTGCTCTAGAAATCCTTCAAATATTTTTAATACCCCGTATAAGCTTTGTTAATGGTTCATTGGTTATACCTTACAGTTTATGTTTCTTTTTCAGGGTATGCACTAGTTATTCTACAGCATTGTTACGTGAAGCTTGACGTAACAGTCTGCTTTTAGTCAACTGTTACCTGCTATTTATCATCGCGTCGAAGAATTTCGTGGAAATATCCAATTTTTGAAAAAGAGCAATATCTCGTTATGACGTCACAAGAGAACGATCGCTGCGATTGTGCGTCAACAATTAAAGATGGGATGACGTCGTCTGCAAATTCGAACAGAATATATCGGACCTTTTCGAAACGGACAATCGGATTTTACTGCATTGTTATACTGTTGCTCGTCAACAATGCAAGTGGTGCACGTAACAATGGAAAATGTCCATCTGTTTGTACATGCAACGAAGACAATACTGTGTTTTGTAATAATAAGAAACTTTACATCACTCCAATCGGATTTAGCTCGACTGTTGAAAGGTTATACTTATTTAATAACAATATATCAAGTATTCTACCAGCGACGCTCAGACCATTGATGGTAAGTCTACCAACTATTTTCTGCCGTAAAGAAGATTCACCACCGTCCTGTCTTGGTTAATTGGGAGTTATAATATTCACAAGCTTTCGAAACTCCGGTCCTTCAGTCGTTAAATCTGTGGTGAATCTTTTTTACGACCTATCAATTGAGCGTCCGCCATTGTGAACTGAGTTTTAGAATAAACAGGTTGACGGGGCGTTCAATTCCTGCAGTCAAAACTTCTTATAATATATATCCTATTAATCGTATGCCACCAGCTCCACTCTATATTCTACTGCGTTAAAAAGACTGTGTGTGCGTGCGCGCTCGTGTAATCGGCGCACAACCGCTCATGATATTCTGTTGATCATAACGCCCGATGTCGTTCCTCGCAATCGCTGCCCATAAGCTCAAGATTTAGTGCTTCGCCCGGGATTCGAACCTTGTTCTCTCGCGTGGAGTATAGGGAGGGCAAAATTCCACATTTAACAAAGATCTAAAATCGCGAATTCAGCAGCTTCGACCTTATTTTACTTGAACACCAACTTGGCAGGAATCAGAGATGCCTGAAACTACCGCGACATTTACTCCTCACGGGTTACAAGTAGGGCTGGGCAAAGTCGAATAGTATGAAACATCGGATCGAATCGAACGCGGCTAACCTATTCGATAAAATTTGATCGAAAATATATTATCAACGGTCAGGAACATGCATAGACGCAACTAGCCAAATGTGAAGTCATGTCTACGACTTCATGGCGCGCTGTCAGAGTAACAGGAAAATGCACAAAAGTCCAATTCAAAATTATGGCACCAGAGAAAAGGAGTGTTTCAAGCTAAACCTCTCCTGGCTACGTCCACGTTGAAACGCGTATAGAGCTTTCTTAAGTTGCTGTAGTATTCGAAATTCGAACGAATTGTTATTCGATTCGGTCCGAATATCTTGTTATTCGATTCGAATGCCCAGCCCTTAGTTACGAGGAAGAGAAGCACCTCTACATGTCTGATAGGACTTCCCTGCCTCTACGAATGATTGCCAGGTCTTCACACAGTACAGAATAGAGTGTACCACGTCCGGACGATTCTATTTTTTTTACCGACAACCCACATGACAATGATGGAGACGTAACCGCAATTTTCCTTGAATTTAGAATCTTAAAATACTGGATATATCCGGCAACCGTCTGTCAGATATTGCTCTCTGGGACGGAATATTCACGAAATTGAAACTCCTCGAGAATCTCATGCTACAGGACAACAAAATCACTCGGATTAACAGAGGAATGTTTGTCGGTAAGTCTACTAGCTTGTACAGGTTGAATAAATAACGGCCAGTACATTCCATCTTCACTTGATGGAAAGAGCGAACCTCCGCCAATAAATAGATCTGTGGCGACTTATTCCATCCGTGTAAATATAACGACATGCCTTGTGAGTAGCGACCTATCTTATGCATGCAATGACAACGCTCTTAACTCACCCCGGGACGCATGACGAACCCAAACCTGGCACTGCAATAAGCGATTCAATGACCTTGCCAAGTCCCTAATGACCACAGTCTCGATATTTGGCAACCTGCTGTACTGAACCGACAACACTAAACACTGCGTAGGCCCGTAAAACCAGAAACACATCGCAACACAACGCAACGAACGCGACACAGGTTGTTCGAGCGTGTTCGAGGCCGAACCTGCGGATAACTCTTTCCGCTCGGTGGTTTCAATCAAAACATTGCACGTCGCTAGAGTTGTTGGCTCGCCAGGTAGGGATAAGCAACGATTTGCGATGGTATGTGCAACACAATGTATTTCTGGGCTAGGTGGACACGATATTAGCCGAAACATTTCGTCAATACAGCTATATTTAAGTAGATCCTGCATAACCAAAGCAGCATGCTGCCTGCATATAACCTCTGCCTGCGAGAACTATAGCCAACCTCAACGCAAAACCTGGTACACACAAACTTCTGAAACGGAAAACTTATATGAAATAAAAACCTTTACAAGAACTACAAACCCCAACAAAACACTGAAAGTAACCTCACACTCAGACATCTAGAATGCCCCGCCCTGCAACGCAACATACGCTACAGCTCACATAAGCGGACGTGGTCTCGTACGCATACTGTAGAATGAATTACAAGAACTACGGACCACAGCACAACGGGATTGAGACGCCTAACGTATACGTATACAAGTGGTACACAAACTACAACGCAACCTGACGCTGACTCTCAACTAGTATCACTGCACCCGACGCGGTCAAACACAAATGACCAGAAAAACGCACACAAGCAATCAGCGAGAAACTAATTAAAGCATTTAAGAATAGAATTAGACGATGCCTGCCGTATCGGGGAAGTGCGGAGATTCGTGATTGAAATAGTGATCCGGGCTATAAGCCGGAGGTATTGATACGTATACCGTAAGCATTGACCTGGCGTAAAGGACTCCAGTAGTTGAAAACGCCATAAATTCCAAATAAAAAAACATGTTGCCCCTTTTCTCATTCATGATTAGGGCTGGGCACTCGAATTCGCATCGAATAACAAGATATTCGGACCGAATCGAATAGCAATTCGTTCGAAAACTACAGTACAACAATTTGAGAAAGTTCTATACGCGTTCCAACGTGGACGTAGCCAGGAGAGGTTTAGCTTGAAGCACTCTTCTCTTTGGCGTCAAACCAAAGACTTGGCCGTTTAACCGTAATGCTTATTTTTTTCAGGTCTGAACAATTTGGTTCGAATTTATCTTTTCAACAACCGAATCGAAGTTATAGAATCCGGTTCGTTCGATACTTTACCGAACCTCATCGAATTAAAGCTTGGAAACAACAGAATAACTCGGTTTCCGCGTTTAACCCACACACCACGTCTCCTTCTCCTCGATTTGAGTGGCAACAGACTCGCAACTCTGCGTGACATGGCTTTCTCTACAGTCAACGTCGAACATTTACGGGTAAGCAGACGACCGGTCGCTCCCCGGGCATCTGTAACGTCACAATCCCGGGTGATACATTCGTGACGTAATCCAATTTAAACGCGAGAAAATTTGAGCAGCAGACGACATGTCGCGCGCCCGCCTCTGAGACGTCACAATCCCAATCGAGCACTTTCTGTGACGTAATCCCAAGTAAACATCGCTCACTGATCAATGCTGATTCTGACCCGACTAGCGTGACGTCATACATGACGATCTAAGTAGACGTCATAATATCAAAAGACTTTCTATATACGTCATGGTTGACGTGTGTCGATCAATATAATACTTTCGATGGGAAAACAGTTGTGACGTTTTTAATCTAATCTTAAAAAGTATCTCCCACAGTTATGTCACATTGTAAACAATTTTTGCGGTAGGAAACGGGAAATTTTTGATGACGTCATTGAGGATGCTCTGACATCACATTCACTCACACCGGATAAGTTTATATGAATATCTTTGAAACATTTCAGCTTCAAAATAACAAGCTGACGGAGCTTCGCACGTCTGTGTTTGATGATACGAGCCGACTGACCCATTTGGATATCAGCAATAACCGATTGACTGCCGTTCCACAAGTTATCAAGTATGTATCTCTTTTCTCTCTCTCTCTCTCTCTATTGCGCCAGGTTATTTTTGGTGGAACGCTCGATTATTTTATTAACATGGCTCCGTTTTCTGCATTTGAAAATTTAAGCAATACCTTGACGGTGCTTTGATCCGATGAAGCTTTGAATTTACGGCGTTTTCAACCCTACTAAGGTCATATACGCCAACTCAATGCTTAGTACTCTTGTCGATATTTCCGTTTCATTGCCCGGATCACTATCGTCTATCACAACCACAACACCCCGCACTCCCCTGATACCACGTGCCAAACAGAGCGGAACGGTTACCAATTTTAAAGTCTTTGGTTTGACTCGGTTGGGAATCTGACGTGGAACCTCCCGATCAGAAGGCCGACGGTTAAGCAATTCAGCCAATAACGCGGCCACTCTCCAACCGGTGTGACCTCGATAAATTTGAGTTGATTTGAAGTCACGTCGGTATAATCCATTGTCTACTTCGCCAGCGCATTACTGTTACGTCATCTTATGACTCAATGACCGCAGACGTCGATTCTATCCGTCTTCGCGAGATTTTACGTTTTCAGCAAAAAATAATTAGAATTGATATACATTCGCATATCTAACGAGTGACAACTTCTAATACCCCTTTCCATGAATCATTGAGGAAATAAGGATGGGAAAATAAATGCAGTAAATGACACGCTTGAATGAGCATGGATCGGATTTTACGGTAGCGCTATATACCCACTCCCGGGCCGATCCAAAATAGATAGTCTTACGTCATCCAAACGGATTTATACGTCATAATACATGTTCACCATATGCCCCTACCCCACCTGAACAGTGCAAGATATGTAGTCTCACGTCATCCAAACAAACATTTACGTCATAATATCCTTCCAACGAATCCGTCCGAAACACCCAATTTCACTGATCCCGGAAGTTCAAAGGTTAAACTTTTTTATATTGTAACATTACAGGTCTCTAACAAGTCTTCGCAGTCTTAATATCTCACACAACAAAATGGACGCAAAGACAATCCCGCAAGATACCTTCGCTAATTTGGAGTCTTTGAAAAGCCTGTATTTAAACGGCATGGGTCTTCAGAGCCTTTCAAATCAGCTGTTACCGAAAGGAACTATACATCTGAATCGGCTTGACTTGACTGAAAATGACTGGGATTGTAAATGTAAGATGCGATGGATGCCAGACTACATGAAGTAAGTAGCAGATGTCACTACAATTTTTGAATTTAATTTCGCTCTGTTACGCCATCACTACGTCACAATGACGAGCCGAAAATAGTCAGATTTTAAGTCCAGCGCGGTTTATTGGAATATAGTCGACGAGCTCCGCTCCATCGTACGCGCAAATTCAACCTCTATGCCAGTTTAGGAATCTAATTTACAAATTTTCAGAGGTCCGCTCCTTCATCAGGTCTACATATATACTGTATATCCCGTGTGAAATCAGGTTAAAACAGTAGTTAATATTAATAATTTTCATAAATCAATACGTCATATTGCATGTCAGGTACAAAAGTCTAGTTATGGAATTAATTTGATTGACAGTTGTAAATCATGAGAAAGCCTCGGTCGGTAATGAATGAAGAGGTTTTCATGTAGAAAAATTATCGTTATGACTTCATAGTGGGCTATTGAACGATTGTTTATGACGGAATAATCCGCGATGAGTTTGGTCGTCGGATAACACTTGAGTTTAAACCTTGTCGCGCAAAGCCGCTTCAAATATGGAAACCGTTAGGATCGATTAATTGGCAATTTGGCATTGAAACTGTGGGCCGTGTGGGGTGACACTCTCTATAAATCTACGTAATTGATCGTCCGCCATCGGCTACTATCAATATATTGCTATAAATTTGACTGCGTTGTGAGCTGAGACATATTGTAACGATGTAAGCGATCGTCCGTCGTTACGCTACGCGTCATCTGGGGCGATAATTACTTAATTAGCGGCGTACAACCTTTCACGTTATTAGTATCGAGGTTAGACAAATATAATTTTCAAATCCTTCAAACCTTTGATATTAAAATATCAAAGACGATTGAGGAATCACTTGTTCTCGTTAAGTGCAATGTGCTCATGACATACCATCAAATTATTGAGGCGCCTGGCAGACTGACCGCAAATTGTGATTAGGGCTTGACCGCGTTAAAATTACCACCTTCAATTTAATAACAGTTTCGTCTAACCACAAATTCACGCGAGTCACACCTGTAAAAATAAGTGATATACATATCAATGCGCTTAATGGGACGTACACCATCACAATTTTGAGGTGAAAGGCCAGGCTTGATGGCTTATTGATAACACCAATTGTCACTGTTTATTTTTGTTAACAAAATATATTAGCATTATTTTATCATTGTATGCAATTAGCCTATGTGTAGACTATACAGATGTATATATGTGTGTGTGTGTGCGTATGTGTGCTGTGTCGTGTTTATTCCACCGAGTGTTCTTTCAACGCTAGACTGTACGTACGTGTATGTGTGTGCGGTTGCGGCGTGTGTGTTGCGCTCTGTTGACATAAAGTTTTGATTCCAGTGGTTGCTTTGCGCCAAACGTTCTTCGGAATCGCATTGGCGAAAAACTTTAAATTTATTGCGATTTAACAATTAAGCTGAGACGCTTTTTTTAATTTGAAAGGTAAGTTTCCTGTGACGCCACAAACGTTAATTAAATTTTCTAATTATTGCCTGCATCGCCACAACGACTCACCGCAAACGAAAGCGAAATTTCGTATATAGCTTTGAAATCGATGACGTAGCGAAACGTAACAATAGCGATTTGTCCCGCTTGGAATAATTTGTAATCCGTAGGGAGAGAGAGATTTATTCTGCAAAACTGCCGTTTTTCGGACCAGAAAAAATGCCGCGACCCGGGGACCTTCAGTCTGACGCTCTCCCGACTGAGCTATCACGGCTGGGGATAAAGTGGCATGTACGGTGATCGAACCCGCGACATTCGCGTTATTAGCACGACGCTCTAACCAACTGAGCTAACCGGCCGACTGTCCCAACGCCAAACAAGAGTCAACAGGTCCTGAGTATCGTCTGCCGGAGTTAGAGAGAGAGAGGGGGGAGGGCTTATCTCCCTTAACATCCTACCAGTATTCCCAAGGTCTCTCTGATCTAAACCTTTTTCTGTTTCAGGACGTTTCCCGAGGCCATCATTTCACCAAGCGAGGTCGTCTGCTCACAGTCGTCGAGGCTCCGTGGAAGGAAAATTATGGATTTGCAAGAAAGAGACTTCGGATGTAGCAGGTTAGTGTTGACGTCTATCTTGCTAATAGACGGACAAACACTCCGATACCCGAATGGTTTGATCGTTCACCTACAGAACGTGAGGTCCCCGCGAATTATACTGATGTAACTTCAAACCATCTCAACTTTATCGAGGTCACACCGGTTGGAGACTGGCCGCTTTGTTGCTTGAGTTGTTTAACTGTCGGCCTTCTGATCGTGAGGTACCGCGGTCGATTCCCGACCGAGTCCAAACCAAAGACTTTAGACAACCACAAATCGGGGGACCCTGCCTATTGATGTGCTTACGCGTAACAGCAACACACAATCTCTCTCTCTCTCTCACCACCACTCAACAATTTGTTGCATTTCAGCAAAGAGCTGGAAAGCACCGAGACCGATGACGTCACGACCCCTTTACCTACAACGCCAACTAGCGGAGGACATTTCAACCTTTGCGCCGTGTTCCATTGTGCAAACGACGGTGTCTGTTACATCGAAAACAAGATACCAAAATGCCGGTAAGACGGGAATATAAGTGCTCGATTTTCCACTGCTTTAGAATCTAGATCAACTGAAGCGTTCGGTAGGTGACCCGGGGTGTAAACAAGAAATATTGAGAAAGCATAGTGCCGCACTGTAAGCATTGACCTGGTTTACAAGACCAACGTAAAGTAGTTGAAATCGCCAACGTTCAATTGGCCGAGTGGGAGATTGCGGGTTCGATTCCTGACCGAGTCAAATAAAAGACTTCAAAATTGGAATCCGTTCCTCCCTGTTTAGCAGTCGATTTCGGGGAAGTGCGGATAGCATTGATTGTAATATAGTGATCCGGGCTATAAGCCTAAAGTATTGACACGTATACCGGGAGCATCGACCTGGCGTAAATGACCTTAGTAGTTGAAAAACGCCATAAATTCAAAAAAAAAGAAGTTGGAGTCGTCATTAATTCAAAGCAACAACTTTTTAGATGTACCAAAGACTGGGCCGGGACACTATGTCGCACATCATTGACCACGCCACCAGTAACATCAACCCCATCTACAACCACAGCCCCTACGACCGTACGAACCAACTCTCCACAACGTCCACGGCTGGTGATCATTCCTGGGTCAACTACAGAGGAGACTGTTGAAATTATAATCCCAATACGGAACAAACAACTTCTACTCTCAATTAGCGAAATCGGACAAGACAACCAAGTCAAAGAATTCAACATCGTGCCGAAAGCAAACCTTTTCACTGTCCAGAATTTGAGCCCCGGGAGATCATACAACATCTGCATTCACATGCCATTAGATGGGAAAAGATCGCCAAGACGGTTGTCTTCAAATCGGCGTGACACATTATGCGGAAATGTGCAAACCAAAGGAGTTAAAGTAACAAACATACCGGCGTCTAACCCAGAAATAACAGTCGTACCAAGTCCTAAAGTCACAACAAAGTTATCCGAAACGCCGATTCAAAAGCAAACAAGCATTGTGACGAAAAATACGGATGAATCATGGTCAGATCCAGCCTTAGACCAGAAGCTACGCGGTAGCAAAATAACACCACAAACAGAACCGGCAGATTCGAAGGAATTCTCGATGTTATACCCCGCAATTGGTGCCGGCATAGGCGCTGTTATAGTTGTCATCGTTGTGGTCACGTTCTGCATATGCAGACGGCAAAAACGTATCCTAAAACTGAAAAAATCACCAAATTCTGACTATACTCCCGGTTCAGCTACTGACACTCACAACGAAGTTGAAATGGCGACAGTCGTGCATCACCATCACCATAACCACTACACCGCCGGCTCAGTACCTCAAACTAACGGATCAAAAAGCGACCAAAGCTCTCCAGCTTCTACAATGCAGAATGGCAGCACTTCAAATGCACAAAATCCCAAGCTAAGCCCAAGTAAAACTAACAATAACAACCACACTCAGTCAAAAAGCAGCCGCTCTAGCAGCCGAAGCAGCGGAGTATCTCAACCAGACACACGATACACAAGCATACCACCTCACCTGCCAGCATTAAATCCTATCCAAAAATATGAACAAAATGGAATTCCAAACGGATATAACATATACCGCGATGCGCCTCAAGAGCAACCAAGGCAATCTCATCGTCCAATACAGCAAAGATCTCAAAATATCCTTCCACCCAGTGACTCACAGCCTATGTTAACAGGCAATACATCTTATTACGAGGCAAATGATAGTCATTTATATCCTGTCAGCCCGTTAGGCTCGCCAACGTATAACATTCCTTCAACGGGGTCAGCAAACTACAACCCTCCACCAGGGCCTAACGCACATGCGTTATTTCAGCCTATACAAAGTCCATTGGCCACGTCTATGGATTCGATGCCAGGGTTCAGCCATCGACTGTCATCCCACGCGTTACCACCGCCAATGGCTTGTCTGCCACGAAATTTGGTCGTAGATAACTTGCCACGGTACCACGAAGGTGTTCAAGTTGTATAGGGCTTGGATGGCGTACGCGTCTAGTGACGTAAGTGTTAGAAACGCGCCTCTTCGGCGCTGGCGGTGGTGGTGCGCAAAACCGCTCGACGACTTCAATGTCTGTAGAAGAAGACGTGCAACTGTGAACATATTGTGACGGAGTCGTGACGTGAGAATGAGTAGAGAAAAAGTTCAACAAAATCTACAACTCGTGATAGTGTCGACTTCGACTGTTCAATGCATTGTGACGATGTCATGGCGTCATCATGAACAGGTCTATGTCTTCGAAAGGGCCAGAAAACTGTTATTAACGACGCAGGAAGCTGAACGATATTTATCAAATCGGTGTAGGACTGTCCTTCACCCTTCTGTAGTAATCCAGAGGTTTCATAGACAGACTTTCTCATATTTGGGCAAAAATAGTCCATTCCTTGTTCATATTCTTATTAAATATTCTACATTTCAATATTTTACTGCTTTGTAATTATGTAATACCGTTTTTGCCGAATAAAGACGTTGATATATTACTGTGTTAGTTGGAACTTTCAAACGCACAAAAATTGCCAATTGAGGAAGGTATAAAAGTCGTCACCACCTCATTAACAAGGTTCCAATCGGCCCAAAACGATCATTATCGGCCGAAAACGAAGCATTGCTGGACTTTGGGCAAACTATTGACTCGTGGGCCGCCGTGGCTTCCAACATTTGGCCAAAGGGGTCAGAGAAAGAGGCATAGTCTTACATGGAATACGTTCGAGGCAGCCGTCTCGAAAAAGTTCCCGAACTATTTGTCTTTTTCTCTGATTTCTCAATGACCTAAATCACGTTCTCTCGTTGCTGTGTTAATGTCTTTGCTACTATATGCATAATGTTAAAGGCGTGATGTTTCAATGGGACGCAATAGGGCCTACAATAAAATATTTTTTAATCTCTCGCCAGTATACATGATCGACAGGTGGTCGCTGATCGTAAGGCCTCGCTTGCGGCCCCTGCTGTCACCTGGTCCACACCGGAATTTATACTATGTTCCTGGTGGGACGAAAATAAATTATAATTTCTCTCTGTCTGTTAGTCTGTCTGTCTGTATCTGCTCCAGCACGTCCTGTTTGTGGTGCAAAACGCCGTCCGGCGATAAGCGCCACTGAAAATCTTCTTTAATACTGCTAAAATATAGGCCTACCGCCAGGTCAGCTTTATTTCAACGTGGCAAGAGGTTTATTTCGGGCGATTCTGATCGGGTATGGATGTAGTGGCGAGTATTAATTCAGATTAATTTCAAAGCTGGTCCCTGGTGGAGTCCGAGCATCGCTCAATCGTTCACCCGAATTTAGTGGTTCCCAGGCTGTGACGTCACATCGGTAGCGAAAATCAGCAAACTGACAATCGTTAAAAAGCAATGTTCCCCTTCGCTTTTGAGGTGTTCCCCCCAAACACCTGCTGGGATTCTGCTAGAATCATCACAGTGGACGGTGGCAACGCAGTCAGTAAACTCATCTCAGTTGAAGCTGCAGGATTTCGTGGCGAAAATTTTGGGAAAGGAAAGAGCGTGTGGATACGGATAGAAAGTTGAAGTAAAGAGTTCACGACGAGGTAAGTAAATAACATGTTGATGTACCACTGTACTGAATAGTCCTGGCCCTTGCTGACAGATTAGTGTTCCAGGTGTGTGGACTGTCTTTCGAACTGACTTAACGGTCCATCTACTCTTTTTTGGCGATAAGAACAGGTTTTGACTACGGTCCATATCTTCTTCAGTATTTTGCCAAGCCCTTCTTGAGACTTATAGCTAAGTGAAGCGTTGCCACTTTGAAAGAACTTCGAATTTATGGCTTTTTCTGGAACGTATTCAGTGCAGTAGACTGAAATCTATGTGAAATCAGCAGCTGGCTTATGCCGAAAGATTTGCATTTGTGCACCAAGCGCAATCGCCCAATTGGTTTGGTGTTCAAAATCCTACTTCTGCTGCACTAAAATCGACGTAACAACACAGTTAAGTCTACACACAACTTTTCCACATCAATATGGTAGGAGAGAAAATGCCACCCGACTGCCACTATTTCGGGGTACGTCTTTTTTGTACAGAATTTGGGGGTTCAACTGCAGTGTTTTGTCTGGCATTATCATGCTTGTTATAACTGACTCTAGCTAACCACTTGTGTAGGCCTACACCCAAAAAATCAATGGTTGTCTCAAACGATATATCATCTAAAATTATTGTCTTTGGGATCCAGGGAGTGACTGGTCATGTCTGGCGAATATGTAAATCTGAATAGGGTTCTACAGTTGCAGATAGAAGCCAGTATGCAAACAATGGCGTATTCCTGGAATTAGCAGCTGGGTGGTGCAGAAAAATCGACATTTGTATGCCATTGGTGTGCAAAATTTGACTTCTGGTGCTCAAAAATTGACTTAACAAGCCAGTTCAGATTACACCGCGACCACAGCTTCAATGATCAACATGGTAGCAAATAAAACAGGAACGTGACATAATTTTCGTACGCGGCTCCTTCTGGTTACTGGAGCGTTCCGTGCTTTTTGTGCGGAATTTTGAAGATCTGGTGTGGCACTGCCACGCTTTTCATACTGGGATACAAGTGATTCGTCTTCAAAGCATTGAAAATATTCAAAAATAAATGCTACTCTCTTTGCCTCATACGAAACAGACAACAGGTTTGTAACCTTCCTCTGTGGCATAACAATTCATATTTTCGCAGATCATTATTTTGTAACAATATGTCTTTTGGAAATCATGGAATTGGGCACGGAATTCAAGGGAGTTCTCGCCCAGGAATTCTTGGTGCTGGTCCGAGCGGAAATCGGCGAGGGGCGTCTTTAAGCCCGCAGCAAGGTGCAGTGAGGCGTGAACTCGGCCTTCTTGGAAACGCCCCCAAACGTCACCATGAGGATGAAGAAACGTACGACAGGAGAGATAAATACGCAGATGAAAGTTATCGTGAACAACCTTACAAACGTCAACCATCGGGTGGCGATAGATTTCCTCCTATGCCACCACCAATGCCAAATAAGGACAGAATCCCACCAAAAACGCGTCAAATTATGGAAAATTTCGGGCTTACTAATTCCGACTTAGAAGAACTTAGCCGACTTCCAGAACACAAGCTTTCTTCCTCAAATTTCATCGAAATGATAAAATCGCTAAAAGAAAGAAAAACTTCGACGCAGTCGTCACGGCAACAATCTTTTGACGATCGCTACGAGCGAGCTCCTTCAAAAGAGAAATATGCCTCGTACGATAGCCCTCCTAGATATCGTGAAGAAAGACGACAGGAGGATGCATTCTCAAGCTTCCAAGAGAAGTGGTATTCGGACGCTAGCAAGGTAAGTAGTCATCAGACTACTGTATTCCACCCTTTGAGCAACCTTTCCTAACTCAACGCGACCACAGATTTCGTGTCCAGCCTTCATTTACTGAGAATTATAACATTAGTGGTGAATCGTCTTTACGATATATCAAAGGATATGGTGAAGCTGATGGCGGACGATCAATAGATATTGTAAAGAAGATTGACCACATATTTAACATCCACCCTTAGTTTTATTGAGAATGTATTAATATTGTAATGCTTTTCGGCCCATGAACGGCAACTTCACGAAATTGCTGTGGAGGCGGTATCACGTCATAATTCATCCCAGAAGTGGAAGCCACCGCTTCCGTCTTTAGTACTTCACAACACTTGAGCCAGTAGATGTCAGCAGAGATCTCAATTTTGATGTGTTACACTGACATAACCTGCTATATATATAAATAGCAGTTTGCGTCGACCGATCTAACCTCCTATGCATTCCTATTAGACATTTTAACACTCAACCTTTTATAAAGGAGTCAGGATTGCAGCGACTCAAAACAGAAACTATTTTTGGGCTCCCTGCTCACAAAGTGCCTGTTCTGACATTAATAGCATTCGTCAAGAAATAAAGGCTCGCTCCTCTTTGGCTACTTTACTTGAGTCGACTTCTCAACATCTGTTATTGACTCCAGGTTTAGGTAGACTCTTGGGCTTCATCTTGAAGCTGTCCTTGTGAAATGCCTCTTCTTTTTAAGATCTAGAAATGTTATATGGACCCCAAAATCTTTGTCTTTGGATGCTTTGCGTATACTGTACTATATTTCGGGTATTTCCTCAAGTCTTTCCCATTGAGATGATGCACATTTTTTGTCATCTTCGAATTAGAGTTGAGTTTGACAACTCGCTCCTCCTTTACCAAACGATTTAACAAATCATTGCTGTGTCATAAACTTGACTACTTTGAACTTGAACTTTGAACTTTTGGACACCAACTATTCTGAAGAAAGCAATTTTTAACTAAACCGAATGTTTGATCTTTGTGAAGACGGCCGCGACAAAGAGATCATTATTACATCACAACATCGGGTATTGTGATGAAGCAATGCTTCAATATGTGTGTCACCTTTTAGTCTAAATATGTCTAATCGTGCAAAACGGAAAACAAAGTGGAATTACGATTTGTTTTAATTTTCTGGAATTAGAAAAATGAGAGAGAGCAACAGCTGCCATCTAGTGGCTCGATACTACGAGGATCGAGAGGACCGATGGCAAAATCTGGACAATGGGAAAGAGAAGAACGACACGGTGAACAACATCTAAGGTAAGACATCATTGACCTCTGACCCCAGAATATAAGTCAAGCTTGCTTTTGTACAGGTCTCCTCGTATGTTGGAACCACAACAGCGTCGTATGTCACTCTCCCCAGTACGACGCTCGCCGCCTGTGATGATGTCATCAAGAAGAATGAGCCCGCCGCCACGTAGAATGTCGCCACGTAGGATAACGCCGCGACGATCACCTCCTCCCCCACAACGACGACATGCTTCACCGCCCGTAAGAATGCCAAAAGGAATAACTGTACGAGGCGGATTGTTGGGTAAGAATGACTTTTGAAGTCTTAACAAAGGGCAGAACCACCTTTGACTTCACCTGATGAAGGAGCGGTGCTCCAAAAACTTGTAAATGTTAAATTCTCGACAAACGAACGTTGGACATTAAATCTTTGGGGAATCTTCTTTACAATAGTACAATATCTATTGATCGTCCTCCACCGGCTCCAAGATACCATACTATACTATACTACAATACGAATATTATATTATCAGGTGATCTACGAGATCCATCTTCACAAGAGTTGGACATGCATGTGTCATCGAGAGGGCGCAACTATCATCCTCGTGATTTTCCGGAACCGAGCCGACATGAGGAGCCGCCAATGAGGTCAAGAACACCACCACCTTTGGTAAGCCTCAAGCGCCAGATTCGTTGAGATTTTCTGAATACAATTTTGCATTGTAGATGGCGCTGCCATTGAAAAGAAAGGAACCGATGCTTCCTCCACGACCTGTTGCTCATCCAAGCGTCCCAAGAAAGCAAGGTACTTACTTCAAGGTCCTATTTCTGTAAATTGATATCGTAAAGAAGATCACAGATTTAACGTCCAGCCTTGGTTTATTGAGAATTAAAAACATTCACCTGATAAAGAAGCGGAGCTCTGAAAGATTGTGAATGTCATCCGTGAATCGTGATTGCCAATAGGTCTCATCGGTAAGCTCTAAGCTAAGCTCGAGGGAACTATGTGCTCACGGGGAACACTGGTTGCCCAAAACAATGTGCTCATGGGGAACACTGCTCGAGGGGAATCACGTGCTCATGGGGAACACTGCTCACGGGGAACCATGTGGTTGTCAGGAACCACATGCTCACAGGGAACCACATGCTCACGGGGAACCAGGTGGTTGTCAGGAACCACATGCTCACAGGGAACCACATGCTCACGGGGAACCAGGTGGTTGTCAGGAACCACATGCTCACAGGGAACCACATGCTCAGGGGGAACCAGGTGGTTGTCAGGAACCACGTGCTCATGTGGAATACTACACTCCCGTGGAATCACAATCACTCTTTTTATATCCATAACGAATTGCATTATGCCGTAACAGTGATTTTAACTGCTGCTTTTATTACATCACAGCTCCTCCGCATCGGCCGCCGCAAGCGCCGGAGAAAGTGGCTCCGAACAGCGACTTGTCCTTTCCGAAGGGACACGCGACATCGGAGGTAGGTTGCCCTTCGTAAGGATAAGGACGCTGTATCATTTTGTCCCTTGCTCTTTTATATATACCGGTATGAATGCGAGGCGCCGAAGGGGGGTGGTTGAGTATCGAGGTCAAGCGCCATTCGTCCTTGCCTAAGTCTACACGCTAACTGCCATGGCTCTTCAAGTGCCTTGGCGTCCAAGTCTACATGCCGAGTGTCATGGCTTGTTCAGCGCCTCTGTGCCAAATGTTACGTGCCATGGCTTGTTCAATGCCTCTTTGCCACACTGTACATGCTAGCTGCCATGGCTGGTAAAATTCCTTGGCGTCCAAGTCTACGTGCCGAGTGTCATGGCTGGTTCAATGCCTCTTTGCCACACCGTACATGCTAGCTGCCATGTCTCTTTATGCGCCTTGGCATCAAAGTACATGCCATGGCTTATTCAGAACCTCGGCGCCAGTATCTACATGCCAGGGGCCATGGCTCTTTAAATTCCCTCTTTGCCAAAATCTACCAACTAGCTGCCATGGCTCATTCAGCACCTCCTTGCCAAAGATGCCGTGGCTTGTTTACTCCACAGCACTAAAGTTTACATGCTCTGCTTATTGTAACGCCATTTTAAGAATACAGTGGAGCCGATGGCGCACGATCAATTTTAAAGAAGGTTCACCAATGTGATTTTGACAATACAGGCAAACATCATGAGACGTGAGCAAGGCCGAGTTCTTTATCTTCGATACAAAGCCGGAGCGATTGGAACAATCCGTGAGGAACATCTTGTACAACTCGCTCAACCGTTCGAAAAGGTCACCAATATTTTACTTATGGCTCCTCATAATATGAAAAGCGGATGGTACCAGGTAAGAGCGAGTTCGAGTCAATAACTAGTTTTCTTTATTTATGGACCAGCCGTACGGTAGGGGTCGACTGATTTATCGAGGTCAACATTTGTATTTTGCGATTATCTGTATCGCTAGTTAGTCGAGTAAGGAAGTCAATATTGGATATCGGCCTCAATAATCAGACGATAATCGGCCTAATATCGACTTTTGGCTGATGTTCTTGATTTTTGGATTATCGATATCGGCCACCAGTCATGTGAAGGGCCGATTATCATATATAATTGGCTAATTATCGAGGCCGATATTCATGATTTTTTAATTATATCATATTAATCCTCAATCGGCTCCATTGGCTATTCTTGCTTGGCTATTTATAGGCATTTATTGAACTTGCTGATTTCGATGGAGCTGCCGCCATGCTGGAACATTACATGGTTCGTCCTCCTACGATTGAAGGAATTACAATGATGGTTCAAAGGTCAAAGCATCCGACTCTGCAATTACGAAAGAACGTAAGTCTTCCCAGTACCCGTTGGACTACAAATGTGAATTGTTTGAATTATTTGAAATTCTGTGATAATTGTATTGATTAAAAATTGCAGCAAATGAACCGTGACTTTGAACATCTTCTGGATATGAGGCCGGAACCGAAACGTCGAAGGGCAATGTCAACATCTCCAGATCGGTAAGTTATCCCTCACTGTCATAGTAACAATGTGAAGTCATAGACAGATAACCAGTTCTGAGTATTACATCATAATCGAAGTAAAGACAATTTCGATTTGGATTAACAGTGCCACCTAGTGTCTGTAAATTCTTCTTTTCGGTTGTAAGTTCTTCCCACTACACACCAGCCCCACTACATTCAGGGGATACAGACTACAGTCCTGAATCTCAGTGGTTTTGGGGTCATAATGTGCTGCAATAACTATGTGTTACCTTAGTAGGGTTAAACTGGAGAGGCAATAATTTGAAGATTCGATTTGAAAACTTTTTTCGATTCGTATTTGAAATCACAAATGATTGGATTGCTCATCTCTCTTATGAACTATAATATTCTCTTGGAACCATTTTGGCCTGGTTGTTGAAACTGTAGCTGCAGCCTTGGTTTATTGAGAATTGATTCCGTCTTCACCCGATGAAGGAGCAGAGCTCCGAAAGCTAGTAAATGTTCTAATTCTCAATAAATCAAGGCTGGACGTTAAATCTGTGGTGATCTTCTTTACAATATTTATTAGTAGTCGGATATATTACCAATGGACACCATCGTCGATTCGCTTGATTGCGTGTCGCCATCGTCGTCTATAAGCAGCTTTGATGAAGGATTGAGGCTCTGAAAGCTAGTGATCTACGTTCCATCCAAATGAGTACGGCTAGACATCCAAATCGTAGCGACATATTTTTACCATGAATCTGATCGTACGCCAATACTATATTATCCATCTTCACCTGATGAAGGGAGGATCTCCGAAAGCTAGTAAAGTTCTAATTCTCAATAAACTAAGGCTGGACGTTAAATCTGTGGTGATCTTCTTTACAATATCTAGGCCATTGGCTCCACTATATTTTCTAATTTATTTGAAATTATGCCATTCCAGGGGCCGAAAACCACCACCGAGGACAAGACGAGACAGTAACCAAGATCAAAAGGTAAAAGAATATCTCAAGACTTTGCATAATTCTCAATAAACTAAGGCTGGACGCTAAATCTGTGGTGATCTTCTTTACAATATCTATTGATCGTCCGCCATCGGCTCCACCGTATTCTTCTATTTAAAACCAGAAACAAATTGAGATTACCTCGCAAACCCATTTTCTATCGCCTCCGGTAGACCTGTGCCCCGTCCATTATATATGTTCCTGGTCGGACGAAAATAAATTGTCTGTCTGTCTGTCATTTTCAAGTATGAAACGGACTTCCGTCATCCGTTCAGTCAACCAATTTCGATGACTTGCATCTCTTCTTTTCTCAGTCTCCAAGAAAGAGATCATTCGGAAAATCTTTTGCAAAAGAGAGAGCATCACAAGGCAGAAGAGAAGAGAGAAAATCAAAAGAGAAAAAAGGTTCTTGCCTTTTAATATTGTAACTTCTCTCCCATTGGCATGTTGGTCCCTGATAGAGAGTAGATATTGACCTTTGAACTTAGAGAGGAAGGATTCTCCAGCTGAGAAAAAGAATGAAAAAAGTGAGAAGGAACCGTCTGTGGAGAAGAAATCAGAGAGAGATAACGAGAAAAAAGAGAATTCTAAGAAAGGTAAAGCTACTGTCTTCTGTCTCAAATAACTGAGGTAGAAATAAATTTTCTGGCATTTCTTTTCAAGGCCAATACGATAATCGCAAAAATGAGAAAATCCGTATGTGCATAATATACAGTTCAAGCTAAATTTCCAATTTTCTTTGTCTTCTTTCAGAGGTCTCTCAAGAAAAAAATTCTGAAGTGCAGGTACGTCTTTTGACATATCAAAATACGGTAAAAATTTACTCGTTAGGTAAACAACACGCCGTTTGACGAACTAGCAGTGTTTCAAAAGCTTATGAATGTAATTATTCTCAATAAAGCAAGGCTGGACGTTAAATCTGTGGTGATCTTCTTAATATTTGATTGAATCACCTACCACTATATTCTATTCCACTGTGAAATTTATTTTATTTAAATTTTCCTTCAGAATGTGTCAATGAGTAACGGTGCAGAGACAGTTACGTCCAAACTACAGGTAAGAGATTTGACTCTGTAGACTCTAGACATTATCACGATGAAAAGTCTTCGAATATTGTAAATACTCTGTATTTTATGAATTATAATGCATGCATGATGAATGGGGGTGTTGAAATTTCCACTATTTCTGGGAATTATGTTTAGAATGAAAAAAATATTGAACGACTCGATATCATTCGTGACAACCTGACTCAAGCAATCACCATGTCAGAAGAATTACTGAAGTTGATTACTGATGTAAGATCTTCGTAAAAATTACTCGATGGTTGGGCCTCGAGATCTTATAGGCTATTTGTAATTTACGATTATCAGTATCGGTAAATAAGGAAAGTCGACGATGGATATCGGCCTCAAATCAACCGATAATCTGCTTAAGCACAGAATTTTCAATTTATCAGTAACGGCCATCATTCATGCAAAAGGATGATTATCGTGTAAGCCTCGAAAAAATCTCTTTCGCAATATCTCTTTCTTTCAGGAATCATCAAATGAGATTCTAAGCGAAGTGATGGAATATCTCGTCGATTCCACAAACCAATTAAAAGAGATTGAAGATACCATACAGTGAGAGGTAGACTCACTTCTCCTTGAAGCACAGATTTCTATCAGACTCTATTCATGTATAACTCTCAGCATGTTTGGCGAGCGAGTGTGGTGATTTCTGATTTTGTATAGAAGATCACCACAGATTTAGCGTCCAGCGTTGGTTTATTGAGAATTAAAACACTCAATATCTATTGATTGTCCGCTATTGTCTCCACTACACTCTTCAATGATTTCTGGTTTGTGATATGCTAGGCACACACTCACAGAAGACATTGCACAGACACTTCCGAGCGACAGTTTGCAATACCATCGAATGTGGTGACTTAAGAGAGAAACGCTCTCATATAAGTCTGGAGCTCATTTTTGTTGTTGAGTTGAATTTATGGCGTTTTCACCCTACTAAGGTAGTGTACTCTAAGTCTATTCTTAGTACGCATGTAAATATTTCTGGTCTAAACAAAGCCCGTATCATTATCACAACCACAACCCTCTGCACTACCCCGGTTCTGACAGCTAAGGAGAGAAGTGAGAAAGATACCAATTTTAAAAAGTCTTTGGTTTGACTCGGTTGGGAATCGAACCCGGAACCAACCAATCAGAAGCCAGACAAGCCAGTTTTAATCCCTGAGTCATACTTGTAATACCATGAGTCCTGACTGTAAGAACATTCAGATGCTATTACCCATGTTTTATACAGCTCCTGTATTAAATGCGGAATTTAAAAAAAAAAAAAGAGTCACGTTAATAGTGCAAATTGTACAACCAGCTCAATTTTCAACCATTTTTCTGCGGTATTGCAGGCAGTTTTGGTGTTTGTGCTAAAAATTCAACAAATTTTTTCTCTTTTTCTCCTTTTGAAATTATTCTGTTGGGGTGCGATTGCGGACGAGGTGCTGGACGGGGTACGAGACCTAAATCACCGAGTTTGTAATGGGGGAAGCTGTGAAGTGCGGCTCCAACGACGGTTTGTCCTTTCGGTATCTTGCTGGAAGATTTGGGTATAAGCGGAGCCATGATCGCCTGAAAAAAATTAAGTAAAATGCTATTGAAACGTTCATTGTGAATCGTACGAAAAAAAACTGAGCGAATGACCGGACAGCGACCAACGTTTGAAACAGTAAAATGATGCTATTGAAGCAGACATATTTATTGTGGATCACACAAAAACCACAGACCGTGTCATCCATTCCTGTGCCGTGTACAGGCTTTCCAACCGAATGACTGGTCTGAAAAAATCTATATGAGGCCACCATAAAGTGTATGTCCTGACGTCGATAGTCCGAGGAAAAAATGAAAGTGAAAGAATATGCCACTCTATGACAGTGTTCCCCACGCTTAGTATTTCAAGTGAGCACAGTGTTCCCCATGAGCACAGCACTCCCCATGAGCTTAGTGTTCCCCATTGGCGCAGTGTTCCCATGAGCTCAGTGTTACCCATGAGCACAGTGTTACCCAACGGTGTTACCCATGATCTCAGTGTTCCCGTTGAGCACAGCGTTTCCCATGAGCACAGTGTTCCCAAGGCACAGCGTTACCCAAGCGCATCGTTCCCCATGGGTGCAGTGTTCCCCATGAGCACAGTGTTCCCATGAGCTCAGTGTTACCCATGATCTCAGTGCTCCCCATGAGCACAGTGTTCCCGTTGAGCACAGCGTTCCCCATGAGCACAGCGTTCCCCATGAGCACATCGTTACCCATGAGCTCATCGTTACCCATGAGCACAGCGTTCCCATGAGCTCAGCGTTCCCCATCAGCACAGTGTTCCCCCTGAGCTCAGTGTTCCACATAAGATCAGTGTTCCCCGTGAGCTTCATAAACCACCAGGTGGAAAACCGTTGTTCACGAAAATTGCTTAATTATTTTAAATGATGTCATGAGCTGCACGCCCCCTTTTTCGAAGCCGGTCGGGTCTCTGCACATACCTTTGGTTTCTGTTTGAAGAGATCAGCGGGCGGTGGTGCTTTTCCGAGCAGAGCTGCGGAGTTCAGTACGAGAAGAAGTCTGTCGATCATTGTCCGTCGTTTCGCAGTTCCGTCAACTTCGTCATCATCCTTTGCTTGTAACACCTACAAGGCCAAATAGCTGGGGTTGGCACTGGCTACCAGAGATGAACACTTCGAATCAGGTATTCGGAATCAATTTAAAATCACAAAAAGTATCACTCAATTTGATGGCAATTATTAATTAGGAGCCATGGTGCCACCTAGTGGTTGACAATTTCTTTTCAATCGTTGGCTCCATTTATTCACTCCACCATTGCGAGTCTGCTGTTCGAGGTCATTGGGGCGCCTAAAGTTAAATAATGACAAAGTCATCCAATGCACCGACAACTTTGTACATTACCTTAGTAGGGTTGTGACGTCATCGTTATATGCACTGATGCGTATCTACCCACAAACCTCTGTCAGAGCGATAGTAGCGGCAGCGAGAATATCTTCGAGCCGTTCTTTGGCTGCTACCTCTGATTCTTTGTGCTTAGTCATCGTTGTCAGTCTCTCTTCAAGGTCTGCAATTTGCTGACTCATCCTGTTGAAGAAAGATCATATTATATTAAAGCTGATGGAAGGAGTTGCCGAAGTTAGATATCTGCAGTTGAAGCAGCAACCAAATCAAGTACAATGCATTAGAGATCGACCGATATTGGTTCTTTTGAGGCCGATACGATAATCGGCCTTTCACATGACTGGTGGCCGATATCTAATATTGACTTCCTTACTTGACTAACTGCTGATACCGACAGTAGCAAAAATACAAATATCGGCCTCGATAATCGTTCGACCCCTATAGTGCACAGGGTGTGGATGACTGATGCAAGCAAAAACCACCTTGTACCAACCTCACACAAACACATTGTTCAATATGCTGCAAAAGTGCCCACGATAGGAAAACAGAGTACCTTGCCCAAGACAATGAAAGCATGAAAAGAAGCACAAGATAGAACCCAATCAAGTCGAGGACTCACTCATTAGCTTGTGTCGATAGATCGGCGTTCTCATCTCGTAACAGCAAAGCTTCTTGTTCAAGAAGCTCGTACTCATGTTCACGTGACTCGTACTCTTCCAATAACACATCCTGCTCCTTCGCTTTCTCAGTTAGCATTTTTATCATCTGTTCACGTGAATAAAAGATTGATAGATGGCCAGCTCCATCAACGATAATGTGAAAATCACATACATACCTTCAATTTGCTGGTATTCTTTCTAGCGAGTTCTTCTTGATTCGATTCGAGAAGTTCAATTTGGATTCTCTGCTTTCTGTCTTTCTCTGACAGGTCATCATTTTCCTAGCAACCAAATATTATTATTAAAAGAATATAGCGAAGTCGATCAATAGATATCGTCAAGAAGATTCGCCACAGATTTAATGCCTTGATTTATTGAGAATTATAACATTTGTGGTGAATCTTCTTTACGATAATTATTCGGGCCGATAACATTCGATCATCGTATCGGGGGAAGCAGAGGTCCTAGTCGGCCTCGTTCTTTTTCTGGTAATTGAGAGGAATATCTGTTGATCCCTAATTCTAAATGCCTTTGGATTCGATCCAACTACGTAACATGGCATATTACTGGAGAAAATGACTCGAAAAATCACCTGGATGAGATCTTTGGTTTTTTCTGACATTTTTGCCAATTGTGAATTGATCGATACATTCTCTCTTATCGTTCGTTTCGTCGTGTCAGCCATTTGTTTGTTAGAAACCTTTCTAAATTCTGCAGCGACTGTGTTAACTCGAAGCACCATCTCTTTCTTCAGTCTAGACAAAAGTAGAATTTCCACATAACATGGGGCATCAATGAGTTCACTCTGTAACATTTACTTACGAAGTTTCTAGACTGTGTTTAGTAATAGATAGAATAAATCACCACACATCACTAATTAAATATCCAGTCCAGGTTATTGGAATTCAAAAGCTATCGAAGCTCCGTAATCAGATCTGCTGTGACTTATTCTATCTATTACTATTTGGTTCGTCCGCCATCGGCTCTATTGGAGTGGACGTTGACTTATTCTATCTGTTACTATTTGGTTCGTCCGCCATCACCTGCTATTTTTTGACTCAATTGAGTTCAGTACCTGTCCTTGTCAACAACAGCCTTTTTCTCTATCTTGTAGATCGTCTGTTGGTGATCCTCTTCTTGTTGTTTCAATTTGTCTTCCAGATCGGCAAATTTCTGCATCAACTCTTCCTTTTGGACCTATTAAATTGGAAATGAAAGGGGGGGATCAGATATCAGTGAGAGAGTCGTCCTGCTTAGGTGAAGGAGGTACTCTCTGTGTCGGCATGGTAACACGCAATATGCTATTCATTCCTATTGTAGGTGTTTCCTCGCATATTGATTCCGCGCATGCCACGTCTCCAATATGTAAAGTATATATTATTACATTGAAATTACAACTGGATCAAGACAAGCTTGTCATGTGCATAAACTCTTAGTAACAGACAGCCACCAACCCTGAATTCTTCAAGCGAGGAAACTTTCCCTCCAAGAATCATATTTTCTGACGTCAATTGATCCTTCATTTCTTGAAATTCAAATTTCAAAGTCGACAGTTGTTTCTCGTAACTGTCTTTTTCCGAATCTTTCTCCTAAAAGTACAGAATATATGGAAGACGATCAATAGAGATATCGTAAAGGATTTAGCGTCCAGTCTAGGTTTGTTGGGATTAATAATATTCACAAGCTTTTGGAACTCCGCTCCTTCGCCAGGTGCAGTGAAAATTCAACTTTACAGCCTGCCGGCAAAATTCCAGGGTGTGAGCTATCCAAAATTTCCACCAGCCTGCAGACAGATGCAGAGTAGTCACAATAAAACTTACGTTCTGAAGAGCCTGTAGTTTCTCATTCAATTCCAAAATTTCATCCGACTTGGCATCAACTTGCCGTTTTAAAAATGAGACAACTTCTTTTTTATCTTTTATTTCTTGTTCATGCTTTCCTACAAATTCCTTGTTGGAAATCTCCAATTCGTCACATCTGATTTGGTATCTATTGAGAGAAAGAGAGATTGGGGGGGTTTGGGCTTCCATTTGTCAAAGAAATGATAAGCTAAAACTAATCAACGAAGGCAAACAATTAGACGAGGCATGTTGTTGTAGTCCCAAACTCAGCAGTTCCGTTTGCCCGCGTACTGCGTCTGAGACTGAGATTCTTAGATATCGTCGCTGCTTATCCTATACCTGTTCAGTCTTTGTTCAAGATCTTTAACTTGTATTAAAAAGAACTCCTTGCTGAGTTCATTCAGTTCTTTCCCACTGGTAGGTCTCTCACCAGTAGCTGATCCTTCTGCATTTTCCTTTTTGCCCTTCTTTCCTTTCTTCCCACCTTTCTTTTTCGCCATGACGAGGAAACTGGATCAGATCTAACTCTACAAAACTATAAGGACTGGGAAAAGGATTAAAATTGTTCTAGGTATTTAGGGGTATCAGTTAATTAGACTAGCTCCTACTTTGTGTGTATACTATTAAGGCAAAAACCTCATATCTATTGGGCTTTGTTTCCTTGTTAATCTCCCGGAGTCCTGACTTGAAGCTGAACCCTGAAGTTTGTGGTGGCCTCTGGCCAGTCTGGCGTGACGTCGTCGTCATAGTAACTACAGCGACGTTGTGTGGTGAGAAAACAAAACATGAATCACAGAGTTGCATTCGGTTACAAGCGTGGTTGCTGACGAGCTACTGTACTGGCAAATGTTGGACAAAAGTAGTAGTTTTAGGAAAATTAAAATTTATAGATTCTAGAAATCTGCGAAACAGTTTTGAATTCGAGCTCAAAACTCGTGAGTATTACGTCGCAATGATGGGGGTGATATATATTTTCAGAAAAATTTCGTTTGACGGAAAGACATTCGCAATAGGTGTTTGGGGAATGGAGGCGCGTCGTAATGAGACGTATTGGCCTGCATAGGTTTCATTTTCGCGTGTCGAACTCATAACCTAGGTTACCCCAGCAGGCCTACCTCCTGGTGGGGGCTTTTGAACTGCTCTATCGAAGGAGAGTCAGTATAGTGGCGATTGATTGCCTTCCGGGTCGGTTTTATATACAGCGATTATATTTAAATCGCCGATTAGCGACTCCGATTAGTAGCTAAGTCGTACTAGATATGATTTATAGAAGTCTAGTATGAATTTCAATTTTCTATTGGTATTTTCAAATTTCATATCACAAAGCGTTTTATCCAATCAGGGACGCGACAGTGGCTGGATTTCAGGTGCCGCAGATCGAGCCCCCCCCCTAAACAAAGCAAACATTATCGCAATCACGTAGAAGTGTTACGTTACCTAAGGCGACGGTATAGCTAGTCTCAGGGGATATGCAACTCAGGTAGCTGGAATAGCTGGTTCTCGCGTTAGGCGTAAACCAGTAGCCTATTCACTAGGAAGCGAGTAGCGAGAAGCGGGTACCGCTAAAAAACGGATCAAGCTTTGAGTTGTACACAGTTCACCACTAACGTTAATATTATTCAGTGAATCCTAGTACTATGTGGGTGCGCTGATTCGTGAGTCGCTGCAACACAGATTTGGGTCCTCTCCAAAGAGTTTTCTGCGTAGCTTGACCGCAGGCCACGGACGAATCCATTGTTCATGTCATCTGACGCCTTGTCCGTGATTATGACATTTGAATAGCATTCCCTATGATACAATAATGTCTTTATTGTTTCATGATAGCGTGAAAGTAATCAATTCAATAAACAGCGCAGGGCTTTTTAATAACTATGTCGTCATAGGTAGGAATGCAGCTGTTCTGTGACGCATCAATGAATAACTTTGTGTTGTCATCTTCTGCGCTCCGTTATCAGCGTTTCAATGAGCTTGTGTGACATGTTAATGCATGAGACATAGCAAATATTAGTGGTTAATCTGAAGCATGGTCGCTTAGACTAAGTAAATCAGTGTAGAACAGACCTGTATACGCATTATGATAGGTTGTCGTCTTAAGGAAAGGCACCCAGCAGTATAAGACTATGAGTTAAAATGAATTGTGCCTAGGTGGCAACATCAAAATTTCATAGATTATCATATTGTAAAGAAGATCACCACAGATTTAGCGTCCAGCCTTAGTTTATTGAGAATTAAAACATTCACTAGCTTTCTTCGGATTTTACTCGGCAAATTTTCTTAGGCAAGGGTTGTGCCTTGTGCATCTGTAAGGGAAGGTGTCAACCTGGCAACACGTATCATGCCATGGACTACCATAATAGGGTTTTTTCCTCGCATTTTACTAGACTAGACAGAGGAGGTACTTTGTGGGTCTTTGTGTCAGCACGCAATATGCTACAGATTCTTATCGCGGGTAGTTTCCTCACGTTTTAATAGACCGATTTTCTTGAACATGGGTGGTGTAGGCCTACTCTGTGCAAGCGTTGCAGCTGACAACATGCTCTAGATTTCTATCGCGGGTAGTTTCCTCGCATATTGATTCTGTGCGTGCCACGTTTTCAATTTGTGAAATAGCACTAAATTGAATTGAAATTGAGATATGGCTCAGAGTAGATCCGATAGCCTTCTAACAGAGACAGCGAAAGGAAGAATAATAATTTGTGGCAGTCTGCGTGAAAATGTTACAAATCTGTTTAATAGCATTAGCTAATCACAATGCTGTTAGACTTATCATTATGACGATAACAATAAAACAAGAGAAAGTGGAAGAACATTATGCCATCACAGAAGAAATAGGAAGGTAGGCGTAATAATTGTTATCATCTTCCCCCCTTGGCCATCGTGATGAACCGAAAAGGCGTGATGTCGTTTTTGCAGTGGTCAGTTCGCGGTTGTCAAGAAATGTTGTCACCTGGCGAGTGGGAAGCATTACGCTGCGAAATGCATCAAGAAGAAGAAAGCCAGATCAAGTCGTAGAGGGGTACGGATGAATATTTGTCTATATTACAGTTGACGCCGACGGATGGCAAGTAACGAATGGGGAAAACGTGATGAGGATCTATATTTTCGTGTCGGCCTGTTTTGCGAACAAATATGTGCCAATAGATACTGATTCCGTCACACTGCGTGTGAGTTTAAGGGCGCTCTATATACTATAAACAGAGCCTGTGTTGCGATATGTTTTTTTGCGTCTGGGGCCATTACCCAGTGCAGGACTGGAATTCCTGTAATTTGGGACCGGACGCTTACTTGAATACTCTACTTCTCCACCTCTTCGAGATACGCAGACAAAGAGAGAGAGAGAGAAAGAGAGAATCACTTTTCCACAGTTGTAAAAAACGCAACTATATGAAATTTCTAGCCTATTTAGTCTTGTTTGAGGTTAGCTAATAGCCTTCGGGCGGGACTAGTCACAAAGGATATTCCATTACATCTTCACGTTGAATCTTTTATTCCCAGGTCTTGCGAGAAGAGATAGAGAGAGAGATAAGCCTCCTGACTAACATCTCACACAACGGAATTATAAAACTGCATGAATGTTTTGAGTGTAAGGAAGAGATAACGTTGATCTTGGAACTGTAAGTAGACGCTTATGAAAGCAAAGAGAGAGAGAGAGAGAGAGAGAGAGAGGGAGGGACCCGCTCCCTAGTTCTGGTGTATCCTAAACCGTAATTCAACGAACTGCATAAGGTGGTCTGCGTAGCTCCAGTGGCGCAATCGGTTAGCGCGCCGTACTTATATGACAGCTACGGAGGAATGCGGAGGTTGTGAGTTCGAGCCTCACCTGGAGCATATTTTATTTTAACCTTCCATTGAGCGTACTTCTACGTGCGGAGATGAAGACCTAATCATTGATTCCTAACCCACTTCATTTTCTCAGTGTCGATGGCGGGGAGTTGTTTGATTACCTCGCTGAGAAAGAATGTCTCACAGAAATCGAAGCAGTTCGTGTCATTGATCAAATTCTGGATAGTGTCGGATACCTGCATGAGAAGCGAATCGCTCATTTTGATTTGAAAGTGAGTCACGTGGTCTTGTCGTCATAATGTATTCGCTGTTCAATATCTTTCTGAGAGAGAGAGAGAGAGAGAGAGAGAGAGAACCGGATTTACTCCCCACCAAGAGTGAGAGACCCCTCAAAGCAAAGAGTGATACGTTATTGAGGCCCCTCCCATTCATACGATTATCTATTCCTAGGCCTGTGATCTGAAAATGAGTTACGTGGTCTTGTCATCATATTGTATTCGCTATTTGATATTTTTCTGAGAGAGAGATTGTGGGAGAGAGAGAGAGAGAGGTCACACAGAGTATGTCACCAAAGATTAAACGTTCAGTCCAGTTTTTTGGAATATATTTCAAAAACTTTCGCAGCTCCGCTCCTTCATTGGGTGAACATAAGAGAGAGAGAGAGAGAGAGAGATTAGATCGCACTCCAAAGCTAACATATCCATTGTCCTTTACATTATCTAGAGCTACCAACAGGGGGAGAGATATGACATTAGAAGGGTAACATATTGATCATCATCTTCCTTTGACCATGACCTTTTCTAAGCAAGATACGGACTGCCTGCTTGTTAATCAGATTACAAATGCCTGGATCCCATATTCTAGTTGCGGTGTGAGGAGGAATCCGTCATAGCCAGGCTGGATGAGTTGTGACGAATCCTATTGTAAGCTAATGGTCAATTTAAGCATGTGACCTTTGACCTTTTCTACTCAGCCGGAGAATATCATGATCACTGATTTCGAGAATGATCTTCCACGGATCAAATTGATTGACTTCGGACTTGCTCAAGTCATCAAGCCAGGACAAGAGCTTAAAAACATGCATGGAACGCCAGAGTTTGTTGGTAATTGTTCACGATCTTTTTTATATCTGACTTTCTACCGCCACAGTATTGCAGAGGATGCCGTAGATTTATGGTTTACCGCAAGCGTCAGTCCAGCCACCACAAGGCCTAATTAAGTAAGGTCCCTAATGTCGTACACCGGTTTTATATCCGTCTTTTTACCTAATTAAGTTTGTTAATTAAGTTTGTTGGTAATTATTCTTTCTACCTCCACAGTATTGTACAGGCAGCCGTAGATTTAGGCCGTATGGTTTAACCGAAGGCGTCAGTCCGGCCACAACAAGGCCTAATTAAGTTTTAGGCGTGCTCTTGAGATAAGCCTATGTGATACCAGGCCAATAAATTAACTTAACTCGCCGTATCTGTCTAGAGAATTGCTGTTGTTTTGGAAAGTCATGGCATTTTACCCTACTAAAGTCACATACGCAAGGTCAATGCTTTGTACGCGTGTCGATATTTCAGGGTTTATCGCCTGAATCACTATCACAACCACAACTCTCCGCACTTCCCTAATACCGCGTGCCAAACAGAGCGGAACGGATACCAGTTTTAAAGTCTTTGGTTTGACTCGAACCCAGAACCTGCTGATCGGAAGGTGCCACTAATTTCGCGTGTCGATATTTCCGGTTTATCGCCTGAATCACTATCACAACCACAACTCTCCGCACCGAGTGTCTAACAGAGCGGAACGGATACCAATTTTAATCGAATCGAACCCGGAACCTACTGATAGGAAGGTGCCACTAATAATTTGGTTGTAATTATGATTCACTTTCTATTTTCAGCCCCCGAAATCATCGCGTTTGAACCGATTGGGCTAGCTGCAGACGCCTGGAGCATCGGCGTCATCGCATATATATTGTGAGTCATCAATACACGTGTTGTCTAATCCGAAAATTTAAAAACGATGTTGCTGCGCGGATAACGTCACAACTAATGATTTTTCCACGCTATGTGACGGGAAAACATAACGCGGCGTTTTACTTAGCGTTGTAAAATTATTCTATAAGAATGGACAATATGGGTACACAGATCACAATATTCAAGAAAGCAATCCCGGCTACGGCTATTTAACGTCTCCCTGTATCCGCCCCTGGAGTGAAATCCACCCGTCTTTCTTGTTGCTGAATTTATGGCGCTTTCATCCTACCAAGGTCATGAGCGCTGGTTCAATTCTTTTGGTGTACTTGTCAATACGGTCACTATCACAAACCACAACCCGCCGTAATCCCAGCTGCCAAGCAGAGAAGGAACGGATTAAAATTTTAACCTCATTGGTTTGAATTGAACGCGGAATGTCCCGATCAGAAGGCGGACAGTCTAAACCACTCGGCCAACTGAACGGGACCCTTTCTTTCTCCTTTCACAGACTAAGCGGATGTTCGCCCTTCCTTGGCGACAGCAAATCCGAAACATTTGACAATATTACAAAAGTCGACTACGATTTTGACGAGGAATATTTCAGTGAAACGAGCGATTTGGCCAAAAATTTTATCGAGAGCTTACTGGTAAAAGATCCAAGGTATGACGTCATAGCATAAGTGTCCAGTGGAGGGCGTCCCATCGTGTCCCCCACATGACGCTTAAACCGTTTCACCGTCAGTCAAAGACATGAATGAAGGTCAATATTTATGCTGGGTGTCCGTTTTAAAGTTGTTCGTAACGTGTCCACAGATCGTATGTATGTATATTTATTCACCGGTCGAAGAGGAAAGGAGATCAAAGCGAGAGACTATTCCCATTACACAAAAAAAAAACAGACTGGCAAGGCAAATACGGCTGCTAACACTACCCCTTGATGAAGCGAGATAAACTTACTTCAACTAATCTTAGTTTGAACAACGACACCGTGGGTGACTGGACTACTCTGAGAGGGAGGGAGTTCCATATGTATATCCATCTTATCAAGACACGCGCTGCATTTACGCAAAGAAGGTTTTTCACTTTGTGAATCCACTTGCCACAGTCGGTCGCAATAACGTGGGATACAAATTACTGTTTCGTATTACTGATCAATAATAAATCTATTTCAGGAAGCGACTCACGTTGTTAGAATGTAAAGAACACCCCTGGATAAAGGTAAGAGCAATTTGTGCTTAGTGGGAGGGGTGGTACGCTGGTCATGGGGCACCGGCCCCTTTTTTCCCCTCTGCAAAGCCATGCATATACCTGCCTGCACTGGTGAATGTGCAATGATTCCACGTGTAATGTTTTGAAAGGCAGAATGAAATCACTATTTGAATTTGCACGCTGGTGTATCATACTCTTTCCGTAGCTCCAGTGGCGCAATCGGTTAGCGCGCCGTACTTATATGACAGTTACGGAGTAATGCGGAGGTTGTGAGTTCGAGCCTCACCTGGAGCACATTTTTGAATACGTGACAGCCCCTTCCTTTTCTTCTGCTCCTTTCTGATCTCAAACAAACTGAAAGTCCTTAGTTTCTAATCTCCTAATCACGCATCTTTCGCCGTAACAAAATTTGTAAGTTGGTTGGCTGTAAAACTCTCTCGTTTGCATTTTTCTCATTCTCTCTTTTTATTTTACGTGCGCAGACCGCTACCTTTGCATCTATGATGCCGAGAACGGCGCTCAAAGATTCAACCAAGAATGATCCAGCGAGCCGTGAGGATGGAGAAGCTTTTGCCAGAAGCGACACCTCTGGCAATCTAAGCACTCCGTCACCATCTCAATCCGACGCCGGATCTAGTGTAACCGAAAAACCGGGAACTCCGGATTCCCCTTCAATCTGCTCTTCGTCTGCCGCGTCTCCCGAAGTTCCACCCCTTAACAAGAAAATCCCGATTCCTATTGTCCACGAAATAAAGAAATCAAAATCAAAACGCAACGTCATATCGATACCTGTCCATCACGTAAAAATTGACCAATCACAAAATAAGGGCGTGGTGAAATTACGACGCCGTGAAATGATTGACAGTCCACCTGGATCACCGAAACATCTACTAGACGTGGACAGCCTACAAAATCAAAGAAAATCGCTAGAAAGAGACATGAGAATCTTCGGGGAAAGTTTTGACGTTTTGCCGGATGAAGAGATCAGTTGTATCCGCAACAGGATGGAGAAACGTGCGGCCAATCTCATGGGAGCATTGGATACGTATAAAAAGGGAAAGGAGCAGAAACAGAAGAAGTCAATGCTTGGAGTGAAAAGTAAGCTTTCAGTTTGGTGTTATACTAAACGGCGGACCAAACAGGCCAACGACCACGCGGAATTACCAATACTAAAAGGCGGGCAGCGGACTTGCCAATGGAGTTATTGATAAGGATGGAATTAGCGGAGGGAGCCCTGACCAACTTGGTGTATTAAGTCACGTGATCGCGATGCGTCACTTGGGGGGATCCTGGTTCGATTCCCTGCTATCCGTTCTTTCCCTGCTTGGCAGTCGGTATTGGGAAAGTGCGTAGAGCCGTGATTGTAACAGCGATCCGGATTATAAGCCGGAAGTATTGGCGCGTAGGCCTATACCGTAAGCATCGACCTGACATACATGACCTTAGTATGTGAAAAACGCCATGTAAATTCCACATTTTTATAATAATTTGCACATTGACGTCAGAATTTTACTCTAATCGAGCGATCGAGGGTGCACAGTCCGCTGTAGACTGTCAGAGCACTTGACAAAGAGGTCACGACTCACGACTTAACTCATCGATATCCTGACAGACTGTGTCTTTATTTCAGCTATGGTTCCCAGCTTGATGAAACGCTTAGAGCAAACACGGATACGCTTCAAGAATTTAATGGATATGGACTTCAGTGACAACTCACGAACGCCGAGATGATCATCAATAGAGACTGTTGTATTATAAGACACAGTGACCAGACTCAGAGCGTGTCTTGATGCAAAAAAAATAGAGGAGCCGATGGCGGACGATCCAAATAGCAATTTATAGAATATGTCACCACAGATTTAACGTCCAGTCCAGTTTATTGGAATATAATTTACCCTACTATAGTAATAGATAGAATAGGTCACCACAGATTTAACGTCAGGTCTATATTACCGGAATATAATTCACAAGCTTTAGGAACTTAAACCTACAATAGAAATAGATACAATAAGTCACCAGCCCAGTATATTGGAATATAGTTCACAAGATTTCGGAGGTCTCCTCTTTCGTCAGGTGTTTTGTCGTAACTTTAGTTCACTCGCCCAGATCCAGTTCTGCCCCTCGGGATGATCTCACTGTTTCCTTTGATTGTGATATTGCGTTCTGCTTCAGGGGCATATCTATATGCCCCCTTCTCTCTCCGTCACTGGATGCTCCCAGCCCAGCAGTTGGAAGAACTTGGCAGTGTTTTAAACGCCGAAAGCATCTGTGGGCTTCGGCTATTCGAAATTCTCTTTGCTTTCTATGTTGGCCTATTTGTATATCACATTTGCGTTATTGCGCAATATATTTACCGAAAACTGCAGTTAGTACATTCGTAAAGAAAGCCAATAAGCAGTGCACGGCTGATCGGCTGGGCATCGTGAGCGGTAAATGTATCGACCTTCTTGCTTAACTGACGGCCGATTACCGAGTAGGCCTAGGCCTCTATCGCCGAACTACGAATATGGGTATCGTTAAACCAGTCGTATAGTTAAATCGATAATAATGGACTGTTCAGTTGGTCGAGTGGTTTAGACAGTCCGGCTTCTGATCGGGAGGTTGCGGGTTCTATTCCCGACCGAGTCAAATCGAAGACTTTAAAATTAGTATCTGTTCCGTTCCTGCTTGGCAGTCGGTACCGGGGAAGTGCGGAGAGCCGTGATTGTAATGTGATGCGGGCTATAAGTCGGAAACATTGACACGTATACTGTGAGCATCGACCTGGCGTATAATATGACCTTAGTAGGCGAAAAATGCCATCAATTCCAAATAAAATAAAAATCGATAATAATAGACGACGAATCGGATCTCTCAGTAGGCGGTAATAATTATCGTCTAATTAGTGATTACTCGCTAATTGCTCTAATCAATGCCATCATGGCGCGATTTTCTCGCAGGCAACACGTGCTGTTGCTGTAGGCCTGCTTGTTGGGCAGAAAGGATATCAGAAGGCTGAAAGATCTGCAAAATTCAAAGCCTACTTGTTGCAGTTATCGCGATTGGGTCGTAGCGTTTCACCATACCCTAATCTACGATAGCCGTGAGTTTGTAGCTCACCTTTGGCGCATACCCGTGAAGACCCGACATATTTTAAAGGCGCTCCCAACACTCTCCACGGCTCATTGAACCTCCCGAATATTACAAAACTACCGGGAAGTCAAGGAAAGGAGCGAAAAGGAAGTTGATTTCATGCATCGGTAACTTTCCCAGTCAGGCGTACGGAAATAACACAACAATACAGAGCTTAATTGAGGTCGATTTTGATAGGCAGGAAAATACATCAGCAGAATTAAGATATATCGCGGTATCGGGCGGAAAGCAGTGTTTCTTATTATATAAAATTGGATATATTGAAGTGTATATTATATATGGGTGTAAAACCCTTGAATGGAGTAGTTAGATATGCTCTCGATGACAGTCAGGAGCCGTTAAAAAGGCCGTTTCAGGCCGTAGGCGTATTCGATAATATGGAGTCTCTGAGTAATCGGTACATCGCAACCAAGCCTCATTTGGTTTGAATAGGCCTATATTTTGCAGAGATACTTCCGCAATAAGCCCCGAACGGTACAGTCTAATCAGCTCTTCAAATGTGAAAGTTGTAAGCAGAAATGTTTAGCATTTGTTTTTTGATTGCATTGTTAATAGAGTTGTTAACTGTTTACTATAATATACCTGCTTTCACATTGTATCAAGTACCGTAGAGGAGATTCACCACAGATGTAACAATATTTAGCTTTCGTTTATTGAAAATTATGAC
Organism: Botrylloides violaceus; assembly: GCA_030412335.1. NCBI lineage: Eukaryota > Metazoa > Chordata > Ascidiacea > Stolidobranchia > Styelidae > Botrylloides > Botrylloides violaceus. Next base: position 197,226 of record JASFYC010000352.1, read on the forward strand.
ATTCACGTTTATTATAATTATTAGAAAAAGCTTATTTTTCTGTTTATAATATCTGGCTGGATTATTGTAAAGCAATGTATAAGTTCAAGGCCTCAAAATTCAAGAATGCTGCTCCAACTATTGTTAAAAAAGAGGTAGTGTACAAGCAAACATTGAATCATTACCCGATAACATTTTGTGTGACCCCGTACGCAACAATTGCGTATTTTTGGAACGCGTTCCGAGCGACATATTGAAAATCTGTGCGGAATTATTGACTACGGGGCATAGAAAAATGAGCATTTGTACATTTCTGGTATCCAAAAGTCGATCTAACAACCTAATTCAATTTAGACAGTGGCCACAGCATCAATAACCAACATGGTAGCGTCACAAATGACAGTAGAACGTGACATATTTTCGTGCACGACTACTTCCAGCTATGGGAGTGTTCCGTAATTTTCGTGCGGAATTTTTCGGTTCTGGTGCACCGTTCCGTGTGACCCTACCACGGTTTGCATACTGGCTAGGTTTGTCTACCTTATTAATAAGACTTCCTTTCGATAGGAATGCATCACTGATGTGACAGTGGAAACTCCGATGACCTTTGGCAATTTTGTTGCTGCCAGTGTCGAGCTGCTTGCCTTCTGTTCAGGACCGGCAGGTACATGGCTCACTTGTCTTTTGATGGAATATGACCTGTTGTGTGTGTTGTGTGTGTGTGTGTGTGAGAGAGAGAGAGAAGTTTATTAATATTGAGAAAGTTCGCAAAATATCCCGAAAGGTCAAACAGCGATACGATATTCAGGCCGTTGAATTGAGTCAAGTGTGATGCTAGTCTGTCAACATAGTGAGATAATGTGGGACGCTCTCTCTGTGTACTTATCTTTGCCTGTAGAACTGTGACCACCCCAAAAACTTGAAAAGTTCACAGAAGGACGGATCAACGCAGGCCACAACTTCATCTTATGAGCAACATCAATACTAAACTTTCAAATAGTTGGAATCATCTTTATTCACATGATAATTTGTCTTATTGTGTTGCAAAATTACTAAATCTGTCCGTGTGTTTGTTTGTCTGTTTGTGGCTGGTAGCTCATGTCCTTTCCCTTGCACCTCCCCCATTCCCACTGCACAATTGCCGTAATTGTAAAACTATTTTTGAATTCTGTCACTTGATGGAGTAAATGAGTAACTGTTCTTATTTGTAGGAAGTGGAAAAGTGATGGTGCTTGACGTTGAGGCCAAAGGTCGTATAGGAAATGGGCCGGTGCTGAACGCTCATTCTGACTGTATCACTGCATTGGAATTTTCTCCGTTTAACCACTGCCAACTTGCTACTGCCGGCGCTGATAACACTGTGAGTATGGGTGATTCAAATTTAACTATTACGATTCATTCTATCTTAATCTGATGAAGGAGCAGAGCTCCGAAAGCTTGTGAATGTTATACTTCTCAATAAACCCAAGGCTGGACGTTAAATCTGTGGTAAATCTTCTTTACGATATCTATAACCTCTCTCTCTTTCTACTCTACATGATTCCATCTTCGCTTGATGAAGGAGCGAAGGTCTGAAAGCTTGTGAATGTCATAATTCTCAATAAACCAAGGCTAGAAGTTAAATTTGTGGTAAATCTTCTTGACAATATCAATCGATCGTCTGCTAACGGCTACACTATATTCCTTTGATAATATCGATATAGATGATCCTTGAAACAGTTCAAGATAAATCATCAGGTCATACATCGAGTCATTCATTTTCAGGTCAAAATCTGGGATCTACCTTCTAATGGGATTACTGAAGTGTTTAATTCGAGCCCTGTTGTCAAATTCTTGTTCCCAAGCAGACCAGAATGCATAGCATTCAATCCAGTAGCCGCAAATATCCTTGCGATTGGATGTGGATCGAAACTTATGATTGGCGATGTCGGAAGTGGAGAAATTGTTTTAGGTGAAGTGACTGTTTTTCTTTGGCTGGAAAATGAGACCCTAATGTTGGACCGGCTATGGCTAGGCCGAGAGGTGGAAAGAGAGACAGAGAGAGTCAGAGAGTGAGAGAGAGAGAGAGAGAGAGACTGAGACAGAGAGGGAGAGAGAGTCGGAGAGATGGAGAGAGAGAGAGAAAGAGATGGATAGAGACTGAGACAGAGAGAGGGAAAGAGAGAGACAAAAAGGGAGAGGAGAGAGAGAGGCAAAGAGGAACAGAGAAGGAGATGAGACAAGAGAGAGAGAGAGAGAGAAGAAAAAGGAGGCGAGAGAGGTCCCAGAGACCAGACAGAGGGAGAGAGAGAGAGACAGAGATTTTGCTGCCTGAACTCTAACTACCTACCTCAACCCATATTAATCTATTTATATTCTGGACCCATTTTATTCTAGAAATGGACGTCGGCTGTGATCTGATCGAAAGCATCTCTTGGAAAAAGGACGGGACATTTGTAGCAGTCACATCAAAGGTAACGTAAATCAAATATCACTGACTGCCTTACTGACTGACTGACTTACTCACTGACATCATACGATATGCCTGACTTAAGCCCTTGAACCTGGTTCCCATCCGCGCCAATTATGAGGCGACAATAGACTCATTGGAGCCTGTTTCTCCTATCCAGAACTCCTGTCGACAACGCAATCACTCTAGTGGTTCCCAACCGGGGAGGAATTCTGCCATTTCAAGAGAGGAATGTCAAAACTTTGATTTTAAGATAACTATTGGCTTTTAATCATGGTGTTGCCGACCTCTTTTTTTACTCGTACTGGTACATATTTGAAATAGAGGAGGAATTTTTTTTTTTTTTCAATTAGCAAAGGAGGAATGTTGCGAAACAGGTCGGGAAAAACAGAGTTAGACTTAGAACGGGGCTAAATTGCTATGTTATAATTCTCAATAAACCAAGACTGGACGTTAAATCTGTGGTGAAACTTCTTCACAATATCTATTGACCGCCTGCCATCGGCTCCACTATATTCTTCAATACGTATATCGTAAAACTGATTTCATGATCTCAGTTTGAGACCTTTAATGGACTATTCCTGTTGTTAGGATTGTCTGCTGTCTGTCTGCAATCCACGTGGTGGAGCTATTCTTGCTAAATGTGTTGCTCACGACAACCACAAGGAATCCAGAGTGGCCTGGATCGGAGAAACAGATGCTATATTTACTACTGGATTTTCATCGGTGAGTCGGACAACTTTAACTGAACTCGGAGAGTTCAGTCAGATCGATGAACCGTGACTGGTTTAAGAACCTGGATGAGGCTACCGAACAGTAGCTACTATGTGACGGCCCTGACGTCTAATCCGAAGAAATGAATGCCAAATGAAAGGAGAAGAAAGATCCTAATGCAGTGTTTCCCAACCTTTTTCCCATGCGTACCATTTCGAGGTTTTATGCTGTGCTCGCGTACCACCTACATAAGTTACGCGCGCTGAAGGCGGCCAAAAAAAACATCGACGACTTCAAAAACTCAGAATCAACCCAACCTAAACTAAGAACTCCATTCGGTCTAACAAAAAAATAGAATGTACTCGCATACCACCTGGAAGACCTGGAAGACCAGTGTCCTAATGGATCCCTAATCATGGATTAAATTTAATCGCAGATCTCAAATCTTAGATTAATATTAGATTAATCATAGATTCATAATCTCGGATTAAGTTTAATCGGTGATCCCTAAACTCGGATTAAGTTTAATTGTTGATCCCAATCTAGAATTAAGTTTAACTGGTGATCACTAATCTCGGATTAAGTTTAATCGTTGATCCCTAATCTTAGATTGACTTTGAGTTGGGAATAACAAAACCCTGTTGTAACTCAGGTTCGAGGAAGAGAGGTAAAAGTCTTCACCTTTGCTAACGGGAGTTTGTCCTGCACCTGGCTAGAGGAATTCTCAACTGGTCCCGGGTGAGTCTGGTTTATCTCCTCAGGGGTCTGCAGTAGAGGAAAGATTAGTTAGTCCAATGTCCGTGGCAACCTAGTCTGTGTTCAGGCCCCACAACCAGCTTGCAATTTTGGTGGGGAATTTTCACTTGGGTTGCCACAGCTGATAATTTTCACCTGGGTAGAAGAATTCTCAAATGGGTCTGGGTGAGTCGAGTTGCCGCCGATTTCGGATCAGCTTTCTGAAGTTTGTTGTTGAGGAAAGGGTAGGGCGTTGATTTATTTCAATATATATCCATGCCCCGACCTTAATCCCTGTTCCGCAGTTGGCCGTGCACTGCATCACTTCTTGGAACCATAGAACTGCGCAGCTGAGGAAAAGAGTGGGGCGTTGTTGTAGTTAGTTCAGTGGTAATATCCTTGCCACCCACAAGTCTCGCAGTTGGCCACAGTGATTCATGTATCAACTAAATGGTTGAACCACAGAAGTGTGTAGTAGAGAAAGGGGCATGACATTATTTCAGTTAGTCCAATGTCCTTGCCTACCTGACCCATGTTCAGGCCAATGCCCATGTTAGTCAAATACCCCCACCCTGTGTTATACATAGTGGTATCGACTTGTCTTTTTGTTATTTTGGCTAAATTTGTACTGATTCTTGACTGGTATTGGTTGCCTGAGTGTCAGGATAAATATATCTATAAATAGATATGTATACTTAATGAATTGCACAGTGCTGTAGTCCATTAGTGATACTGAAGGTTTGCCTTTCACGTTTAAATAACGAATATTTTGTTACACGTAGCGGTAATGCTTTTTTTAAGTAAAGTTTTCTCTTAGTTTTGTCATAGAGTCTAGACAGACAGTCAGGTAGATGTGCGGTGCTGTAGCCAGCCTTTTGTATTATTTATTCATCAGCCGAGCGGCTCACACATTTCAGTCCAAGAGCGGTAGACAAACAAAAAATGATCAAAAAGGCCAGTAAGAAGGAGATGGGCCGAGTACGGCTACTAATACCCCCTTAAATAAAATTCGAGAGGTTGGTATGGAAAAGTTGGATTTTAAAGGTCGAGAGAGAGTGGTTCATTGTTTCTGAAGCGCTGAGTTTCTTGCTGATGTCAGGCCTTTGATATTAGGGACCTCATTTGCCTACTTGCTAATGTGAGTACTTTTCTCTGTCCTCTACTGCATTGCTTCTCGCTGATGCGGCAGGATTTGATGACCTCTGGTACGCAAAATCGCGATGTCTTTTACGTCTTAACCGAGTAAAAAACATATGATTGTCAACATTTTATTTTCAATGATTGTAAATAGAAAAGATTGACGATACATCAGTAATGTCGTCATAATGGATCTAATATGAGCCAACAATTGCTCAGAAACTACGTTCTAATCGAGGGGAGAGGGTATCTCACTAATTTTATGACGTCATTCCTCCATGAGGAACACGCTGCTGCGCGAGATTTGGTAAAAGACAGGCCGGCCCAGAATTCATAGGACTCCTGTCCTTGGGCTCGTCTGCAACATGGAGGACACGCTCCATCGCACATTGCGCAATAGCTGCGTGACGGCAATTGACGCTTGACGACTTGCCGTCGCCATTTTGTTCCATATCGGGAAAGAGCAGTCAGTAATTGTAAGAAACACTAAATAGTAAACTTCGTATAAGTCTAAAACACAGTTTAAAATAGTATAATCAAGAAATAAAAAGAAAAATATTCGGCAACTTTGGTGATATATACCATTTGAAAATGATAAAAAAATGTTTCACATGAAAAGTTTTGTTTAAAAAATTGTACGATGGGAACACTCTGTTATTAGTCCCTCGGTTGGCTGTAAGGAGGTCCAAACAGATTCGGGGGGGGCGGGGTAGTGACAGATAAATTGATAATTTATTGCGTCTTGTCATTCTGTTCCTCCCAAAAACAGTAAAATTGAGAGACAAAGCCTGAAATTTTAGACCCAGACCGTGGCCGTGGACGTCACGCGACTAGTTTAAACCGGTTTGTGGTGGAACTAAGTATCAACCAATCAATCACTCACTGGTTTAAACTCGCCACTGCCGGTTCATTGCTAGATTGTGATGAAGGAGCTCCGAAATCTTGTGAATGTTTTAATTGTCAATAAATCAAGGCTGGACGATAAATCTGTGGTGAATCTTCTTTATGATATCTGTTGATCGTCCGCCATCGGCTCACTATATTCTTTGATATATCGTAAAGACGATTCACCACTAATGTTATAATTCTCAGTAAGTCAGGCTGGGCGCTAAATCTGTGGTCGTCCGATCGTCCGCTATCGACTCCACTGCTTTCTTCAATATAGATTTAATCAAAAAATCGCAACCACCCACGATAGTTTTGCTTGTGTTCCAGTAGGCGTTCACAGTTCGGTCTACATTGCTTCGTGTAGCATTGTTCAATCGACCTGGCTTCTCCATAGGAATGTATTACCCAGCTTGATTGCTTCGCAAGGGACTTGTATCCACCTTGGCTTAGTCTATGCTTTGCATAGTTTGCTTGTGGACTTGCCGTTTGGTGCGTTATCACACTACAGGGACTCCCTCTGTGTACCGTAACATATTCTCACTGATAAGGTTGCGGTTAAGGCACACAGACGTTGGCATAATATGCGCCGTTCCCGTATATGTAGGTATTGGTCCTTGATCAGACGGTGGTGTCCGTACAATGCTTTTTCGTGCTGCTTGTATGGGCTGGAACGCAGACCGTGGATTGTTTTGTGGGTATGATGGAATCTGTTGCGATACGTATCCATTTCCTGGACTTGGTGGGTAAAAATCATTGTGTATACGTCCGTCATCTTGAGCGTATGGCATGTACTGTCCCATATCGTTTAACATAGGCTGCGTATCATCAATAATATCAGGTTCATAATGCCTGCCTATAGGGACGCACTGTATGTTAGATACTGGGGCTGTATTGCTCATATTTGGCTGGCGATACATGTAATCATGTCGGCCGTTTGCTCGTGGGGTGTGCATGGCTTCATATTGGGGGTGTATTGGGGGTGTGGGGGTTGTGTATTGTTGTTGATAATGCTGTGGAGTGTCTGTGAATCTGGAGTGGACCGTCCCGCTGTTGCTGCTGCTTGCCACGCTGTTTCTGCTTAGTGAACTTGATTTCTGTGACGTCACACTTTTTGAGGGGTTGTTATTGGTGAATTTTTTAATCTTTTTCCCGCCATTTTTTGAATTTGCGTTGCCTTTTGCGCTGTAGTGGTTATGATGGTGATGGTGCACGACTGTTGTCATTTCAAGGTCGTTTAGTGATGGATCCGTTGGAGCACCTGGTATGTAATCTGAGCTGTTTTGGCTTTTCAGCTTCTGGATTTTCCTGTGTCTATGACACAAGAAGAAAATGACCAAAACCGATACGATTATGACCGCGCCAACTACCGCTCCGACTGCTGGGTAGATAACTTTAAAATTAGTGCTTTGTGACGTGTCAGAGGGTTCCCCATCGCTGCTCCATTTGTCGCCGTGTCCAGGATTTGCATTGTTGTCAATTGTGTCGTCATGAGCGTCGCCAGTACTCGGTACAATTCGTATTTTTGGTGTTTCCGGCGGGTTTTCTGCGCCTTTAGCGCTTCTAGTATGGACTAAGCCGCATAACGCATCGTGGTGGGCAGACGGAGCAGGCAGGTGGATGCAGATATTATAAACTTTTCCCGATTCGAGGCCTTCTACTGTAAAAGGCTGTGACCGTGGCTTTATCCTTTGTGACGTCATCGTCTGACGACTTCCAATTTCTAGTATTGTGACGTCTAACTCTCTCTCTGTGACCGGAAGTATAATTTCCACTGAATTCTCTGTGATCGAGTCTTTATTGATGAATAACTTTGGTTTTTGCGACGTCACGATGATTTGATGACGTGTGGTCGTCGTCGTCTTTTGTGACGTCACGGTGGGAGATACGGTAGGTGCTGTCAGCGATATCTGGCATCGTTCTCCGGCCCAGAATCGATTGCATCTGAAACGCGAAAAAGTGTGAGGTGCAAGGAAATTGGGAGTCAGAATTTTATTGCTTTGTAAGCGCCCATGAAATATTCTTAGGGGCACTCAAAAGAAGTTTTAAGCCTTGGAGGAGGAATTAGTATTCTCTTTGAGTTGGTTTAAAGTGAACTGCTGCCCAGTCTGTGGATTGGTCGAAAGGTTCTCGCTTGAATTCCGAGTCAAATCAAAAACTTTAAAATCGGTATCCGTTCCTTCTCTGCTTGGCGTATATGACCCTAGTACTTGAAAACGCCATAAATTCAGAACAATGACAACTTGCACGTGATAACGCGCGTTTAATCAAAGTAATCAATGCTTACCTGCATTTTGGCCGCCTTCCTTCAACGTAACATATTCCTCCATGCTCGCATAGGTACACCGCGCATGGGTTTGGGAACCAGCGAGGCTTTAAACTTACGCCAGGCGGTGGTTTGGTAGACACAGGAGCTGGTACTGTGGTGTCCACTGACTCTTCAAGCTCCGCTCTGTAGATAGAAAAGGCTTGTAATCTGATGTCCTTCAGTAGAAATAGCAACCCATGTTCAGAGCGAGGATACAAAAGTTGGATTCTAGCAAATCTGGTTTGTGGGAAGAAATCTATCCTCAAGACTTATTCCCGTCTATTCGCGGTCTCTCTCTCTCGAAGATTTTGATACTCACTGAGTGCATGTGAAGTCGTCCGCTCCCAACAGTCTGATTTTCTGGCCTGGTAATTTTGACGAGGACGAGCATTTGATCGAGTCTGGGTCGATGAACGAGGCGTGGAATATTCTGAAATATAAAATATGTATTAAAAACTCCATCAAATGGTAAAATTAGATATAAATAGCGGTAAAACTGCGTCAAAATCTTGAAATTTCCGAAAATGACGATAAATCTATCGCGGTGAGGTTTGTATTTGAACCAACCGCTAGTTGGCGCTCGAGCAATGTATTTTTTTGTCGAGCTTTTCAATTCAAATTCGGGCTCCCTTACTGTTGAGTTATGTCTACGTAACTACAAAAACATTATCGAAATATAAGCCACTGAATATCCGCAAATTTTTTGCCTTAAAATTTGGCTTAGAAATCGTAGTTTTTCGTGGAAAAATTTAAGCGTGGATAAAAGAATCGGAAATCGTCAATTATGTTTCCGATCGCAATTACCGGCTTTGCAAAATGTCTAAGCGCGTCTAATTATGGATTAGACCGTAATTAAATACGTTGTTGCTAATTACGTAACACATTAACTCCAAGTGTATTATTACGTGACACTTTGAAATATTTCAAATTGCAAAACACCTTCTAATCGGGAAATTCCGGGTTTGATTCCGGCCGTTGCTTCTCTGCTTGGCGGTCAATATCGGAGGAATGTGGTGAGCTGTAGTTGTGATAGTGATCTGTGCTATAAACCCGAAAAATGGACACGCGTACCGTAACGCATTGCCTTAGTAGGGTTAAGACGTCATAAACCCATAACAACAACAACTCTGTCCCGTTGCGAGCAAAATGTATTGTTAACCAAGCCCGGGGTTGCGATGGGAAGGGAATGCAGCGTTCAAAGCAAATCCTAACCACAGACCGTTCAAGGTCGAACCAACGAATGAGGAAGGGGATTAAATGGATTAGCGTAGAAGAAATCATGACTTTCAAAGAAGTAATTAGCCTAATGTACCCTATCTAGCTAATTGGAAACCATCTTGCTTTCAAAAGGATCTAAACTGTTCCAGCGCGCAGGCAAATAGGTTCACAAACTTTTCGACCTCCGATCAAACATTTTACCGATTTGCTACCGTAAAGAAGATTCAGCACAGATTTAACGTTAATTAGCCAAAAGGTCTAGCCTTGGTTTATTGAGAATATCATTCATAAGCTTTCGGACCTCCGCACTTTGCGATACTTATGTGCCCTAGCTAGGTAGAAAAACAGCAACAACAAATCATGTATGTCACCGACTCTCAAAATCTTTGCTGTTAGCTCATTTTATGCTACGTCAGGCAACCTCCTGACGCCAGTAATCTGACTGTCACTAGTTAATCTGGGTATTTTCAGAGAGCCCATGACTCATAGGATCATCTTTAGTAATACGGACAAGATTTAGAAGCAGCTCGTTGACAAACGCGAGCTGCTTACGACGTGATCGTGTTTTGATTAATGTAATCAAATCTTGATAGTTTCATTCACGCCTTTTTTCACCATCGTATGGAATGTGTGTTGTATGATGTGATATCCTATACAACGGCGTTTAATATTATTAAAAATCCCAACATCTTTCCAACGTTCAGTTATATCGCCGTGGGATGGATTTGAAAGTGTTGAAAGGTTTTGTTATTCGCGGAGTATTGAATTTTGTATAAAAGTTCACGGTGAGACATCGGCCCCACCTCGTGCATCAAAGTACCGTAAAGAAGATTCACCACAAATGTTATAATTCTCAATAAAACAAGAGCGGGCGTTGAATCTGTGATGGACCTTCTTTACGATATCTATAGATCGTCTGCCATCACCTCTACTATTAATGCTATATAGTCTATAACTTTAACGGCTAATCCGTCGTATATTACATTAGTAGGGTTGAAACGCCACTTACTTCATATACTCTGGCAGCCATCGCATCGCACATCCACATCCCCAGTTGTTGTCCGTGATATCAAAACGGTTCAGTATTACTCTTTTTGGAATAGTTCCTCTCGGCAGGTCAGTGAGGCCCATTCCGTGTAAATCCAAAGATTTGAGTCGGTTCATGCTTTTGAATGTGTCTTTGCTCACGGCGCCGACTTTATTCAGTGACATGTTGAGATATCTGAGACTCGCGAAGGACCTGAAAAGAAGTAGGTCGTCATCAGAATGATGCCGGAACGGGGTTGAAGCAAGGGTGGCGCAGCGGCGCACTGATGTTGTAAAATTGGGCAGACAGGATTGGGCCAGCACCCGGACTTAGCACAAGACGAAATATTTCATCAAGTGAATATTGGTTTCTAGAGATGTGCAGTTTACAAGCTTCCAGAAGAGCGCTTCTTCGATTGAACTACGGTGCATCTAAATGCCTTGAAAGCAAGGATCTGCTAGTGAAATGCACCCCTATTACACGCAACACCTATCTCTAATATATCAATAAACCTATACGGTCATTTATGAGATGTTCTACATACTTGAAAAAAACAAAATCTTACTCAAATACGCTGGTTATAATATATATATTTAAATTGCCTATAAAAGAACCCAGTGGATAAGTTAATTAGCCTATTATCCAACTTCCTATGAGCTTATGATCTTCTCCTCAATTGGATTTTACAAGACTAAATGGCCCCATTACTACGTTTTGTCAGAGCTATTTGAGAAATTATCAGAGCATGCACCGAAAAATTGGTTACCTCAAAGCAACCACGTTAATTGTATTAGCGAATGAAAGTGAAACATGTCTAGACATGAGATATACAATGCAGTTATGTAGTGACTGTTCTATATTTCCTAGGGTTAGACCGATTAATTATCGCCCCGACCGATATTAGCATTATCGAGGCCGACACTTATTATCGACTTCGACACTCACGATATTTGGATTATCACTCACCAACCATTGCCTGGCGTACATGACCTTAGTAGGGTTGAAAACGCCTTTAATTCGAAACAGCTATAAATAGTTACGAGCATGGACTCTCTTTTGGAGCAGGAAATCCATATCGTTTTACATCTGTAAGCCTACTAGACATCCTGAAACTCACTTTACAACTTGAGGTACGGCCGTTAATCTGTTGTTAGAAACATCCAGCCTCGTCAATCTGCTCGTGTCGTCGAAAATCGAAGTCCGGAGCTCCGTAAGCCTGTTGTCTTGAAGCTAAACAGATATAAAGCTTTATTGACAACTTTCTATCCGCAATTGTAGCGTCATAATCAGTTCGTGTCATGACGTCACTTTGGTATTGATATCTCTGCTTGGTGCTAGATATCTCGAAAACATCATTGGTAGTGACGTCACGAGAAATATTGTTATTGTAAGGCGAAATATAGTATCATAATGGTGACGTCACCTCGGTAGTGATATCTCAATTTGAAAATATCACCGCTGAGGTCGTGACTTGAGATGTGACGTCATCAATGCAAGTTGTTGGCAAGTTACGTATAGTTCCTTGTGGTCGTTTGATGTTGGTTTATTTCGAAAAAAATCAGCAATTGTGACGTCACGAGAAATTGCCACGTCAGGTAAAGGACAGTAGACCTAGCGTATCAAACTGGTGTATATTGCGCAATCACTTAACGACCACAGCGTACTGAAAAACCTGTGACTTTGAGTATAGCTGACTTAACTGTGCTCACTCACCCGCAAATATTCGAGGTTCACTGTTGAAAACGCCATATCCCGAATAGTCCCAAGTCTGTTGAAGCTTAGATCCAACAGCAAGAGATTGGGCGTATGGCTTAAAACCGGGAATGTTACAAGCTTGTTATGACTTAGTTTCAACTCTACCAAACTCGGTAGGTTATCAAACGCTCCGGATTCGATCATTGAAATCCGGTTGTGTTGAAGATATATCCGGGCCAGATGTTTCAAACCTATAAAGCAAAAAAGTCAATTTTGCTGCTGTAATAGTGACGCCACAAACAAATATGTCGATGTAATTGTTACGTCAGAGCTAACATATTTTGTAGGAAACTTGATTCCAAAACTCGACATTGTGACGTTAGAAATATGAATTGTTACGACAAGATGACATCATAAACTAGTGGATAGACTATATGATTTATCGTCACAATCTTTCGTACCTTTGAACAGCTTGTTGGAGACTTTACCGATTCTGTTTTCATGTAAAATTAAATTTTCCAGTTTTAGCGAGTTGCTAAAAACTCCATCCCATAGAACGAGATCAGAAATTTGATTTCCAGATAAATCGAGCAGTTTCAGATTCTAGAAAAAAAGTATTGATTTTTATAAAATTTGAAAAATTCTTTCCTCCCGCTACTTAGCGCTGGTAGTCACGTGACAGATTGTTTAAGGTTCACATATGCGAAATATAGACTGCACTACGCACTTCCTTTCACGCTTTTCGTTACTGGCGGCGTGTGTTCGCGAGCTTGCAGCGAAGGCCGTTGGTTTGTTTTAAACGAGATATGTGATACACAATGCATTTCTCAATGAGTTAATGACCTCACAATGTGAAGTTTTTAGTGAGTACATCCTAGGCGCTAATCCACGGCGCGATTAATAATCTTAATAATCCACTGCTGTGCGTTAAAACGGACCAATCTCGGCTCAGCCTTCATTGTGCTTTGTTACGCGTACAATGCCCCTAGCTTTCTTCGCTCATCCGATCGTGTAGCTGATGGCGGACGATCACTTACGATAGATATAGAGAGTGTCACCACAGTTTTAACGCCCAGCCAAATTTATAGCAATATATTGATAGTAGCCGATGGCGGACGATCTTTCACGATAGATATAGAGTGTCACCACAGTTTTAGCGTCTAACCAAATATATTACAAACTAAGTTCACTCTGCACTCTTTGCAACTTTTTAAATCCGATTTTGTCCCCTAATTCCTTGTGAATCATCAAGATAGTTTGTTTTAGCGCCAACTTGCGGTTGTTGTTGTTTTTCCAATCAAAACAATGACAAATCATTTTAACTTTTGAAAAGGAGGTCAACCTTGTTGAATTACTGACGGTATGTAGGTATAGTCGCCTCTCAAGCGGCAGTTTTTCATTAAGGGGAGTCGTTTTCAAGGGTTTGAAATCGTACTGAGTTGAGAACTTGACGTCGCAAATTTTGCATCAACAGACTTTATTCTGTTCGCCGAGCGAGTGGTTTGATTGGATGCCTTCTGACTGAAGGCCGATATCGAAAATCCAATAGTCGATATTAGGCCGATTATCGTCTCATTATTGAAGCTGATAATTAACTGCCGATAACGATAATCCGCAAAAGTACAAATATCGGTCGACCCTTAATAGACGGCTGGCCTATGCCTGCTGTTTGATCAAAACCAACTTGTAGAGAACGTTAATTTCCTATACGGGGCTAAAGTTTGACCTAGAGTCCTGTGAGTGACGCGGTAAGCCCTAACAATAGATCTCACCTTCAATGGTTGCAACGTCTGTGGTTTTATTCTTGTAATATTGTTGTTGTATAGATAAAGTGTCTCTATTGCTGTCTTAAATCCAACTGGAGTAGCAGTATATCTTTGATTGTTGCAAGTCGCTGTGAACGCATCACACGAACATCCAAACGGACAAGCGATAACGCAGGACGCAGACAGTATTAAATACAGCGTAGATACAGCCACGGTTTTTGTAAACGTCGGTCCCTTCGCTTCAGTGTTTCTTAGAATCCATTTCTTGCTTTGCTCGGTTTTCTTAAGCCTTTGTTGACATTGCGTCGTGACCGATGCAACTTGCGTGACAGGTATTCCCATATCGTCGGTTACCAAAACCACTGATTGAAAGAATTCACGAAAATCAACTCCAACGCCCACTCATGCGTGACTATTGCTACGCAACGAATATGTATCTGTAAAAGAAAGCATTATGATATCATAAAACTTGTCGTACAAATTGATTTTGAAGTAATAAAGGTTTCCATGGTACTGTATGTGATGCTTGAGTGAAGAAAATAAGTATTACGACGGGTCACACAGACGGGGCGCTATACGCGCGATTGCCTGTGAACAGTGCAGGCTAACTGAAACCTCTTATTAACGGTGAACAGCGGAAAAGAACTGAATTTTTCTCTATCAAATCTGCACAACTACTTTTTAAGAGATATAACTCCAGCTTATAACGTTTCCTGTAAGGCTTAGAATGTAACTGCAGACTGCAGCACAGCAGGCCTACTATTTTCTGGCTCGCTTTAAAACGTGTGAAAGGCGGGGGATCTCCTCTCCTATTTATGATTTTGCAATAATGTCATTATCATCAAAATCATCAAAAGTGTCCATATGCGGGCGAGTCAACAACATTATGAGGCAGAGAATTCCAAGTCATTATGACTCTAACAACAAAGGAGTGCTTGTGACAGTTACGGCGGGCTAGAGGTAATCGAAGATTGTACATGTTGGACCTATCATAAACTATACTCTACAGGAACGGTTAGAAGTTGTGCACATCTGGGCTAGACAGACCGTTTAATTCCCAGTTAGCACGATGGGGACAATGGAGACACTTGACTTAAGGACGGTAGCTTGCGGGTTCATCATCATCATCAAAATTTCCTATTGGTGAACAATGTTCTCATCAGGCGCTTCCACTTTCTCAGATGTCGCGTCTGCGTTGACTTTCGTCGACGCCCGTGATTTTAGCAAATTCACTCCAACGGTTGGGAGGGCGGTTAGAGTTGCAGAACAAAAATATTTTGTAAACTTCCATTATCAAGACGTGCGACATGAGCTATGTACTTTAATTGTTGGTTTAGGCAAAAACGATTTATGTGACGTCATGATCATCAAGGCGCGTTTGTGACGACGTCTTAAAGCGGGAAAAGTCTTTTAACTATTTACAACTTTGCAATCTCTTGTGACGTCACGGTGGTCTAGGCACGTCTATGACATCATGCATGACGTCATTCAAATAAGTTACTCCTCAAAAACTGACTGTCAGCGAGCCATGTGAAATCGGTGTTGGCCGTTAGCGTTTTGAACGTTGTCTATACTGTTTTGTGAAGTCACAATTTCCACAAAAGCGCAGCATTGTGATGTTTTCATTGCCGTGTTTTGATTTCGGCGCCGTCTAAAATTTGTGTATCTACGTAATGGCTTAGTCAGTCTACGACAACCCATTAAACAAGATCGAACCGGATAGAAACCGGTAATATTCATTGCAAATGGGCTCATTTGTCAGCTAATATAACGTGTCGTTGATAATAAGCGGATTGCCTGTCTGCCAAGCGACTACAGCATTGCAACTCGCGATTTTACAGCCAATAAAGACCTCCCGCAGTCAAATCGAAGACTTTAAAATTGGTATCCGTTCCTTCCATGCTTCCCGCACTGTATAAAATTGCTGCGCGTTCTGATCGCCCGCTTTCTACGGAATATGTTTCGTAATTTTCGCGAAGCGAGATTAAGCATAGCCTGTAAGACCATGACCATGTACGACTAGAATGATATTAAGCTCTACGTATTATCTATTCGCCACTAATCAGACTCAGAATTTGATCACCCACTGCTACAACGTCTACAGTATCTCATTATTTTTCGTAGGTGAGGTCAAACATAGCCTGTTAGACCTCATATATTAGAATGACCTCAAAATTCTACTTATTTTCCATCTTACTGTCTAATCCATCAGGCGATATGCTGGGTTAGCGAGCCGGTAAGTTAGAGAATGATTAAGATAGAGTGGATCTAAATAAGCTCTCTAAAAACTTCTAGTAACGTACCAACTGATCAACTGGAATATAAACACGTCAAAATTTTTTTGAAAATAGAAGAAGCCTGTTGACGGTGATGGAACTGGAAATGTTTTCGGAAAATAACTCGAGATCTCTACTGCGGTAATGTACGCGAATACAGTCTGAAGTTAACGTTGGAAGAGAGAGAGAGAGAGAGAGAGAATAGCTTGGTGATCTGACATAACAGAGGTTCTCTCTCTCTCTCTCTCTCCGGTCCAGTACAGTTGTTGTCGTTTTTCACCCTACTACGGTAATGTACGCCAAGTCAATGCTTAGTACGCGTGTCACAATACTTTCTGTTTATAGCCCGGGTCGCTATCATTAAACCATAGTCTTAACGTAACCACACCACTCCGTAGTCCCGCCTGATCAGAGAAATAACGTCTTTCCTTTCACTCGGTCGGCAATCAAACCCGAACATCACAGACGCGTAATGACGGCAATGACCCCATTATTGCTAATTTCCGCTTGTGGTCACCATATTGATTACAACTGATGGAAGAACAAGACTGTGAAAGTCTGTAAAGTAATTTTCTAATAAACTGAGGCTCGACGTTGATGCGGTGACATTACATACATACTTCCGTCTATACCTGATTGTCCGCAATCGGCTACTATCAATATATAGCTGTAAATTTTGATAGCCGTTGAAACTGTGGTGACACTCTCTATATCTATCGTAAATGATCTTCCGCCATCGGCTACTATCAATATATCGCTGTAAATTTTGATAGACGTTAAAACTGTGGTGACACTCTCTATATCTATCGTAAATGATCTTCCGCCATCGGCTACTATCAATATAAGTTGAAAAAAGCGAGGTTTATCCTAAAAACTGCCGTCTCGAAAGTATTTTCTGCAAAAAATACTGGATTTAGATCCTTGGATTATCCAAAATTGCAGTTTCTAGTGATTTTACACAAAAAATGAAGGAATAAGCTCTGGAAAATGCCCAAAAAAATGATTTATGTTAAAAATTGGCAACAATAAAATCCTGTTTAATCCTACTTCGTTTACCGTGTTTGTTATTGTTATGTCATGAAAGCTGACGGCCAAGTATTCACAATATTGTAAATTTTTGAGGATTTTGAAGAGATTTGTAGACCACGTTTCAAATTTTTTTTCGATCCATGATTTTTTTTAAAAGAGGATAGAAATTTCTGCGTCAAATTTTTAAATCCGAAACTCGCATTAAAATGCAATTTGTCTGAATTCTTGATAGTAGCCGATGGCGGACGATCACTTACGATAGATATAGATTATAGAAAGTGTCATCACAGTTTTGAACGCCCAGCCAAATTTATGGTGACACTCTCTCTATCGTAAGCGATCGTCAGCAATCGGCTACTATCAATACAGTACAAACTGACAAACTATTCATCGAAGGTGATCGTCCCCTATCAGCTACTATCAATATATTGCAATAAATTTAGCTGGCCGCCGTTAAAACTGTAGTTAAACTCTATATATAATCATATATATAAATACTTTTGCGTCAAAATATGTCACCCTTTCACTTTCATTAAAATATTTTCATGATCCGAACCAGACATAGCCTTTGGATTACGAGTGAGATCGAGTATCACCTCTGACACACAAACTTAAGGCCCATGTACTTGAAATAATCCGCCCAAGATCAAGCCTTGTCGTATTAACACATTGTTACAACATTTCATTTTCAAAAGCGAAAAAATAATGCAAAATTCTTATCCTTTATGACGTCACCGAAGTTGTGACGTCATTTCATGTCGTGACGTAAATTTGCATACTTTATGACCTCATTTAATGTGGTGACGTAATAATGAAAGATGATTGTGACGTCGTTCGGCTCAAATTTTAAATTTATGATTATACAGTACATCAATACAGGCGTCACAAATGCAGTACGGGTCGCGCGTTGCCGACGTAAATTACCGCTGCAATGTCGACATCATAGCGGCGGCCGTCTGTCTAGTTTCAATATCTTGTTCTGTGGTTAATTAGAGAGCGTTCTTCTTAATGATAGACCACTTCAATCTTTGCCAATCCAATCTATATTTTTATAACTTCCTTCCTAATCTAGAGGAATTACAGCACTTATTTAAAATGACTAATCAGTGTAACGTCATAATAGTTTAGGCTCTGTGTCTCTCGCGTTTGATGATTGTCGGTGCGGGCGCTGAAGATGGCGGTTGAGCGTTGAACAGGCTTCGTGACCCCTCGGAATCTACTTTACCTGGCGGACGTTCAATAGATACCGTGAAGACGATTCACCACAGATTTAACGTCCAGCCTTGGTTTATTGAGAATGTTTATAACATTCACTAGCTTTCGGAGCTCCGCTCCTTCATCAGGTGAAAATGGAATGAAACGCGAATGTTATAATTCTCACTAAAGGCTGGACGTTAAATCTGTGGTGAATCTTCTTTACCATATCTGTTGATCGTCCGCCATCGGCTCCACTGCATTCTTCAGCACTAGAGATGGCGGTTGAGCGGGCTTCTGGGCCGCTCACCATCTAGAACTACCCATTCTAATGTACTGTGATAGCTTAGATAGCTCTTACCTACTGATCTGATACTAAACTAACTCGATGACAAGATTGAGGTTCCAGACTGCTTTCTGATTCTTCTCCGTCTGACTTTCGGTAGAAACTCAAACGTTTGCGGCGGTTCAATGTGCAATTAAATTTTTGAATCAGCCGCTTATTAACTGTTATTATTACATCTTAATCGGCGACTAGTGCTCGCGTGTGACCGCGTAATTGGTAGAATGGCGTCACAATATATCTCATTTTTTTCGTCATACTTAAGGGTTCCCCGCTTTAAAACGGTTTATAACACGCTAACTTTCAATATGACAATTTCGGTTCCTAATTTTTGCTCGTTTTCACCAATTTTTGGGTTAATTTACTAGTTTTAATGACAGGAACTGAAAAAATTCCATAAAAAATCGAGACTTCGAATTATTGTAGTTTAATAATTGAATATGCGAATTTTCGGAAATGAAATTAGTGAAATTGCAGTGATTTGGTCATTTTATAGCAAATTTTTGGTGCGGAAAATAGCACAGCCGATACCAGACGATCCAGACTGATACCTTATACGCTCACTCGTTTATACCCTGAAAGCGCTCACTACTTGGCTGTCATGTCTGACTTGCTAGACAGCTGACCCGCTGTTGAACTGACGGATTACACCTCACTCCTTTCACCTTGACCACGTTTTCCAGATCGACTGACTAATAATCGGCCTCTCACATGACTAATGGCCGATATTGATCAACCAAAAATCATGAATATCGGTCAAAAGTTGATATTAGGCCGATATCCAATATTGACTTCCTTACTTGACTAACTGCCGATTCCAATAATGGTAAATACACATATCGGCCGGGGCGATAATCGGTCGACCCCCTAGTTCCAACAGAGCCAGCCAGCCTTAGAATCAGGCAGCTTCCCGCTATTGAAGTCCCACGCAAACTGACGACTTACGCCTCACACCCTTCACACCTTGACAACGTTTTCCAATCCCAATAGAGTCAGCCAGCCTTTGAATGTGGTAGCTGCCCGCCATTGGAGTCCTAGGCAAACTGACGACTTAAGGCTTGACCATAACCAAAATGACCTAGTTTCTATTGATGCCGTCTCTCTATACGAGTCTGAAACTACGGAATGTTCGTGATCGGTTTATTGTAAGTTGTGACCGCCTTGAGCGAAACTGCATTGCGCTTTTATGATGTTAACTAAGTGTGCTATGAAGTGGCGGTCATTAAAACGCGGCATTTCTTTTGATTTATTAGCCCGACAGGTATCTTAAGAAGCTATATCCGAGGTTTGATAACTCTCATATGTAGCGAATAAATTGGCCGCTTGATTGGTGATGTTTGTTGCTACGTCGCTACTTTCGCGCTGCGATATGAAAGCCGTTCAGTTCGCCGATTGGTTCAGACTGTCCGCCTTCTGATCGGGAGGTTCCGGGTTCGATTCCCGACCGAGTCAAATCGAAGACTTTAAAATTGGTATCCGTTCCTTCCCTGCTTGGCAGTCGGTATTGGGGAAGTGTGGAGAGCCGTGAGATCCGGGCTATAAACCGGAAGCATTGACACTTATTCCGTGAGCATCGACCTGGCGTATATGACCGCAGTAGTTGAAAACGCCATAAATTCCAAAAAAAAAATAACATGGATAGACGAAGATAGACGACATATTACTCCCTGTCTAACCTAGACATTGATAAAACATCAAAGGCTAAATCACCTAACTAAACAACCATTGTACGTCACATAAACTATTTCCAAGTTCACAGTCTAACCAGTCTAACCCACAACATAGACAAAAATAATAGCCCAATCATTTTTTATTGCTTATACAATTTCTAATATCCTTCACTATTATGCGATCAGATTTCGATGGTAATTTGAAATTCTTTCCATCAAAACGTAACAATAGTACTCCTCTGTTGAGTCACAATTACTCGCCTGAGGCGACTGGAAATAAGCGATCCAACACCCCAGATGAAAATTTTGGAAATCGGTCGCCAAGATACAAACGTTAATACAGTCTAAGTGAATTCATATCATTCCGGTATATTCCTTCCCCGGCTGCAGTTTTTATCCAAGTGAAATCAATCTTGTAAACTGGTGGTTTGCGCATGGCCTCATTTAACGAGGCTATCACTTGGATCTATGGGCTCTGAAAGCTTGTGGACTCGTTTCGAAATAGACAGAGAGCGAGGCGTTACATTTGTGGTGAGACTATACTGTACCTCTATCTGCACGCTTATGGTGAACAGCGATTGCTGTACCGTGGGTTACTGTATGGCTCAAAAGAAAATTGAAGCCAGTCGTTGAATTTGTGGTAACTTTTGTCTGTAACTGATCGTCCGCCATCGTCTCCAATATTTAAAATGAGCTTGGACGTTACATTTGTGCTGACACTGTATTTTGTCTATATCTAATGGCTCCAATATTTGTTAGAATAGCTGCGTATCATCCTATTACCTGTACAATGTACCCGCTCTGTAATTCACTAGATCGTACACGATTCGATAATTAAGTCACACCTTTTAAAATAGCCGCGTATCTATCTGGGTCGATTATCCTCGCGTCCGTCTAAACTCTATTATGGTAGCAGCACGTTCAAAATTATTCGGCCATTGTGACAGCACGATGCTCGTAAACATACGCCATTGTCGCTTTGTTGTGACGTAAACAAATATCATCACTTTATAAACAGGTAATGATTGAATATGAACTAATTCGCCCGTAGGCTATCGAATTAAAATGGCTACTATGGTCTATTTTTCTAGTATAACTCTAATCTATTCCGTCTATTTAACCGTTGGCTTGACTAAATTAACCATAGTACCCCAATATTTCATTAATTTTGCCTTTTTGGTGAATATTTTAGGGTTTGGGACTATAAAATGCGATTTCTAGCGGTTTTTAGCACTAACATGCTCAACGCCAGTCGAATTTGAGGACAATCTGCCGCAAGAAAACGCCCAGTTTCTCGGTAAAAATTTCGAACTTTGCCGAGGATAATTTCAAAAAAACACGGCATTACGAGCTCCACTGCTGCAAAACTAGGCATCTCATATCATCGGATACACTTGCGCGCTCTATCCGTTTTAACCTCAATGACTAGAGCTCCGAAAGCTTGTGAACTTCGTTACCGATATATTCCGCTATACGTTGAAACTGTTGTGACACTCTCTATATCTATCATAAGTGATCGTCCGCCATCGGCTACTATCAATATATATTGCTATAAATTTGGTTTGACGTTGAAACTGTTGTGACACTCTCTGTATCTATCGTAAGTGATCGTCCGCTATTGGCTAGTACCAATGTATTGCTATAAATTTACCTGGGCGTCAAAACTGCGGTGACACTCTCTATATCTATCGTAAGTGATCGTCCGTATCGGCTACTATCAATATATCGCTAAAAATTTGGCTGGATGTCAAAACTGTTGTGACATTCTCTATATCTATCGCGAGTGATCGACTCTGTCGTCGTCGCGAGCGTTGTCCCCTCTCACCTCTCTTCTAAATCTATCCATGGCCTGCTAATAAAGTAGGCCATGGTCTATCCTAACTGATCGTCCGCTATCGGCTACTAGCAATATATTAATCCAACCGCACTGATTTAGAGCATCATCACTAGAGCAGTAACCCTTGTAAGCTGTGACTTTAATCATTCTACCACCGCTTGCCGAGTACCATCGACATCGAGTAGGTCGTTTCGCGCTATTGGATGATAACAACCGTCCGAACTCGTCAGGCATTTTTTTTCCTTTTTTCTCCCGCGTTAGAAATCTACGAAGTTTATGAATATGTAACAAGATAGCATACAATAGTATCTGTTTCTAAGGTTTTGAAAAAATATTATTGTAGGATAGATCGTGGCCTTGGATAGATTAGACAGAGGATATGACGTATAATCACAACTAAAGGCCGCGCGTTTTGATACTCATCTGAAATTCAGCCCCTCTCTCTCTCTCTCTCTCTCTCTCTCTCCCTCTCTCTCTGTGGCAGAGGCATCTCGATCAGCTGCCATTCTGTGTTCACACTATACAGTGATCGTAAATGATCGTCCACCATTGGCAATAAATTCAGTATATTGCTATGAATTTAGCTGGGCATTAAAACTCACATAGCAAGAGATTTGATATTTCAGACGTGTTGTAAATCATTTACTCCATGTTTGATTAGATGCAAAGTTCCTGTTAAGTGCGAAAATCGAATCATTTATCAATAAGAGTTTGCGGAGTTTTTTGACCTTGTTGACTCGCAAATACCAAGAAGAACCTTGTATTGAAGAATATAGTGGAGCTGATGACGCATGATCGTAAAAGAACTTCGGTTAACGTATCGAGGGTAACCGTAAAAGGCGGGGTTTGGCGCTGGTAGCGGGGTAGCGGTAATGGCAATTTCTGAAAGGCGGAGGTGACGGGGTAGCGGGGTATCTCTCAAACTCAGTCCGGGCCTATGATAAAGGCGGGGCGTGTCGCAGGCGGGTTGGGTGGGGTCTGGCCGGCCCGTGCGGAACGACTGACGACTACTTATTCCCGTGTATTCTTTGATAAATTGATGAAACCACTTGTGATTTGATCAATGTCTTGCCTTATTTGATTGATTGATTGATTGATTGTGGGTGGTCGAGTGGTTTAGACTGTCCGCCTTCTGATCGGGAGGTTGCGGGTTCAATTCCCGACCGAGTCAAATCGAAGACTTTAAAATTGGTATCCGTTCCTTCCCTGCTTGGCAGTCGGTATCGGGGAAGTGCGGAGAGTCGTGGTTGTAATAGTGATCCGGGCTATAAGCCGGAAGTATTGAAACGTAAACCGTGAGCATCGACCTGGCGTATATGTCCTTAGTAGGGTGAAGACGCCAAAAATTCCAAATAAACAAACAACCATCCGTTTATTCTCTACAGTATTTGCTGTAGTAGATCGGATTAAAGTTTCTGTCCGAAGTCCTACGTATATATATATTTTTGTAGGCCATGGCGCGCGTTATCAGTCTAAATCAGTGTAGTGGTTAGATTGGATTAACGTTTCTGTCATACGTTACGTTCGTGTACGCTACGTCCACTACGTCCACTACGTCCGTTCCAATCAAGCGCGCGTTATCAGTCTAGATCATCTATGAAATGAATTTTCATAATTTTATGGTCGCTATCAGTATGCGATACACTCAGTCTATTTTTGGTATTTTTTGCTTAGATCTTATTTAAATAACGTTTAGATTATGATTGTAGTCTTATTTATATCGGTATCTATGACGTCAGAGCTGTACTTATCACCGTCATTAATCGTTAGATCGTTAGTTATTTTGTTATAATGAGAATCGCGCGGGTGCGCGAAAGTATTATGGAGACTGTTTTTTGAGCTTGAGCCGACCAATGTAGATTGTAGCAACCTTGTGAAAAACGTTCTCAATAAATCTACCCTAGACCTTAAATCTGTAGCAACGGAGCTCAGAAAGCTTGCGAATATTATTCTCAATAAACCAAGGCTGGGTGTTAAATATGTGGTGAATCTTCTTTACGATATCTATTGATCGTCCGTCATCGGATGCGCTACATTCTTCGACGCCCTTTGCTTGTAACGGTTTCGGTTTGGGGTAGGGGTTTGAACAGCTTTCCTCCCTCGCAGTGCCGCCACTAATAAATATATATTCGACCAACATTTATTTATTCATGCGTGACAATTCGTTTGTTACAACACAAACCGCATAGTTGATCACCATTATCTGATAACAATCCCATCTTAGCAAACTTTTCAACAGGTATGCGCAAACAGTAACGGTCGCGCCTCCGCTCCGCGCAAGGCGCAGATTTTACGATAGCGAATTATCGAAACGATATCAAAGCGCCATTATGACGTGTAAATCGAGTTTTAATAGCACACGACATATTGCATGAATGATGAGTTGTGTTTGTGACATCATAATTGCGCTGTTTATGTAAACCGAGGTGGATTGTCGCGTTTCGACGAGATTTGAACGCGCGTAGAATTGCTCGGTGCTCGGTAATTGAGCTTGGCTCCGCTCAATTGGTCGAGTGGGTTGATCGGGAGGTTCCTGGTTCGAATCCCGACCGAGCCAAACCAAAGAATTGTATCCGTTCCTTGTCTGCTAGGTAGTCAATATCGGGGGAGCGCGGAGCGTAATGGTTGCTATAGCGACCTGAGAGTAGCAGAAGTATCGACACGCTTGTTATAAGCATTAACCCGGCGTGTATTACCATAGTAGGGTGAAAACACCAAATCTTTCATGCTGTATTAACTTTCGTATAAATCACCCCTCTCTTTGAATTTCAGCCGACATTTGAAATCGTATAGTTTGTTTACTAGTCACAGTTCACTGATTCCAGTTGAGTGTGACGTAAAGTCGTCTTTTTAATGCTAGTTCTCAGAAATAGGATTTGGAAACTTCCGAATTCACCCGGGAAATTCATTCTTTTTTCCCACGGACGTGTCGATTAATTGGAGATGGTACTTTGTGTGTCAGCGTACTATCCTTGTCATGGGCACACTCCTTTTGTTAGGCAAATGGGATACTCTCTGTGTTACATGTTACATGATACATGTTACATGTTAAACATCGCAGGTAGGCCTTCTGTCTTTCCTCGCATTTTCTTAGGCCAACGTGGTACTCAATGTCTACGTCGCAACAGGGTACTTTCTTTGCATATCGACTCTGTACATGACACTCCGATCAATTTGAAAAAAAACCATAGGTTTATGAAGTCTATAGGGGAAAATAATGGAGCCAATGGCGGACGATAACGTACAACACCTTACCGAACTCCGATCCTTCATCAGTTGAAAATGAATAAAATGGAATCATTTTTGCAGAATTACTTCGTAAATTGAATTGCCCATAAAATTTTTGATGTTGGCTTTCACATTTTTTGAACTCCCGCCCATAAATTTAGTCGCATAGTTACGTTGACAATGCATCTTGTAAATCTTTTTCAAAATTGTAAAATCTTGTCCATCACCGCTGACTTTATCTCTCCATTGTGACGCCAAGCGCATACCTTCTACGCTCTATTATTTCGTAAGAAAACATTATTCTTAAAATAACAAGCCATTAATATTTAGTTGTTGACAGAGAATCGAGCTTCGCTTTTACTGCTAAGGAGTAGCCTTAGAAATTAACTTTTGACATAAAATGAATTGTGATACAACAGACATCGGAATAAATTGCATTGTGATGTAACAGGCGAGGTTAAATTCATATTTGATTTTTTCGCTCATTTCACAAGTACTCGGGACTACTCTCCATTTGATATGGCTACGAATGCGGTGCGGCCACCTTCGCTCACCCAGTAGGCTCGCTATGTGCTAATCCGACCTCTGCATTAATACGTTGTACGCAAAACAAATCGTACCTATGCACTCGTACCTATGCACTCGAATGGCGTTTGTTGTAACAAAGTTTTTGGAAAGGATATGTCCGAGGTCCATATATTACGCAGCAATGCTTCGAAAAGGGACCTCACCGGGTCATATTTCTCTATCTGCGTAGCAGCGCGAAATCAGACCGTAGAACTCACAAAGTCCGGAATTCAATTATCACGTTACTGTTAACGTAATGGTTATCATAAATAAGATCGCCACAGATTTAACGGCCAGCCTTGGTTTATTGAGAATTATAACATTCACAAGATTTCGGAGCTTCTTCTTCAGGTGAAGATGTCATAATGTTATCGGTGGTTCCAAGATTTAGCGTCTCTAGTAACAAATCTAAGGTGACGAGTCCTCATTGTGAGATCTTAAAGGCAGTACATTGTTATTTGTTACGTCACTGTCAAACATTCTAATGGCGTCGTCTGTTCGCGATATTGAAAAGCAGCAACGTTGGGTCTTTTCAGCTAAGCTTGCACGTATATATACACAGCTTGTCAATGATTAGGTAGACCTCCCATGTACTTCTACTGCTAATAAGCTTGAAGGAAGGTATGTAGGATTACCCCCGATCCTATGTTTCGGTATCAAACGCCATTAGTAGCCTGTGATGGCGTTACAGACCGCAAAATAGGGAATTTATTTGAAGGATTTGATTTGGTGGTCGCATATCCAATGTCTGACACGAGTGTAGTTCATAGGTTGATCTAGTCAATTGCTCCAATGCTCTGTCGCTGTTGTATTTCTGTAATCTGGATTGGCATTCGTTATCCCACTGCTCGCCAGTCACTAATCACGGTCTATCTTGCGGAGGGCTGTCGATATTATGATTAACATTTATTTACTAAAGACGTCGCGCGTGTTACTAACACAATTTTGTTATCGTGTTGCGTCATAATTCACATCTTGCTGATGTCACAATGGCAAACAATGGCGTCGTGTTTTTCGGCGTGTTCCTTCTTCTTAATTTCTGTTTTAATTAAAGAATCGTCGCGTTGGCGATGAGATTTATGCGCTAATAATGGTATTTAATCACGTGATAGTAACAGGTATTGAGGTTAGTAAACTGTGCGTCCTATTTCAAGGTATTGTGATCAAATAAGGGACGTAAATCATGTCTTAATATTGGGTCCTCTTCGAAGTCTCTGTATTTGGTCAACGTTGTGTGTTCAGAGTATACTAAAGATCGACCGATATTGGTTTTTTCAAGGCCGATACAATAATCGACCTTTTACATGACTGATGGCCGATATTGATAATCCAAAAATCATGAATATCGGTCAAAAATCGATATCAGGCCGATTATCGTGTGATTATTGAGGCCGATATTGACTTCCTTACTTGGCTAACTGCCGATACCGACAATCGGAAAACTACAAATATCGACCTCGATCGATCGGTCGACCCCTAGTTCAGAGACCACTGAGAGAGATTAAGAGAGTGAGATCCGTTTGAAATGTGGACTGAGCGCTGCTGGTGTCAAGTCAATGTGCTTCTATCTTCTGGGCCCATGCCTCCACGCTAAGCATTTCCTGTAACTTCGTATTTCGTTTGGCTTTTTCCTCGGACTAGACGTCAGGGCCGCCGCACCACAGCAACTGCTTTGTGGCCTCGTCCGTGAGTTGATGCTAAAGAACTGGCCCCATATGGGAATCTGTGCCGTGCCCTAACCGTCGGGTGACTTGGTCCGCATTTTAGTGTTCCATGATATCGTGTGGGATACCGCAGGACTGACCCGTGTGGAATACCACAGGTGGGCTCTTACAGCTGTTCTGGGCGATTTGTCCGTAATTTAGTGTTATATCCTTATGAAGTTGTGTGGGATGCTACAGGACTGACCCATGCTGCGCACTAACCACCGGCTATTCTGGGTGGATTAGTTTGTATTTTAGTGTTCTATCCCTATAGAGTTGTGTGTGATCTTGCAGGACATCTGCGTCCGCTGTTTAGTATTTGCCATTTTTCATTGCTTGGTCCGTATTTTAGTGTTTCTCGAGAAGGTGAGACTTATAATCCGAGAGGCATTAACTACCAAATAAATAAGCTGTGTCAAAAAGCTACCTCCTTACTAGATAAAAAATAGCCGTGCACTGATCGGTGTTTCGTGTGAAAACGACGTTTATCGCTGCCAACTGAGGTCGAGTATGTCGTAATAAAGGCAACACCGCATCGTTAGATAGATTGTGAAGTCATCACAATCATAAAATTTACGATCGCGTCTACGTCGTTTTACGAGTTGACGAAATATTGGCTACTGTCTGTGACAAAATAATATGCAAATGCAGAAATTTCGGACTTTTTCAATTTCAAATTCAGTTTTATTAATATTTTACAAATTTGAAAGTGTGGCACGCAGAACCCGATTCGGCTTCAGGCACGCAACACGCTAATACTTGACTGGTACTCTGTTTGTCTGAGCGGTAACACACAACATGTTATAGATATAATTTTCAATGATTACTTCTCCGTGTCTGGCTTCTATAGTGACTAATATACGGACGTCTTTATGAAGTCATTATTGGCATTGATGCGTAAAAAAGCATAATTTGCTGAGCGTGCCGTAAACAAAAGTAATCGTGGGTTGAAAGTACGCGTTTC
Organism: Botrylloides violaceus; assembly: GCA_030412335.1. Lineage (NCBI taxonomy): Eukaryota > Metazoa > Chordata > Ascidiacea > Stolidobranchia > Styelidae > Botrylloides > Botrylloides violaceus. The sequence goes on from JASFYC010000352.1 coordinate 225,950, forward strand.
ACCCACTTTTCGATGATCTATCATCGGCTGCGTTATGACGCGACGTACGTCTGAATAAGTCTTAAATCAACATGGACAGGTGCTGTTACTGCCTTCGGTTCTCATCCGGATGTGTCCGAAATTTCCCAAATTGTCCACTATGAACAGGAAGATATCGTGAAGAAGATCACCACAGATTTAACGTCCAGTCTTAGTTTATTGAGAATCAGAATTAGAAGTGAATGTTTTAATTCTCAATTAACTAAGGCTTGACGTTAAATCTGTGGTGATCTTCTTTACGATATTCTATTGATCGTCCGCCATCGGCTCCACTACACTCTTCAATATGAACACATAATTCACATGATTCGACTCACATGATATGCACACACATAATTATGCGTATCATGCGAGGTGGTCAAGGAGGCACCGAAGTCAAGCACCACCCCTCGACACAAGGTGCTAGCCGTTTAGCGAGTAAGCTACGGACGCCAGTTTTTAACATCATTTGTACGATGAAGTCTAGGGTTTCCAGGTCGACGGTCTATCGTAAATTAGATCATGAAACGGGGATAGAACATACCACGGCAAATTCTGGTGGCGAAACTAAACTGAAAGTGAAATGTTACTGCAAAACCCGCACGCTTACACATAGTCTAACCTAATCTAACGTAAAGATTATCCCGTTTTCTGTGCAGTTTTCGATAAACTTTTTGCGATTTTTATGTGCTCTATCGAATTCAGCATTAGCACGAGCATTATTTTTTGGTCAAAACATAATTGCTAAAAATCGTCTGAAAAGGCAGTTTTTTGATCGTGAGGTAAACGATAATTTATTGATTTTAGTTATGATTTCGTTTTGGGGAAAACATTGTGTTTTTGTGGGTTTTTTATACCTGAAAAATACAAATTCAGTTGAAAAGATGGTTTGTTTTGGCAAGTGAGATTTTGTTTTTATCATAAACAAATCTGGGTTATATTAACCCGTACGTCGCGTTTGAATCGCGTCGTCGCGATTGTCAAAGTTAAAACAAATGGTTTTACCTGGGTTAATTTAACCCATACGTCGCATTCGGAGCTTTAATTTAATATGTAGCAATTTCCCTTAGGGGTGCTCCTCGACTCCCCTCAATTTCCAGCCACAGGAGTGATAAGTTACCTTGATGTCAAGAAATTCATTGACGATGACACTTCTCTGATAAAATCAACGTCTTTTATGACGTAGCTGACACCGCCATTATGACGATACAATCCCAAGTAAATTTGAATCAATATTTTTAAAGATTAATCGCAAATAACCGATAAACGGGTAGTAAATTCTCAAATTTCGGCAAATATTTGACTTAAACGGTTACAAATTTGGTATTATAACACTCAAGGTTTCGGCGGTGAATCGGTCCTATTTCGTTTCCTAAACGCAAAGGTTGTACTCTGTCTGTGTCTGAGTGGCAACACGGAACATGCTTTGTCTAGATTCCTATCGCGAGACCTTTCCTCACACTCTCATAGGTAGATGAAGGAGCCCAGATCCGAAAGCTTGTGAATTATATTCCAATAAACTGGACTGGGAGTTAAATCTGTGGTGACTTATTCTATCTATTACTATAGTAGGGTGAATTATATTCCAATAAACTGGACTGGAAGTTAAATCTGTGGTGACTTATTCTATCTATCACAGTCATTTGGGTAATTTGGACGGTAGTTCTTCAAGAAACGGCTTTCTTTCTTCAGTGGATAGGTTAACAAGGCCCTTAGTCATCGTACATTATAATTTCCTCACAGTTAGACTACAGCGTCTTCGTCACGGTTAATTTTTGTAATATCCGTCATATTCATGTTGTGACTGCTTCGATACCCCGTCTTAACTTATGATTTGACCGAATTTTGAACGCGGCTCAGTGACGTGTGATGTCATAATCGATCACTTTTGGCGCGAAAATTGCGAATTGTTACGTTAGAAATACGCCACGCGAACAATCGATCATTAGGAAAGTGGTGTTTCGTTGGCTAAAAGTCATGATTTATTTACTCGCCAGCGAGGAGTTGTTCAGTGTCTCCTTAAGACGAGTTGGCAACCGCCGGTACCGCTCCGCGGGTTTATCCATTTGAACCCCATGTTAGAAAGCAGGTATGTTAATACTGATCAAAAGAAGATAGGCGCCTTCGTTATATTTAATTCGCGATCCTCCAATGTCAGCGAGTGAGTATCGATGAACAGCATCTGACTTTCGACGAACGGCGTATTGCAGTCACCGTAAATGGTAATAATGATACGCAAGTACATACGAGGTCTGCGCGAACGCCCGTACATTCAATTCATGACCGGTCCGCGGAACACTTTAGAGTAAACAACCGTCCTGCCGGAAAAGGTTGCAGACCTCCTGACAAAGTCACATCGGCAATAGGCCTACCGATTTCATACGAGGTCTGCGCGGATCCCCGTGAGCACAATGTTTCCCATGAGCACAGTGTTCCCATGAGCACAGTGTTCCCATGAGCAATACCCCATGAGCACAGTGTTCCCCATGAGCACAGTGTTCCCATGAGCACAGTGTTCAATATCTACTTGAAGCCTCACCGTGGATTGATATCGACTTTTTCGCTTACAATTGTAAAAAAAATTCCCCGGAAAACGAGTATCATGAATCATTATTTTGTAACAATTCCATAATAATTTGTTATCTCTGTTTGAGGAAATTTGTAAAAAATTATTATGAGTCACGATATTGTGTGGTTAACCCTAAAAACGGCGTGTTTTGATCAAAAAAGTTGATACTGCAAGAAAATGATGTTTTCTCGCTGAAAAACACAAAGTTTGAGACTCCATATATGGTCTTATAGTTGAACGCGCAATGAACCGTGAAGACAGTAAACAAGTGAGTCCGGGTCTCAGTGGTGCGTCAACCAACCGCAGGATGTTTAGCTCCAAATTAGTTGGACTTGCGGGTAGCATTGTCGCTCCCCTTTCTCTCTCTCTCTCCGAAGCTCCATTTCCTAATGAACCAATCCATCATCTTGCTAATGGAAACTTCGGCAGACAACGTTAAGATCCTGTCTAACTCACTATCTTTCAAGTTAACGTAATAGACTTAATTAGATAGACTATTCAATTTTGGAGTAATCGACGTTTTCGCTGATTTTCAATTTTCAAAAAAAGCCTCGTTTCGGGATGAATAACGAGAAAATGACTATTCTGAATCATATAAATATGTCTCGCGCCAAATCAGTCAAAAATTTCAGAACGAAAATCGATGGAAAATGTCCTCTACAATGACGTAACAATTCGACCCACTGTTGAATCCCAATGAATCGGATATATCGCATTGTTCTGTAACAGTATTTGACAATGAGACCGGAAACCATTTTACTAAAAATCGTCATAAACTGACTAGGTTTGAATTTGTTTGAGAAAAACTTTTGAAAACTAGCCAAGAAGTCAGAAATATACCCAAACCTACAAATGTCGGATAAAAAGGTCGGATTAGGTTCTTGTAACCTTACAACTTTATGTAAACCCCGCAATTTTCGGAGCTTATTTTTAATGCGTGCCGTGGCGTGTTAGTTAAACTGCGTGTAATGTGGCTGTTGCCGCTTATAGCTCGCCCCAAAAAGCATGGATCCGCGCGCCAAGTCCTGCGTCACTGAATTTGCCTCAAAGCAACAAACGTTTGGTGAGAGACATTGTTTGCATTTGTGTGTGTAGGGATGGAAGCCTCAGCATTGGGATGTAAGGAAAATTTGATTGGGTATGTCCACATATTCGTACATTTGGTGCTTTTCCGTATTCATGCATACACATTGACGTCACGTCAACAATGCTGTATGACGTCATAGTCATTACGCTGAGGTCATTATTAGAATCGAAGGGAATAAGATTAGATAAGGCATATCCATCACTGCAACAAAACTGAACTGTTTATTGACTGTATAGACAGTAACCACAACGTTTCAGGTGAGGATATTTGACGCCCGTGTGAAAAAGAGTACAGTGGAGTCGCTGGTGGACGATCAATTGACATCGTAAATAAGATTCACCACGGATTTAACGTCCACCCTTAGTTTATTGATGTAATTAAAACATTCACAAGCTTTCGGATCATCTTCTTCACTTGACAAAGGAGCCGATATCAGAAAGCTCGTGAACGCGGACCGTGACACGCTGATATCCGTAAGCACTTATCATCGTGTATTCGTATCTTACACTAAGTCAACGCATAGCCATTCTAGTTTCTAGTGTCACGTCCGTGGCGCACCAGACCTCATCGGTGATAAGCGCCACTCTATCTTTTAAACAACAATAATAATAATAACTCACGCGTTGGCTAATACGCGACGCCGATGTAGCTGCGAGAACTCGGGCTACCTAATTTAACAGCGGAGCCGGTGTCTCGCGATTCAGATAGAAATAGATGGAATAAGTCACCACAGATTTAACATTCAGCCTTGTTTTATTGAGAATGAAAACATTCACAGGCGTTCCGAGCTCCGCTCCTTCATCATGTTAAGATGGAATTTTCAGTATGGTTTTAACATATCCTGTCTCAAAGAACATGTTGTATAGCGTCTATAAGCTGGTGTACGAAATGTTTCGGAGCCGTGTAAACAAGACTAAACCGATTCGTATTTCGTGTAATATGTTCCGTTAAACGATGCTGAAACACATGTTCTGCGTATAAGCTATATTGAAATTGATATCTTAAAGAAGATTCGCCATAGATTTAACGTACAGCATTGGTTTATTGAGAACATTTATTAGAACATTTATATTCCATCTTCACCTAATGAATGAGCGGATCTCCGAAATCTTGTGAATAATTCCAAACTGTGTGAGATTGCGCCTCCTTAAACACGTCCTAATGATGTTGATTCAGTCGATCTGTTCACGGCTACAACTCCACTCAAGCCATGGCTTAACTTCAAGGGCTTGAAGACAATAAGGAAGCGCGTGGCCTCTTGAAATTCTCAGCCATTGGCGTAAGTGTACCTGAGCCGTGATCCAAAGAGAAGATCATTTTTCGCTGGCTTTCTCTCGTTTTCAGACTACTGACTAATAAATATTGTAAAGAAGATCACCACAGATTTAACGTCCAGCCTTAGTTTATTGAGAATTAGAACATTCACTAGCTTTCGGAGCTCCGCTGGCCTTCATCAGGTGAAGATGGAATGAATCGTAATAGCACAATTTGAATTTAAACAGAATCATAGATATTGTGACGTCATAGAGTTTCTTGGATGGAATAGCCAATAATATAACAGGAGAGAAAGCGGGCTTGATCATTTTGTGGATGGAAGCCCCTGGATGTTGTTAATAAATGCATCATGGAAACAAAGTCTTGTCGTGCTGACCTTGGACGTTGAGCTCATGGAGTCAAATTGAATCCCTTCCCTTACCCTTTACAATCATACAGTTAGCTACAGGCCTATGAATTAGATGGCCAACTTACCCTGCTGTAATCCAGAGGGGGTTTGGTTTTTGTGTTGGTGCCTCCATATCACATGCTAATATGCTCCCGTCCATCTAGGTAAAAGCGGTGTTGTTGTCTGTACCAAGCACAACATGAGCTTAGGCGTCGTAAACCTTAAAATTGATAGATAACACGGCACTATATTTGTTTCAAGTTACAAGGGTACGTTTTACTTAGAAGGGTTAGCCCAGTTCTAACTTAGTTAGCCCCGTCTAATAAATCCATCCTAATCGTAACTTCACCTTAAATCCGCCTGTAATGAAAATATTGGATCTGTTGTTAACAACGCTTAATCCTTTTATTTGCTCATAACGTCAAAGAATATTTCCTTCATACGTCATAAACTAATTTGACACGGTTGTCTGCATGCTTTTAAATATTGGTATCCGTTCTGCCTCAGCGATCAACATCGCGATCAGTATCGGTCGATCGATCTATACACCGAGGTATCGACACGCGTATCGTAAGCATTGACCTTAGTACGGTAAACGCCGTAAATTCAAAATAACAATCGAGCTGTCGATTTCAGGTGACCTTAGTAATTAAATGATGGTTTCTCTCTCTCTTTCTCTTCTCTTTATCTCTTTCTCTCTCTCACACGTGGGTGAATCTTCTTTACAATAGCTATTGATAAAATCGCCATCCGCTCAGTTATAATCTCAATATGTCGTAATTTAAAAGGCTTGTAATGATCTGCGTGTGGTCGGTTGAGTAACCTCAGCAAATCGTTACACGCGGCCAAACACTTGGTTGTGACTGATCGCTCGTATAGATGCAAAAATGGAACGATTTTGGGGTAAATATGACCCGGTTACCTCTACAAATACTGGGGTCAATTAGTACTGACGCTTTAACCGTAATCTGCGAACATCTGTTGCAATGTTTATGAAACTTTGCCGCCTCTTGTGGTCGTTTGTGATGTCGTGTGGCGGTGTCAAATTTAGATGTGTCGGCCATTACTTTTTCGGGCAGGGGGTGGGGGGAGAATGTATTGCCTGTGACCTCACATTGGAGCACTCTACGTCACATTAGACGGTACAGCAATAGAATCACGCCGTTGACGACGCTTCAATCATTTTATTCCGTAAAATAAACCTCACGACGGCATTGTCTCGTCACAATCCGTTTCCGTTATCTCGCTATTAATCAGCGGGTTTGATTTACCGCCGGGAAAGCTTGTGTTCTATCACGGCTTACGAAAACAACGTTATTTACTGTGGGATTATGTCGACACAATGCGCGACATTATGTCCATTGTGACGTAGCGAACGCCAATCCTACAGATATTGATTCGTCATAATCCTTCGCGACGTGATTTATTGTGCGTTTGTGAGATTTGGTCGGCTTTCAAACGCCCGGAACCGCCGTGAATAAAAGTCTCTGCTCAATAGATTTGCTGGGATTATAACAGTTAAATGAGTGGATCGTTTTTTACTTTCCTACAGGATCTCGTAGAGAAATTGGATGCTACCCACTATTTCCCACACCACTCCAACGAACCAACTTACGCGCCCGCAATCCTAGGTGCCTTCAAATTTCTCCACTCACAGATTATCCTTCTGGGACTCAAAGAGTCCCACAAAACCCACTCCCCACCACCGCCCAAATAATTTACGGCACCTGACATTGGCACACCGTTCACCCACTGCGCGTTTTCTCTGGTACTGATGCCTCTCATAGTTAAGATCAACTCCATAGCCCTACACGCCGATTGGAGCACCATATGCGGTCGCGCAATAACTGCCGCGCTCTGTGAATCGAATCTTAGGGACGAAATCCACCCCTCCGAGATTATCCGTACAGCCTTTGTTCGTAAACAATCCTATTTCTACGTAACAATGAGACGTCGGATATCTGTCAAATTTTGAGGAGATTTCGTGCATGGTTGATATGAATATTGGAATTGTGACGGAACAATGTGCTCCATTATTCAGGTCACAATTGTTTGTTTCTGTTGTCGTTCGAAATTGACCGAGTGTTTTCGATACGGAATTGTTACAATGAAAGAGAGCTGATGATGGAAATCATTGGGGATAGTTTATGACAAACTTTTGTTATTTTTTTGGGGAAAAGGTAGTTTTTAGGTTCAAATACGGAAAAAACGTGATTTCACTCAGCACAGTGCCAGCGTATAGCCATGACGAATAGAGAGACATCAAGGGTTGACCTCTAAAACCTACCCACCACTAATTGTATATTTAATACATGTCCTTGGAGTAAAATTCAGCTCAAATGGTGAAGTCCAACTAATTGTATATCTACAGTAGGTCAGGTACACTGAAATGGACAGCCAAACAAGACCGTCGCTGTTCGATGGTTCGTAAACAGTTTGGCATACATGTGATCCGCGCGGTCCAAATATCCATGCATCCTGGCTACCAGGAAATTTTGCTTTGCACTGATCAGCTACAGCTAGTATATTACTGGTTCGTAATAGATATTGTAAAGAAGATCACCACAGATTTAGCGTCCAGCCTTAGTTTATTGAGAATGACACTAAATCTTTGGTGATCTTTACAATATCTATTGATAGTTCGCCATCGTCTTCACTACATTCTTCAATATGTTTCGTAATAATATTTGTCTTTGTTTCATCTCGATGAAATAATATGAAGTCGAATTTATCTCCAATACCCTCTCACCTCTACAAATTGGCAGATGGTCATCTCCTCTTTGCCGGTCTGTGTTTGTAATACTGTGGGTAGTGCTTCTCGTATTGCTTCATCTGTACAATACATTTACGTACGTACGCAGTGTGACGTAGGGCGGCTAGAGAGCCACTGTACGCACGGAAAGGCGCAACTGTGGTGTTAAGCGATGTTAGATGGACTGTGTGATGGCGTCTTTGCTTACAACAGGCAGCTAGATTTTGATTGGCATTTCTTTCGGGCTAATAATCTCGAAGTAAGTCGCCTGTCTTCAGCTTTGTCTCATTGCTGACGACCCGTGACCGAAATTTAGGTCTCAAAGGGTTGATCCGTTTCATCATTTTTCTGACTTGGCGTGACGTTTAGATTTGCTATTGTTAGCTAATAATCGAATACCGTACGACGTGAGGTTTTTGTGCGCGCGCACTTATATAAACACAAAGAGAGAGAGGTTTTGTTGGCAACGATATTTCAAAACTAGAATCGGATCAATCAACGTGAGAAAGATTCCATCTTCGGGTCGGCGACTTTGATATCTTGTAGATAGAGACCCGCCTGTTTTCCTTGCTTACCTTTGAAGCGATGAAAATTATTGGGATTTTGACTGACCTAAATTGTCCACAACACGCCAGGTGTGCACTAACTACGACACCCGGTACATGCTGTAATCCGGCACGCTGACATTGTAAAAATTTATTGTCTGCGCCCGGCGCGTTACTGAGCGCATGTGTTTTCCTTTGCAGGGTCTTGATGCCTTTCTATGATGAAGACACTGGGATGCTTCTTCTGTCTGCCAAGGTGATACCGTTCAGATATTTGGTATTTCCCAAGTTGAAAATATTGCACGCGCACAATCATTATGCGATAGCACAGGTACCACACGATGGCGTGCTGCGTGTCGTCACACAGGCACACAGCCTCTGCCTAAGAAGTGAGAGAGATTTCTTTTCAAATGACGAAAGCCCCCTCTGTCCACGGCATTCGCTGTCTGTTAGGGCAACGCTTTATGACTTCGTAGCGCCACCTAGCGGAAGTGTCTCGACTCGATAGCGCCATCTCACGGAATCATTTCTGTTACAGGGAGATTCCAATGTGTATTTTCTTGAGTATTTTGAAAATAAAAAGCCGCCGCTACAAATGGGTTAGTATACATAGAAATAAGAGAAGCTTCATCATATTGTAACTCAAACACATTTCTCACAACGGTAAGACTGCTGTATAGATAAAGAAGGGGCCTACACACACACACACATATATGATGATGGAGCAAAGCTCTGAAAGTGTGTATCATATTCTAATAAACTGGACTGGACGTTAAATCTGTGGTGACTTATTATATTTATAAATAATATAAAAATTTATTTGGGAAATATACCCAATGTCAACATACAGTAAATATGTACTACTTACGAATATTTTCTACTTCTTCAGTGTGTAAGCCTTACACTTCTTCTAATGTATAAGAAGGCTCCAATGCATAGGCAGTCTGTCCCCCCCTGACCGACCCATAAAATATACATTTCTACTTCTTCAGAGTGTAAGGTTTTTTTTAATATTTTTTAGCGACGTCGCAACTGATGCAGAACCAGACAAAAGGAATGGCCGCTCTCCCGAAGCTCGCCGTGAAAGCCGCTCAAGGAGAAGTGAACAGGCTCTACCAACTCTCTCAAAAATTGGTCGTCCCGATTCCATGGATTGTTCCTAGGCGGGTAAAGATCGGAGATTAACTGACACCGGGAACAATGTGACCACGTGATCATGGGAACACTGTGACCACGTGCTCAAGGGGAACTCACCCCACGTGGTTCCACGTATGCTCATGGGGAACACTGTGAACACGTGCTCAACGTGTGAACACTTTTATGCCGACGTGGGACCACTTGCTCATGAGGAACACGGTGACCACGGGGACCGCTTGCTCATGGGAAACACTTAACACGTGCTCATGGGGAACACTGCCCACGTGCTCACGGGGAACACTGCCCACGTGCACCAAGTGATCATGGGGGAACACTATGACCACGAGGGGAACAATGTAACTAACCACGTGCTGGTGGGAAACACTGAACACGTGCTCATGGGAAACACTTACCACGTGGACCAAGTGATCATGGGGGAACACTATGACCACGTGCTCGTGGGGAATAATGTAACTAACCACGGGATCGTGGGGAACACGTGGGGCGACCGATGCCAATAGTCGCAAAAATACGGACGATAGTCGGTCAAGACGATAAAACAATTTTCTTACTTTTCAGTCGTTGCGAGACTTTCCGGCTGAATTGTTCCCTGACACTGCATCAGATGAGCCGGCCCTCACTTCAGATCAATGGTTCAACGGGCAGATCACGCAGGTAGGGTACTCAGATTGTTGAGTAGCTTTCTGAATTGATGAGAGAGAGAGAGAGAGGGTGGGAATCAAATTTGCATCATAGCATGGTTGTAACTATTTCCGTAGACGGAATAAGTGCGAGGATAAATTCCATCGTGCAAACCGTCTATTCTAAGTTTTTATGGCACGGTTAGAAGTTTTTATACCCTGAATAAAATTCAAACCAGGTTTTACAAGTTATGACACTTTTTGATCCCCCCCAGAAGCCGCTTTGACAAGCCTGGATCCAGCAAAATGACCCCTCATCCCCAGTGGCTGATTTTTCTTTCACTCTCTCTCTCTCTTTCTTAATTGGACTCTCTGTGTATCTCAATATTTCTCATATTTTACTTACACAGCGCAACAGGACAAGCCTCGATCCTGCAAAACGAGCCATTCGTTCCCGTGGCGATGCAGTAGCCTCAAAACAGACACCACCAGTAAAAGAGATCGTGAATGACAAGCCCAAAGAAGCTCCAGCTGAAGTCAAGGTGGCAGCGAAAGAAGCAGAGTCGCAGAAGGCGGAAGATCAAGCTGCTCCTGTTGTCGTGAAGCCAAAATACAAACCATTCACCGGTCAGTCTTCATTTTCCATTGAGTTATTGTACCTTCATATGCACCGCTCATCGGGGTAGCACCTTGTCGCTTCTTACATCAAATTTCTTCCCGCTCTCTCTCTCTCTCACTCTCACTCTATCTCTCACACTTTCTTTCTCTCTCTCTCTCTCTCTCTCTCTCTCTCTCTTCAAGTTTGCTTTCAACGCCCATTCACCACTAATTGTATATTTAAGACATGCCCATGTAGTCAAGTTTGACTACAAATCCTATTCACCACTAATGGTATATTTAACGCAATCACCCGGTAGTAGTACCCGTGCATTAACGCCATACCTCAATTTCCACTCGACCTGTCATCACTATAGTCTAGGCGGTGCTGAAACCTCTTTTTTCTTGTTTCATTTCAGGAGTCAGACAATCTAAATTCCGTCATTGGAAAAGTAAAGTCGCTCATCCGTCAAGTCACGTGACTAAGATCGACTCAATCTTAACGTCCGTCTATCCGTCCGGCGATTTGTTGAAATGCAGCGATGTCTATGCAGCCATACCTTTGAAAGGGCCAGGAGGAAAAATAGCCATTATACAGGTTAGATGCTTCAATACATGTTACTAACCAGGAAGTATTTTACCTGTCCACTGTTACTTATACCATAAATGAATACAGTGTAGCCGATGACCGACGATCAATAGATCTCGTAAAGAAGTTTCACTGCAGATATAACGTCCAGCCTTGGTTGATTGAGAATGATAGCATTTACAGGGCTGGGCGTTGAATCTGTGATAAACCGTCTTCCACAGTCAATCTTCTTCAACGCTCACTTCAGCATTCCTTGGCTTACTAAGCGTAGACCTGGCGTACATGGCCTTAGTAGGGTTAAACGCCTTAAATCCAATGATTAGACTTGTCAATAGTTGCATAGGGTTGGCTCGATCTTCTTACTAAGAGTTGACTTGGCGTATATGACCTTGGTAGAAACGCCAGAAATTCTGAAACTACAACTTGCCGGTAGTTGCCTCAATCTCTGTCAACTCTCTTCTTCTTTCGTATGGTTTCCTTTTCTTCAGACTGGACGTCAGGGCAGTCTTGAGCCGCCGCTGTTTTGCGGCCTCACCTAGGTCCTTCACATCAGTCACCCCGTTTGTATATTGAACAGGAGTGTTTGCTCATCAGCATCACATTTAAGTTAATCCTCATCTACTGTTTCTCCAGCATTCCAACGCCGGTCGAATGTCCGACTCCAACTCAATCATGATAGAAAACTCAAAGACAGTTGTCGATATGCAGTGGAATCCATTCGATCCGTCACAGATCGCGTTCGCACTGGAAAGCTCTGATATCACAGTTTGGACAATCCCGGCCAAGAAAACGAAGGAACCATTGCAACAGGCTGATTTGACGTTCTCAGGTAACCCCTACCTTCTCCCTTCTGCTCCTCGCTAGACGGCGAAGGCATTGACGGTATTAGGTAGAAGGGTGGTGCTTGTCGTCGATAGGCTGTCGACTCCTTGCCTAGCCTGCATATGCACCAGTAGTGTGTATATATCATGTGCCTGCCTTCCCTACAGTACACCTATTTATACGAGTCTCGAGTCTTATCATTTTCTCCAGCGAAACTTGGAGCGTCCCTTGTGGACTACGGAAAGCATATCGTCTCATAGTGTTCATAGTGTTCCAGATTCACGTCGTCAGTACAGCCGTGCTTGTAACTCTGTCATCACCGCTTAATTTTGACGTTTCCTAACGTCGCCTAAATGGCTGTCATTCCAGAAGTAATTTCAATCAACTCTGTAGTGACGACTGCTTGTCTTGACGATTGTACAGTAATGTCGTCTTGTCAATGATACCTCTGGTTACCACCGCTTACAATGAGGCAGCATCCCTTGCGTCATCAATCGGTTAACATCTTGTTGAAAACCCCGAATTTGCTGAGCGCTATCGAAACGATATATTTTCTACGTTCTCCTTTGCACGAATGGATGTCTGTCCGCTTGGTGACGCAGGTAATTCAAATTCTTATTCTATTGTTAGGTCATTATTCCAAACCAGTTGCTCTTTGCTACCACCCATTGGCTGAAAATGTTATCGCTTCTGGCGATGTTGACGGGAAGATTATTGTCTGGGATGTCGTAACTGGAGATACTGTAAGTACATTGTTTCAAGGTAACGGCGTCAATCTCTATCGGGTAGAGCGAAAAAGGAGTGCAGACGCTTCTTGGAGGCCTCATCCATGTTCTTCACTCCGTCGGGTGGATATGCAGTATTGTACAGGAATGAATGACGTTGTCTGCGATCTCTTTCTCTGGAACCACACTCTCATGCCTCACTGGACGCGAGACCCCATCTGTTAAAGCATCCCAAGTTCCCAACCGTGTTCTGAATCGATGGAGACGTGTCCACGCCAGGCGCTGCAGATCGAAGCCGGTTGGGGACAGTGTTCCCCATGAGCACGTGATCCCAGTGTTCCCCGTGAGCACGTGATCCCAGTGTTCCCCATGAGCACGTGGTCAGTGTTCCCCGTGAGCACCTGGTCAGTGTTCCCCTTGAGCACGTGATCCCAGTGTTCCCCGTGAGCACGTGGTCAGTGTTCTCCATGATCAAGTGATCCCAGTGTTCCCCATGAGCACGTGTTCCCCGTGAGCACGTGGTCACAGTGTTCCCTTTGAGCACGTGGTCAGTGTTCCCCATGAGCACTTGGTCAGTGTTCCCCTTGAGCACGTGATCCCAGTGTTCCCCTTGAGCACGTGATCCCAGTGTTCCCCTTGAGCACGTGATCCCAGTGTTTCCCGTGAGCATCTGGTCAGTGTTCCCCATTAGCACGTGGTCAGTCTTCCCCTTGAGCACATGATCCCAGTGTTCCCCATGAGCACGTGGTCAATGTTCCCCGTGATCCCAGTGTTCCTCATGAGTACGTGGTCCCACGTTGGCACAGTGTTCCCCTTGAGCACAGTGTTTCCCCCGTGAGTACAGTGTTCCCCATGAGCACGCAAGTTAAGGTGGAGTGGGGAGATTTATTCCCACTCTGACCTCCAGTGGACGCAAGACACCACTTATGTATGTGGCATATAGCAGGTACTGCACTGTTCATATTTGTCTGTTTTTCAGTATTTTGAACTTTCGTGCAATAACTCAGAAGTGATGAGCATGGCTTGGAGTCAGTCTGGAAAATATCTCGCGACCTCTTCAAAAGACAAAATGCTCAGAGTGTTTGAACCACGAAAATCAACTGATATCATACAGGTGAACTTTAACCTTTGACCCCTTCCTGTTGTCAATGCCTACAGCCGGGATTGTTCAAAGGAGAAACTCATACATTAGGGGGCCGGGAATTTTCAGATGTATAATCAAATAAGAGTAATCTTCTCTTTAGGGGGCTGAAAACCCCAAAAGGGTCTCTGTTTCATTGGTATTGTCTGAAGTCGAACCCGATTCAATCGACAACCATAACATACCGAATAGTGGAGCCGATGACGGACAATCCAAATAGTAATAAATATAATAACGTTAAATCTTTGGTGACTTGTTATATTTAGTACTGTAAATAATGCAACAAATCTCTTTATCTCTCTCTTTCAATTCAGATCGGTGCGAGCTCATCAGAGACAAGAAGCTCAAGGTTGGTGTGGGCTTGTGATGACAAGTTCGTCGTGATTTCCGGATTTGATATGGGGTAAGGGATTCTCTCACTTTTTTTCTCTCTCTCTCTCTATCTCTCATTCTCTTTTCCTGTAGGTCAAGGATGGTTTATCTTCATGTGGCAGACGATCTCACGTCAGGGCCTGTGTCCTGTCTTGAGTTTGCAGATTCTCCGTCGGTTCTCACGATGCATTACGATATCGACAGTTCAACATTATTTTTTATTGGAAAGGTTGGTGTTGTTCCTACTAAGGTCAGGGAAGCCAACATCGCCAGCTCGATGCCTATTGCTTTTACTGTAGTACGTCGCTCTGTACGTCGCTCTGTTGTTGCGGGCTTTCAACTACGATCATGTATTCCAGATCAATGTTGTTGTTTTGGACTTATGGCGGTTTTTGTCTCTTGTAAGCCATGCTTGTGATACGCGACGTCGATATCCCTGATCGCTATCAGCCCGACTTTTTCAATGCTTAGATAGTCTGTTTGGCATTATTTTCTGTTCATTGCAAGGACAACTGTCAAAAAGCCTACGCGCTCCTCCAATAATGGCTACCAAGCACAGAAGGAACGGATTCCAATTCTAAAGTCTTTGGTTTGACTCGGCCGGGAATCGAACTCGAAACCTCCCGATCAGAAAGCAGGCAATGAGACCACAACAGTTCACCTAATCTTCAATTTTTGCAGGGTGATCTCACAATGCACTCAGCTGAAGTCAGTGAAGCAGAACCTCCTCATCTTTTCCAACTTTCGAGTCAAACGTTTGACTCATCTGTTCACGGAGTATCGTTTCTATCGAAGAAGAACATTGACCCGCGGAAAGTGGAATTCGCTCAAGCGTGGAGTTTAACAAAATCATCGTTGCATGAATTGTCGTTCACAATTCCAAGGGTTAAGGTTTGAATATTTTCTTTTATTGATTTGAATTGCCTGATTTTGGTGTGCAGATGGCTTCGTGATATAAGGGCATCGCACAATTAACTTAACCCAGTTGTCGCTTTTAGGCGTGAGTCTAGTGCTGATTGATTCACTGTCTCAGGCCCAGGTTACTAGAGAGGGTTATGATGAGTGTCAACAGTCTGACGTCACAATTACTATTTCAGATGGAATATTTCCAAGATGATCTTTTCCCGCCAACTCCAGTCACGTGGGAGAAGACGTTGTCTGCGTCCGAATGGATCAGAGGCGCGGACAAAATACCAAAAAAGAAAAACATAAAGCCAGCCGGCATGACTCCATGTGAGTTCTAGAGTTTATGGTCGACCGGTTATTGTCAATACCTATCTCTGCGGTAAAAAATCGATAGATGGTTGTTCAAACGGGTTTAAATATTCGTGTATCTATATACTAACGTTTATGGTGATTGGAATACCTTCTTCGCCGAAAATCAGTCACTGGCGTTGTGCGTTATTTAAAGCCAACGGAAATGACTCCACGTTAGTGTTAATAACTGGGGTCGACCAATTTATCAGGGCCGATCTATACACTGGGTATAAATCGCGTAATGCGTTGACGGTCTATTACTATAATAGGGTTGACCACCATATTCCAGTAAACCGGGCTGGACGTTAAATCTGTGGTGACTTATTCTATTCATTATTTTAGTAAGTGCAGCCCCTCCAGACGAAGTGAAGCCAAAGAAATATCAATCGTACGACGCTGCTACGTACAAGACGGATGAGGAGAAGAAGGAAGAGGTAAGTGACCTTCTGTTTACTTGGACGTCCGACATTCGCTTTGCTTTGTCTTGATATTAGCCGATGGCGGACGATCAATTACGATAGATACAGAGAGTGTCACCACAGTTTTACCGTCCCGCCTAGGTTTAGCTTGTGAATATTATAATTCTCAATAAATCGGGGCTGAAGGTTAAATCTGTGGTGAATCGTTCACAGTATATGATATCTATTGATCGTCCGCCTCCACTATTTTCTTCAATTTCCGGTCCGGTATTTAGGCTCGTAAAGCCTAGCTTTTGTAAACCGTCTAGTCATTAATAGAAAGGTGTATTTGGTCAAATCAAGCTTTCGTGTGTCCGCTTGTACGCAAATACAGTCTGAAGTGAACGTTAGAAGAGAGAGAGAGAGAGAGAGAGAGAGAGAGAGAGAGAGGGAGGGAGGGATTAACTTGGTGTGCCGACATAACAGATGTACTCTCTCTCTCTCTCTCTCTCTCTTCTTGTTCTCTACACTGCTGAGTTGTACTGTTACTACTTAAAGGACTGCCTCGTTCTACCTGATACAGCTCTTTCTCTTTCCCCCTCTCTCTCTCTCTCTCTCTCCTCCCCATTCCTGTCCTCTAAATTGCTGAGTTAAACTGACAATGTCGCCTGTTTTTTCCAGTTGCTAGAAGCCATGTCGGGCAAGCTAGATCTTGATAAGCAGTTGGAGCAAGATACGATGGAAGGCGTTGACGAAGACGAATGGGTAAATGACCTTTATTTTGGTCTTTAAAACTGCTTTCAGCAGCAGCATTTTTCGTGTAAGGATTGAAATTTTTTCTCAACTACTGGTCGTTACTACTGATCAGGAAAAATTGACGTAATGACGTATTAATTGGCGTATTTGAATGGAAAATGAGAGCGGAAATTTGCCCTTTACTGGTGTTACTGACATCTAGTGGCGCTTCCAAGCATGGGATCTGTGACTAATATTGGAGTTCAGCTCATAAATTCATTTATTCCATATAACGTCGAGCTTCGTTGACTGGCTGCCATTTTGTAAATCAGTGAAGCTCAAATGTGTTCTTGAGAATCCCTGGCTCACCGGCTCACCTCAATCGGAGGGTTCTTAGTCCTGAGCCCAGGAATATGAGAGGATGCTTTTCCTACCGTAATCTTCATTTGGCTGGCATTGCGGCAGTCAGTGAAGATTAATGCGTGACGTGTTAGATTTAGTGCGTCTGTCGGGATTCGAACTCGGTTCTCTCGCGTGGCGGTTTAGAAGTCTTTTTTTTGTATTGCAGGATGATTACTGACTTCGCCAATGAAATAAATCTGTCGACTTCCCTGATTTTGTAATCTATACTTTATATATTATGTAGATCAAATATTCTGATCATGCTTTTAATCATAGTTTTTGATCTGTTGGTTAATCAGACTTTTTGAAATACACTACTGATATCTATAGCCTTGTGTCTGTTCGTCTTCTTTCGCTTGGCTCAGTTGTCATTTCTTCCGACTAGACGTCAGAGCAGCCGCTGTTTCGTGGCCCCATCTAGGATCTTCAGACCAGTCACTCCGTTGGGTATGGCTCATGGTTATACCTTGTACATGACTGGATGGCATGGTCTGCACCACGCTCGAATGCCGCACTGGGTGCGAGACTCCATTTGTAATTTTTGACTACTCGTAACAAGCGGACCTGTTATTACGGGGTAAAATTATACAAGCTGTACGTTTTCACGTTAGAGTGGTCTGTCTTGTAGTAGCCTAATAAAATACTCCCCCATCTCCTCCACAGAGTCCAATTTCCAACGTCTTTTGTTCCTGCTGTTGAATTTATAAAAAAGTAGTGTTGGGTTTACGCCTCCTGGGTTTCCCGTCATCGTTAAAGGCACCGATTGCGGGCGCGAGACAGGACACATGGCAGATCAAAATGAGTGCTTTTCAATGTGTGATGGCATTCCAGCGCATCAGGCATGGAAAAATTTTTATGCTTCATTTTAAGTCATTAGCAAAGAACATTCCGTCGATCTTTCAGCGTCATACAACCTATTTCATGTATTCTTCATTTCCTCTTGTCAAAACAATCCTAAAGAGCGAAAATTCCGGTCGTTTAATTGTGCCACGATTATTACCAAGACGAGTTCACATCATACAGCGTTGCGCTGGACAATCGGAGGGCGTGTTCCGACTCCTGCGGCTGAATAAAACTAGACACAGTTTCCATTAGGTAGGCCTGCCGCGAGGTCACGCAGTTTCAACTGGTGTAGTCTACATCGTCGGTATCCCTACGTTCCAGGCTGCTATACAGACCTACTTAGAACCCGCTGTTCTATGACAGGTCGCGTACTTCAACTCTGTCCTATAGGCGTTCTCGCAGGCTCTACAGTTCCACACCAGTTATAGGCCTACTCAGGTATCGTGGATTCGGTATTCTACCGACCCCTAGGTCTATATCGCCGACAGACATAGGCATAGGCCTTGATATAAGTTACTCATCTTCTGGCATCGCAGATCCCGCTTTCTAGTCTATATGGAAGATTTCAGTGGCGCTTATCACCGGGCAGCGTTTTGCACCACGAACAAGACAGTCTGGAGCAGATACATGAATACAGTAATCGTGTCAATACCTCCGGCTTATAGCCCGGATCAGTATTACAATCACGATTCCCCGCACTGCATTCACCGACTGCCAGGCAGGGATTGAACGGATACCAATTTTAAAGTCTTCGATTTGACTCGGCCGGGAGTCGAACCCGGAACCTCCCAATCAGAAGGCGAACAGTCTAAACCCTCGGCCAATTGAACTGTATTGACCTCTTTTATCTCACTGTGTGTTTGTCTTTTCAGACTATAAAACAATTTTCCTACATATTCAGTGCTACAACAGTTTTCTTAACGATGGTTGCAGATCAAGAAGGTTGGTCGCCCGCCCTCAGAATATAGCAACGGGCCGATTTTTGTTTTATCGGTTTCGACTGCGTGGAGTAAGGAAATCAAAATTGGATAAGGGCATCGACCACATGAAGGGGCGGAGCTGCGAAAGCTTGTAGATTATATTCCAATAAACTGGACTGGGCGTTCTCGTGGAAGTGCAGAGAGTCGTGGTTGTCATAGTGATCCGAGCTATAAGCCCGAAGTATTGACACGTATACCGTGAATATGGACCTGGCGTAAATGACCTTTGTAGTTAAAAAACGCCATCACTTCCAAATAAACAGACTGGATGTTAAATCAGTGGTGACTATATCTGTGGTGACAAACCTTGTTCTGTCTGTCTGTGTGACGATACTCGACATGTTCTAGATTCCCATCTCTCGCGTATTGACTCTGCATGCCACGCTTAAATTTGTAGAAGAAGGCGTATAGGCTACTATTTGGATCGTCCACCATTGGCTCCACTATTTTTCGTAGCATGGATCCTTTTCTTTGCTATGCAAGTGATCGAAACTTTGTCTTTTCATTTTAGCAGGAGCACCATCTGCAGCAACAAAGGCAGCATCTACAGCAGCAACGGCAGCAGTGTCAGCAGTTGAGACAGTTGATGAATGTTGTTTGACCTGCCAGGCATGTGCTTTGGGTAAGTGCCGAGGTGAAATACACATCATTCTACAAGAGTCAAGGCGTAACACCGTTCAGTTGGCCGAGTGGTTTAGACTGTCCGCCTTCTGATCGGGAGGTTCCGGTTTGATTCCCGACCGAGTCAAACCATAGACTTGGAAATTGGTGGACCGACCTATCCGTTGTGGCTCAGCTTGGTCGTGCAAGCTTCATGACCTTAGTAGGGTGAAAAAGCTTTCTGTAGATATTGCAATATAGCCTATATATAATAGCCGAAGTCAACGAACGACGTCGATATAGACCCGGCCCCGATACCGATCCTTAATCAACCGGAAGCCTGAAGATTTCTTCCCTCATTTTAGGGACGTGTATTGCCCTCTTGTTCGCTTGCTCGTGTGTTTAAGACGGGCAGAGCAAAATTCAACGGATCATCGTAAAAAGATGTCTTTCATGGAAATAATTTGAAAATAAAACTATTTGCAGCAAAGTCTGTCGAGTTTTTGGGTCTTAAGCGACGTCATTTTTATCGATTGCGAAGTTTTGTGATTCGCCCAAATTGACGGGTTCCCACGTTGTGACGTCACGTCAGTATATCGAAATGACAAATTCCTATATATAGGCCTACTCATCTCATATGGGGAGTGATTGTAGCGATTTTGCTCGATTACTGGCCTATCTAAATTCAGATAAATTTCAAGGCCAATTCTGGTGGTTAATTTCAAAGCTACTCTCTAGTGAAGTCGAAGCATGGGTCAATCGTTCACCCGAATTGAGTGGTTCCCACGCTGTAACGTCATTATCTTTGGCGAAATGGCTTATTGGTGATCATATGGGCCGATTCTGTTCAAATATGGATGCAGGCCTATACTGCCGAGTCTTAATTCAGGGTAATTTCAAAGCTGGTCTCTGGTGGAGTCCAAACATCCGTCAATCGTTCGCCGAATTGAGTGGTTCCCACGCTGTGACGTCACATCTGTACCGAAAATCCGCATACTAATAATCTGAAAAAAGTAATGTTCCCCTCGCTTTTGATGTGTTTCCCCCAAACACCTATATTGTGCTGCGATTCTGCTAGCTTCACAGTTCTGGAATTTGCATCTCTGCAGCCTGAGGTGAGGGCAAAGGGTAGTCATTACTCAGGCAGTGTGAGTGCAGGTTAGATGTCTCTATGTGTCAGTTTACTTGGTTATTGAGGCTGTTAGGGCGTTCGTGGGGTTATGTCGGCGTCTTCATAAACTTGCAACATGATAATTTGAAGTTTATTTGTGTTTTGAATAATGCTGTATAGACTACAGCGTATAATAGGGCTGCTGAAAATGGCTACGCTAGCGTTTGTTGTTTTGGAAAACAAAGAGGAACTGATTGCTGAACTCCGCGAGCAATTTAAAGCAAAGTACATTGGTAGGAAAACCGAATGTTTTATTTACTTTTCTGCTACTCCTTGTGCAATGGCGTATTTCTGGAACGCGTTCCGTGCGGGAGGCTGAAAATCCGTGAGGAATTAGCAGCTGTATGGTGCGGAAAAATTGACATTTGTTCGTCTTTGGTGTGGAAAATTCGACTTCTGGTGCGCAAAAATTCACCTAACAACCCAATTCAGTTAATCCAGTGCTCACAGCCCACTGTGGAATCCACATTCACTGCACAACCAAGATATTTTTGGCCCCAAGAGGTTGGCACACCTGCGCACTTGAAGTGCTGAAGGTTTTAGAGCAATAACAGCATTAATGACCAAGGGTCCTTCAGGGTTTAGACAATCCTTAGCTGAATGGGCATTAACATACCGGCCTTTTTAACCTCAGGTGTGGGAATCTTAAGTAATATGCTCTTCTTACACTAAGATCAAGCGTCACCAAAGCTTGCAAAATTTGACGAACGAGACGTGAATAGAATTTTTAACGATGATCTCTACGCATTATCGTTTCTTAACTGGAAGAAAGGAGTGATGAAAGACTCATTGGATATGGTTGCGCAGGTTTTGGAATGGAGAAAAGAGAACAACATGGGAGGTGAGCGGAGCTGGTAATACTTTGATAAAAGCTACAGAAATAACCTTGGAAGTATGATATTGAATTAATTCGAGTCGTTTTTCGGAAAACCTTGAGTAGGCTCCGTTTTTTTGCTCTTCAGACTGTGAGAGACAGGATTTAATGGCTACCGCCTTGGACCAATACGTCAACAACTCGGTCGAGTCGAGTGCCATTAACTCTCTAGTTTTCTGATGATATTTACTGTCTGTGGTATTTCAGATATTTCTGTTGACGTTGTTGGCACAGAGTTTATTAAACGAGGCATCTGTTACATTCATGGACGTGGGATCGATGGAAAGAGAATAAGTAAGCTGAGCATGGATGATTAGCTTCAGTCAGTCACTCACTTTCGTCCAACACCGGCTCCACTATATATTCTTTAAGAAATTCTCATACAAATTTCTTTGTTGACAGTGTGCAGCGTGGGTCGTTTACAAACGAAGAACGATAAAGAAAAAGTGCGGAAATTGTTGATGCTGTGGCTCGAGCGTCTTCAACGAACCGAACCTGGTCAACATATCACTTTCATTCTGGATACGTACAAAACTGCAATGTCAAACGTCGATTTAGGAATGATTCGCTTCATCATCGACTCTTTCTCGACGTATTTCCCAGATCTACTCGGTAAGCACACTGTCATACGGTACCCCTTTCTGTAAAAACGTCAGGAGCGTGTCATCTTATGCCTCGCTGCTATGGCAACCGCACGATATTGACTATAGTGCTTTAGACAAATTGAATTGATTCTCTCTCTCTCTCTCTCTCTCTTATGTAATGGTACCTAAAATGCATAGGGGAATTGAAATTTGTCGAAACTCCTGTGCCAAACTGCCCCGTTGAAATTTTTTCATAAGTTTACAGTATGTCCTTGAAATCATCTATCAAGTATAATATTATATTTCAGAAAGAATAATCATTTTGGACATGCCATGGATTATGAACGGTTCGTCTTTCTTTCAGTTTTATAGTAACTACATGAGACGATCAATAGAATAAAAGTACTAGATGGGTTGAGGATAAATTTTTAGCGATCCTTTTCTGTTAGGAGATCGTTAATTTTAATGAGTGATGGTGAGCACAGATTCATTATGAAAGAGTTGCGGACAGTTTTTACGAGAATTTTATTTGTTTTTCGTGAGGATAGTTGCGTGGTTTTTTAAATTGATTAAAGGTTAACCTGGTCTTGTTCGTGTACATAAGAGCCAATTTACAATATTGTAGCATACTGCAATTGCTTTCTGCGGCCACTTATTGACCCACACCCATAAGAGGAAGCTGGAGGGGGTGGGGGTTGGTTGCTGAAATGTTGAATAAATAAGAAATTCCAAATCTATTTTTGAGGTCTGTAAATATCTCTGCTCCTTCATCAGGTGAAGATCAAGCGAATTTTCTTTCTATATATCTATTTATAGATATATTCTATTTATATTCCTTTTTACAGCAATCTGGAAAGTAGTGAAACAATGGATGAGCGAAGAGCAGAGAAGTCGAGTGGTTTTCTGCAGCCGACAAGAACTCGGAAAATTTGTCGAAAAAGACCAACTCCCAGAAGCAATGAACGGGACGGTAAGTTGTAAATTAGTGCAGAATATACCGGTTGTGCGGCCGATGGCGGACAATCAATAGATATCGTTATCTTCACGCAATGAAGGAGTTGAGCTCCGAAAGCTTGTGAATAATGTTATAATTCTCAATAAACCAAGGCTGGACATTAAAATCTTTTGCCTCCAGTCCAGGATATTGAAATATACCTCACAGGCATTTAGAGATCCACCCTACTATAGTAATATATCGAATAATTCACCACAGATTTTATGTTCAGTCCAGTTAATTGAAATATAATTCACAAACTGTCAGAGCATAACCCTACTATAGTAATAGATAGAATAAGTCACCAGAGATTTTATCTCTAGCCCACTTTATTGGGATAGGTAGTGAACATAAGCTTAATAATTCATATGATTGTAATTATTTAAATAGTTCATTGTTTACATTAAACTGATGTTTGAACGCGGAAATTGATCTAAATAGTCTAACATCCTCTTTCCGTTGCTGGAGAATTTCCTTGTTTATCGCACCTGTCACTGTTTGATTGAAATTTGATCCGATAAATAGATTGAAAATAAAAATAAATTTAACATCTATATACTTCTTTCTCTCTTTCCCTCCCTCTCTCTCTCTATCTCTCTCTCTCTTGGAGTTAAAAGATATCAATTTTTAACACCGCATGATATTCGCAGTCGGATTGGACTTTCTCTTTCCCACCGTTTCCAGACGATCTCAGCCAGAAGTTTGACTTCAAAGACGACCCGATGAACTTCAGTGAAAATAGAGGTGAGAATCTGAATTCTGTGTGAATTTAACAAAGAGAGAGAGAGAGAGATTAAGTTGGCAGCCACAATAATAGACAGCAGTAATGTCACCACGAATATAACATCTTGCTTCAGTTTATTTGGAAACAACTTCACAAGCTTTACGAATTTAACAAAAAGAGGGAGAGAGAGAGAGATTATTTTCCGATCATGGATCGGCAATATATACATAGAAGTACAATGTCACTAGGAATTTTGGTGTCTAGCCTCAGAGTTCTCCTTCATCACCGGATGTTCTCTGACAGCTTTGATTTATTGAAAATATTCTGAGGCTGGATGTTAACTCATTGTTACTTTATACTTTCGTCCGTCCGTCCGATAACTTCAGATGATTGTCGGCCGTGCTTGAGTTGTTGAGTACAGTCTGATGTCTCCTGTGATTTAGGTCGTGATGATGGTGGAGCGTCTCGTAGTTGACTAACCGCTTTTCAAGAACCTTTAGTTTGTGACAGTAGCATTGGTGTGGGTAAGAGATCACTTGCACGAATAGAGATGCTTGCGCAGAGTTTGTAGCTTTCTAGAGACTAGGGCTTTGGGGCTGGGAAATATTTGGTACCGTACTACTCAAACTCTAGCTACAGAGCTTTCAGTCTTTCTGCTCCTGCTCTGTAACCGCTCTGTTCTTTGCTATCCTGGCTTTTCTACTCTAGAGCCGTGGCATTTCTTACGCCAGCTCCTTCTGACCCGTGGCATATCCAGCACTTGCTCCTACGTCGCGGTCGATGGCATTTCCGACTCCAGTTCTTTTTACAGAGCTGGTGGCATTTCCTTCACCGGCTCCTACTTTGTAGCCAATGGCATTTCTTACTCTGGCTCCTATTCCAGAGCTGTGGCATTTCCTGCTCGGCATACTCCAAAGCCTATGGCGTTTCCAAGGCCGTGGCATTTCCTGCGCCATCACCTACTCCAGCTCCGAAGCCTTGCTAGAGAGTGTTAGATGCTTTTTGTTGTTGATAATAATTCTTTATATTTTGGCGGCTAACTAACCTCTATATATAGTAAAAAATATTCTGTTCTGAGTGAGACACCTCTCTATAAGTATTTGTATTTGTGGTGGATTTTGGAGATTGCTATTACTAACAACTAAGTTTGGATGCTTTAGCACAGGGGTCGGCAACCTTTTCAGTTTCGCGGGCCGCATCAATCAAATCGATGAGCCCGCGGGCCGCGCATGTCGCCGATCGTGAAAAGATATTGAATGTACATGGGGCAAATGTTGTTAGCCAGGTTCGGTAAATAGTGGAGGTTCGAATGCCTCGTAGGTTATCGTTAGAAATGCCGACAAAGGAATAACTGCTAACAAGTAAGTTTGGATGCTTTAGCAGATATTATATCTCAGCCATGGCTGGTCTTGAACCCGTACAAATAGGGAAGGATTGTCACACAGGAAAGGAATCCAGGGTGAAAATCATTGCCAAATTGATCCTCTGTGAGCTGTGACTACCAACAAATAGAACAGTGTGAAATAGGGTGGGTTTGGGAAGGAAGGGGCACCCCGAATAAGAAAATATTAATAAGTCATGAGAGATTTGATCTGCTAATGTCACCAACTAATAGAATATAGTTGAAAGAGAGAGATAGAGAGACAGAGGGGGAGGTTGAAAACTGTAGTTCAATACAGTAGTTGATTGAATAATTCATAGCGACTGTGGCCAGTAGATTAGAGAGTCTAACCGTAACTTTAACGCCCAACCCGACCAAATTAAAATATCGAAAATTTAATTTACAAGACTTCTCAAACTCTACTCATTTACCAGGTGACGATTTTCTGAGTTTTTTACTATTCTCAGGAACTTTAGATAATGAAAATGACTTGATTAAAGATTTCGGCGAACCGGAAGCGTCAGGGAATGAAGCCATTGCTCCGTCACCTACACCAAATTCAGAGCAAAAGAACGGCTCGGTGCCACAATCAGGATCGTCGCCTAAAGAAGACATAGAAATTAATGTAAGTGGAGTTGTTAGTGCAGTGATTGACCCACTAAGTTATTTAATAGTTTAGTCTGGGGTTAATGCCCAGGGGCAGTAGCCGATAGCTAGCTTCTATAAAACCATGAAATATTGTAGTTTTATCCCTCCCTAGAATGTAAGTGACCTCCTAGTGTCAACCACCATACCCTTTCATCTCGGATTAAAAGCCCTGGTTACCGCATCCCAGGGGCAGAACCAGGTGAATGGGGTAATCGCCTCCCTGTACAATAAGTAGCTGCAGCCAAGCCTCCCCCAAAACACCTTCTAGTTATTACAGTTTTATCCCTCCCATGGTATCTGTAGCTTCACAGTGCAATTTGAGTGGTGTGGTCTCTGTATGCCTGACTTGATACTCAATTGTGTTCCTTGTGTTCCTCCTTCCAGCCGCGACTTCTCAACCCGATAAAACGGTGAACAAAGTAGGCTAATGTGCCTTTATATTCAGGATGATGAACCCGGTACTAGCTCTTCCTTTTCCGTTTCTACAACTCCTACAGAGAGCATAGCTGCTGATTCGAGAAGGTACCAGTAGAGAAATTGTGTGTGCCCTACTATATACATTACTAACATTTATGGTGAATATAATATACCGTCATGGATGGGTGATCAGCAAACGGATGGTGTGTTTTGGCATGGATTTACTAACATTTATGGTGAATGCAATATACCGTCATGGATGGGTGATCAGCAAACGGATGGTGTGTTTTGGCATGGATTTACTAACATTTATGGTGAATGCAATATACCTTGGTGGGTGTGGGTGGTGTGTTTTGGTGGTTTTTTTTGGTGTGTTCTTACTTATAACTGTTAAAGGCCGTTCGGATCCACCATGGCAGTGCTATGAGTCACCGGCCCCCGACCTGTAATCTCAACAGACTGACAGATTTTTATACGTAATTTTTTTTTCAGGCCGTCGGAGACAAGACGTCATTCTACGAAAGAAGTAAAACGAAACTCTTCGTCTTCGCGTTTTCCCGACCGTAAAGGTTCGCTCAGTTTGTTTCTTCTTCTTTCTGGTTCATGCTACCGTGGCTGTACGAAAATGGGCCTTGATCAGAATAATCTCACGAAATCAAATCTCTTTTCTTAACAGGTCAAGGAGAGCTTCGACGTAGGCATACTTCTGATTCTTTACAGAAACAATCAACAATCCCGCCTAATGTCTCATTTAAAAGTTTGGCTCCGATTCAACACAATGGTGAGTGTAATACTTTTTAATACAAAAAATAATGAAAAATAGTGGAGCCGATGGCGGACGATTCAAATAGTAATAAATATAATAAGTCACCACAGATTTAATGTCCAGTCCAGTTTATTGGAATATAATTCACAAGATTTCGGAACTCCACCCTACTATAGTATTAGATAGAATAGGTCACCACAGATTTAGCGTCCAGTCCAGTTTATTAAAATTTAATTCACAAGCTTTCGGAGCTCCACCCATCTGTGGTGACTTATTATTTTTATACTTACTAATGTAATAATGTATCAGTTCTTCCTCCCTCCTGACAATAATACTACTCTACCCGGAACAATGAAGCCCACAGTTCAGTTTGAACGCGAGTAGAAGTATGGTGAATAAGATCAAATCTTCCCTATAGCGCCTTATAGATGTCTGCAAATCTACAATGTGTGCTGATATTCAATATCTTTTTTCAGGAGATTTCGAAGCAGTACCGACTTCAGCAGGAGACAGTAGGAATGCTACAGATACATACTTAGATGAAATAGCACTTGGGAAACTTCTTGTTATGAGGTTCGAACTTAGACTGTTAATTTAACTCAATCTCTCTCTCCTACCCCATTTTCTTCGACCAAATATGGGAGTTTTTTTCCCCCATTTTCAACCCTGTTAATCCAAGTCTTACCATGCTCACCCATTGATTTATATACGATCAGGGTTTCCTCAGCAGAGGTTGAGCTTAGATGTTACTGATCTTTCATAGTGGATGTCCTCCCGATTTCAACGCCCCATCTCTTTTGGGTCCACCACAGAACGGAGATCGATGATTTGGGGCACTGACAAGTATCCGAACCAATCTGGCAAATGACAATCTGACGAACTCTCCCTCCGGTTCACTTTTGACCAAAAGGGCCAATTGTGGAAATTTGCATTTTTCGTCTCCTTTTTCAGCCCTGTATCAGCACTTACATTCAAGCTCGTAAATGATCGTTACGAAACTTTCATCAACATTCGAAACCCGAATCAACCTGATGACGATGCCACAAGATGTGTAAATGTCGCTTTTAAAATCAAAACGACGTCTCCCGAGAAGTATCATGTCAAACCTAGTCTTGGATTCATCGCCCCTGGTGAGTGTTGCTCCATCTCAAATGAATTTCTACTTACAGAGATGGGCTCGGCCTGCTTCATGTAATGGTAGGGTTCCAGTCCGAAGACAGGATCGTACCAAAGATTATCACCTTCAGCTAGATGGCCAGCGCAGCGCATCGAGGTGGGGGTGGCTGACTTCGATAGCCAACCAGCTCCTTCAGTGCGTGTAGTGTGAGTGTAGTCTACATGTAAATGCAGCAAAAATCAAATCGGGGACACAAATAGACAAAGTCCTTACCCTTAGAGTTTTCTTTGTCCATGTACGAGTCTGTCCAGCGTCGGCTTCACTACCCTTCTGGAACAGAATTATTAGTCAATTCTGGAAATTCATAATTTGATGAAACTTTTTTAATTTTCAGGAGAATCGTTGGATATTCGTATCTACATCGAAAAAGGTCATGAATCACGGATGTCGCTCGATCGATTTCTTTTGCTGTACAAGAATATCTCTTTTGAAGAAGGAGAGCGACCGTCTCATAGTGACATGGTTAAGTTTTGGAGAAAACAAACAGATAAGAAATCCCATTCTGAACACAGGTATGTTGGCTGGTTAGTGAATGCGTTGGCCAGTCTTATTCTTTCGTTTAGCATTTTTGGAAGTCTTTTTGTCGAACTAGACGCCAGGGCAACTGTACAGCAGCCACTGCATGGTGGGCTTCAGACCAGCAGTCCACTGGGGAGCGGCTTGTCCAGGTTCTTCAGACCAGCAGTCCACACGGCGCCGTAATGGTGGTCGTCGGTTTGCTCCTTTGCACCACGTTCGCACTGGTCGCAAGACTGCACCTGTGGAGGGCCAACCTGAAGTATCCCACCTCTGTTCTAAAAGGATTAAGAGGTTGCAGTTTATGCCTGCGATACAGTATACCTATTCTGCCTTGAATCTATTTTCTCTCTCATTCTGAATAGAGGTATATCAAAATCCACCTTTCGATAGGTCTGTCCATTTATCCGTAATTCTGTACATCAGGGTTGTACTAAAACAACATTTTTCTCAAGACTTTTGTCAACAAAGTCTAAATATGTCAAGTTCAGTAAAAAAAACACTCCTTACCATATTTTAGCCCGTATGGTTCAGTGATTGTCTAGCGTAGAGACTTTGAAATTTTGTGTGAAGTTACCAAAGTAGGGTGATTTTGACAATTTCAGTCTAAGGATATTTTATATTTGAAGCCATTAATTTCAACATTTTTAGCCGCAGCACCTGCTTTGCATACTGTCTATCATACCCACTTTCACCTCTGTCATCACCACATGAGGTTACATAGATGCAGTTGCGGTTGAAAGAAATTGAACGCACGTTCGATAAACGAACTCACAGAAAATGAAAATGATCTTTGAACTTTCCAGGAAGTGAATATATTTTCAATCCTAGACACGGCAATTTCGGCATTTTTTTTTTTTCTATAACATAACTACTCAAGCTTGGTTTCAGGGTCAGAGTTCGTCTCGAAGGCACTGCTGGTTCAGAGGTACAGAGACAAAGATCGGAGACTAAAATACCCAACGGGACTCTTCCTAAAGAGGCAAGTGGTGATAGGTGGGGACTGCAAAACAACCACTGCTTCCTAGGCTCAAACCGGTTTAATCTGGTTTATTCAAAAGTAGCCACCTGACACTGAAAATCCAAGTCTCGACCCATTCCTAATTGGCATGCTTACATCATATGCGTGTAAGGTTTGTTCATATTTTGTCGGCCGATGCATACCAACTCGCAAAATTGAAATCCTCCAGTCTTGACCAGTCTAAAGCGTTGGCTCAATCCGCTTGCAGCCACCGGATACTGCAGTACTGCAAGGCCAAATTTATGGTGAGAGATCATTTGTATGCTTTGAATTTTTAGGCTGTTCCATCACAGTCGTCTTCCATTGGACTTTTCGGAGAATCGACATCTCCAGACGGCGCGCCATCACAATTACAGCAACAAATTGCAATGCTGAATAACAAGGTGAGGAAAAGAAGTTTTTTTTGTCCTTTGTTTTTGCTGCATTTACACTGACTCACATGAGACACACACACACACGCGCACGTGGTACTGGTGCATGTGCATGATGCGCACGGACACACACACACACACTGCGCATGCATATGTAAGCCATGCAGGCTGGACATCGGACAAGGAGGTGCTGAACGAGCCGGACGGCTATCGAAGTCAAGCGCCATCCTCCCGCACTATCCTCAAATACACGTTGGTCGTTGGAAGTTACGGATGCCGTTCCTAACATCTTTGGAATGTTGTGACCTTGGGGTTTGAACCTGAGACCAACCAGTTTTGTGGCTAAGGACTCACCATTGCACCGAGACATTACCCATTATGCTGGGTGTCCTTTCTGCCCCAAACAGTCCTTGTAGGCCTATGTGGCACCAAATCTGCTTGGCATCAATTGTGTGGTCAGCTTCAGTCTGGATTAACCACCTACCACTACACCACAAAGCCGACAAAAATAAATAGTCATGGTTGATGTGAAACCCACTTTACTATAAACCAGTCAATGACCTTCCATTACACCTTGAAGCCGGAAAATATAGTGACTTCTAAATATTCATGGCGCACATTCAACCAAAAAAAAATTGTCGTACATCGAAATATTTCTTGATTCAGGTTATTCGACTAGAAAGTGACAGTCGATGGATAAGGCGTCGTCTTCGTCACACGATGGGGTTGTTGTTTATCGTCATTGTGTTACTATTAATATTACTAAAAGAATTGTTAGTTCTATCTGGTCGAGTATCACAATCGGTATCATTATAATATAATAATAATTTTTGTGCGCCACCAAGTGTTGAGTAATGTTAAATTTTGTGTATCTGTTATGTTTGAACGCAACCGCCTGTTTCTAATTGCAATGAAGAATTGTCACGATATCAATAAAGTATTGGACCATTCAGAGGCAGGGAGCTGGGCACTGCTCTGACACCTTTGCATTTTGGGGCCCTTTATTCTCAAAATTGTGTAATTAATGAAGCTAAATATTATTTTGGGGGCCCACTGACATGGAAGGACCCCAGTTTTGTTGCTAGTAGTGTTAAGGGGGACCAGTGATGTAATTTCAAAATTAATTGGAGTGACCTCAAAATTTCTGTCCCTGTGCCCCAGCTGCCGTGGATATGCAGTAGTCAGGGGTCAACCAACTTTTATCAAGACTGATGTTCGGTATCAGTATTGGTCGTTAGTCAAGTGAATAAGTCGATATTGTATATCGGCCTAAATTAACTGATAATAAAACCAAGGCGGATATTCGTTAATTTTGATTATTGATAATAGCCATCAGTCGACAAAAGCGCCAAATAACGTGTCTGCCTTGAAATAAATTTAATATCGGTTGAAGTCTAATACATGATACTTACAGTAAGAAGTGTGGAGACTTATACTCTCGTATCTAAGTAACGTCACACGTGACTTCAAAATCCTTTAGGCCCATTTTGCTTTGAGTACAAATATCTACCTATCCGTCTGTAACAGTGAGAACGTTCCGTATATAATATATATTTCTCTACATCCGATGTTGCTAGGGAAACAAAACTATTTGCGATACGATACTATTAATTTTTTGTCAATTTTCATTTTCATTGTCAGCTACTTTAATTGCAAATGTGAAAGAGTGTATTGCATGAATTGGAAGTGAAGAATCGTCACCTTAGCTTCGTTGCTGGGGGCACCAGGTGTTGGTCTGACCCTTTACATTATAACACTAGCAGAAAGTGGCGGCTGCGCTTTGACGCGGAATTACAATGAGACAAACAAACAAAAGAGGTGCAGCAATTATTCCTAATTTGTTGAATTGTCTTCTACTTGAAAATTCCGTTGAGTACCTCCTTGTGATGAAGGATGAAGCTACTGTGACGATCGGTCATTAATCTCCGATTATATTTTGTAATCTTTGATTAGCAGGTCCACGATTATATTTAATAGGAGGTTAGGCAATTACTTATCGTGGATTAACTAATCACGGATTTGTACTTGATGTGAAATTGTTGCCTGGTTATTCGTCTGTATTGGTGTTTTCAATTGACATTCCCAAATTCTCAGTGCGAGTTTTGTAGAACTTTTGAGTATGTCCAGTATCAAGATCGGAAAGTCCTTGGTTAGGCCTAATTGGAGTGGGCTATATCGTGTATCGGCTTCTATCGAGACCGCACCAGCCAGGGAGGATTTCGACAAAAGTCTAGCTTCAAATTACTTTCTCACCAGCATGTCACGTGCTCTTTCGTGTTGCAGAGATGTTAGTTAGCGACTTGTATTCTAAATGCTCGTCAGGTTTTCTCCTTGCGAATACGATAGTAGGGTGCCCTGACAAGCCCAAGACGTCGTGCGCATCTCGTTGCTCGTTAGTTAGACATAGGAGTGCTGCAAAGAAGTAATGCGGACTTACCGAAGAGTTGGGTCTCCAACCCGACCATTATCGCACTTTCTATGGCAATGATGCTCCATGGTCTCCCGATTCGCGCCGCTCCATTTGCCACCTGATTGAATGCTTCAGTGGTTCGTGCAGCTGTTCTGCAACATGTAAACAAACTTTGCGACTCCGGTTGGTCGACGGCCTGGACTTGATCGATACGAAACGGAATTTGAGAGCTGTGCGTGATCGTCAAGAGAGGCAAGTCGAGATAGATATTGAGCGAGTAAATGAAGTATGTTTGCTTGTTCTTTGATAGACTGAGTCACCATAGATTTAACATAGTTTGGAGGGGGCCAAGTGCAGTTTATTGGAATACTGGTACCTCAAGCTTTCCTCTGTCGTTTGCCGGGTCTATAAACCAGTTGTCTGTTCACAACCTACACCTTTTTGAAGTGAAGTATACGAAGATAAGTTCATGGACTTTCTTGGTAAGATTTCTAACAACGGTATTAGTTTGAGACGTCTTGTAATCTTTAAGGGAATTTTTTTTCGCTATACTAATTCCGGAGCAGAGCTCAAGTTCATCGGACATTTCGTCCGAATAGTCAATGTAGTGTAGCATTGAGTCAAGCCAAGGGGTCAAACCTTACCGGCAGGCTTTGGTGTAGTGGTAGGCTGTCGGCCACGAAACTGGAAGGTCTCGAGTTCTAATCCCGAGACTGCATTATAACAAAGATGTTTAAAAAATGGTATCCGTAGCTTCCTAGGTGGCCAACGCGTTGGGGTTAGTGAAGAGTGGGGAAGCTTGACTTCGATAGACTCCCGGCTCCTTCAGTGTCTCCTTGTCCGGCCTGCAGGTGTCCACTGTTTGACATGTAGCCTGGTCCAATTGTATGAAATCTTCAAGGCAGGAAGCCTGAAAGTTAAATCAGTGGTGTCAATTTCTTGATCTCTGGCCAGTCGTCTGCAATCATCCTCATCATTTTACTTTGTTGAAGGTATTTACATCTATGGGTGCCTCTGCTCCTTCATTACAATCCATGGACTTGAGGATTCCTGTGCAGGATCAGCTCAGAAGCCGCTTATCATTGGACACCGTGGGAGCCCTGGTATGTTGCCAGAACATACTGTTGAAGGATATAAGCTTGCTATTGATCAAGGTGCCGACGTGATAGAATGTGATGTTGCTGTCAGTAAGGTATACTAACGTGTAAGATATGTGTCTTTGTTTATTCTTTTCCAAAAATATTCTCCAACTACGCAGGATTTGAAGCTTCTGTGCACTCATGAATCTTGGTTGAATACGACGACAGACGTTCGTTTTCGTAAAGAATTTCTAGACCGTGTACGAACTTACTATGTCCCGGCAAAAGATTTCTACAAAACAGATTGGTTCACTATCGACTTCACCCTTGCGGAACTCCTCACTTTAAAAAGGGTACGTGGTATTTTTGTTGCATAGATTCTCCTTACCTGTCGATCTCGACTTTGTAAGATTGATATGAACTTGGATTAGGCTTGGATATGAAAAAACACTAGCTTTGGTGTGAGTTTGTGACCCAGGTACGAACATGGCGACGGTTCGATCCGAACACAAGGCGAATGAATTTAGGAAAATTTTCTTCCTGAATCAAGCTAGAGCACTGAGTGTATATAACCGGTACATGTGACTGACTCGCCTTGCATTTTGTCATGTAACTCCACCAAATAGAGACTAATTTTAAGGCCCCATGGCCCCTTGTGATCACCCTGTCGTTACCGGAATTTTTGTTTTTCCTATCTGAGGTAAGATAGATTTGTCTGTCTTTCATAGAGTAGTATACCATTCCTAGTCACAATGTAAACCGTCATTTACTGTGGTGACCTTGATTAGGATGCCAACTGATGACTGAACTCAATATTATGTCTTTCAGGTTCAAGTTTATCCTTTCCGGAACCATGCATTCGACAAAAAATTCGGCATGGCATCATTTGACAATTACGTCGCAGTCGCAAAAAATTCATCGAGAACTATCATGATTTACGTAGAAACAAAAAATCCTGCCTTTTTCAACAATTATTTACAAAAATTTAACACAAATATGGAAGATTTATTACTAAAACAGCTCGTTAAACATGGATACACCAACCCAAACTCATCAGCATTCATAGAGTCCTTTAGTATACAAAGCCTGGAATATATGTCACGGTTCACTGATTTACCTCTAGTCTACTTAACAGAGAATGCGACAAGTAGCAATTTCATGAAGTATATTTCGAGTTTCATTTCCGTTATCTGTCCGAACAAAAATTTTCTAATTGAAATTGATCCCATCACAAATACTGTAATCAGGAAGACTGACTTTATCAAGAGAGCAAGGAGTTACGGGCTGCAGGTGAGTCAATTATACTTATTATTTATATATTATTAATATATATTTTGGCGTAATTTTGTTAATAAAAGCCTATGTTTGGTTCTCAATGGCTATTGTAAAGAAGATTCCAGACCGATTTAAACGTCCAGCTACAGATTGTTGAGAATTATAACATTCACAAGCTTTCAGAGCTCCGTTCTTTTATGATATCTATTGATAGTCTGCCGTCTGCTCCACTGTATTTTTCAATATTGTCTCTCAACGCGCTTTGGAGTTCTATCGTTGGTACTACCTTGCGTATTGGTTCTGTGCATGCCATATTTTTTGACATATGAAAGAGAGAGAGAGAGAGAGAGAGAGAGAGAGAGAGGCATATATTTATTTGTCAACCAGCAAAGAAAAAGAGAGAACCAGTATGGATAGGGGCCGGCGATGTAACCATAAATGGTATGTCGAGTCATGCCCTTAAAGGTCCAACTTTGCAATTAAAATTCAGTAATAAAACTCAGGGATACATTGCTACTATTTTGGTGAAAAAATATTAAACATTGACCCTGACTGACATAATATTTTTCATTGTGTTCTAGATTCATTGCTTTACGTTTCGAAATGAGAACCAATTTCTTGCGTTCGATTATGGAGCGGATCCATACAGGGAATACAAGATGTTTGTTGAGCTTGGAGTTGATGGGATGTTCACAGACTTTCCTTGGTCGCTACATAACTTTCTTTCAAACCAAGGACAATCAGAATGGATATGATAAGATTATGATATTATGAACGCAGTCAGCATCGAAAAAAAAAGGGGGGGGTGTTCCAACTTGAGATGTACCCTTTATTAATTAAATAGGCAATTTTCGTGAACATCGTTTTTTCACGGGTCTTTACTGAGCTCATGAGGAGCACAGTGCTCAAGGGAAACACTGTACCGAGGGACGCAGCCAGTAATGGGGTTTACTGATTTACAAATTGAAAGTTCGGCCGATGAGAAATGTCGAAAACGAGACGAGAGTGAGAAAGGCAGCTTTTTGTCATGCCTCTCTCGTTTTATAAAAAACTGTACGAACATTCGAGGTCACTTTAGAATAAAAATCCACCTAACATTTCTAAGCATTGGTGGTTCAGTGGTAGAATTCTCGCCTGCCACGCGGGAGGCCCGGGTTCGATTCCCGGCCAATGCATATTTTGCCTGTTCCAGTCTCATTTATTCCTATCATATATCGTTTTGCTCGCATAAGTGGTATTTTTGAACGCTTTACAACAGTAGGGATATAGACACAATACCCAATACTTGCGAATAACAAGTTGGATCGGCCATTTTGACGTAACGAGGTCTCTGTTATGCTCGTGGAAAACAGTGCTCGACTTAAGTTTCTTCGTGGTACAGAACTTGAATATACTAAGCAGCACCACATTCATGGCTACAAAAACAAATATCTTGCGCATTCCAGCGCTGTTTTTACCACCAGGAAACTGCTGTCAGCTATTCATAAGGACGCCCTACCCACCCATCAGCAAAATATTGTTCGACTTATGAGAATCTAAACGAACGTCCGGTTAGGAATTTTGTTCGAATTCTGTACCATCTATTTAATACCTATTCTAAACCTTGTTGATCTTTACATCCCTGGCTATTGTGCAAGTAACGTTCTTTCGATGATTTTGTAGACGTTTGAAAGATAATTAAGCTCGTCGGGGATGTAGCTCAAGTGGTAGAGCGCTCGCTTAGCATGTGAGAGGTACCGGGATCGATACCCGGCATCTCCAAAATTTTCAAATTTATTTATAAACATTTTAATATACGCCTCTAATGCTCAATTTCAATCTTCACACACCGAAAAGCGTTACATCTAAAATAGACCATTAGTATTTGCCTATTTGAATTGATATGCCTATTGGCCTACATTTTACTACACATTTACCGCCACATTTCGTCTACGCTGACCTATATGGCCTATATATATATATATGGCCTAGATTCACGAAATATGTGTTCCTAAAATGATAAAATCAAACAGTAAGCAGCCAATACTGTTATCAAATATTCTTAAAGTCCTATTAACTGTACAAATGTTGTGCTGAAAAGTCTTGAACAAATATAAAGTGAGCGCGTCTTTCGTATCGTAACATTTCTGTGTATCCTGCGTCGAGGGGGTGTAGCTCAGTGGTAGAGCGCGCGCTTTGCATGCGCGAGGTCCCGGGATCGATCCCCGGCACCTCCACTTCTTTTTCTTAGATTTTTAAATCAAGGAGAGAGAGAGATATTGAATATAGGAATTTTCATCAACTTAGCTAATCTTTCCACTCGTATTCCAAATTGCCCGGTGATAAAATCTCACCAAGTTCACGACCTTATTCCCTGAGTAGGCTCAATTTCGGCTAACACATCGGCCGTCACGGCCTACACGGTTCAGTGTCAGAGTGTTTATTTGGAATTCATGGCGTTTTCAACTACTACGGTCATTTACGCCAGATCGATGCCTACGGTATACGTGTCAATAGACTCAATACTTTCGGCTTATAGCCCGGATCACCATTACAATCACAGCTCTCCGCACTTCCCCGATACCGACTGCCAGGTAGGGAAGGAACGGATACCACGGACACGTGTACCGACCTGACGTAGGCCTACATGACATTAGTACGGCGAAAACGATCAAATTCAAAACAACGTCTGGACTGGAGAGAGAGTAGGCCTACTTCTGTTATGTCAGCACACCAATCCAATCTCTTTCTCTCTCTCTCTTCCAAAGTAAACTTCAGCGGGACGACAGCGCACTCAGTTCATGACACGTGCTTGCTAAACCTGATTGTGCCGGGACTGTCTGGGCATCCACGCGCCCCATAAGCTATCTAGGAGTAATGCGTTCCCCATCGGACTGTAGCGGAGACAAGATGTAGCGTGAGGTAAGCCTTCATTGCCTAACAACATATTCCCCTGGTAAGCTTTATTAAAAGAGAAGATACAATGAACTGTAAAAGTATTTAAAAGCTTGCAAACTATGTTTGGCTGGACGTTAAATCTGTGGTGACACTCTCTATGGAACATCCACCATCGGACAAATGGCTATCAATACACAGTAAAGCAGGCCTACAGTCAGAAGCCAGCAGATAGTACACATACGCTAGGTGCCAGTTGCGGAAAAAGTAGCCTTCAGGAAAAGTGCAGTTATGACATGCAATATGCATCGGCTGAATACCGACCAGGCCGAAAATTGAGCCTGAAATGTATACTTCCGAGATAATCAGTATCTGTGGTCAGGCGAAAAGGCCTATTCATCAAATTGGCCTTGAAAAACGAATATTGGTCGATCTATAATATAGAACAGAGGGGAAT
This sequence comes from Botrylloides violaceus, assembly GCA_030412335.1. Classification (NCBI taxonomy): domain Eukaryota; kingdom Metazoa; phylum Chordata; class Ascidiacea; order Stolidobranchia; family Styelidae; genus Botrylloides; species Botrylloides violaceus. The sequence goes on from JASFYC010000352.1 coordinate 264,562, forward strand.
GGTCAATGAGTGCCATGCTTGAATACAAATCGTATATATGATTTTAGACTTAAAATTTAAATGCATAATTGTAGTTATCTGGCAGGGCTGGGATTGGAGGTGGTCTATCTGGTATGTGGATGTTCTCAAGCTCTAACAACCGTAACTTCATGTCCATTCCAAGCAACATATCAATATCAGACTTTGTTTTTCCACTTGTCATCTGAGAGAGAGAGAGAAAGAGAGATTAGATGAGTCATACATAACTGTATATCATTTGATTCTATCAAGGTTAGTGGTTGTTAAGGCCTATGAATATAAATGAACCAGCACTTGGACAATGGTTGGCGTTACAATTCCCTATCATTTTTCAACCCCATGGGGGTGTAAAATGGCAGTATACTTAGCAGGTACCGGTAGGCACTATTATATTAATACAGTCTGGAAGTCATGCATTTCATTTTCGTTTCGGCGTTTCATGTTCCTTGCCAGTAGGGCTCGTTATAAAACAAATCAGGCATCAAGGTATCTTACCTTTCTTCCAAGCAGTGCATTCACTCCATCTGCCCAGTGTTCCAGCTAAAAGGGAGATATAGGATATATGAATGGATTATGTATGGACCACAGTTTGAAGTTTAAACGTCCACGGACGATCACTTACATCAGATATAGAAGTTCGTGTCACCACAGTTTTAATTGTCCATCTTCAAATTAATAGTAATATATTGATAGTAGCCAATGGTGGACGATCACTTACGATAGATATGGAGAGTGTCACCACAGTTTTAATGTCCAAATTTAATGGAGAATGTTGTCCACAAGCTTTCAAAGCTCCACTCCATTCATCAAGTGAAAATGTACTTCGAACAATGGTGGTGACGCAATCCAGGATGTACGGTACTTACAGTATTCTTGTCTGGAGCGACAAAGTTGAGATATTCATCTGGGTCGTAGCAAATCGAGAAGGCAAGATCAGCAGTATGCTTGTGAACTTTCGAGTTTCGAATGTGCGGACAACTTTTGCCAAAGAGAATATCCTTGCAGTCAGCAATGTCCACTGAAATAAGTGATTGTTGAATAATAGGGGTAGGGATGTTTGTGGGGCATACTAAAATGAGGACCGAAGAGACCATTTGGAATACGGGGGTAAACAGAGATGAGATTTTGGGAGACACTCGAAAAAATTTTTGTACTCCGCTCGGTCCGCTGTTAAGCATCCGCAGTCAACATGATCCGTCATTTATGGTAAGATATTACAAAAACTCACGTTTCCCTGTCATGGATTCAATCGATGGTATTTTGCTACTACTGTCCACGTCAGCATAGTGAAGATATTTGTGGTTCGGTGACAACAAGCAACACCAGTGAGATCTTTCTGCAAAAATTTAACAGACATATATATATCAGCTGCAGACCAATACTTATCGATATTATCATGACAAGCTAAACATTACTCTCACAATAACATCTTCACCTGATGAAGGAGCGGAGCTCCGAAAGCTAGTGAATGTTTCAATTCTCAATAAACTAAGGCTGGACGCTAAATCTGTGGTGATCTTCTTTACAATATCTATTGATCGTCCGCCATCGGCTCCACTAACTCTTCAATAACAACATTAGAACTTGTAATCGACAAATCAGTGACTGGCAGGTCCTAAATGACTGCGTTCCTGACCCACCATGAAAAAATTGAAAGCACCCCTTCCCCTTAGACTCCTGAGCTGTCAATGGTGCACGGTGGACAAGTATCCATGACACCTCTTAGGAGAAAGTGGAAGTAAGTAAGCAGAGATGCCAGCAATGGCAACAAAGCCACTAGCCACCGGCAGAGATAGAGAGTAGATACAATATCCGTACCTCTAAATTTCTTATTTGATATTTTGTTGAATACGGTTCCTGCTTTCAAGAAATTTAATCTTTGCTCACGGACGAGACTGACGATTTCTGGACGTAGTTCTTCTTGAAGCTCTCTGAAAAGTTACAGAGAGCATTGTTACTTCTAAAAACCCATCTTCAACTGATGAAGGAGTGGAGCTCCGAAAGCTTGTGAATTATATTCCAATAAACTGGACTGGACGTTAAATCTGTGGTGACTTATTCTATCTATTACTATAGTAAGGTGTTGCTCTGAGAGCCTGTAAATTATATTCCAATAAACTGGACTGGACGTTAAATCTGCGGTGACTTATTCTATCTATTACTATAGTAGGGTGTTGCTATGAGAGCTGGCGAATTATATTCCAATAAACTGGACTGGGCGTTAAATCTGTGGCGACTTACTAAATCTATTACTTCCAAAAACCTTGAGCCCAGTACGACATGGGGGGAGGGGGGCACTTGTGGATTAGATCCTTTTCACAAGGTTGAGGCAGCTAGGGTTAGGGTTGAGCCAACTATGGTTGACTTATACACGAGTTCATGCGGGGTCACTTACAAGACAGGTTTAATCTGCGAATCAAATTCTTCTTTGTTAAGTCTTTCTTGTTCACGGTATTTTAGAATATCAGTGTAGTTCTTGAGCTTCTGTTTGAAGATATCCAGAGAGGTGGGCTTGGTTTTTAAGCCCAGTGTGATCTGGTCCCGCACCACGCTTATCACCTGTATTAAAAATCTAATATATCAAAAAACATAGCGAGCTCATGGATAATGGGTATCAGACATTGTGTATTTTTGTCATTATTTAGTTTTTGCTACTCAGATTGACAAGACACACACACACATTGCTGAGGTGATGCTTTTTGCATGTATATCAACCAAGCATTGGGCAAGGACGCGACGGAGGAATATTGACGTCAAGCGTTCCCTCTGCAATAACTGTCTAGCAAAGGAGCTTCGGATATAATTTTCAACATCATCCTTATAATGCTGTCTCGGGGTTTGAACCGACCACCTATCAAATGCAGATTCAGATCCAGACACAAAGGATCAACGGGCGATTTCTTTATGGAAACTATGACCAGTGAGCCATTAGTGTGTCCCAGTTTGTACAGCATGACACTAATTGGTGAGTAATGGAAATCACTGGAGGTTCGACAGCGTTGAAAATACATTTACGAACTGTTGCTTTAATTCGGTTTTTGAATTTAGCTGAAATGATACCAAGCCATGGTAAATGGAGATAAATTCGGCATTTCACCGGTCCATATTCAACAGGTTTTTCGACACATTCTAGTTTCCTGTTGGTATCGAGAGGGTTTCACCACTCGACCCATTCTGCCCTCGACGACCAAAGATGTGCTCCATTCCATCGCACTAATCTGAAGGCTAATCAGAATTACGTTGAATATCCTCCTGGCATTGACAAAGGGAATTGGAGAAATGATTGATACCTAGTTGGTGGTTACCTTATCAAAATCTTCCGTGATTGCGGTCATTTCTTTCCATGTCTTGTTGAGAAGTTGGATACAGATACAAAAGAATTCTTCGATGGAATGATCGTGTGTAAAAAACATTGCATAATAATCTTCTCCTGTCTCTGTCGCTGCAATATGTATGTGGTATAATTTTTTTCAAATTTATTTATACCACCCCTGCATAAGAAAATAAAAACACAGGGATACATACGTTGTTCTCCGATCTTCAATATCTCACAGATCATCTTGACAAGATGGACCGAACTTTTTGCGAACGGACATTCATGCTTGTCGCCTCGTGCGCTGTTCTCGAGTACGAGCTGGAAGACATTTATATATCAATCAACATACTGAACGGTATTGAATGCTGCGACTGGAATGCAGAAAGGGAGTTGGAGCAAGACAATGCTGACAGGTAGTACCCTCGTGAGTCCGACTCTATCTATTAAGGCGAATGCAGAATTTTAGCAGTATCACCAGTATGACCGTTACCAAGACAATTATTCAGCCACACAATTCTACTAGGCAGAGACCAGTATGCAAAGCATGACAGGGCCGCACGGAACGCCACGCCAGACCCTTTGAAATCCTCCACAAAAGTTCAAAACGCTCCCATTAACGTAAGTAGCCACACACAAAAATTCCCGTGTCATTTGTGACGCTACCATGTTGGTTATTGATGCTGTGGCCACTGTCTAAATTGAATTGGGTTGTTAGATCGACTTTTGGATACCAGAAGCGCACAAATGCTCATTTTCCAACGCCAGTTAGCCAATAATTCCCCACAGACTTTCAATATGCCACACGGAATGCATTCCAAAAATACACCATCGTTCGCATACTGGGGCGGAGAGACTCACCCTGACATAGTTATCTTGTTGATTCCGAGCAAAGTATCTCATACAGTCGAGAGCAAAAATTCCTGGCGGGGCCTGGTCGAATTCCAACACTGGATTGTGATAATTCTGTAAAAATTGAAACCGTAAGCAATTTTGAGTCAGTATATCCAGCACCACCTAGTGTTGAACATCAATTGAATAGTCGGAACGAAATTGAATCACAAATAGTTCGAATGAGCCTGCAGGCAAATTTTGAATTGGGATATCTAGCACCACCTAGTGTTGTGGCAACTTGTCGTTTTTGAAGTTCTGGCATTTTCAACCTACTAAAAGTCATATTCGCCAGGTTAATGCTTACGGTATAAACAAGTCAATACTACAGGTTTATAGCTCGAATTACTATCACAACCCCTAACAGTGACAGCCGTCCTTGTAGAGAAAGAACGGATACCGATTTTAAAGTCATATACGTCCAGTTTATAGCCCGAATCACTATCACAACCACAACCCCCGATACCAACTACCAAGCATGAATAACGGATACCAAATGAAAGCACGGAACCTCCCGATCAGAAGGCGGATCGTCCAAACTACTTTGCCGACTGAATAGACTTGAATGAAAATATATTTTTCTCACCTCAAACCCTAGTTTCCTGAAATCGCTCGTATTAAACTGAGGAAAACCTTGGGCTCGTTTTGACGTTGGTGAAGGAACAACCTCAGTGGTTGAGTCAAATGCGATTGCACGTAATTCAAACAGGTTGGCTCTTTGCTCCTGTGGGAGGAATTCAATTAGATGAAGGAGGAGGAGGAAGGGATGGCACAGAAGAGCAACCCAAATATGTTTGAAATTCCTCTAAATAACATGATTTCACCCAAAAAATTTTACAAAATTTTCATGATAACACGAAATGAAATCACTTACAGCATCTTGAGGATTCAACTTTGTTTTCATTCGTTCTTCTAAATGGTTGAAGGTCAACACTTGGAGGACGTAAAGTTGATGAGCCATTTCAGAGTTCACGGTCTTTGAACTCCGAATGATATGCTATAAGATAATGAAGAATAATGGAGCCGATGGGGGACGATTTATTGCTATCGTAAAGATTTATGACAGGATACCAGAAGAGGTGACCGCCTTTTGTTGCGGGGTTGGGTAAAAACGAACAGACAAGGTATCGAAGGTCAATTCGAAAAAGTAGAGTTTTTGGGGCAGGTAGGGAGAAAATATCAGGGTGGGGCAGTTGTGTGTTAGATATAGTCAACAGTAATTAGCGCTACGACCGTGACATTATGGCAGAATTTAAACAATTGAACTCACATTGAGAATGACTGTTCGGAATTGCTTCTGAGTCATCGGGTTTGATATTTTCTAAACACAAAATTAAATCAAAGACATGAATGAATGTACCGTGGGAGGGTTGTATATATATATATAATAGCCTCGTTGGGAGCCAGCACTTTCCTATGCAGTGAGGAAATAAACACTAGCCATTAGCTATCCCCACGATCTTTATCTGCCAGAATGGAGAAAACCATGGGAGTAGTATTGAGACTCTGGGCATAGCTACCGAATGTCAATCAAACTTTGTCTGTAGTGCAAGAAATGGTCTTCCTCCTGAGGATGATGGAAACACACCTTGTGGCTGATTGTCGCACGTTTCAAATCACCCTGTTTACTGTGATAATGGGAGGTGGCTGGGCTGCAGTTCAATCAAGGTAGGTGTAGAATTTCACATTAAAAGAGACAAAACTTACATTTCTTCCAGTAATTCTAGATCCTTCGTTCGGATCTCGAAGAAAGAGAGCGTTGATGAGAGCGATTGTGTTGTGTTGAATTTCTGCGTTTGCTCGTTGTATATGAGAAGTTAGATTTAATGCAGAGACTTCTTTTGATATTTCGCTGTACAGTCGCTCGCTGTAATGAAGAAAATTTGGGTACCGGTGACCGTTGATCCAAACGTGCCGCATCGACGAAGGCCTCGTGTGTACGTGTACAGTTGAAATCTCTCACTCTCTCCGTCTCTGAACTTAGCTTCACACCAAGAGCTTGCAGAGAGCATCTCATGTCTTCTCTACAAGCTCATTGCAACGACAAGGAGCTTACAAGCTTCCCTTTCCCATTGTGAGCAAAGTCCCCTGTATTCTAAGTCTTAACCACTGTTTCAGTCACATTGGTCACACACACCATCAAATGTAAGCTTCGACTTCAACCCAATATGTACCTGTTGATAACTGCCAGTTCCAGAATATTCAAAGCACGTTGAAGTATTGTGACATCATTTTCAGCGTTGTCTTTTACCAGACTGCAGACCTGGAAATGAAAAAAAGAAGAGGTAATGAAGGTCGATATTTCACACTAGCCCTACTATTCATGTTGAGCTTTCTTCTGGAACCCTGAAGGCTTATGAAATGTTATAATTCTCAATAAACTAAGACTGGACGTTAAATTTGTGGTGATCTTATTTATGATATCTATTGATCGTCTATTTTCACGAACCTTTCTGATGAATGCTGGAGTCAAAACCTCGTCAAAAGTCACAGTTCCGTGATCCATCAGTTCAATAATCGCTCCCAAACCATGGGCCAACGCTTCTCCCTGTGAAAATATATGCCATCAATGTCAATCAATCATATTCTTTGGCGGCACGGCTTCAGTTTGCGAAGCTTCATAAAAGGTTGAAAGTTGCCACGGATTTAACGTCCAGTCCAGTTTATTGGAATATAATTTACCAGCGTTCGGAGCTCCAACCCTATTGCGGTAATAGATAGAATACCGTTCTGATGAAGCTTTCCAATAACCTGGACTGAACGTGAAATCTGTGGTCACTTACTATAGTAGGGTGGAACTGCTAAATCTTGTCAATTATATTTCGCTAATCTAGACTTGACGTTAAATCCGTCGTGACTTATTCTATCAATTATATGCCATTTGGATCGTCTGCCATTGGCTCCACTATTTTTTGTGAGGTTGAAAGGTGAATAGGAATAACAGAATGAAGTTGCCATAACAACAGTGAAAAAGGAAAGTGTTTCAAAAAGAAGGATATTTACTAACCTTGCAGGAATCTTTCTCGGCCGCATCGACCAGTAGAAACAATCCTCTCTTTTTGATGAAAACTTCGGCAAAAGTCGGATCGATCGAAGCTTTCGAAAGTCGTCGATACGCGACCACTTTGTCTTCAGGCGGAGTTTTCAATTGTAAAGACTGGACCAGATCGTGAGCGGATTTTTCCTGTGTACCAAGGATTTTGCTTATGGATTACGGATTGAGTTGTTGGGACAATTTTTATACCAGATGTTGAACTTTACACACTAGAGGTGCACAAATGCTTATTTTTCCAGACCAACTAGCTCAGGGATGTCATAAGTTTTTTGGTGAGGGCCAAATACAGAAAAATAAGCAAAGACTCGGGCCACACACTAGAGGTGACATATTGACACATGATTATGTCTTCAACAAAGTTGGCGTCGCCGCATTAGTTTGGACACCTCTGAACTAGCTGCTACGCCTGCATAGATTTTCAGCCTGCCGCATGTGACATATTTGAGAAATACATTGTCTTCTGCAATTCGGCCAAATATATACAAAATATTTTCAAAACCTTACTGGCGAAGGCACGAGTCGAAGCATTTCTCCATCTTTAATCTCATGCTGGTTCTATAAAAACAATATCCGATGACCTTTGAACCTGGGATAAGAATTTACGCTGACTCACCGCCTCTGTCACATACATCCCACTGTCTGTAACTTGTAAAGAATAATCTGTAGAGTCAGCGGCTCTGTTTAGGAAATTATATAGCGGGTTGACTTCAGATCAAGACGTTTGGCAGAAGAGAATTAAAATTGTCAGAAGAAGCAACCTACCCTTTGCAAAGGTCTCTGATAGTGTCTTGCAACCGCTTTGTCTGAAAATGAAAAGAAAAAATTGTGAACGATCATAGCATAGCCAAAAAGCAGGCCATTAGCAACACCAGAAATTCCAACGGACTCTTCTTCCCACTACTCCATTGAATTGAATTGAAAAATCGATTTTTTTTTTTTTAATAAACAAGTGTACGTCTGCGTGCTTGGTGACTGCGTCTGAGGACGAACCCCAGACTAGCGACTAGGAAACGTAGGGCATGTAGAAATTAGCCCACAATCTTTTTGAGCTATGGTCCTTCGTCAGGTGAAATGCATCTACCGTCAATTTGATACTTACTTGGTGCATCTCATAGAGTTGGGTGATGCCTTTAACGTCGACAGCAACCTTGACAACATCTCTCCGACCTTGAGTCGCTGGGATAAGTCTCTGGAATATGATTTAACGAGTCACGACAGCACGGATCGAAGCAAATCCGAAGAAAGAAGTTGATTAGGGTGGAGATCAAAAAGACAAAATAAGATATGCCTGTGGTCTTACCGACAAAGAATGGCGGACCGTGTAAAAATTTCAGATTAGATACTGATATACGGTTATGGCAAGGTTTAGCAGTGAGATAATAGTATAATTAACATGACGTTAGCGAGGTAAGGAGTGAACGAAGCCCTAACCAAGTTTGGACAACTCTCTTAAATTTATAAGTGGCCTGTCTTGTTCAATTTCACCAAGTTTAGGAATCATCAACAAAATTGAAGTTCCACTCACCTTATCGTAACCGGTAAGTCTGATGCTTGGGTTCTTTGCGGTAGGCGAAATTGGAGTATGGCTGTGTCTTGACATCTTTGTCCTCAGTTGTTATCCGACAAAATACAAATCTTCAAGCTGCTAAACCCACTGTATATGGGCGTTCGCAACTACAGGCAGCAGTGAGTGAGGAAAATATTTGCGGCAAAGGAGGAAATACAGTTCCGTAGCGTTATCTAGCGGTGAAGAATAAGCTTTTCGATCCTCTATGGTAAATGAGAGTGAAATAAGAGAACGACAGATGGCGCTAGAGAACAACGAATGCCGTTCTTCGCTCCTTTGCGAAATGTAGACCACAGAGAATGAACGTCCCAGGCCCAGCATAAGAACTAGTAAGTGCTGTGCTTGGATGTTACCTCAACTTCGCGAAATGAAATGCGGACAATGCCCTAAATATGGAAATCGGCGGATGAAGCGACAGGAATTGCCATAGTTCCAGCATACCCGAGTCACAACCCAACGTGTGTTATCCAATAAATTTATCTTTGCCTGACACCCAGAGAATGGAGCTGCAATGCATGAACACTAACTTTTCCAGTAAATTGTAGCCTACTTTGCTTCATACACACGACAATAAGACTTCATTGAAATATTACATTGCTCAACGCTGACGCTTTGCACATGCGAAGAAACATGGCTTAAGTACATAGTATGTATTGATGAACGCAAACTATGTTCAAATATAATGATTTGTTACATAAAATTTATGCATAGATACAGCAAGATAGGCACCAAATTGTGAGACACTTACACAGCATGATTTTGCCACAAATACAATACAAGAATGAAATGCATCAAAGGAAAAGATTAAAGCCACCACAATTTCACATCAAACGACAGTTTACTCACTAATCCCAATCCATGGCTCTCAAGCGATGAGGCTACGGATACCATTTATAACAGCCTTGGTATCATTGTGGTTTTGGGATTTTAACCATAAACCTACCAGTTTTGCAATCTACCACTGACCACCATAAAGTATCTTGTACGAAAAATACTGGAGCAGATGGCAAACCATCCATATTGCAATAGATAGACTAAATGACCAGATGAAGGAGCAGAGCTCCGTAACTTATATTCCAATAAACAGTAATAGACACATTCTAATATACAATAATAGATAGAATAAATGACTACAGATGAATGAGCAGAGCTCTGTTAGTTATATTCCAATATACCGGAATGGATGCAAAATACGTTGTGACTTATTCTATCTATTACTATTTCAATTTGTAAGAAAAATAGTGGAGCCGATGGCGGACAATTCAAATAGTAATAAATAAAATAGGTCACCACAGATTTAACGTCCAGTCCAGTTTATTGGAATATAATGCCAATCCAATAAACTGGACTGGACGTTAAATCTGTGGTGACTTATTCTATCTATTACTATAGCAGGGTGGAACTCCGAAAGCTTGTGAATTATATTCCTATAAACTGGACTGGACGTTAAATCTGTGGTGACTTATTATATTTATTACTATTTCAATTTGTAGTGACACATTCCACCTGTGACATCACAGGCCTATATTGTCCCACAAGTCCCAACTTTAAGATTTATAAATTTGTGGAGACAGCACCTTTGCTCTGACAAAAATAACGTAATGTACCGTAAATGACAGACATTGAAAGTTAATGCAATACAAGGCAGAGTTCAGCTTCACCAGTATCCACCAAATTAGTGCTCACCGTTACCCACATTAATATTTATTACCAATTCAATAACCGCAGTTAGATGCTTTTGGCGTCATCCCCAAAATATATTCGAAATTGCTCTTTGAAAACCCAAATCAAGATTGTCTGTGGGCCGAGTCTAACCCATGCAGGAATGAACCCTTTGAAGAACCCCATTGGACCCATTTTTCCAGTTTCTTTCACGCAGTGCCAAATCCCATTGAATTCACCCGGTTTTGCGTTCATGAGTCGAGTTTTCATGACGTCAACCGGTTGAGTCATTCCTGTTGCGATGGTACTCGCAATAAAACTCGCAGTAAAATGGGTCGTAATGTTGTCTTCGAATTTATCTGTGCCTATCAAAAATTGCTTTATTTGATCATAAAAGGCAATTTGACCATTTGTAATTAAAACAGCACGTAACGCTGCCATTTGAACGCCGTTAAATAACGATAAAACACCTTCGCCTTTAGCAGTAGCATAAAGTCCATGGAATACGTGCCGATAGTTTCTTCGCTGGTCGAGAGGAAGTTTAATATCATTCTGCATTCTTACGTTGATAACGTCACATGGAGTACCGACAATTCCTCCAATAACTCCACTGCCTGTCGCCAACAGCATTTTTTTCGCTAACGTCGGATTTTTTTCACCTTTCGAGACAATGACAGGACGCATTGCGTCATAAATCGCAAACCTTGTCATTGAATACGTCAGTTGTCGTCCTACAGACGCGCTAACTCCGTTGTATAACGCAAAAAAACCTTGTTGACGCACGATCGACTTTGCCATGTTAACTGCACGCATTTCAACCTTCTGCTGAGTCTGCAGGTGAACTTTAATTAAATCCAACGGATGGGTACAACAAGCCGCTAAGGCGGCCGCGACACCACCGTGATACCATTTCGGAGTTCTATTCACATCAGCTTTCATTTTTAAAGGCTCCAAGTTTACTTAAACTGCTTTAGAATATACAAAAATCAGCTGTAAGATACTCGAAAGAGCTCCAGCCTGTTCATGATTACGCAGAATATGCCTCGATCTGGCAACTGCATTGTGGACTACTGAGTGATAGCCTTAATAAACGTTATGTGTGTATACCGTACTAGCGCAAGTGTCTAAACTAATCGACCATACCTACCTATGCTATATACAATACACTATAGACGCGTGAGACGTGACGAGTATTCGAGAACCGGAGGACGTACTCGACTGATCCTGTGCAAACACAGAGGAACGACCGAACGAGTATTAGAAAAACAGTAGAGAATTCTCTAAAAACTCCACAAGCGAATGATACATTGTAAAAACGCCGGGGTAACCCATCCCCACCATTGTGCCTACGCCCACGTCAACGTCCACAGCTTGCAAGTCAACCCCGCAACGTTTTGCCGCAGCCGCTCACCTTGCAATTTGAGACTTATAAATAGTGACGGTGCGTGAATCAATCGGCCGCCAAATGGGAAGAACTACTTTAAATGGCTTCTACCGGTATGCTTTAAATGTAGTAACCTAGGTTCAAATATTTCCTGGACCAATCAACATGCAGTAGCCTACTTTTAGGTATCATACTGTTGCTCTACCGACTATAGTCAAAAATCAAAAATATACACAAAAAAGTACAGAAACGCCACTGTTTCGTATGATTAATGTTTTGAAATGAGTAGAATATTTTCTATTATTGCTTTGACTTGGTTTAATTTGGATGATGCGGCAAATTTTCAATTTTGAGTATATAATAGGCTGAAGAATTTACCATATCCAGCAGCTGGTGCTAGAGTGCTGTCAGTGTATCTTTCTCGACACAACAAAGTTCCGGCTCTGACGTCATTTGTTTACGATAGAAGCAGGAAGTAGAGCACAGAAGACGCAACTGAATGAATATTCTATATTTGGGAGGTGGTTTTTGAAAAAGTTTGGACTGGTGGTGGTGGCCTGATGAAAGGATCAGCGCTTTATAGCCATTGCAGGCGATGAATTCCCCGGCACCGGTTGTGACAGTAGGGAGGCTTTGAGGCTAGCCAAGCGGTAGACTTCTGAACTAGGAGCTTCTCGTTCGAGGCTGGCACTATGTGTTTGCGAGGAAACACGCGCTATAGTTTCCTATCGTTGATATTTTCCTCGCATTTTCTTAGGCAAAGGTGGTACGCAACATGTATGTTGTTGCATATTGATTCTGTGTATGCCACATTTCAATTTGTAATAAATATAATAAGTCACTGTCACAGATTTACGTCCAGTAGCTTTCGGAGCTCTGCTCCTTCATCAGGTGAAGATGGAATGAAAAGCAAAGTTAAGTTTTGAATTATAAAGAATCACTTGACGTCATAGGGCAGAAATATTGAAAGTGCAGACAATGAAAACAGGTGATGTTATTGCACCGAAAATCAGATAATGAGGTCTAAAACGGGTAAATGTGTATGCAGCGTGGTGTTAGGAGTTGCTAAAGTCACGATTACGTGGACTTCCGGGAAGTAATCAGAAGATTTAATGTTCAGCCTTTACCGTCATTCATCAGATGAAGGAAACAGAGCTCCGAAAGCTTGTGAATGTTACAATTATCAATAAGCTGGGTTGGGCGTTAAATTCTGTGGCGAATCATCTTTATGTTATCCATTGATTGTTCGCCATCGACTCAACTATTCTTCAATTTGTGAAACAGAAATAAATTTCTAGATATATATATATATATATAAATAAAAGTTGGTTAGCCTATAGAAAATGGCTAATAACCAACAAATATCAGCTGCCGAAGAAGCTTTAAAGCGTGAATTTGAACAAGAAGTTTTAAACCGACTAAGAAAATATTTATGTGATCATTTGGAACCTGAAAGATTTTTTCCTTACCTTCAACAGCGAAACTATCTAGACACAGAGAGTTGTGACGAGATTAGAAGCGCCAGAACAACAAGAAGTCGAGTTAACAAGATGCTAGATATTTTAATACGTCACGGAAGACGTCCATTAATCGCACTCACGAAAGCAATTGAAAAAAGCAGCCCGACACAAAAATTTATCGCAAAGAGACTACGAGAGGAGCACGAAATGTGGATCAAACGTACTGAAAATGTCACACGACTTGAATCAGCGCAGCAAATTCAAGAAGATTGCCCGACAGCTCGATATCATGGCTGTTACGATCCATCACCCCCTCCTTACCAACCTTACTCTGGGCCCGTACATACTATGCCACCATCACATTTTAGCCTGCCAGAATCTGAACTACCAAAACCGATCCCACACATTCTCAACACATCCCTCATCCCTTATACACCTATGATGAGCTTTAACCAAGTCCCTCCACCTAGTTCTAGGTCAAGGTCACCTGGCTATTCCAGTTACGTATCATCATTTGGGCCTAGTCATTTCCGAACTATAGACTTAGAGACAGTGTCTCACAACTACGACCCATCACTCCGCGACCAGTTTGTCGCCGAGCGGAAAATTCCTCCGCCACTTGGTGGTGTCGAAGCACCATCATTAGATGAAAAAATATATATGAGTCAGCAAAAAGAGTTGCAAAGATATGAATCCCAAAATCATGACTCAGCATCGAGTAATTGGCCGAGATCTCCGAGAACACCTAGTGAGCATGAAGTCCCAAGCAACGATCATATTCTACTCAATGGTACAGATACGGAACCCACTGAAGCAAATAACTCTCCGGTTGATATTGAAGTACCAATGCGGCCGTTAAGATTCCAACTCAGTTGCCAATCCCAAAGTTTCCAGCCTAGCAGTTTTAACTATTCAAGTGAGAATGATCAACGGCAAGACAACGGAGACTTAGCGAAAGATTTCCAAAGACGAACGACGTCGAGTCCACGAACAAATCCTTCGACTCGCGACTATTCGTCGCCGTTGGAAACGATTCGAAGCGGAGAAGTACTGGGAAAATTGTTTACGTCTTTACCAGGTCATAATGTGTCACATTACATTCGAAATCCGACTGAACACACCGATGCTAGTATGATGTCACAAAATGATGTGGATGATGAAGGGGAAATCCCACTAGAGATATCAGAAGCCTCAATGAATTAAATTAATGGGAAGTTTCGGATTCGATTCACGACCGAGTAAAAACCAACGACTTTAAAATTGGTAGCTTATCCGTTCCTTCTCAACTTATCACTCAGTATCGAAAGAGTGCGGAGATTTATGCAGTCGTGATCCGAGCTTGTAAAAGTTTGCGTTCTCTCTTCATATCAGCTTAGCAATCAATATATGTGGAGTACGCAAGGTTGTGGTTGTGAAAGTTATCTGGGCTATAAACCAGAAGTATTGACATGTGTAACGTAAGCATTGACCTGGCATGCATGACCTTGGTAGGGTTAACGACATAAATTCACCAAACGAATTGTGCTTGGATTTTTAGTGAAAATATCCTATATCTATAGCAAAGCAATTTTTCTAATTTTGCATAATTTGCAATATTCTATATTTTAGAAATTTTTGATGTGTACTGTTCTATAAAGAGCACTCCCACCCAATCATGACTGTAGTAATGCTTTTAAATAATTAGAGTCACTCAATCTATGCATTAAATTAATTTGAGTATTGTTGCCTTTGCTATGTTTGGAGGAGGGTATCTGTTGGGCACCTATGGGTGGTTAGCTGGTACAAGGTGTTACATAGGAAAGATTCCCACCCTACCAAGAATGTAATAGGCTTAGTACACATTTTATATAATTTGACACACTCAATCTATTCATTAAATTAACTTGAATATAGTTGTCTCGGGGTAAGAGCGGAATTTTTTCTATTACAACACTAGCGGAGAACCCGGTTTCACATGGGAGGAAATGTAATGAATGTCAGACAAAGAAGAAATTGAAAATTTCGCGAAGACAACTGTTGCACTCGCTACAAACTTTCATATTGGAACCAAGAGAGAGAGCCTCAATCAACATACCCAGTGCCCGTTAGCAAGAATATAAATAGACAAAATATCAATTTATTTTTCAAAATAAAGCTAAAATAACTACACTTACCGCTACCATGGCGATCTTAATCACGGTCAATCTTAATTAAGATCACCTTGAACGCTACTGAACAAATTGTTATACGCAGATGTGACCGTAAGACGATAGTATTCCGTACTAAAGGCTTCTATACTATATACGAAACGAGCAAATTTGAAGGGGAACCAGATATCAAATTTGCCATTTTAGCCTATCTAAAACTACATATTTCTATAAAATATTCTATAGGCGTACTATCACAGCTGGGGGAGTAATGAAGGTGTCAAAGGTGGCCAGAACGAGTAGGTGGGGGTTGGGGTACAAGCAGCACCAGGATAAAGAATTTTTGACTACGTTTCAGCGAAAGTACGAAAAATGATCTGTGCTATTGTGCTGTAACAACAGAAACTGGTACATTTATGACACTCAATATGTGCAAAAGCATTGTGTGATGGCACAGCGGCACCAGTAAAAAAATTAAAACTATGTTTCGGTAAAAAACGAAAAAATAATTTGAGATTTTTGTGATGTACGGCAGCACAATGGGTGAGGGGGCACTGCAGCACCGGCATAAACTTGAAACAACTATTTCCTAAGAATTATTTGTACTATTGTGATGTAACAGCAACATTGTGGTTTCAAAAACTTCACTCAAAAACCAAAATCGTGCAAACGTGTAAAAAAACAAATTTTTGCCTCGAAACTTGCCAATTTTTATCTTTTTAAATATTTTTCAGCATTTTTTGCTCGGGTGAGATCATCTCCTTGGACTTTTTCGGAGCACATCGGACACTCTGGCTCGATGTCGAGGAACTTCTGGAACTCGTTATATAGAGCTGGGAAGTCACATGACGGACAGGCACATAAATTGGTCTTGACGATATGCCGGCCCTGAGATATTGAAGTGTAGTCATTAGAAATAGGAAAGTAGATTCACCATAGATTTAACACCCATCCCCATTGTTGCCAGACGGAGGAGCTCTGGGTTTGCCTCGTTGGCTCATGCAGATTTTTGAGAGAGTTATCCGTTTGGGGTGGTTACTGAGAGATCAAGAATAGATGCCATAGTATTCAGTCTATTCCTCCGCACCGCACTCGCTCACGAGACGCCCGGTTTGTGAAATAATAATGTATCCTGAGCAAGGCAATATATGATGTGCATGCAAGGTCAGGGTGCTAGCTAGCTAACCAACGAATTGCATAGCATTGAAGGGGAAGTCTTTATGTACTTACCGTAGCAATACAGTAGGGAATCTGACTCTTACAACCCGGGCATAACAACTCTGTTTCTGGCAATTCGTATTCACAGTACGGACACAGAGACGTCGGTTCTTCCTCGTCCTCTGCTTTGCCTCCGGATTTTCTAGAAAAAGAATAAACACCTTCTCTGTATTATTATTATAAAGAAGATTTTCAGTGGCGCTTATCACCGGGCGCCGTTTTGCACCACGAACAAGGCAGGCTGGAGCAGATACATGGATATAGTAATCGTGTCAATACATCCGGCTTATAGCCCGGATCACTATTACAATCACGGCTCTCCGCACTTCCCCGATACCGACTGCCAGGCAGGGAAGGAACGGATAGACCAATTTTAAAGTCTTCGATTTGACTCGGTCGGGAATCGAATTTCCTGGAACCTCCCGATCAGAAGGCGGACAGTCTATACAACTCGGCCAACTGTCAGTACTCGTACAGTGAGGCTCACAACACTGGGGAAAAAATAACACTGTACAAAATTTGGGTCGTCGCAAGTGAAAGTCACACAGGCACACAGAACGCCACCTCTGCATCTCTTCTCAATTAGGGGTCGCCCATTTTTGCGCTTGTCGGTATCGGCAGTTAGTCGAGTAAGGAAGTTAAATATTGAATATCGACCTCAATATTCGGCCTAATATCGACTTTTGGCCGATATTCATGATTTTGGGTTTATCGATATCGGCCATCAGTCGAGTGAAATCTCAATTATGGTATCGCCCTTGATAAAAACGATATCGGCCGATCTCTATTCTCAATACACCAACAGCGGCGGATGTGAGCTGTTTTGGACCTTTATTCAAGTTTCTCTATCCGATTCGTCTTGTGGGCCACACAAATTCAGACAAGTAAACAAGTTTTAGTAGTGTAGTTCTACGTGGCTTATACAATATCAATATCATGTTGCGTATTGTATGCATAAACACATCTGCCTAAAAAAAGGCTAGTAAAATGTGCTTATAAATGGATATTAAGGTCAAATAAAGTCACCTAATGGGTGGTAACCGAGAAAAGGGGCTATTTGGCTGCTAGTTAAATTATCAAGGTTAAAAGAACTCTGCATGTCTCGCGAGCATGAAACGGATGAGGCGATCATTACAAGCCACACCCGGGATTAAAACGCGAGTTTTCCTCTACACATCCGTGATTATGAACTTTCATTGAATCCAGTCCGTGCCCACGCTGTGATCGCCGTAAATCGGCTTAAGGTAGTTAACTTACAAGGTTTCCTTTCGCGATATATCCATCTGTACAAATACTAACATTTGTGGTGAATAGGATAATGATCTGCGTCATGATAAGAAGACATTATAATTATTAACATTTGTGGTGACTTGGATAATGATTGCGTCATAACGAGAGAAATTGTTATTAATTCGAGGCTTGTTTATTGCGCAAGAAAAGATAAAAAGTAACACTGCATCGGGTCGGTAGGGGCTATATTACGCAAGATGCTGAATATTAAGACACGCCAGTTGCTGTTCTCAACGGACTTGTATATAACAGTAGCTTTTTAGGCAGTTAGGCCTACAAAATTTACTAAACTCGATAGGCAAATACATTATCTCGTTGTGAATTTAGGGCATATATGAGAATACGTCACCCGTTTATCGTATCGCAGCGAATTAAAAAAATTCTCTCTCTCTCTCTCTCTGCTTTGTCCTGCCGCTTAGTAGTGAGTCAGTAGTGAGTAAACAGCTGTAGTTGTAAACGCCTTTAATCTTAAACAACACACCTGACAATTTGCTCAATTTTCTTTCGATACTTCTCGTCAACTTTGCTTCGATACTCCGGTCTCATTAACATTGCCGCGTAACTGAAACTGCTCCCACGGAGTCCGGACTTGTGGCACTCCACCACTGTTGACGTCAGAATCGGGACTATATCTGAAATATAAAAAAATGTTTCAAATCTGTGACGTCTCAATATGGATTTTCGAAGCACGAGGTCGTTGAGGAAAACGTAGCTTACTCTCACAGGATTCACAGAACAGGAGATGCACCGATGGTGGATTCAGTCGGGAGAGGGGGAGTTGTACTCACAGTCCGGTTCACCATTATACGCATAATCTACTAGGACCGAAAACAGAGCTTGACTCATATTGACAGGTAGCGTTGATGGTGTATCAAACCATGCCACAGCAGACCCTTGATTACTTGGAATGTACCCGCGTCATGAGCCACACGAAGCATTAAACGCCTCGCATGGTATTCTACGCGGTGCTACTCTGCGCCTACTCGTTAAAGACGCCGCACCCGCGTAGTCTTAAACATATTCGAGTCTAGCGTCAGGCGAGCAGAGGCCTATATCATACAATATATACTGCGAAAATACTAACATTTACGGTGAGTAGGATAAAAATATATTTTAATATTTACTATTTAAAAACTACATAAACTCTCTCGGCCTTACATGAATACGCCTCTTAGACACCTCAACTAAGTAAACATGTCCTAAATAATAATATTTACGGTGGGTAAGATTGCGAAATTTTGCTAAATTATTTCCAACTCAATACACTTTTCTGCATACATAACGATATTGATTAAAAACCTCAACTGAAAAACCTGCAACCAATCAGGTAATACCGGATGGTACCGGAGAATGTAGCTCACTTCGAAACATATTGACGACACGCCATCAACACACCTACCGCTCAGAACAACGTGTCTGAGGATCACGTTTGCGTCTCTCTATCGGGCTTCCAAGAGGATTCAACACCGATTTAACATCCAGCCTCGGTTTATTGAGAATTAAAACATTGACAAGGTTTCAGAGCTCCTTCATCAGGTGAAATTTTTTTTTCTTTCTCTCTCCCTCTCAATGATCAGTATATTGAGATATAAACCAAGGTTGTGCGTTAAATATGAAATGAATCTTCTTTACATGTGGTGTAGATATACTGTATTATACATAACCACCCAACGCATTGGGTCATACAAAAATGCGGACCACTCGAAATTACCGATACTACGCGTTTAACAGCGAACTTGCGGGCAGGGTAAAAATTACAGATGAGTAACTGTGATAAGGTTAGAAAAATGAATCACAGCTGGCATGTGTAATAGAAGCACGTAGAACATGTACTCGCGACCTATTGTATGGCCGTGGCGTAAAAGACTTTCGGGCGGTAGGCGTCACTAACAAAACCTCCGTAATTACAATGAAATGAGAGTATGAGAGTTTCATATTGATACAGACTGCAGGCGGCTGTCTTGCCAGCTTAGGAACTGGTTACAAGTTGCAAGAGAATTCAAGGAAATGCAGAGGAAAGCTGCATCATTAGAGAGCGAAATTGGAAAAACACACGAGCGGATATACGACAAGTAGTTGTCGAATAAACTTGTTTTGACATCGGCAATTATTATGCTGATGCAGCTGACGCGATCTGGTTTTCTCATTAGATTTCGTTGTGTAGCTTTGCGCAGTCGACCACTATACTGGTAGGCAGTTGGATCAGGTCGATCGAGTGTTTTAGATTAAGCCAGACAATGGAGAAGGTTTCGAGCTGGGGTAGATCACGATTAAAGATCGACCGATATTAGTTTTTTGAAAACCGATACGCTAATCGACCTTTCACATGACTGATGGCCGATATCGATAATTCAAAAATCATGAATATCGGCCTTGATAATCGACCAAAAGTCCATATTAGACCGATTATTGTCTGATTATTGAGGCCGATATCCAATATTGACTTCCTTACTTGATTAACTACCGATACCGATATTCGCAAAAATACAAATACCGGCCGCGATAATCGGTCCCTTGACTAGAATACAACAAGGCTGTCGTTTTTGTCGTGTGCAGAACTCGCCCATGGTACTGGAAGGTAGAAAGTTCGGATGCCGAACTCAGACGGCAACTCGGTTACGTTTTACATAACATGGCAAGGGTAGGATAGAAGGATACGATGCCGCTGACTGGCAACAGCAACTCGAACTGGGCAAAGTGTTCTGACTAGGCTAGACTATGGCAGGGGTTTCGACGTGTAGTCGGTTACAATACTGGTAGGTAGGTACATTGACCCGCAGACTTTAAATTCGTATCGGTATCTGTTATTTTCTGCTTCTCAGTGAGTATCGTGTTTTCCAGTTAGAATTCTTGCGTCACAATAACGTTTAGTCATGGTCGATTACGACGTCATACTCAAAGACCTGGGGTCGATGGCGACGTCGCAAAAGGTACAGCTGGCTATTCTCTGGCTGCCAGGACTTTTAGCCGCCATGCATATGGCCGGGATGATGTTCCTGGGTTACAACCAAGAGCATGTTTGTAACATGCCACAACAGCAACAAATAACGAAGGTGCGTGTTTTACTGCTGTACTTGGTTGCTTTAAACTGACCAATGCAATGTCCCGATTTTTTTTTGTAATTTATGGCATTTTTCACCTACTAAGGTCATTTACGCCAGGTCAATACTCACGGTATACGTTTCATACTTCCGGCTTATAGCCCGAATCACCATTACAACCACGGCTCTTCGCACTTCCCCGATACCGACTGCCAAGCAGGGAAGGAACGGATACCAATTTTAAACTCTTCAAAAGACTTCGGTCGGGAATCGAACCCGCAACCTCCCGATCAGAAGGCGGAGAGTCTAAACCACTCGGCCAACTGAATGGTGCAATGTCCTGATAATTTTGATAATCAAACCAAAGACTTTAAAAGAGTATCCGTCATGTCCCTGTTTGGTAGTCACGACTAGGGCTGGGCAAAATCGAATAGTATTAAACATCAGATCGAATCGAATAATTTCAACCGAATCGAATACCGAAAATACGCGGATGACGGCTGACATCTAGACATTAATAACCTTTCACTAAAATTTGATTGAAATATTTATTAGCAACGGTCAGGGACATGCAGCTTGTGGCAGATAGCGTTGGATGAATGAGGTAAATCGCGGGTGAAGTAGAGACGCAACTAGCCAAGTGATATCCACGACTTCATGGCGTGCGGTTAAGGGAATAGCAAAATGTACAAATGTCCAATTCGGTACAGTATTCGTAATTCGAACAGAGAACGAATTGCAATTCGATTCGGTCCGAATATCTTGATATCTCGATTCCCTAGTAACGACCGATCGAGTGCAGAAGAGGGTTGGTGTGGTTGTCGTAGTGATTCGGACTATAAGCCGTCACGCGTATTAAGCATTGACCTGGCGCACATGACCTTAGTAGGGTTGAAAAACGCCACAAATTCAAAACAACAACAGCACCAAGACAATCAAAAGCCTCTACCAAGAGGCTATACTGCATTTACATCTCCTCAAAATCCCCGAGCTGATAATAAGCTCTGAAGGTATATTTTTCAATTCTTAGGAGTGTAATATTACGTGGAGCGAGCAACTGACAGAACGCTACATCCCACGGAACGAAGAGACACAGAGCCTCGACGAATGTACAAGGTACAGTGTGGTATAGTACAGTAACAGCAGGCTAGGCAATATCTATACCGTTGCCGGTACTGAGTAAATCAACAATCGACAGATACAAGTTTTCGGAGCTCCGCTTCTCCACCAGGTTATGATGGTGTGCTATTGTTTGGGCTGGGCACTCTAATTCGAATACTTCGAATCGAATCGAATAACAAGATATTCGGGACCGAAACGAATAGCAATTCATTCGAATTTCGAATACTACAACAATTTGAGAAAGCTCTATACGCGTTTCAACGTGAACGTAGTCAGGAGAGGTATAGCTTGAATCACTGCACAGTTTTGAATTGGAATTTCGTGCATTTTTCAATTACCCTGACAGCGCGCCATGAAGTCGTAGACATGACTCACATTTGGCTAGTTGCGTCTCTGCATGTTCCTGACAGTTGATAACACATTTTCAATCAAGTTTTATCGCCTCTATTAGGTATTCGATTCGATTGAAATGATTCGATTCGATGTTTCATACTATTCGATTTTGAGCAGCCCCAGCTATTGTGTGTTATGTAACCGCAGGCTATATATGGTGGTAGTGTACGATTCAACACTCGACAGGTATAAAATTGACCACATAAACTGCACATACTGGGCTCAAAACGACTCGGAGACTCTGACTTCTATGGAATCAGAACAGTGCGACGGATGGACTTACGACACGACTATTTTCACATCGACGATCGTAAGCGAATTCAACCTTGTCTGCGGCGGGAAACAGAAGCGTCGCCTCTCTCAAGCTATATTTATGATGGGCGTGGTACTTGGAACAACTCTATGGGGACAGATTTCTGATAGGTATGAAGATTATTTGATACGCCGCCCTCTAGATGATGTCTCAAGTTGATTGCATTGCTTTTTTAATCGCTTTGACTTGAGCGCGGTGAAAGACCGGTGTGAATACCACAGGCATGGGCGAATACGTCACGCAGTCAGATTTCTGATGGATGCAGAGATTATTTGAGTGACATATGCCACGCCTCCTCATTTATTACACGGCTGCGCAGCTATCCTGTTCTTAAATTGATTGTTTGACTTGAGGAAGAACACGCCACGGGCGGTTAAATCCACCGACTACCTAATAATTCAACAACCTCATAAACGTTGTGACGTTATTTCAGATTCGGACGAAAGATCGCCGTAATGTTGCCAATGGTGATAGGAGTCGGCGTTGGCATAGCAACGGCATACGCGAATTCTTTTTTGGAATTTACAATCATGAGGTTCTTTATCGGGATCTGCATCTTCCCGTCGTTTTCCTGCTGTTACGTTCTATGTAAGTGGTGAAGAGTGTCAACGTCCAGCCAAATTTATAGCAATATCTTGATAGCAGCAGATCACTTACGGTAGATATTGAGAGTTTCACGACAGTTTCAACGCAAAGCCAACGCCCGGCCCACGTATAGCAAGATTCTAGGGCCCAGCTTGGTCTTGAGCGGTCCACGTATCGATAAGGTCTTGTTCACATTGAGCGTGAGACTTAAAATGTTTCTCTCGCTCTGACGTAAGGGAGCGAACGGCGCGGGCTTAAATGCGAGAGAAGTTCGACTTAGCTCACGGTCACGTGTCAATACCTCCTGCTTATAGCCCGGATCACTGTATTACAATCACAGCTCTCCGCACTTCCTCGATACCGACTGCCAAGCAGGTAAGGAATAGATACCAATTTTAAAGTCTTCGATTCGACTCGGTCGGAAATCGAACCCGCAACCTCCCGATCAGAAGGCGGACAGTCTAAACCACTCAGCGAACTGAACGGCCCAGCTACAGTTATTACCCAATCAGAAATTTACACTCGGCGCTATACGTATGGCGCAACAGGTGCCGTGGGGTTGGCCTAAGGCGATCTTAATTCGCCTTGCGTTGGACCATTTGCCGTTAACAGTATATACAAACGCAACAGCGACCTCTTTCGAGCCCTCAATAAAATATATCCCAAACTTTTCCAGCGGCAGAAACAGTTCAAGAAAAGCATAAAGTCTGGGTCGGTCAAACATTTCAAGCGATGTTTGGTATAGGTATCTGCATTCTACCTGGCTTGGCTTACTTCGTGAGATACTGGAGAGCTTTTCAACTTTGCATATCAGTACCAGGAGTCCTGGTTGTTCTGCTGTTATGGTAGGTGCTCTGTTTCTCCTCAATATTTTTCATTCGGAATTTATGGCGTTTTCACCTACTAAGGCCATTTACGCCAGGTCGATGCTTATCAGCCACCTTGGTGACTCGACTACGTATACGTGTCAATACTTCCGGCTTATAGCCCGGATCACCATGACAACCACGGCTCTCCGCACTTTCCCGATACCGACTGCCAAGCAGTGCCGGAAAGGATACCAATTTTAAAGTCTTCGATTTGATTCGGTCGGGAATCGAACCCGCAACCTCCCGATCAGAAGGCGGACAGTCTAACTCACTCGGCCAACTGAACGGTGGAAGCTTCTATTTAAATTTTCGTTGTATGTGGTATAGGCAGAACGTCTTAGACACATTACAAACAAGAACGAAACACAATTGCGTTGTGAGTACAGCCGTGCCTATTAGTCAGTCATCACCGCTTAAAACGAGACAGCATCCCTTGCTTCAGCAATTGGTCAACGTCTTGTTGAGAACCCTACATGTGCTGAACACTATGGAGAATTTTTGATATGTTTACACTGACTCACACGCACATACTACTAATACTCAAATCGAGTGAACTGTCTTTGGTCCTGTCTAGGGATGGGCAACTTCAGCAAATTTCGAATCGGGCTTACTACCACCACCTAGCGGACGTCAAATCTTTTAGGTGAAAACTCTTTTCTGCGGCGCTCACTTTCTCAAACACTCCTTGCTCGGCCTCTTCTCAATGCTCTTCATCTATTCACTTATTTCTTCCTACTTTTTTGTTTTTATAAAAGCGGCTGATTCGATTCGATTCGAAAAATTAGTCGATTGGTATTCGAAATCAAAAATGATTCTAACTGTCCATCCCTACCCGTCTCTAACACAATATATTCATACAGGTACGTAGTCGAGTCACCAAGGTGGCTGATATCGTCTGGTAAATTTATTAGAGCGAATCGAATCATTAAAAGATACATGGAGAGTCTGAACAGTCGAAGTCACGAAGCCAAAAAACTAGAAGCCCTGTCGGATTTGTAAGTTTTTTTTATAAAGCGCTTCGCAATTTTAGAAAGCTGTCGTCCACTCGTTATGTTGCGAGTCTGTATCAACAAGTATTTTCACTTGATGAAGGAACAATGCCACGAAAGGTCATGAACAAATTTCAAGCTTAGGCCTTAAACCTAGTTCCCAACCTCCATTGTAAGGCAACAGAAGATTCCTAACCTTCGGAGCGTGTTTCACCTATGCAGAACCCGTGCCGACTACGCAATCGCTCTGATTAAAGTACCTCCATAGACGGAATAAGACCCCCCGTATCCCGTGATATAGTCACTGAAAGTCTTCATCTAAATCCTAATTTACTAGACAGCGCAAGAAAGGAACCGCAAGGGTCGATACTGCGAATTTGATCGAAGACGGGAAAACCAAGGTCAAAGCAACAGGCTGCTCAAAAGAGACAGTCGTAGCGATTTGGAAACTGCCAAACATGCGAAGGAAAAGTTTCCTTCTTTACTACGAATGGTAAGAATCGTTGTTTTTATGAATTTTTGGCGGCTTAAACTACCCAGGGTACAGGTTTAATGTCTGGCAGTGTCTTGACACCGACAAAAATGAAGAAGTCGCCCGCTAACTGATGTATTTTTGGATTCACGACGTTCTCAACCCTACTAAGGTAATGTACGCCAGGTCAATGCTTGGTACGCGTGTTGACATCTTCGGTCTATAGCCCGGATCACTATCACAACCACAACTCTGCGCACTGCCCTTGACACTGACTGGAAAATAGTGATTAAGTGTTTGGTTTGATTCGGCCAGCAATCGAACGCGGGACCTTCTGATTCGAACGCGGACAATCAAACTGCCCGGCCAACTGCGCGATAATGTTGTTTTCGTGTTCCCTGCGGTCGTCCAACCTATTACCACCGATGCACTCTCTCTCTAATAATTAGATGAGAATAACGATTATTATCGTATCAGCCTTGAAATCAGTATCCCACGATCTCTACCTACTTTATGGCATTAATTTTCTGCAAATTTTTGTTTAGGATGGTAACTTCTGTGGTATACTACGGAATTACATTAAACGCTGCTGAAGTTGGAGGAAATCCTTACATAGGCGCGACCATCTCTGCTTTAATGGAAGTTCCTTCGTCATACTTGGCTATACCAATGATGCAAAAATGGGGAAGAAGACCTTCTCTTGTATCGAGCTTATTTGTGGCTGGTTTTGCTTGCGCTTGTATGATGTTCGTCCCTGAAGGTACTAGATTGGATTTCTTTCTATATAATTTATTAACTAAGTACCGTGGGTCGTCTAAGCAAGTGGTCGGCAACCACCGGTGCGCGACCCAAAGATGGTCCCCCAAGAGCTTGCTAGTGGTACGCGGGCGGATATTATTTTACTGATTTGCGAGCTTCGCCGATTTTTGATTATTCTTGGGCGTGCCGATACAGCGACGTCACAATTGGGGTTGCCGGTTCCGGATACTTTGGCTATTTTTAACCGGATACATCAGACGGTGATCGACAATAATAGTATCGTTGGGTGTTAGTGGGTGTATGATTAATTTGAGGACATCGCCCCAAGGTCAGTTGCGCCTATCGCCGGAAGGTTAGTGATGCCTATCGCCCCAAGGTCAGTGGCGCCTATCGCCGGAAGGTTAGTGGCGTCTATCGCCTGAAGGTCAGTGGCGCCTACCACCCGAAGGTCAGTGGCGCCTATCGCCCGAAGGTCATTGGCGTCTATCGCCCGAGTGGGTCCCGTGACTCTGACGATCTATTCATTTCCAGATGTCGTCTGGCTCAACGTCACGTTATCTACGCTCGGCAAGTTCTCTATCAGTATGACCTTCGGTGTGGCTTACATTTACGCGGCCGATATTTACCCAACACCAGTCAGGTAGGAGACGCCAAGTATTCCTCCAGTGAGAGGCCGTATAGACTTGTGCATTGATGCTATACATGAAGGTATGCTTCCTAATATCTGAGCAGCCCGTGCAAATCGGAAAGGTATCAGCATTTGAAACATTTTTTGCTCGATCTAATTTGTGATGGAGGTGAAATTTGTGGTGATTTGTAAGGCCTGCCCTATTTTCTTCCAACCAGGATCGGTAACTAAGCATATATGCGTGATCTAATTCATCTGATGAAGGAGCGGAGCTCCGAAAGCTTGTGAATTATATTCCAATAAACTGGACTGGACGTTAAATCTGTGGTGACTTATTATATTCATTACTACTGTATTTGAATCGTCCGCCATCGGCTCCATTATTTTTCATTACATTTTGGGTGATTGACTTTCTATTCTGTAGGAACGTTGGCATCGGTGTATGCAGTAGTATGGCGAGGATCGGTGGAATGTTGGCGCCGTTTATTGCAATGTTAGACGTGATTGGATTCGCAGTACCGTACGTCGCGTTTGGACTCCTTGCCTTGCTTGGAGGTATGGCATTTGCGTTGATCCAGAACTACAAGCGGAAAGTCAATCCCCTTACTCAACTGTACAGTTACACCACTATAGTTTGAAAGCAACTGAATTATATTCCAATAAACTGGATAAGATGTTAAATCTGTGGTGACTTATTCCATGTATTACTATTTAGATCGTCCGTCATCGGCTCCGTGTTTTTCGAATTACTATAGTTGCCATAACAACAACTTTTTTTAGGATTTCTGGGCCTACTCCTACCCGAAACTCTCGGGAGGAAACTTCCGGAAACATTGGATGAAGCTGAACAATTTGGAAAGCATTATGAAGGAATAATGGCGCGAATTTGTGGCGGGAAAGATTCAGATTCGATCGCGGAAGAAGCGATTCTTGATGAGACAAAAGCGTAACGCAGAGCTAGAAATGAATTTCTTTTTCTCGCGACGAGCGATCTGTCTTCACCTGACGAAGGACCTTTAACACATCCTGAACTAGGATTCCAATACATTTTGAATTCTAGCTATCTACTGTAGCATGAATTTTGATTTGTCTCTGTTCTGGCTCTTTTGACCACTCCCTGTAATAAGCTTGTTGCTTTGAATTCGTGGTAATTTCACCCTGCTAAGGTCATGTAGGACAGGTAAATGCAGGTATAGTACGCGCGTGGATATTTCCGGTTTATAACACGGATCATTACCACTCCGTACTCTCCTGATACAGATTAGCAAGCAGAGAAGGGACGGATACTAATTTTAAAGTCTTTGGTTTGACTCGGTCGGGAATAGAAGGCGGACAGCGGACACTACCAGGAACCTCCCGATCAGAAGGCGAGCAATCAAACAACCGAATCAAAACGCGAGTCTTAGTATCTATTCCTGCTATGTTTGTCGATCGCTATCGGCCAGTACAAGTACTGTATAATTTTGGGTTAAAGGCGGAGAGCCAAGCACTGGAGACTTTCTAGAACGCCTGGCAATGGACCCTCAAACTTCGCCTTGTTTGGCTCGCGACCGAGACAAGCCAAGGCTTCAAAATTAGTACCCATTCCTTCTATGGTTGTCAATCCTTATCGGGGAAGCTATACACAGACACTAATCGAATAAGCCAGCAACTTGCTGCAAGATATGTGAGCCACCCGATTGGTGCATTTCTAGGGGGCGTGACAACGTAGCTTGATACTTATCGTATTTCTGGTAGAAGCACAACAGACTGTCAGCATATATGAAAGTAGATTAGGAAAAATACAAGCACAATACCGCACAAATATTCATCAATATATTCTGCAACATACGCGAAATTTATCACACGTTTCCTTCTCAGATCAATCTTATGTCGATGGAGGATCCGGTATCAATCAAGAGGAAGCACGCGTCTTAACACTCAAGAAAGTACTGATCATCGTCGGTGCTTAGTTTGAGATCGCATTTGTCGTGTGTTAGTTGTTATTGGGTTTTGATGACAATTTGAACCGCAAATGGTTATCTACACCTGGTTAATGCTTTAGTGCGCATGACAAATTCCAGTTTACAGCTCTGGCCGCTATCACGACTCTCTGTACACCTACGATTCTGACCGCCAAGAGGAGTAGAAACAACGGATTTCATCGCGAAATATATCTAGTACGCCTGAAAGTATTGTGGTTGCCGTGAGCTTATAGCGATGTGTCATTTACTGAAGCTCTGACGCACGTTCTTGTCAGAACAACACTAGTGTTGTTATAGCTAAAGGGATCGCGACTGGAATTTTAGGTTGAGAGTTCCATAAACAGAATAGGGCCTATTCAATCGGCTATAGGGGTTGACACAGGTCGATCCCTAGTCGTACGAAATTAATTCAACGAGCTTACATGTACCACCGCATGCTAGCAATAATACTAATTCCAAAATGATTGACGTTGACCGGATGTTCGAGGAGCTTGGGCCGATGACAGTCCGAGAAAAATTACAACTGGTATTCCTATTAATGCCGGCGATTATTTCTGCACTACACATGGCTGGGATGATGTTCCTCGGATATAATCAAGGACATGTCTGCGCCATGCCGGAGCAAACAATCAAGGTATAATAATCAGGCGCCGGGCCGTGTTGGCAATTGTTGATTCAGCGGTCCAAATGACATACAGTATGCCTCATAAAGGTTCGCCTTCCTTTTTGACTCTGCGCGAGATAATTTGGGGGACGCGAGGCGCCGTAATACCGCAAAGCAACGTCGTCACGTGAGACGCTTCCTTTGGTCCTTCCTTCGGATTGTGATACGTCAATATTGTCACGTGTTTATCGCGTTCGGCTGATTGACTGACCGATAAATGAACGGATCACCGAAAGCTTGTGAATTCCAATAAATCGGGCCAGACGTTAAATCTGCGGTGACTTATTATTATCTGGATCGTTCGTCAGAAGGTCCAATATTTTCCACCTGATGAAAGCGCGGAGCTCCTGAAGTTTGTGAAATCCCATAAAGTGGGCTGGACGTTAAATCTGTGGTGATCTTCTTTACAATATCTTGTTTCATTCAGAAATGCAACGTGACGTGGAGCGACAAATTAACAGAACGATATATTCCTTGGAATGAAGAAACAGATAGCCTTGACAACTGCTTGAGGTTAGTCGGGTAGAAATGAAACCAAGTTCCTTATTCGAAGGCCTACGAGCATATGGCAATTTACCGGTTCAGGCGTTGACTATGTGTTGCACAATTGGTGATACGTACAAACTTTCAGGTACAGATATGACAATGTCAGAGTGTAGGGTACAAAATGTCGCAGTCGAATTTGCGTTGATATTATTACATCACAATGACAATTCAAGTTGTCACGCAACACCAGATCCTTAGTGAAAGAACGTTTTATCCACTCGTACTTCTCCGCGCCCCGAAGCGTCTAGCGTGGACGCGTCTCAATCCACTCACAGCAGACATAGCTTGAAATCATCTCTTCACAAACGGGGTCTTGCGCCCAATGCGGCATGCTAGTGTGGTGCAGAGGAGCAAAGCGCAGACCCTGTCATTCATTCTTGTACAATGAAAACCACCCGACGGAGTGAGCGATCTGAAAAGCCTGCTTGATGAGACCGCCAACCAATGGCCGCTATATTGCTAGTCCAAAGAGATGACAAAAAATGCCTTACGAAAGAAGAAGTGCTTATTTTGAGCATGCCTTTTGCAGATACAAATTTGACAACGTCACTTGTGCTTACTGGGATTCAGACAGTACATTGAACGGTACAGGGTCGAACGGTACCGAGCTATGCAATGCATGGAACTATGATAAATCCGTGTTCATTTCGACAGTCGTCAGCGAGTTTGATCTCGTATGCGATAGCAAAAACAAGCGAAGACTATCACAGGCTATTTTCATGCTCGGTGTTGTGTTTGGTACGGCCTTCTGGGGACAGATTTCAGACAGGTATGTCAATCAAAAGAAAATATACAAGTGGGCGGGGTTATCACATGCCTAACAAGCCACGCCTAATACCTTACGAGCGCGCAATTTTAATGCTGGGTGTATGGTATGGTCTCTTGGGAACATATTTCAGACAGGTATGTCAATCGAAATAAAATATAGAAGTGGGCGGGGCTATGACAAATAACACGCCACGCCTACTATCGGAAGAGAACGCTATATTTTTTGTCAATGTCAATCAAGGTAATTATAGTAATGGGCGGGGCGGGGTTATCAGAAATCAAAAAAGTCACGCCATACCTCGCAAAGTCTATCGCGGGATACATCCATTTCAAAGCAAACTGACGCTGACGTATTCTAGATTTGGACGACGGATCGCAGTGATTACGCCTATGGTGATTGGAGTCGGCGTTGGAATAGCAACGGCGTACGCAAATTCCCTTGTGCAATTCACGATTATGAGATTCATAACTGGAATCTGTATTTTTCCATCGCTTTCATGTTCCTTCGTGTTGGGTGAGTTATAATGATAGATGTGATATGAAAAATGTCAAAGTCGATGGCGGATGTTCCAATTACAAAGAGATGGAATAAGTCACCGCAGATTTGTTTGTTCGAAATTTATGGCATTTTTCACCTACTAAGGTCATTTACGCCAGGTTAATGCTCACGGTATACGTGTCAATACTACCGGTTTATAGCCCGGATCACTATTACAATAACGACTCTCCGCACTTCCCCGAAAACGACTGCCAAGCAGGGAAGGAACGGATACCAGTTTTAAAGTCTTCGATTTGACTCGGTCGGGAATCATACCCGGAACCTCCCGATCAGAAGGCGGATAGTCTATACCAATGCTTTGGTTTGAAATTCTGTGACGAGTGAAGACTATTACGTAATAGCCAATTCCGTTGTGGACCTACTGTATGTCTAGAAGAGCCACGGCGCCGGTAGAGCTTAATCGCGAATTCGCGAGGTACGACCTGAATCATCTTTACGATCTTTATTGATCGTCCGCCATCGGCTCCGCTATACCCTTCAAACAATACTGTAAACCAGGGATGTATAAAGATTTTTTGGTGAGGACCAAATACAGAAAAATAAGCTAAGGCTCGGGCCACACACTAGAGGTGACATATTTCGCTGTTAATTTCGAATCCTATTACCCGATCAAAGACGGCTTTTTGGATTCGAATCCTACAGATTCTAAATTCTGTATTGTGCATCCCTACACGTGGTAAATGTTTTTCTTTGCTTAATTTTGTTCTATGTGCGGGCCGTATTCAGCTATATTTCAGAATTTGCTGCGGGGCAATAAAAACTGAACCGCGAGCCGCAGTTGGCCCGCGGGCCGTAGTTTGGACACCTCTGCTGTAGACCTACGCTTTCATCTTTCATACCGTATAACCCAACATCATATTATTTTGACCACGTACCATCTTTGAAATATTCAATGCTTTCAGGTACTGAGACCGTGAAAAAGGTGCACAAGGTATGGGTTGCACAAACGTTTCAAGCTATGTTCGGAGTTGGTATCTGTATTTTGCCTGGCTTGGCGTATTTCGTCAGATACTGGAGAACTTTTCAACTCTGCATATCGTTGCCTGGCGTGGTGATTGTCATACTTTTATGGTATGTGTCTCGACCGGTGGTTTAACTGACCGGTTTCTTCTGAACGCCTAACTCAAGCAATATACGGATCGTAATTAGTGAGTCGACAGATTATCGAGGCCGATATTTGTATTTTTGCGATTATCGCTATCGGCAGTAGTCAAGTTTAAGGAGGTCAATATTCGATATCGGCCTCAAAAAATCGAATTTTTTGTATCCGTTCTTTCTCTGCTAGGCATTCAGTATCGGGACAGTATGGAGGGCTGTGGTTATGATAGTGATCTTGGCTATAAACCGGAAGTATCAACCCTATAACGAAGCATTGACCTCGCGTACACAAGTATAACCCCATATATTCATACAACACAGGTTCACATTTGAGTCACCCAGATGGTTGATATCGTCAGGAAAGTACGAAAGAGCCAATGATATTGTGAAGAAACATATGACGAGTAAAGACAAGAAAAGCCGCGAAGCACAAAAGCTGGAAGCGCTATCAGATATGTAAATATGAAATTATAGCTTCCCTTTCTCTACTTATACTGCTAGAGCCTAGAGATACGGTAAATAGTGTCACCAATGGCGAACGATCCAAATAGTAATAAATAAAATAAGTCACCACAGATTTAACGTCCAGTCTAAGTTATGAGTATTAAAGTTTACCCTACTATAGTAATAGAGAGAATAAGTCACCACAGATTTAATGTCCAGTCCGGTTTATTGGAAAATGATTCACCATCTTTCGGAGCACTACCCTACTATAGTAGCAGATAGAATAAGTCACCACAGATTTAACATCTGACGGGTGATATTAGCTACTACTATTAAAAGCTTTTGTCCCAATCGTGAACCAGCGGGACGGACCAAACTTAGCTCATCTTGGGTACATTTACTAACATTTACGGTGACTGCAATACCCTGTTCGCCGAAGGTCAGTTACTTCTTCTGATCGGGAGGTTCCGGGTTCGATTCCCGACCGAGTCAAATCGAAGACTTTAAAATTGGTATCCGTTCCTTCCCTGCTTGGCAGTCGGTATCGGAGAGCCGTGATTGTAATAGTGATTCGGGCTATAAACTGGAAGTATTGACACGCATACCGTCAGCATCGACCTGGCGTAAACGACCTTAGTAGTTGAAAACGCCATAAATTCCGAATAACAAAATAAAAAAGGAACTGGCGTTATAGGGTAACCTACACGATCAACTGCAGACAACTGCATTAACTATAAATCTGAAATTTACATAAAAATATTTCGTAGTCGCAATGATATTATCTGCGAAATGTGACCGTTCTACGTTCAGTCGTTCTTGACGAGTTGGCAAACAAAAGTTTTCAGTGTGGTTTTCCGCCGTACGATTGTATAATAATCAGACCACTATGTGGCTGAATCCAATTACTGAATTACTACAGTCTTGTGCATTAATTAGACCCATCTTTCACTAATGGTCATCACGATAGACAAGCCAGTTTAGTAACGCTTGAGGTAAGCCATCCATTTCACCCAGATCTCGGGGGAGGAAGAATTCGGCTTCGAACGAGAGCAACGTGAGGTTAGTGGGAGGTGAAAAAATTCCCATTGTGCCGTCACAAATCTCAAAAGAGACTGTACTTGAGATCTGGAAACTGCCGAACATGCGACGAAAAAGCTTCATTCTGTGTTACGAGTGGTGAGTGTTTTAGGCCAATAATAAAAGGCTCGTTTTTCGACCCTACACGACCAATTTCAGTGTCGATTCACTCGGGAGTTAGCCCGAGTCTAGTGTGGACGCGCGTCTCTATCGACTCCCCAAGTCACAAAAATGAGAGCCTTCCTACGCGGCCCGAGTGTGGGGTTGCGAAGGCTTGCGCAAGGAACGCCACGCGTAATGACGCCCACACATTGCCTTGTTAGGGAAATACCTGGCCCATGTACATCTTCGCTACTGATGCAGATGCCGTATCGCACTCACGTGGGCCAGTCATGGCCTGAGTAGCGCCGTAAATGGCCTGAACACGGCCACGTGTACATGGGCCAGTGTTGCATTTGCATACCCTTAACGACACACGGGCCACCAAAAACCATGCGAAATTGCAGCTACACGCCATACGTGGGCCGTACGTAGATTTCTGATTGGGTCAGAACAGAGATCGGATGCCTTAAGTCAACACTCCATAAATCTCGCGATTACAACCGTGACAGAAAGAAAATGCAACCTATGAAGGAGAACGCGAAATCTGCGGTGGCTTGCGGGCGTCTTACAGACGAACAATTCTAGATTGTCTGCTATTGGCTTCACCAAATTTCCTGATAATTCTACAGGATGGTAACCTCAATGGTATATTACGGACTGACACTAAACGCTGCTGAATTGGGTGGAAATCCATTCCTAGACGCATTTTTATCTGCCGTCACTGAGATACCTTCTTGCTATATTGCAATACCAATGTTACAAAAATGGGGACGGAGACCTACGCTGATATCAACACTATTTCTTGCTGGTGCTGCATGTACGTGCATGATGTTTGTCTCGAAAGGTACGTTATTCAATTTTAGCTCCCTGCATCCCGTTCAACTCGTATAATTCCACGCGGCAGTTGTAAGCCGCGCAGTCCACCTTCTGATCGGGAGGTTGCGGGTTCGATTCCCGACCGAGTAAAATCGAAGACTTTGAAATTGGTATCCGTTCCTTCCTTGCTTGGCAGTCGGTATCGGGGAAGTGCGGAGAGTCGTGGTTGTAATAGTGATCCGGGCTATAAACTGGAGGTATTGATACGTATACCGTGAGCATCGACCTTAGTAGGTGAAAAACGCCTTAAATTCCAAATAAAAAAATAAAAAAGTTGTAAGGCGCACAGAGCTGAACGCGGAGAAATCGATAAACGGGTCACACAACTCACATACTAAACGGCGGACCAACGGTCGAGCCACTCGGACTTACCGATACAAAACGGCGGTCCGTGGACTTTTGGAACTCGGAAATATTCTGGCATGGTCTGTAGTGAGATGACGCTATGATCAATTAACGTTGAGCGGGAGGACAACAGAAGAGAACGGAGCCTTGACTAGGTAATTGTGCTGGCAACTCGATTTGCGGATGATGAAAAATCAAGAGTGCTGACAAAACTGCATCACGGCAGGCCGGGCCATGGGCTGTGGGTTTCACATCCCTGCTTTTTAGATGATACGAAATTCCACATTGAAATTCTACATTTTATTTTTAGAGCTGGTTTGGCTCAATGTAACGTTATCAATAATCGGTAAATTCTCCATCTCCGCAACATTCGGAACCGTTTACATTTACTCAGCTGACATCTATCCAACTCCGGTTAGGTAAGAGAGCATGCAAATCCACGCGAGAAAACCGGATTCGAAACCGAATAACACACCAAACGTCAGGCTTCGGGCAGCAACGTCCGAACTTCTTTCAAGAAGAAATAATGCGCGCTAAAGAGAAGGGGATTGACGATCGATGAGTCGAAATTCGTTAGTATTTGAAATCACGACACGGGAATTTCGGCGGTAAATGACCCCTGAACCCTGCTAGCTGCGGCCCTGCGACACTGCCACAGCGCTGATTCATCATAAAGTTTCAATGTTTTCAATGTTTTAGGAATGTTGGAATTGGTATGTGCAGCAGTGTGGCGAGGATCGGAGCCATGTTATCTCCGTTTATAGCAATGTTAGACGTTGCTGGGTTTGCCATTCCGTACGTTACTCTTGGACTGCTGGCTCTTGCTGGAGGTAAGCCGCGGTAGCAGTTTATATCAAGTCTAATTAACGTCGCAATCAGCGCGGTTCTGTTTTAAATGGAGCTCCAATTAGTGCTCACGTTTGATCCTATCCATTTTCAACTGGTGAAATAGCGTCTCTCTGATAGTCTGTAAACAAAGTTTCTAACAAATTTGGCTGGGCGTTAAAACTGCGGTGACATTCTCCATTTAACTATCGTAAGCGATCGTCCGCCATCGGCTACTATCCGTCAATTCCATACCCTGATGAACGAGCAGAGCTCCCAAACCCGGCGAATATAATTCTCATTAAATCAAGTACGTTGATATGGGATGAAATTTTATTAATGATATCGGCTATCATTTATAAATTTGACAAAAGTGATATCGAAATGACATTTAATTTAAATTTTTCAAGGATTTTTGGGGCTGCTCCTTCCGGAAACGGTCGGTAAAAAACTTCCAGAAAATTTAGACGAAGCGGAAAAGTTTGGAAAACATTATGAAGGAATAATGGCCTGGATGTGCGAGACAAAGCATTCAAATTCAGAAGATGACAATTGCGTAGCGTAGCTACAATAGCGCCAACTAACGGACGCATATATCGACTGACAAAGTTGTCGTTTTGAATTTATGTACGCTAGGTCAATACTTAGATCGTAGCTACTAGACTGTAAGCTTATATGAAAGTAGATAAGGAAAAGAACAAGCACAATCCCACACAAATATTAATCAATATAGTCAGCAACATGAGGCGAAATTTATCACACGTTTCCCTCTCAAATCAATCTTATGTCGATGGAGGATCCGGTATCAATCAAGAGGAAGCACGCGTCTCAGCACTCAAGAAAGTACTGATCATCGTCGGTGCTTAGTTTGAGATCGCATTTGTCGTGTGTTAGTTGTTATTGGGTTTTGATGACAATTTGAACCGCAAATTGTTATCTACACCTGGTTAATGCTTTAATGCTCCTCTACGTTGGAA
Source organism: Botrylloides violaceus (assembly GCA_030412335.1). Classification (NCBI taxonomy): domain Eukaryota; kingdom Metazoa; phylum Chordata; class Ascidiacea; order Stolidobranchia; family Styelidae; genus Botrylloides; species Botrylloides violaceus. The sequence goes on from JASFYC010000352.1 coordinate 301,962, forward strand.
AGGGAAGGAAGGGATGCCAATTTTAAAGTCTTTGGACGGATAGCAGTATTGTATAAGTGTTTCTAGACACTTTTAGTGGGCCTTCCATATATTATATGTCATTGTTAATAACACTAACGAATGTAGTGCGCGGCATGGTTCGCCGAAGACGTAAAGAAATATATACATGATACGGCGGCGTGGTTTGGAGCGTTGTGGTATATTCAGGGACGCAGTCGACCGTTCAGGCTTCTTAAGTAGCGGAGTTTTGAAAGCTTGTAAATTGAGTTTTATAATGAACGAGTTGGCTTTCACCTGATGATGGAGTAGAGAGTCATATTCCAATAAACTGGACTGGACGTTGAATCTGTGGTGACGTATTACTATAGTAGGGTGGTGCTCCGAAAGCAATTTTAAAGTCTATGGTTTGACTCGGCCAGGAATCCTGATCCTCCTGATCAGGAGACGGACAGACAAACCCCTTGGAAAACATAGCGATCTTACAGATGAGCACTTAGAGAGGGGAGTTACGTTCAGAGTGGCGACAGAAGGCATTCAAACTGTCCACCTTCTGATAATTTCAACAATTTGAAAATTTTTGCTACGTTCAGCTCGAATATTGCACCATGATAGACTATGAGAAGATTATCAAAAAACAACGGCTTACATCACGGACGGTTTTCTTACAAATCCTTCCACTGTGCACCGTTGGAATGGTAGGGGCAGCTCATATGACTGGAATGGTGTTCATGGGATATAATCAAGATCATATTTGCACAATGCCGCGACAGCAGGAGATTCGTGAGGTTTGTTTGTTCACCAATCTGTATGGGCGCCTCACCCAATCAAAAATTTACGTTCAGCCCACGTAAGGCACGAGGCTGCGATTTCGCATGGCATTTGGTGGCCCGTGTGTGGCTAAAGCAGGTGTCACACGATCCGTACGCATACGGACCCGTTTTTTTCACTCTCTCGAGATTTTAGTGAGGTTAACGAGCGGTGGACCATCCACCGAACATGCACCGACAACCGCCAATCGGCGACTGAAGTCCGCGGCGAGAGTACAAAACGCACGTGGCGCATTTTTTCATTTTTGCGAGTATTGTCTCCAACGGATGGTTTACGCGTCAGACGCGAAAAGGTCCGTCGGACGAGCAAATGCTCGCCGAATAATGCCCTAACAAAGCCATGTGCGAAATGCAAATGCGAGTGAATGGCGAGAGGGGCGCGTGCAAGAAATGTACGACTTAAACCCCCTCCTAATCCAGTCAATGTTTGCTCACTTGCGAGTTTTCCGTTTTAGGATTGCAATATTATATGGAGGGAGCAACAAACACATCGATATATTCCCTGGAACGAAGAAACTGAAAGTTATGACAGCTGCACGAGGTAACACCCACCTACACGTGTAAGCTGTCATACCACACCTTACCGTATTCGGTCAACCAACAACTAGCACGTTTTAAACATTAGCCATAGAGAACAAACCCGGAAACCCGGGACACAACAACTCTTACCAAACTTTTATTACAGATACGTACACGACTCGATCAACTGTACATTGTGGCGTTCCAATGATACTCGGGCGAGCGATAATGATACCACCATAATCGCAAAAGAAAAATGCGACTCATGGACGTACGATACGTCAGTGTTTAAGACGACTGTACTTGGAGATTTCAATTTAGTTTGCGACAGTAGGCAGAAGGGAAGACTCTCTCAAGCTATCTTCATGCTGGGAGTCACGCTTGGAGTTAGCGTATGGGGACAAATATCAGATAAGTAAGTAGCTTTAAGTCACAGGATATGTATAAGATTGAGCCTGGCCATCTAATGAAGCTTTGTTCACACTGAGCGCAAAGACCATATCATCCATTTCGGTGCAACGTATAAGCCGCTAAATGGAGTGAGTGGCCTAAAGAACCATCAACTCACCCAGTCAGAAAAATGCGAGCGTCCTTACGTGGCCCGCGTGTGGGGTTGCCAAGGCTTACGTATGGAACGCCACGTGTTATAAGACCCACTCTTGGCCTTGTTAGGGCATTATTTGGCCCATATATTTATTTGCCATACGAGAGTAAATTTCGGATTGGCCAAACCATCCACTCATGCGTTACGCTCGCTCTGCTAAGTTACACGCTCAATATGAACAGGCCTTCGAACGAGTATATAGGACTAGTCTAGCCTAGTACCCAAAAGAGCTCAAGCGCGTACATTTTCAGGTTTGGCAGAAAAGTCTGTACTATCACGCCATTAGTTATCGGAGTTGGTGTTGGCATAGCAACGGCATTTTCAAATTCTTTCATACTTTTTACAATTTTACGATTTTTCTTCGGATTCACGTTTTATCCAGCATGCGCAAACACCTACGTTTTGAGTGAGTTTGGGGAATTTTGACATTTTCGGAATCCTTAATTATTAACGTTACCTCGGAAATATATTTCTGTAAAAACAGTAAGACGATCGAATGGCCAACGGTCATATACTTCGTGACCGGCTTTGAGAGCCTGAAATCTCTTAATGGGATTTGACGACTCCGCCGCCGACGTGGAGTTGCGTTTGTGGGCTAGTTTTCGAGATATAGACACTGCTGATCAATCATGCGTAGCATTTAGCCTACTGAGAAAGCTGCCGGTAGGAAAATATTTGACGTACCACGCAAAACGACTCCGGCTCTGGCAACCAGCCCGGAGCCAAACACAACACAACCGAAAAAGTCTGTCTATCCAATACAAGTGACCGTGAATATCCCGCCGGCAGTGATGAATTCATATCCGGTAGCGGTGCCGCAAAATACCAATCAACAACAACAACCAGTGTTGCGAAGGTCACCTCGACATGCAAACAATCTAGCACACGGAAATCGTCAAAATGCACAATCAATTGGGCGAGTGGCGACGAATCACTATCAACCACCTAGGACTTGGACCAGGCCAAGGGCTCACGATGATCAAACACGATCAAACCAACAACATGCACCAGGAGCCAACTCGGTCTACAACGCATCGAATCGGTTTATCACGAAGCGTTTCACACATTCTCTTTAGGTACCGAGGGAGTAAGGAGCGACCAAAACGTGTTGGTTAGTCAGATATACGAAATAACTTTCGCGATTGGAATATGTGCATTAGCGGGCGTCGGCTATCTGGTTAGAGACTGGAGAAGACTACAAATTTGGATCACAGCTCCAGGAATCATTTATATCGTATGGCTGTGGTAAGGCTGACCTTTGAACTCAAGTAAGCCTATGTCTGGCACCTGCTGCACCGGTTTTTGTTTTGAGGAAGGGTCGAATTGGCTGCTACTTTTTCCGCTCTTTCCGGTGATATTTCTCACAGGAGATTCCCTCCAGACTTAAGGATTTTAAAAAGACATTTTTGTCCATATTTCAGTTTTGCTGGATTTACCCAGACTCACATGATATACACACACACACACTACTTACTGGTACGTGGTGCATATGCAGGCCGGACAAGGAGACGCCGAATGAGCCGGACGGCTATCGAAGTCAAGAGCCCCCCCTCCGCACTATCCTCAACGCGCTTGTCAGAAGCAGTAAAAACAGTGAAGTGGCGAAACGCTAATGATGAGTCATTTTCCAGCACTATTTTCGAGTCTCCTCGATGGTTGTTAGCGAAAAAGCGATACGCCGAAGCAGACACGATTGTTAGAAAGCTACTGACGACAGAAGAGTATCAACAGAACTCTGAAGCGAGAAGGCTGCAATCTCTCTGTCAAACGTGAGTGTTTCTGCTCTATTGCATAACGTAGCCGTACGCGAAAAATGCGATTTCCAATCAGTCAATCAATCAATCAGCGAATCAATCAATCAATCAATCAACCCAATCAACTAACCAACCAATCAACTAATCCCAAATCAATCAATCAATCAATCAACCCAATCAACTACCAACCAATCAACCAACAATCAATCAATCAATCAATCAATCAATCAACCAATCAACTCCAATCAACTAATCACCAATCAACTAATCACCAATCAACTAATCAATCAATTAATCAATCAATCAATCAATCAATCAATCAACCAAACAATCAATCAATCAATCAATCAACCAACCAATCAATCAATCAACTAACCAATCAACTAATCACCAACCAATCAATCAATCAAATAATTCTCAATAAACCAAGGCTGGACCGTTGTTGTTAATTCAGCAATGAATCTTCCTTATGGTAACTAGGAGTAGATGTAGAGGTATGCGCGCGCATAGAGCATAATAATGAACGGACAATATTATCAACTAGCTGGTTTTCCCGGTTTCACTCGGGGATCCAACATAAGATGTTGCAGCCCTACGCGAAAAATGTGACCTCCATTTAATCGTGGGTGAGACGCTTCCCTCTCTTCTCTTAACGAAGGAAAACGGCTCCTCGATTCACTTCTCATATGCCTTATCTAAACCCGTATGAAATATATATAAGACACTGAAGGGAAGGACAGTACAGTACTGTACGTAAGCAGAACGTTGTAGCCTTAAGCGACCAGAAGTGGTGAAGAAATGGTTCCGCTAGGTGGCAGAAGCGATCTGAAAGGTGCATCTCTGATTTCGTCGTATCGAAAGGTGGAAATAACAGCATTGGGCGATGTGTAAATTACGAAATACACGCTGGAAGCACTGAAAAAACCACCTGGTCGCACGCATAACGTCCGTCCCTACATCCCTGTAAAATCTTATAGCGATAGCTTCAGTAATATAAAAGTTGATTCGTGCACAGACAGACACACACAGATACATACATACAGACAAACAAGCTTTTTTATTTATATAGATATTGTTTTCGGAAGAGTTTAGTAAGACATGGCACCACGAATTTGAAATGAGACGCAAATTAAAGTTGAATTACTGGCATACTAAAATTTTTGACGGATATTCTCGAGTCGATGGCGCAAGAATCACACGATCAATAGATATCGTGCTACAACTGATTTAACCTCCGACCCTACGTTAATTTTTAACGCTGAAGCTCGACATTAAATTTGTGATGACACAGCAATTTTATCTATACAGTCAAGACTATAAAAATGAATCAGCAAATATGACGACGATGATGACGTCATCAGTTGAAAACGAGGAGAAAAGCGACGAAATGAGTCAAAACAACTCAGAAAACAGAACATACATGGATATTATGAAAAGGCCTAACTTGAGAAAAAGAAGCTTCATTTTATACTACATATGGTAAGTGTTTGAAATTCGTGAATCTTGATAGCAGCCGGACGATTACTTACGATAGATATCGAAAGCGTCACCACAGTTAACGTCCAGACAAATTTATAGCGATATATAGATAGTAGTTGATGGCGGATGATCATCAATTACTTACTATCAGAGTTCAACGTCCACTGTACCGTGGCGAGGAAATACGGAAATTTGCTACCTATCTGCGTGCCTATTTCTAATTCAAACCACCACAAATGATATAATCTTTTTGAAACTCATACCAGTATGTGCTACCGATTCAAACCACCATAAATGATATAATTATTTTAATCTCTCGCAGGATGACGGTTTCTGCGCTTTACTACGGCTTGACGCTTAATGCGGCCGATCTCGGCGGAAATGTGTTTCTTAACCTTTTGATCTCGGCGTTGGTGGAAATTCCTGCTGCGCTACTGTCGATACCGATGATGGACAAATGGGGGAGAAGGCCGACGTTCACGTTATCATTGTTACTGAGTGGGGCCGTCTGCATCTGTATGATGTTCGTCTCAAAAGGTACGGAATTTTTTTTATTGCGAATTTATGTCGTTTTTCAACTGCTAAGGGTATATACATCAGGTCAATGCTTACGGTATACGTATCAATACTTCCGGATTAGAACAAACTTGACAACATTTGCTTGCATATGTTCCCTGCTTAACAAGAGATCAGCGCGAGCAACACAAGATTCTCTCCGTTTGCATCAAATAATCCCAAATTCAGGATTCTGTAAAGACATGAAGTCCCTTCGCCCAATATACCAATTATGGTGCGGCCCATCACACCAATCATGGTCACCCACTTACGTCATGTACGCCAGGTCGTTGCTTAGTACGGGTGTTGCTACCTCTGAAGAACTACCCGCCGCACTCCACCGATATTGACGGCCATGTAGATATGACACGGGTTCTCTCTTGGACCACTGCTACCGATCCTCTCTTGTTTACAAACCACCATAATACTTATATTTAACAGAATTAGTTTGGTTGAATGTAATGTTGTCTACGATCGGAAAGTTCTCAATTTCAAGTGGATTTGGCGTGGCTTACGTCTATGCTATAGAGGTCTATCCTACGCCTGTGAGGTTAGAGCATACTATACTGATCATGACGTTCATTTAGACCTAGACAGTATACACTGGTGTTTGCATTTCTAGGGTTTTTCTTTTTTTTTTGCACTATCGATCTGGAGAGAGAGAGAGAGAAAGAGAGAAGTTTATTAACATTGAGAGATCATGGCTGGCTGACAAAAGTCTCATCGGAGAATGTTTCTCTAAAATCCATGCAGACTACGCAATTGCTCTAGATAAACGATACCTCCGTAGACGGAATAAGTTCTAGGATTAAATTTTGTCGTGAGGTTAGAAGTTTTTAAACGTAGCATGAAATTTATAATAGGTTTAAATATTTACGCCCCTTTTTTTTTCCTTCCCCCTAGTGTAGCGTATCAGTCATGTACACATTTTGTCTAATTTATAGGAACGTCGGTATCGGCGTATGTAACAGCTGTGCGAGAATCGGTGGAATGTTGGCACCGTTTATTGCTATGCTTGACGCGATTGGATTCGCAGTACCGTACGTCGCGTTTGGATTAATGGCCTTGCTTGGAGGTACAATGATAACGTTTGGTACGTAACCAACCTAACACTTTCATCTCTTTATCTCTCTCTTAAGGAGTTCTAAGCCTTTTCCTCCCAGAAACTCTCAGAAAAACATGTCCCGAAACACTTGAAGAAGCTGAGGAATTCGGGAAGGATTATGAAGGAATAATGGCTTTACTATGCCGTCAGAAAACGTCGACGGTCATTGATGACGTAGCAAGCGAAGAGTTAAAAAGAATGAACACAATATAGACATGTTGCTGTTGTTTTGAATTTATGGCTAATGTCTCCGTGTCGATACTGCCGGTTTATATCGATATCGGCCATGAATCACGTGAAAGGCCGATTATCGTATCGGCCCTGAAAAAACCAATATCGGTCGATCTCTAATACAAAATATGATTGCATTTCCATACTTTCTTGACGATATCAGCCATCTGGGCGATTCCAATGCGAGATTGCGTACCGTTGTTCTGGATTCATGGCGGTTTCGACTACTAAGGTTACGTACGTCAGGTCGATACGTGTATTAAACGTTGTCGATAATTCTGGTCACTATAGCTTAACCGCATCCACCCGCACTCGTGGTGTCTACTTCTTACGACATAATTGAGAATTTTAAAGTCTTTGGACAGATAGCAGCATTGTATAAGAGTTTCTAGACGCTTTTAGTAGGCCTTACATATAATATATATTTAACGAATGTACTGCGCGGCATGGTTCGCCGACGACGTAAAGAAATATATACAGAAACATGATACGACTGCGCAGTTTGGAGCGTTGCGAATATTCAGAGACGCAGTCAACCGAGCGCATATATATTTGGTTAAGTGAGGCTGCATGTACACTTTTAACTCTATTTATCTTATGGCGATAGCTTCAGTAATAAAAAAGTTGATTTGTGCACAGACAGACAGACAGACAGACAGACAAACAGGCTCTTTTATTTATATAGATTGACAAGCTTTCGGAGCTCCATTGAATCTTTATTTACGATTTATATTAATTTGTTGCGCTAGTTAATTTGTTGCAGTTACAACTGTAGCGAGAAACAATATCCGTATCCCTTTACTATTGGTCAGAAAGGTGTCGCGTTACTACTGCATTAGTGGAAAGCGTAGGAAGTCATAACGGAACTATAAGGAAGCAGTGTTGGTTGAATGAGCTTTGACGGGAGGAGTTGAGAGCAAGACGACTGAACTATAGGCGAAGGATTTTTGTTTAGTTGTTGGTTTGGATGGAACGTTTTCTACTACTTAGCCTATGTCCGCCACGTCAATGTTTACATGCAGCTAGTAGAGGTCTATCGATTATCTTCCTGGCCGATATTTGTATTTATTGCGATTATCGGTATCGGCAGTCAGTCAAGTAAGGAAGTCAATATTGGATATCGGCCTCAATAATCAGACGATAATCGACCTAATATCGACTTTCATGATTTTTGGATTATCGATATCGGCCTTCAGTCAAGTGCAAGGCCGATTATCGTATCGATCTCTAATACAAAATGTGATTGCATTTCCATACTTTCTTGACGACACCAGCCGTCTGGGCGATTCCAATGCGAGATTGCGTACCGTTATCCTGGATTTATGGCGGTTTCAACTACTAAGGTTACGTACGTCAGGTCAACACGTATAATAAACGTTGTCGATAATTCTGGTCACTATACCTTAACCGCATCCACCCGAACTCGTGGTATCAACAGTACTTCTTACCACATTCTTGTGAATGCGCACTTCAGGCTCTAACTAGTTCACATTTTAGTGTTACCCTGACAAAGTACCGGCAGTCAGGAATGATTGACTACGAGAAGATTATCCGACGCCAGCGGCTTGCATCACCGCCTATCATGAAGCAACTCATACCTTTATGGGCCGTCTCAATTCTGGCGGCAATGCATACAACAGCGATGGTGTTCATGGGTTACAACCAAAGCCATGTATGCGAAATGCCATTGAAAGAAAAGATTATAAAGGTGAGTTTTTTTGTGTTGAATTTATGGCGTTTTCAACCCTACTAAAGTCGTATACGTCAAATCAATACTTGGTACCCGTGTTGACAAGTCTTTGGTTTGGCTAAGCCGGGAGTACGTGTCGATATTTCCATTTATAGCTTTCGATACCAAACCACTAAACAAACCCTCGATATTGCCATAGATGTTGTTTTCAGCAATCCCGGCCAATGTGTATAGTAGGCGTGTCGATATTTCGGCTTGATTATTATGCGGATGCGGATCACGCATTGCTCTCTTTAGTCACACCACTCGCTGCTCAAAGGAAAGTGACTCTAACAGGGACACCAAGATGTCACTGACTCTAGAGGTAGTTAACCTACCTCTAACCATGATCGCGACGGTGCCAAGCGATATAGCCTGGATCGCTATCACAACTACCAACTTCCACACTTCCCCGACACTCATTGCAATTAGAGAGGAGGAACGGACACTAATGCCAAAGTCTTTGGTTCGACTGGGTCGAGAATCGAACCCGGAATCTTCCGATCAGAAGGCGGACAGTCAAACCACTCGGCTTGCTAATTAATACACGTCTTGTGAGATTGCAGCGGCTAATTAGTATGCCTAGGCTTATTTTCTTCAGCTTCACTGATTTTTGTGTATTTTTAGGAATGCAATATATCATGGACTGAGCAGCAAACTAACCAGTATATTCCATGGAACGACGAAGCCCAAAGTATGGAAAGTTGTACAAGGTAGATACCACCTTGCGTATTGGCCTCGTTCTCTAGTTAATACCCTAATTTGAAAAAATTTGATTATCAACGGTCAGGAACATGCATAGATGCAACTAGCCAAATGTGAAGTCATGTGTACGACTTCATGGCGTGCTGTCAGGGTAATAGCATAATGCACAAAAGTCCAATTCAAAACTGTGGTACCAGAGAAAAACAGTGCTTCAAGCTAAACCTCTCCTGACTACGTCCAAGTTGAAACGCGTATAGAGCTTTCTCAAGTTGTTGTAGTATTCGAAATTCGAAAATAGAACGAATTGCTATTCGATTCGGTACGAATATCTTGCCATTCGATTCAAAGTATTCGAATTTGAGTGCCCAGCCCTGTCCGCGACACACGATGCCGTATTTATTCAACAACCAGCGGCTGTAAGCGTTAAGACACGGGTGAAGATTATAGAGATTTCCGGATGAAACTTGAACTACAACAAAGCCTTGGAAACTTTTCGTTACAGATATGCATACGACTCGATCAACTGCACGATTTGGACTCGAAACAAAAGCCAAATCACAAGATACGAAAGCACAAACCGAACAGAAAAATGCGACTCGTGGACGTACGATACATCTGTCATAAGGACGACCGTACTTGGAGACTTCGACTTAGTGTGCGATAGCAAACAGAAGGGAAGGCTATCTCAGGCAGTCTACATGTTTGGAATTATGTTTGGAGTGTCGGTATGGGGACAATTTTCAGATAAGTAAGAAATTTAACAGCTGAGGAATCTGTTACGGTGGCACAAAACACGTAGAAGACAGTGGCACTCTCAATTAGGGGTCGACTGATTATCGAGGCCGATATATGTATTTTTGCGATTATCGTTATTCGCAGTTAGTCAAGTAAGGAAGCCGATATTGGATATCGGCTCATTAATCAGACGATAATTGGTCTGATATCGACTGTAGGCCGATGTTCATGATTTTTGAATTATCGATATCGGACATCAGTCATGTGGAAGACCGATTATCGCATCGGCCTTGAAAAAACCAATATCGGTCGATCTCTACTCTCTATATCTATCCATGCGATCGTCCGCCATCGGCTACTATCAATATATTGCTATAAATTTGACTGGGGGTTAAAACTGAAGTAGCATTCTATCTATGGCAGTGAGTGAAGCTATTGTAAAAGCTGTTTATTAAGAATAAAAATAAACGAGATCGTTTCGTCCGTCACTATCTATCTATCGTAAGTGATCGTCCGTCATCAGCTACAATCGATATACTTTTCAGATTCGGAAGGAAGACCGGCACCGTCGCAACACTGGTGATAGGAGTCGGCGTTGGTATAGCGACTGCATTTTCGAATTCTTTCACGCTTTTTACAATATTGCGATTTTTCATCGGATTCACGTTTTTTCCGTCGTGTGCTTGCAGTTACGTTCAAGGTGAGTAGCGCAGAGAGAGGGAAAGAAGGGAGGAGAGAAGAAGAAAGGAAGAGAAGGAGAGAAATCTAGGTTCTCGAATTTCCATGCGTCACGATGCATCGGTCATCAAAAAGCGCCATCAGTCGCCCAACCGATTCGAAAATGTACTTAATGGTAGATCCGTGTCACGAACAGTCATTAATGACGTCAAATTTCGCTTGATTGCTTGCTAAGCATTTCCGACTCACTCAGCGCTCGCTACCGACTTTAAGCGCATCAATGCGCGGGCAGTTGGCGGACCTCGCAAACATCATTTAGAACCCTTCAGGTTCTAAACAGCTTAATCGTCAAAGGACGCTGATTAATTACGTCATTATTAGATTTTTGCTGCAGTCACACAGACTCACATGATACACACACACACACACTGCTGTTGCATATGCATATCATGCTATGGCGACATGCCACAAACTCCATCGACTCCATTTACTGGTCTTGGCTATTAAAATCTTGCTACTCTGTTGCTATGGCGACAACCCATACATTCCTACGCAATAAACGTCCGCAATCAGCTCCACCCGGGGTTTTAACTTCTGGAAATATTTCCAATTAATCGTCCGGCATCGGCTCTAGTGCTTTGATCTTCGCTACAAAAATCTTGCTACTCTGTTACTATGGCGACACACCAAAAATTCCTTCGCAATCTGTTTTTATAGAGATCGAAATTGTGAAGAGTGGCAAAAAAGCGCTCGTGGGACAAATTTTTGAGGCGATATTCGCTGTTGGGATCTGCGCTTTGTCAGCTATTGCGTATTTTGAACGGGACTGGAGAAGGTTACAGCTTTGGATAACAGCGCCTGGATTCGTTCTGTTGATATGGATATGGTGAGCTAACCAGAAACATGGAGATATGAGCCGTGGTATAAACGATAGGAAAGCCGGGGAACTCCATCCGCGGAAATCGCGCATCCGAGTGCCCAGCCACCAGCCTTGCTTCGGAGTGTGTGGCTTGTGTGAGGAAGCAGAGGAGACGGCTCTCAGCAACCATTCCCGCTCCCACCCTGACAATAACACGGCTCATATTGTCTATTTGAAATTTATGGCGTTTTTCAACTACTAAGGTCATTTACGCCAGGTCAATGCTTACGGTATACGTGTCAATACTTCCAGTTTATAGCCCGGATCAATATTATACAACCACGGCTCTCCGCGCTTCCCAGAAACCGACTGCCAGGCAGGGTAGGAACAGATATCAATTTTAAAGTCTTCGATCTGACTCGATCGGGAATCAACCCGGAACCTCCCGATCAGAAGGCTAAACTAAAGCTGATTCTCCCGATCAGAAGTCTAAACCACTCGGCCAACTGAACGGTAACACGACTCGTATATCCAGGTTGGTTACATTTGAATCACCGCGATGGCTGATAGCAAAAGGCCAATACACAAAAGCACATGACGTCATCAGGAAGCTGCTACCATCCAAAGAGTATCATCAGAACGTCGAGGCAAAACGACTCAGATCTTTTTCAGAAATGTAAGTTAGCAGTCCTAAATCATCCTAAGCTCTTGCACAAAAGACAGAGCGAGAGAGTTGTTTCAAAGTAATAGCGTTTGGGTGATGTTCGCCAGATCAATGTTTGTAAGTAGGCAAGATTTTGTGGTGAAGCTTCGCAAAATAAGCAATCATCATTAACTGTTGGACGAGAGAGAGAGAGAGAGTTTTTCAAATTAATTAATTACATACCTTTACAGCCAAGTATATGTTTACAGAACGTCATTTCCAAATGCTTGGATATTATTGACGCTTTGGATTAATGGAGTTTTCACCCTACTAAGGTCATATACGCCAAGTCGACGGTTACCACGCGTGTTGAAATTTCCAGTTTATAGCCCAGACCACTATCAAAACCACTGCTTTCCATCAGTCTCTCGATAGAGATTTCCAAGCGGAGGAGTGTTTGGTTGAAATCGGTCGGGAATCCAACGCGGAACCTCCGAACTCCGATCAGAAGGCAGACAGTCAGTCCCCTCGGTCAACAGAACCAATATTAAAATCAGCTTTGCGCACCTTCTTATGGACATTTCCTTCCAGGCAAACCAAAGGCGAAGATTCTGCAGACGAGAAACTGACTGAACAGCAAGACGAAGATGAAATTCGAGTGACCGGCGATAAAACAGCAAACAGCAACACTGTCCTCGATATTCTAAGGTTCCCAAACATGAGAAGAAAGAGCTGCATATTATTCTATATATGGTATGTGAATTGTGAACAGAGGACTTCACTAAGGTAATATACGTCAGGTCAATGCTTAGTCCGCTTGTCAATATTTCTGATTTGTCGCCCGGATCACTATCACAACCGCAACTCTGCGCACTGCCCCTGACACTGACTGCCAATCTGAGAAGTCTTTGAGTCGGTCGGGAATAGAGTCCGGAACCTCCCGATCAACCACTCGGCTAACTGAACGGTAGAACGTCGAGTGAAACGAGAGCTTACACCTACCGGTACATATCTTATATGCAGCGTTGATGTAATCAAGGAATAATCAACACAAGGCAAAGTGAAGTAATAATTACAATTTCACCACATCTACTCTAGACTTTTCCTCACAGGTTGGTCACATCTGCAATGTACTATGGCTTAACAATGAACACAGCGGAACTCGGAGGCGATGTGTTCGTGAACCTGACTCTTTCGGCAATCGTGGAGATTCCGGCCGCATTTTTAGCGCTACCAATGATGAACAAATGGGGGAGAAGACCAACAGTAACATCAACACTGCTACTCAGTGGCGTCCTATGCATTTGCATGATGTTTGTGTCAAAAGGTACCCTATTAAATTTAAGGATGCCGTTTCTATATATTTTTCTAAAGATCTACTGTTCTAAGCGGCGTCAAAACCTGCATAGAGACACTTTAAAGCTACTGAGACAGACATGAGCAACTGAGTTGTACTTAGTTATGGAACTGAGACGATCAATAACAATTATCGTAAATATACGGATTACCGTTCACCGCCTTCTGATCGGGAGGTTGCGGGTTCGATTCCCGACCGAGTCAAATCGAAGACGTTAAAATTGGTATCCGTTCCTTCCCTGCTTGGCGGTCGGTATCGGGGGAAGTGCGGAGAGCCGTTATTGTAATAGTGATCCGGGCTACAAACCAGACGTATTGACACGCATACCGTGAGCATCGACCTGGCGTAAATTACCTTATAATAACGTCAGTCTCCTGAATCAGGGTGACCAAAAACGCGGTATTGAGAGACTTTGCCGTGAATTCAGCAGCCACCTTCATTACAAACGGTCCGTTTCCGTCCAGATATAGTTTGGCTGAATGTAACGCTGTCTACAATTGGAAAGTTTTCGATCGCAACGACTTTCGGTACACTCTACATTTACGCAATAGAGATATATCCTACACCAGTAAGGTATGAAATTAGTAATTTCCACAGGTTACCCATGGCCTACTCTATAGGTACTAAAGCAGGCCATGGGTTACCCTATGCTAAGCCCACCCATGACCTACTTTTATCAATGTTATTAAACATGAATCAGGTATGCGTATGCGTTTTACTTGAGTTAGTAGGCCATATTTGAGGTAGGGACTAGGGCTGGGCAGGAGATCGGCCCACTAATTTTCTCGACAGAATGTAATAAATTAGGCCGACCTAGAGTAGGCTATGGCCCAGCTTACAATAGATATGAAAAGTGTCACAACAGTCTTAATAATGTCCAGCCGAATCAAAAAGACATCATAAATTACGCGTGGCTTAAGCCTGAAATCTGATTCATATCCGCGTTCATGTGGCTCAAAAAATTCTCAACGCAACGCAGAGAAATGGCTCTCGTTGAACCACCTCCATAGACGGAATAAGTCCGATGATAAATTCCTTCTCACAACCCGGATTCGCCATCTATTCCAAGTTTTTGTTGCACGGTTAGAAGTTTTCAGACCCGGCATAAAATTCATACCGTGTTTAACGATTTACGCAACCTTTTGATCCACACCCCTAGGCCCTACCTAATTCTGCTATATCAACCGTGAGTCACCGTCAACCACCGATATATTACTCTTTACCCTAGAAACGTTGGTATTGGTGTGTGCAGCAGTTGGGCAAGAATTGGTGGGATGTTGGCACCGTTCATCGCTATGCTTGACGTGATTGGATTCGCCGTACCGTACGTTGCATTTGGATTAATGGCCATTATGGCAGGTAATGTGCGTAACAATGAGATGATTATTACGTGCCAATCAATTTATCGAAGAAGGCGCGAAAATACGCCAATTTACGATTACTGGCCTTGATAACCCACCAGTTATAATCAACCGGGACGAACCCTAATTCCAATGTCGACAGGGGAAGGCGCGTGTAATAGGAGCCTGTAGGACATGTATACTGGCGACTCACACTATGACCGTGGCGCAAAAGACCTACGAGCGGTAGGGGCCACTAAAAATATCAGCAGTGAAACATCTCTTTCTATCTCTCTCTCTGCTCGAATCCGACATCTTGAAAATACGCCAACATACGATTAAAATATATACATAATTTCCGGCCTCAATAATTATGATATGATATATGATATTATGACAACCGCTAATTCCGATATCGACGACATGATGGTAACAGTGTGGTAGACGCCACAATTAGCATTGATCTCTCTCTCTCTCTCTCTCATTTTCAGGCCTATTGGGGCTGCTCCTACCCGAGACTCTCGGTAAAAAGGTTCCAGAGACAGTTGAAGAAGCTGAGCAGTTTGGGAAGCATTATGAAGGAATAATGGCTCTTCTTTGCCGTGAAAATAACGCCGCCGACGCCGCCGAAACAAGCAAATCAAATGAGGCGTAGAAAAGTATACGAATGTGTGACCGGATTCTCAGCAGAGAGAGCTGTTGTTGTTTGAATTTATTGCGTTTTCCACAACTCGGTCATTTGTAAGTAAGGTCAATTCGTATCGATATATCCGGTTTATATCACGGATCACTGTCACAATCACAAACTTCAGTGCTTCTCGACCACTAAGTAACAGTTAAGGAAGGATACCAATTTTAAAGTCTTCGGTCCGAGACAGAATCTCGGATAGACTTCCGCTTTTTATGAACATTTCTCGCATGACTTGCGTATAACGGTTTATCATCGTACAGCGCACACGTAAAACGAATGAATGAGTTCTGATGGTTTGTAGATTCTAATCCTAACAAGAAGATGCGATCTTATGCATGGAGTCTTCGCGCTTACAATATACATTTCTACTGTATACCTCATACACAAGTTTACGGAAAATATATATCTACCACAGGAGAGAGCAGCGAAACGATCTACCTACTCAGTCTCTCCAAGACAGAGACAGGTGTACATCTGCAGCAACTGTCAAAGGCCGTGCGTATCACTCACTGGTCTCTTTTGTCGCACCGCTCACTACTCAAAGGAAAGTGGCTCTTGCAATGATACCTAGATGTTGTCAACCGTGATCTCTCGAGATCGACAGTGCCAACAACCTCAGACAAGTCTATGGAAAATATATATTGCACAACGCGCGCTAATAAGACACATGCGGCCGTTCATAGAAACATATTGTTTCTTTTCAGTGCTTCGTGCCGTTACAAATCCACATAACGTGGAGCTATCTACGGGATTATTACAATATTTACAATATACTCTCGCCTGGCATTTCGAAAGTCAGCTGTAACTAAGAATGTACAAACGCACAAGAACCTGACTTCGTATTTAAAGCTTACTAAGCGGATAAAAAGTCAATCATTGTATAGTAGTCAGGAGTAATCAAATGCCAATAAAAATGCATTTAATTAAATATAAGTTCTTAATTAATCAACCTCTTTCCACAACCACAAAAAATATGGCTTTAAAGACGTGCCACCTGCATTCTTAAAGTGGCTGTACCTCAATTCCAATGCCATTCTATCTATTATAGGCCTATACATGGCCTAGAGTAGGCCATGGCCTATACCTGGCTACCTGACTACCATTCTTGCCTGATAGTTAAAAAATGTAACACAAAATATAAATAATGAATCAGAAACCAATAAAAATGAATAAAAATACAAATTTAAGAAAAAAAGATCAAGTCTTCACCAGTCTTACTGAAACTTAACTAGATATACCGATGGCCTACACCTACTAGGTCAGGGGTGGGCAACCTGCGGCTCGTGAGCCGCATGCGACTCTTCGCCTGGTTCAATGCGGCTTTTTCCGCAGGCCCTATTTCTTCTAGAAATGTACAAGAAGGCTACATTGAATTGGTCGACCTTTTTTCAACTTGTACTACAATATTGCGGGGGTTGCGAGCCTACAATATTGCGAAAATTAGGGTCGCGGAAAAAAAGGTCTGGGTACCGGTACCGTTGAACTAGCCGATGTGTATGATATGACTCTTCGCGGTAACATATTAAGAAATGTGGCTCTCAGTCCCGGATCAGTTGGCCACCCCTGTACTAGGCAATGATATACCTTTAATTCTAACACTACTATTCCATCTACTATGGCACTCTAGCAGTCGAGTAAGCTATAGGCTTGTTCACATTAAGTATAGAGAGCGTGGAAAAGTACAACATGGAGTGAGTTCAAGTCACCCGATCACAGGGAGGTCAAAAGTCAGAAGGTTTGCAAGCGATCGGCGGGAGACACTCGACTTAGCGTCTAGCGTAGAAAAAAAAAGATATCCACTCAATGTGAACAAGTTTTAATAATATAGAAAGTATAACTCACGTCCTGGGAATTTGGAGATATTTTCAGCCACTCTGATGAGCAATCTTGCTGCTTTAAGATGGTTGCCGCGTTTGATGTGACTTCTTGCGAGTATGTAGGAATGAAGAACGAGAAGATTACTTTCCATTTCAGATGGGATCTTGATCTGACGATCACGGAGTTCTTTTAGCATACTGTACAAAGTGGAGGATGAATAAGATAAAGACAGATAAGGGGCCTTCCCTGGGTCTGATGCATCATACGAGCAGGGCTTGCTTGCTATCATCGTCAATCATTTCCCGGTCGCGTTCGATAGATGTATGCTGCCTAAGTGTTTCCTGTGCGAACAGTGTTTCTCGTGAGCACGTGGTCCCCATGAGCACGTGGTTTTACGTAAGCACGTGGTTCACCGTGAACATGTGGTTCCCTGTGAGCACGTGTTTCCCCGTGAGCACAGTGTTCCCCATGAGCACGTGGTTCCCCAGTGGGCACAGTGTTCCCCATGAGCACATGGTTCCCCAGTGGGCACAGTGTTCCCCATGAGCACGTGTTTCCCCGTGAACACAGTGTTCCCCATGAGCACGTGGTTCCCCGTGAGCACAGTGTTCTCCATGAGCACGTGTTTCCCCGTGAGCACAGTGTTCCCCATGAGCACGTGTTTCCCCATGAGCCCAGTATTCCCCATGAGCTCAGAAAAACAACCGGGTGAAAAAACTATGTTCACGGAAATTGCTTCTTTTTTTCAATAGTCACGTCACGAGTTGGAACGTCCCATTTTTTTTCAAGGCTGGCCTCGTCCTTGCTCTAAACCGAATGGGAAACCGACCAAATTTAAATGATACAGAGAGAGAGAGAGAAGAAAGAGAGAGAGCAGGGTATTCAAGATTACGAGATTTCCATAACCTGTAGAGCAAATGGTGAGCCCCCAAGTAGCTTCCAGCAGTCTGTTCTTCTTTAGAGATAATGATTGCAGTGCGAGCGGCGTCTTGGTATCGTCCTAACGCCATGTACAACCGGAAGAGATGCTTCGGATCCTAGACAAAAAAAATACAGAGCAGTCAATACACTGCCTTCATGTTGTCACGTGACACTAATTACAAGGGCCATATGGATATACTCAAGTATCATCAGTATCACAAGTATCTCAAGTATCACAAGTATCACCTCAAGTATCACAAGTATCATGGATATACTCAAGTATCACCCTTCTATGATGCCTGAATCACCCTAGGACCAATGTAACATATCAAGTATCACCCTAGGACCCATGTAACATGACAAGTATCACCCTAGAACCTACATAGTGACTCAAGTATCACCATAGGACCTATATACACTAATTACAAGTGTTGTGGGTTACATAAGTAAAGACACTGATATATCGCCAATCTGTGTGTGCGTCTGCTAAAAATCAGACATCATCAGGAAGAATAACTGTCGTGTTAGCCGAGTGATTTGACTGTCTGTCTTCTGATCGAGAGTTCACTGGTTCGACTCCCGACCGAGTCAAACCAAAGACTTTAAAATTGTTATCAGCCCCCTCTCTCTCTACCTTGCAGTGAGTATTGAGGGAGTGCGAAGGGTCGTAGTTGTGATAGTGATCCAAGCTATATACCGAAATGTGGGCATTACCTTAGGAGGGTACAACGCCATATATCGAAAACAACAGAGCGAAGATGTTTCGTAATCATTGACTCAACCCAAATGACCTTAGTAGGGTAAAACACCATAAATTCAAACCAACAACATCTGTGTCCCGTTCCCATCCAGACCCCACACCTTGAAGAATAATCCTTACCTTCGGAACACCGTCGTTTTCCCCAATCAAGAATGATATGAGAACTTGTTTCAACGAGTCGTCGCCAGATTTTGAAGCAGTTTGGATCGCCAACTCAATCGACAGAACGTTATCAGACACAGTTTTTGACATGGCTGACTTGATCAGGTACTTCATAGCCTGACAAAAAGAAAAAAAACAAATTTCATAGCATCGTCAGGAGCGGGGCTGCAGGCCCCGAAACATGCCCAAGGCATCAGAAACAAAGGTAACCGCTTAATCTAACCATAGCCTACTTCAGTTACCTAGAGTAGGCCATGGCGTAATTCAGCCGTGAAGTAAAACTTTAAAAACAATTTTCATGACACCATCGGGAAAGGGGCACAAAACGGGACATCAAGATCTCATGCAGGGATTGCTGCATGTGGGAAGGGTGTCTACTTTTTCACTTTTAAAAGCTCTAGCCTCTAGCTCTGACAAAACTAAGATGACCATATTGTGAAAGAATAGCTGAGACTTACCTTGTTATATAATCCAGCCATAAAGTAAAACTTGCCGCAGAGAAAATAATTTTTATCGTTCTCAAAATGAACGGCGATACTTTGAAGATCATCAGGAGTTGCATCGTCGCCAATAATTTCAGCGTAAATCTGAACACAGATTTGCTAGAGCATTCGGTTCTATTCAGGGGTGGAGCTCTGAAAGCTTGTGAATTATATTCCGATAAACTTGACTAGACGTTAAATCTGTGGTGACTTGTTCTATCTATTACTATTTTGATCGTCCGCCATCGGCTCCACTATTGTTCGTAAAAAGACATTGGGCTGTACGTTAAAACTGTGGTGACACTTTACATCTATGGTAAGTGATCGTCCGTCATCGGCTACTATCAGTACTATTAGTATTTCATAAAAAGCTGAGGACCAATGTTTATCCTGAAGCACCAACCTCCATCTGGCCATGTTGCTGAGCCATCTGGAATGCTTCGTCATTGCATTTCGACAGGACAAGGAACTGGATGGCTGACGCGTAGTCTCCAAGCCGGATGAAGAATCTGATAAAAAAGGAAATATTACTCATTTTCACTCACTCTCTCATTCCGACTCTCTCACTCAATCTCTCATTCTCACTCACTCTCTCTCTCTCTCATTCCGACTATCTCACTCAATCTCTCATTCTCACAGGCGTGTTATGGCAGGCAAGCACATAATAGACCTACAGCTACATTATTTGACTGAATGGGGTGGGTCGTGGGCGTCGGCAAGAAAGCACTCGCATTCCACACTGACAACATAAGGTGTACCTTGCCACCATATTGGCTCCATCAATCGATCCGGTCTCTTTGACGACGCGGACGGCTTCCTCTGGTTTATGCAGATGATCCAGATACATCCTGATTTCACTGTCAAAGTCCTTCGCATTTCTAGACAGAAACCGACAATTTGCAATCATTAATTGGTACAGATTTTCCTAGAGACACCCTAAACCCAAAGCGGGGACGCGCACATCGTATTGCAAGTAATTTTGAATCGAGAACTATAGCACCACCTAGTGTTAGACATTTTTTTCATTTACTGTAGAATTTTTCTTGTTTATACTTTTTTCTGGGGTGGTGAGTGACGTTACACTTAGATTTTGCGCGGTGGTCACGATGAACTCACAGGCGAAAATAATTGCAGAGGTCAAGGGTTCAGTGTTGGATCCCCCCTTATTTTACGCGGGACAATACAGATGTGTGCTATTTCTCTTGTTCACACTCTGGGGCGGGGCAGCGTTGGTTTGATCCTGATGTTAAAGTATTCGTGCCAGTGCCAGACTAGGCGGCGCCGCTATAGAACGTTCACACTGGTCGTAAACAGGAAATGAAACATCCGGAAGTTCAGATAAAGAAACTAGCGGGTTTGCGGTACAAGATGGCGGCGCCACGGAGGGATAAATCGCGTTTGCAATGGAGATAGAAGAGTGAGTACGTCACGAGCACCCGACGAGACTATTATTGTCGATCACAGCGTGAGACGTTTTACCGCGTCTGACGCATCAGCAAAGCCGTGAATTTTTCAACTTTCTAGACGGGTAGTATCCGAAATTGGAAACGCTAGTCGCCGGCGATGTCGCAGTGGTGAGGCGCGCATCCCCTGCCTCCCCGGGATTTTACGCCTATGCGGATAAGCTAGTGTCGAAATACGAGTTGGCTCGGAGTCGTAAAATTTTTTCGGATCGAATCAACTACGGGCCTTTCTTAGGGCAGGATGAGTTTAATCACAGGATATCAGATGTCTAGCGAATTGGATCGAATCTCAGCCGATCCAAATACACAATTTGAATTAACCCACTGGCCTCCATAAACAGAATGAACAGAATAAAATTACCTGTAAGCTATTGCCGCCTCTGCATATTTTCCATCCGCCTCCTTAGCCTTTGCGTATTGCAAATGAATCCTAGGTGACGTAACTTTCGGGAGTAGTTCGCCAACTTTCCGCCAGTTTTTACACCGAATATAAACGGCGGCGGCTTTTTCGTAGTTTTTCGCTTCTTCGTACAATTCGGCAGCTTCCGGATATTGTCGCATGCCTTCTAGAATGGCGGCACAATCCTGAAATAAAGATCTCGGCTTCAATCTGCAGAGTCTGTCTGTCATAGACGGCCACCTCAATTGACTGAGGTGGGATGCAGACAAGTAGACAAGTAGAGCTCAGGGAACAGAAGAACGCGGCTTTCAATCTGCCGAGTCAGGTCGCCCCTTCACAAATGGGGGGTCTTGCACCCGGTGTGTCGTACGAGTGTCGTGCTTAGGAACAAGCCGCAGACCATGTCATCCATTCCTGTACAAACCAACCAATGTGGAGTGACTGGTCTGAAGAACCGGTATGAAGTCCCCAAACAGTGGCTCGCCTGACGTCTAGTTCGAAGAAAGTCATACGAAAGATGAGATTAAGGATGGGCACAAGGCATATGAAATCAAATATAGCCGGTCTAATAAAATTACAAAAATTTCGAATCGATTCGAAGGAAATCTCAAATTGGGCTCGATAGCGCCACCTAGTGTTTTACAACTTTTCTTGTTAGCAGTTAAACAGACTTAGAATATGTGACATACCTCCTTCAATTTGATATTGTTGCTCCGCTTAGCTTGCGACATTCCGCGCCGTATGTCACCCTGACGAATTGACATTCGTGTGATTCCGTGGATGCAGATTTCATCGTGTACGGAATACTGTGGTTGTTGGGTGACTCCTCGTTCGTAATGGGTTAAAGCATTTGGATAATTGCCCCTGTTAATATGATTTTAATTAGAGATCGACTGATATTGGCCTTTACAAGGCCGATACGACAATCGGCCTTCCACATGACTGATGGCCGATATCGATAATGCAAAAATCATGAATATCGGCTTCGATAATCAGTCGATAATTAAGCCGATTGTCTGATTATTGAGGCCAATATTCATTACTTTCTTAGTTGACTAACTGCCGATACCGATAATCACAGAGAGAGAGAGAGAGAGAGAAATTCAGTTGCTCCACTGTCAATGCAATATTAGAATAGTGAAAAACTAAGTTCAGTTTTGTTCAAATATGTACAAGCGGGTCCATGCAATCCCTATTTAAGTGCTAGTGAGTGTTTTAAAGTAATAACTTACATAAACTCAAGTTGCTGAGCGTATTCTTTCGCAATGAACGGAATCTGTTGTGGATCCAACGTCTGCGCAAGTTGCATCGCAGAATCCCAATGGAGAAGGTCGCGTCGCAAATCTAACGCCGCGGATGGCTTCCCTGATTTCAGCAAATGCTCTTGCGCGAGATCAAATTCACCGATATAAGAAGCTAGAGTTCCAGCAAGAAGGTGGGTGTCTTCAATGGCTCTAAACCACAAAAAAAGGAGGGATATTGAAAATATGAAATTACTGAAGTATTGTGACCCCGTAGCTTCGTTACTAGAAGCGCTAGGTGCTAACCCGACCCATTGCATTATGACGTAATACCAAGCCCTTTGTTTTTATGTACTACATCATAATGCAATGGGTCGGGTTAGCAGTTAGAGCTTGAATCTGAGTAGAAATCTAAACCACTAACCTCAATCGTTGTAAAGATAGCACCATGCCTGCATCTCTTATGCATCTATACACACGAATCGCAAGTTCCAATTGAAGAGCAGCGATCGCAGCCTTGCCAAGCTCCAACCATAATTTTCGATCGTTCAACATCGTACACAAAGTCCACGACTCTTTCCAGCGACAAAGAGAGAGAGAAAGCTTCAATTTCTTCTGGATTACCTGGATGATGAAGTTCAATATTCAATACACCGTGCAATCCACACGCAAAGCCCATCGGCCAATTTGCGAGACGCGTCCGCCATTTTTTATTGAGCTAATGAACGGCTGCAATTACGCGATTTAAATTCGAGACGCGTCCGCCATTTTTTATTGGGCTAATGAATGGCTGCAATTACGCGATTTAAATTCGAGACGCGTCCGCCATTTTTTATTGAGCTAATGAACGGCTGCAATTACGCGATTTAAATTCGAGACGCGTCCGCCATTTTTTATTGGGCTAATGAATGGCTGCAATTACGCGATTTAAATTCGAGACGCGTCCGCCATTTTTTATTGAGCTAATGAATGGCTGCAATTACGCGATTTAAATTCGAGACACGTCCGCCATTTTGTTTTGAGAATAGATAAAATATGTCATCACAGACTTTAACATCCAGTCTAGTTCATTGGAATACAACTTTGTTATGAAAAATACTCGAGCCGATGGTGGACGAATTGGAGACGCGTCCGCCATTTTGTTTTGAGAATAGCTATAATAATTCACCACAGATTTAACATCCAGTCCATTTTTTTTGGAAAATTATAATATACCCTACTATAGTAATATATATAATACGTCATTACAGATTTAACATCTAGTCCAGTTTATTGGAATACAATTCACCTTATTATAGTAATATATAGAATAAGTCATCGCAGATTTAACGTAGAGTCACATTTATCGGAATTCACCCTAATTCACGAGCTATCGGGGCTACGTACCTTCTCCTGATGTAGGATTGGATCACCTTACCTCCAAATCTTGTTCCCGTTCTTCTAAATCTTTCAGGAACACATGAGTGTCGAGTAGAATTGTGTTGATTTTTCCGTTTGACAGTTGAAGAGTCAGAGAGCCATTGTGTAGTAACAACGGATGTTGAGTAAACGGACGGTGGGTTTGCCCGACGAGTGAGACGTGCGGTCCTGAAATATGCAGCAATGATAAAGCGGTCCGCGAAGAAATTTGACTAGTCCGCGGAACGCGAGCGTATTTCAACCAGACTATTTGACTTAAATACTTAAGCGAGCCATAGAGAGAGGATTCACGAACGTTCTGGAACGGATTGCATAGAAATCGTTAATTAGGCCGTCATTTGTTGTCTATACGTTACAATAGGTATGTGACGTATTCGTGAAAACGCATCGATAGGGTATACGCCAAAACGGTTTTATTTTTTAGGAATAAAGTATTTCGGCGCCGGTCTGCGGGGACCTAGGCACGAATTTACCGGTTGAAAACCACTGATTTAGAGAGAGAGAGAGAGAAAGAGGTAGAGATAGAAAGAGTTAGAGAGAGAAAGAGAGAGAGAGAAAAAGAGAGAGAGAGAGAAAGAGAGAGACTCGGGCATCAAGTCAGGGCCAAAGACCTACCTCGCTACCTGTGAAGCGAGAGCCATGTGTTTCCAAAACTTGTGGAATGAAACCTTACCTTCCAATGACTGTCGGTGAAAGATGTATGTGTTAATATTGTTTTCATCATATGCAATAAAGATACCTTTGTCGAATGGATGTTTTTCCCACAAGAGTCCGTGAATTTTTGACGGAAACTCGGGGATTTTATGGAGCGCGTCGTTGACAGGATTATAGATGAATCTAAATATAGAAGATAGACATTAGTATTAGGACACAGAACCGAAAATCTTCGGTCAAGGCTGGTCCTGTCCAGTCTCGCAGGGGTCTAGCACTCAAGAAGTTTTGAATTGAAAACAGAATCATAGATATTATGACGTCATAGAGTGCGTGGGTGAATGAGTCAATTATATTACAGCTAAGGTGAGGAGAGAGAGCGAGCGTGTTGGCGAAAGCTTGTGAATGTTCTAATTCTCAATAAACTAAGGCTGGACGTTAAATCTGTGGTGATCTTCTTTAGAATATTCTTATCATTGTGACGTACCCTTGTCCAAGATCGTCCACAATGACAAGACGAGTGCCTGTGAAGTCTTGATGGATGCTACGGATCCCGGTAGAGTGTCGAAACACATTAACTTGGCTCCAATCTTCCATACTGAAGAAATGAAGGCTCCCAGTCTAGGAAAAACACAGTGATCCCCATGAACACGCTAATTGGGAACAATGGGAGCACTGGCGTAAGTTTAATGGGGCTAAAAATTCATACTTACTGTCCACCAACAACACAAATTGTTATCAATAGAAGATCCACTGATGTTAGATTGGTCCGATACGCTTGACTGGATACTGAATCCTATCTTAAAACTTACGTCAGTGCTATAGATGAGATAATCGTTTGTGATATCACAAGAGGTGACTTTACCAAGATCTTCACGTTCTGGAAAAAGTTTAGTTTCGCGATCTCCCATACCGGAGTTAGCGTCGATCTGCGAAATAGACAAATGATTTTGAATACTAACAAATAGGGAAGTATATGTAGATAATCATTTCCCTTTCGGCCTTCACACTATCAACACTGCTCACAGGAACCACGTGGTCACGTGAAACAACATGCTCATAGGAAACACTGTGCCGACGTTGAACCGCATGCTCGCGGGAAACACTGTGCTCATGGGGAACACTGCACCCACGTGGATCACTGTGCCAACGGGGGACCACGTGTTCGCAGGGAACCACGTGCTTATGGGGAACACTGTGCCCACGGGCAACCAACCACATGCTCAAGGGGAGCACTGCGCTCACGTGGAACAACGTGCTCGCCGGGAACACTGGACCCACGTGCTCACGGGGAACACTATGTCCACGTGCCTGCGCGCTCATGGGGAACGCAGTGCCCACGTGCTCGCGGGGAACACTGTGCTCATGAGAAACATTGTGTTCATGGGGAACACTATACCCACGGGATTGACGCAGACCTCGTATGTACTTGCGTATAATTATTATCATTTACGGTGACTGCAATACGCCATTCGTCGAAAGTCAGATGCTGTTCATCGATACTCACTCGATGACATTGCAGGATCGCGCATTAATATCTATCTATCTTGTGATGCACTTAAACATGCCTGGTTTCTAGCATGGGGCTCAAATGGAGAAACCAACGGACCGGAAACGAAGGCCTCGCGGACCGGCGGTTGCCGATCACTGCATTAACTTTCAATATTTTACTTACCAGATGCAGTTGGACTTTCCCTTCGAACAAGACGGCCGCGTAATCTGTACTCAACCTCATGCTTTGAACAGTTCCTAGATATTCGCGATCAATTATTCTCCTGTGATCTAGAAATATAAGTGGATTGGATAAATGACGTTTTAAATACTAAGGTCATGTGCGCAACGCCAATGCTTACGATACGCAAGTCGTAGATTTAGGAGCTTCGATATGCAGCGAAGGAATGGATCTATTGCTTGTCGTATTGAATTTATGGCGTTTTCACCCTACTTAGGTCATATATGCCAAGTCAATGCCCGGATCACTATTACAGCTACAACCATCCCACAGCCCATCAGGGACTGCCGAACAGAGAAGGAACGGATACAAATTTTAAAGTCTTTGGTTTGATTCGATCAGGAACTGAACCCACGGACAGTCAACTGTTCTAATTAATCTCAAAGATATCTATGTTTGACCTTTGACCTTACCGGTTTCACTGACAGAGTAGAACCACACTCTATTGTTCATTCCCGCTGCTACATGATACGGTCCACAAGCTACAAAAGCCGGTTCTACGTCAATCGGAATCGTAATCGGATCGGAATCTTCAGGGGGATTTATCACTGTCACCTCAAGCAATGACGTCAAGTATGCTATCCTGAGAGAGAGAGAGAAAGAGATAAGAAGGGTGCCTTTAAAATATCATATCGTAAAGATCGCCATCGGCTCTACTATATTCATAAAAAACTTGAATAATTTTTCATACTTTGTTCCGTTAGTATCTCCGAGCATTGGCAACTTTGTGAGGTAACAATGTAAATTTCCTTTAGCCGCTGATACGGCAAGCAGTTGTCCGTCGTCAGTCCAAGCGACTTCACGAAGTCCTTCAATAAAATGTTAAAAACTTAAAATTCATAAGTGAGGTAGGGATGAGCAAAATAGAATTTTCTTCAATAACCATCCCTAATCCACCTGAGCCTGGCCACCCCATTATGTGCGCCCATGTTCTACGCTCAATGTGGAGAAGGCTTAACTTGCAGCTGGAGAGGGAAGGAGAGATAGAGAGAGGGGAGAGAGATAATTTATGCTGTCGGTCGATTATTGACTTTTTGCCGACTGACTTCCTCACTTGGTTAACAGTCAATACTGATAATCGCAAAAAAATACTGATACCGCCGGCTATTCATGGCCTATCCTGTACGACACTGAAAATGCGAAGTACCTATGACTTCATAATAAATAACCCATACCTTTTGGTTCGTCTTCAACGTCTATGATGGCCGTGATCTCGGTCAACGTTTTGATATCATGAATACGAATGCTTGAGTCGCCACACGAGGCAGCAGAGCCTAGAGATTCTGATATTGTGATGCAAGAAAGGTAGTCATGGTGATTACGAACTTGAAATAATTCCTGTCGACAAAAAAAAATCAGAAAAAATGTCAGAACGGAGTGATTTGGTCTTGGCAGAAGCCCACAGTCTAACAGTTTCAAGGCCGAAGACACTACGGGTAGGGATATAAAAGATATGACTGGCTTAACTGTATCGAAAATACCAACTTTGGTTTATTTGCGTAGTTTAGGAGATATGCGCGTTCAAAGATGCTTGCCGATATGCTCGACACGCTTCACTGATCTAGGCGAGTGACGTACGATCTGGAGACGCTTCGAGATAACCGACAGTCACTGAGATACTTGTGTTTAATGGTGGTGTTTCACCATCCTCATCCGCGTCTATTATAATTCGGCAAAAAAATTATCGGAGCGCCTGTTCTTCTAACCAGTAACCGACACTGCGCAATGGCTCTAATTAAATTTACCGCGATAGACAGGAACAAGCCTTCTCACAAACCGAGCGTGTTGTCCATTGGATGTTTTTGTCGCGCGGTTGAAAAATTTTTAAATCAGGCATAGAATTCATACCATGTGTATCGATTTACGCCAGCTTTGTTATCCCTACCCCATGGATTTTAAATACATTCTTTGTAGTACATAACTTCAAAATTGCGTGAAATAGTTTATTCATATCAATATTAACGTTTAAAAGACTTTTCGTCATTATACGTCATAATACCCGATCTCCCCTAGCTACAATTTTTGATTCAAAATTTATTCTGGCGTGTTTACTGATGAGAGCCGGACGAAAAGTCTTTTAAACGTTAATATTGATATGAATAAACTAGACTTACTAGATAGTCTTACCTGGCCAATCTCAGAGACGTGCGTTGAGATCCCGACAAAATACCCGTTCGAAAAGCCAATCATTATATATCCGTCGCCATACCAACGGTAAGCTTCGATTTTTCCGTATCGGGACTGGAAGGCGAGTTCAATAGGATTTCCTGTGTCAGCCATGTTGTAAAGGTACAGTGTTTTCTTCCCGACGACAAGGCTTACCTAGGAAGGAACATAAAATTTTACTGAAGAATATAGTGGAGTCGATGGCGGACGATAAATAAATATTGATTGTACAGAAGATTCACCACAGATTTAACGTCCAGCCTTAGTTTATTGGGAATTGTTACATTCACAAGCTTTCATAGCTTATCTCCATCACCAGGTGAAAGGGAGGTGAAACTTACCCCTCCGCTCCGCTCTTTCATTCGAGACAGTTGTCGATAAATCGGCCAAAAGATGATACAACCGACTCATTGGTCATAAGGCATGTAGGGGTTAGTCTATTCATGGCCGCATTGGCACAGATTCGACGTCTAAGCTACACCATCTGATGGAAGACAATTTATTTATATCGTAAAGATTCACCACGTATTTGACATCTAGCCTTGGTTCGAGAATAATAACGTTCGCAAGCTTTCATATCTCCGCTCTTTCATTTTCAGGGCGTGAGGACACCGCCGATAGATCAGTCAAAAGTCAAGTCAAGTCTTATGACAGCCATGAGTAATCGCACTCATCAGTCATGAGAAAGAGGCCGTGAAAAAGTCCATATCGGTGTAGCACTGTAGAACATACGGTATTTTGTCCAATGTCACTCCTCGTTTTTCCTTTCATTTCTGAGAACTGCACCAAGCTCGGCGAGTCTCTTATATTAAACTGGTTCAATGTCTTGCCTTCTTTATCGCTAACCTGTAGTAAGAAGAAATGGCTGTGAGTGCAAGGTTAACCAATCGTCCGAAGAAGGAATGGTCCGGTCAAATCATCCGCTTTCAGCTCCATTATTATTCGTACAATGACTTCCAACAAATTCTTAAAAAAATAGTGGAGCCAATAGCAGACGGTCCAAATAGTAATAAATTTAGTAAGTTACCACAGATTTACCGTCTAGTCCAGTTTATTGAAATATAATTCACAATCTCTCAGATCTCCACCCTACTATAGTAATTAATATAATAAGTCACCACAGATTTAACGTCCAGTCCAGTTTATTGGAATATAATACACAAGCTTTCGGATCTCCGCTCCTTCATCAGGTGAAGATAGGACAGCTTACCGTCACAGTGTTGTCGATACCGCCAAGAGCAAGTCTGTTTTCATTGCTCCATGCACCACAGATGATCTTTTTGTTGTGTTTACCGAGGATTGGAACCTTCCTCCCTATCTTATGGTCGTACAATACCACATTTCCTTTAGCAGTCCCTGTATTAAATACGAACAACATATTGAGTCGAGAAAACTGAAGATATTGAGCCTCGACCAAAATCGAGCAGACCTGTCACCTACAGCGATGGGTGAAAAAACCGCGCGATAAGACGTTGACCTTATTTTGGTTTGTGGCCGCATTTACACAGACTCTCATGATAATTATACAGACAGACAGACTCCGAACAGGGATGGGACGCTTCAAGTGAGTTCTCTCGTTCACAATGTGTCATGCGAGTGTGTTGAAGAGGAGCCAACAGCAGACCATGCCGTCCATTCCTGTACAATATAAAAGCCTCCCAATGGATTGAGTGACAGGTCTCAAGAACATGGATGAGGTCACCAAGTAGAGGACACTAGGTGGTTGCTCAGAAGTCTAGTCCAAAGAAAAGAAAAAGTTGAACAAAACGATGTCTATTCACTTACCAATAGCTAGAAGCAATTCGTTGACTGCCCAAAGCAATAGTGTATGTCCATCCTTAGCTCCACTGTCTATAGTAGAAAGTCTATGTTGAGTAGAATCCCATATATACAAGGAGCTTGACTTGTCACAAGTAGTCGCCAACGTATCGCCGTCATGATCCCATTCCAATCCAGTACTTGAACTGAAACGGGAATAGGTAGAAGTAAGTATTACCCTACGTATGTAAGAGTATACTGGAGCCGACGGCGGGTGCTCAATATAGATCGTTACGGGGATTCGTCACGGATCTAACGCACAGCTTTTGGTTTAAAATAATTATAACATTAGCTGTGAATCGTAATTACGATATATCAAGAATATAGTGGAGCCGGTGGCGGACGATCAATATATATCGTAAACAAGATTCACCACAGATCTAACGCCCAGCCATGGCCTACTTAAGTTCCTACCTAAAGTAGGCCATGGCCCAGCTTTGGTTTGTTGAGAATTAAATCTGCGGTGAATTTTCTTTACGAGTAGGCGGTAATCATTTAGTCAGATTGAGTCACTTAATCTTACTGGGGTAATGGGATCTCTTCATGCAACTGTCCGTGCCGGTCCCAAATTCGTACTGTGTGATCAGCTCCAGTAGTCGCAAGGTAATTTCCAAGCTTATTCTGCCATCTGAAGGTCACCGGAGTGTCTCCCCCGTGAGACTTACTTAATGTAAACATACGCTGGAAATAAAATGATTTGAATCAGATGAAAATTCATTCATCTGGTATTGTTGTTATTTTTTTTGTAAAGAAGATCACCACAGATTTAGCGTCCAGCCTTAGTTTATTGAGAATTAAAACATTCACTAGCTTTCGGAGCTCCGCTCCTTCATCAGGTGAAGATGGAATTTTTTTGGAATACATGTCAGGGCAGCCACTGTCATATTGTACCAAAATGAATGACTTGGTCTGCGCTTTGCTCCTCTGCACCACACTCGTACGCCGCATTGGACGCAAGATCCCATTTGTGAAGAGATGACTTGAAGATATAAGTCTACTCATGGCCTACTCTAGAACTAAAGTAGGCCATGATCTACTGTGAGTGGATTGAGACACGTCCACGCTAGACGCTTCGGGGGTGGAGAAGTAAGAGTGGATGAAACGTTATTTCAGTACAAATAACACGGTACAAAATAACACCGTTATTTTTGTTCAAGGAAGGCGCCGAAGGAGCCGGGTTGCTATCTAATCGAATCAAGTGTATTGGATTAAAGGCATATTCACACCGTACTGCGTAGTTATGTTCCGACTTCAAAGCAGCGCGTCGGATATACTTGTTTAAACATTGATTAATAGCACGTCGGCAAATTCGCGTAACGTGTCCGCCATTTTGTTTTAAGATTAGATATAATAAGTCAACACAGATTTAACATCCAGTCCAGTTTATTGGAATAGGAATACAACTGTGTTACGAAAAATAGTGGAGCCCGATGGCGGACGATCCTAATAGTAAAAGGTACAATAAATCACCACAGATTTAACGCCTAATCCAGTTTCTGGGATTATAATTCACAAATTTTATCAGGTCAAGACGGAATAAATTAACTAATAGAAGGGGTCGGATGAGTGCGGGTGTATTTTTTGGAAGGAGGTAGACGGCGCGATGTGAATGCGTGACGCCGGAAGCAAGACGGTTACGCAGACGCGCAGCGCAAGGTACGCAAAACACACGACGCAAACGTAGAACGCGCGTTGTCTGAATCAGTCATAGTTTCCGACAACATTATAATATTTAAATGGTGGAAACAATAACAGTAACAAACGTGGCTGCTTCATCATAGCGATAACTGCGCTAATCCGTGATAATTAGTGGATACAATGGAAAACCTAACTTGGCAAACATAGTCTGCTGAGCATAATAGCATGTGATAAGGCTACAAAGGAAAGCCACTTCCTGCGCTTTCGTTTAGTCGGAATGCTTTTCGTCTCCTTTTTATTTCCTTTGCTTTCGTCTCGTGCATTAGGTACGACTCAACACTTTATGTATTCTATTCTATTCTGGATACAGCCTACAAACAACTGAGTAGAATTGCGTGGGCGTTGGCGTGCGTGGATATTAGTGGCGTCAACAGCTCATAGGTCTTGTTGGGTCAAGGTGATAGAATGAGTCGCGAGTAAGCGTGTTCTATAGCAGCAGCAATAGATCGGGAAGGGTCTAAAAATGGGTCGATCGCCTCGATCCTGGCCGCGACCTGCGCATTGCACCCAGTAAAATAAGGGCTGTTCATTGTAGATGTCATGAAAAAAAAAATGAAAATCTCAGTTCCATCAGTCGAACTGAATCACTGACTGGGTTGTAATAAATCATTGTTTCATGTGAAAAGGTAGCAGTGCTGACAATAAAAGTACAGTATTGAGGCTTGGGTCGTGAGGTTTTCATTAAACTCCAATTTGGGTCGCACTGTGCAAGGATTGGATGAGTAAGTAAGTTGTTCAGGGTCGTGAGTGTGACAGGCAATAAATAAATGTGCGTAGTTTACGTTGCCGGACTGATTAGTTTGCCGCACTGCGTATTTTGTCGCACTGCGTAGTTTGTAGCACTGCGTAGATTGCCGCACTGCGTAGTTTGCCGCACTGCGTAGTTTGCTACAGTACAAAACCAATTAATGAGGAGAAGCCTCTGTCTAATTAGTGACACGATTATGGGGGATAGAGCACGGACTTGACACCAGCAGCGTTCGGTCCACATTTCCAAGGTTCTCTCACTGGTCTCTGAACTAGGGTTAGACCAACTATTATCGAGGCCGATGATTTTTAGACTATCAATATCGGCCATTATTCATGTGAAAGGCCGATTATCGTTTCGGTTTTGAAAAAACCAATATCGGTCGATCTGTACTAATTAGTGACGCGAAAAATGTGTTGAGGAATAGCGCACGCACTCATTTCAATAGAGCCCCATTTTCATCGGATAAATTTACTTCGCAAGACGGTAGGAATATATGGCTTACCGCAACTACATGCAGGCTTTAAGGGTTCAAAATGACGCAATTTTCATCGCATAAATGAGCGTCGAAAGGCAGGGGCGAGTGGCGGATGATCATCAATACACATCGTATAGAAGATTCAGCAATTAACGCCCAGCCTTGGTTTATTGGGAGTTACAATACTCATCTACGGTGAATCGCATTCATGATAACGCAAATTAGGCATTAATTGTAACATGCCACCAGTACGTAGCTTTCAAACTGATAAGCTTGTTCACACAATAGAACAAATGCGCTTTAGGTAATCACTAGAACACGGATGGAAGAGATAACCTGCATCCTTGGCAGACTCGGCTTTCCGTGATCTATTGAAGTGAATGAATTTTCGCGGGAAGAAAGAAGCATTATCTCGCAATAAAATCATTGACACTGTAGACGCGTATTAGATCTTTTGCAATCCGGTTGCAGACAGAGCTTGCTACGCGACTCAAGCTCTCTCGTACGTCGGAGTCGGCTTTCCATGATCTATTGAAGTGAATGAATTTTCGCGGGAAGAAAGAAGCATTATCTCTCAATAGAATCGTTGACACTGTAGACGCGTATTAGATCTTTTGCAATCCGGCTGCAGACAGAGCTTGCTACGCGACTCAAGCTCTCTCGTACGTCGGAGTCGGCTTTCCATGATCTATTGAAGTGAATGAATTTTCGCGGGAAGAAAGAAGCATTATCTCTCAATAGAATCGTTGACACTGTAGACGCGTATTAGATCTTTTGCAATCCGGCTGCAGACAGAGCTTGCTACGCTACACACATAGAGTCGAGTGTCGGCAAGTCCTGTGTGCAGCCGCCTTTCGGACGAGTTAGCTACAAGTATGTAAGATTAGAGTCGCATTAGATCGCTTGTTGGAATAAAAGTCGCGGAAAAATTTAGGGGGGGGGGCATTACATTCTTGACGGTCTAATTCTGGTAATAACCGTCGGTATCGACTCTCCACGTGGGAAGAAAAGGAAAACTATTTCGCAATGAAACCGTAGAATAAGGTCGTTCGCAGTCCATTTTAGCTGAGTTATGCCACTTATGCGTCAGACGAGTAGTTACAAGTAAGGTAAAGTCGCAGAAAAATCGGGGGACGTTGCAATCTTGACGGTCTAGTTCTGGTATTAACCATCGGGCGTCATCTCCACTGCTTTTCTTGCCAAGATTTGAAGAACTGTTAATTATACTGGCGTTCGTTTCCCGGCATAATGAAAAACTCCACAGAGTGATGGCAGACAGAGATTCATGAAACAAAAAGATTACGAGCAATTCGCCGTTTGATTACGCAGATCAACAGGAATATTATTCGCTTATATTCATTGATTCACAAACTTTCGGAGCTCCGTTCCTTCATTGTGTCAAGATGGAATTTTTATCAAATCACACGCTCGATTTCGCGGGACCAGACAGTATCATAGAAAATGGCTCAGAAGCCTTCATACCCCTACACTATAATTACATATTCTTATCATTTCCTAATTTTTCTCACAGTTTAACGGCTAACCATAAACGATATTCTTGCTCGTAATGATGGACAACTCGTGCGACGAAAGATGGCTGTTTTCCGGCAATGCTCTCGTAAACACGCCGAGCAGGCGAGATGGAATTCCCGCAGAAAAAGAAATGTCGTACCAGCTACAAATTGCGGGATTAATAAGAGACATGGGAAAAGGCGTTGAAGCGTCGCAATTGGTCATCTGCAGTGCCATCACAGCAGTCCAACGGTTCTTCATGGCCCATTCCTTCAAGTCACGTGACAAATTCGTAAGTACATATTACGGAAAATATCGTACTAACGTTTCCAAACCTCGGCCTCACTTAGTTATATTTATGGGATCGCTATCACTATTTTGCCCAACTACTTTGGTGCGAAACTCCCGGGATTAAAATCCAGACAACTGGATTAGACGGTTAGTGCCTTGCACAGCATAATGATTATTGCGTTTTCACCCTACTAAGGTCATAAACGCCAGGTTTATGCTCAGTACGTGCGCCGATACTTCCGGTTTATAGCCGTGATGACCATCACAACTACAACATTCCGCGCTCCCTCCGAAACCGACTGCGAAGCGGAGATTAACGGATACCGATTTAAAGGTCATAATATCGGTAGATTTCGGTGTGCTGATTCCGAAAATATGCATCTCTCGACTCAAAAATGCCTAGTTACCGAGATTTTCGCAAAAAAAACCGTCGAATTTGGTCACTCCTTGTGACGTCAATGGGCGTAGCATATAGCATATGGCAAATGACCGCTGTCAAGACGACGGGCGAAGGCGCGAGCTATAAATTTTGAGCTCTATGGTCTCGGTTGTGGTCGGCGGCGATCGGTCTAGTCGAGAGCGAGCTTTGCTTTGACTCGTTCAGGAATCGATCCCAGAACTTACCAATCAGAAGTACACGGCCGATTGAACGGTTGGTGTACGGTATTAAGTGCCAATTTACTAATACTAACGGATACCAATTTAAAGTCTTTGGTTTGACTCGTACGAACGTGTATCTGAATATCTTTCTTTATGTTTTTTAGGTAATGGCTTCATCAGCGTTATTTCTGGCTGGAAAATCTGAAGACGAGCCTAGGAAATCCGGAAATATTGTAATATCTCGGCATTCCTGTCTCTATCCAGACAAACCTATCGCTGAAATGGATCCTGATGTATTCAGGAACCAAATAGAACAAATGATTGACTACGAGATGGATCTGTTATGTACCCTTGGTTTTGACATGTCAATGGTACACCCACACAAATTTATCGGAGCTTGTAACTGTTTGCCACGTGATATCTCTTCGATGGCTTCCCATATAGCGACTACAACTTTCTACGTAACAAGCTTTTGCATTAAATATAAGCCTTCACTTGTTGCGGCTGCTGCCGTTTACGTAGCTTGTGAATGGCTGGCACGGAGTCACCCATGTGGAAAAGATGGATCGTTGTATTGGATTCAGATGGACGGTTGTCTTGAGCAATGCCAAATAAAAATGGTGGTGGATGAATTTCTTAAAATCATGGAGAAACATCAAAACACACTCCTGCGATTGAAAAATACACGAGCACCGCCAAGGCAACTGAAGGCCATGCAAGGCCCGTCTCGCAGGCAAAGTGAGGGTGATAGATCTGATCACCGCCACAAGCCTGGTCTGTCTCAACACCGAAAGAGACCAGGCTCATCTGGCCACAAAAGCAAAGCTCCGTCAAGCCAGTCTCAGAAACGAAGCAACAGTGATACTCCAATGAATAGCGAAAGTAGAAAGCGAAGAAATGACGAAGTACCAAACCCATTTCAAGTTAAAAGAATTTGTACTTCTAGAGTAAAACGAACAAAGGAAGAAAGGAAAGCTGCAATACAAAAAAATAGCAGTGTATGGCTGAATGCTTTTAACGCAATGTCAGGCCCACAACAGTGATGTCTGTCTACCGATTTTGCCATACCTCAACTGTGATGTACTGTAAGCCGACCACGTTTGCCACTGTGATGCAAGTTGACCACTGTGCCGAGTTACCCCACAAATTGCCGTTGTACATCAAACTAAACTGTTTGAGTTTCAAGTTACCCCAAGTTTCCTTTGTACATGAATATAGCTTAATCTGTCTAATGTTGCTAACTGCCAGTGCCGACTGTGCTATAGATGTTCAAACATGACAGTTTCTATATATCCTTAGCTCCCCTTTAGGCAAGAAGTTAAATATATATATATACCAAAATTCTTCCCAATCCTACTTTTGATAACATAGACCCAGATGTTCAAACATGACAGTTTCTAGTTATCCCATTACCCCTTGTGCAATAAGTAAACTCTTCCCAATCTTATTTTTGATAACGCAGTGCCTTGTTTTTATATACTTTGAAGTTTCAACTGTAATGTAGGTGTTCGATCATGGCAGATTCTAGTCATCCCCACTGTTCCTTTTAGATTTAGCCAACACTGTTACTCTTATGCAACAAATCATCTATTTATGCTATTAAATACTTTTCTAAACATTAAAAAAAATTTACTAAAATAGCAAAAACTATCTTGTCCGCTATAAGTGTTCAGGGTTAGGGTTAGGGTCAGCTGATAGGTAACCTCATCGACGATGTTGAAGGAAAAACAGGGTCAATGGTAAAAGTTCAGGGTACAAAAGGAGCTGTGCTGCTGTTAATAAACTATAGTCAAAGGTAAAAATTCTAGTTAGAAAAATGGCAGCTTGCCGACGTGCTGCCACATGCCACTACGCTTTTTGTGGGAAATAGTGCGTAGCCCGTAAATGCAGTTCTGACGTTTTAGGGATGAGATGCAACATGCACACGCCCTGTTTAGAATAGAGTTTGAAAACAAAGATCAAGTTGCTGTGCTAGTTAGTAAAAGTTGAGCGTCTCTCATTTCTACGCTTACACTGATCGAGGAAAATTTGGGAAGTCTGACATTAAATTCCTACGACTGCTGACTTTAAACTCCCTCTTCCCTTTCTCTTTTGTATCAAGCGTTATGTGCGCTAAGTTTAATGCTCAATGTCAATAAGTCTTATCAACAGAACCTACCCAAGAATAGAAAAATCACAATTACAATACCTTCATCTTTTCCGTTTAGCAACTTTCTGCGTTCCAATGATGTAGTCCAGTGTTGTATTACAGCCGATCGCTAAATAAGCTAATGCAGGCTCTACAATTAAGACCTTAATATAGAATCAATATAAGAAAATCAACATCAGCATGAAAAATACTGGAGATGAGAACATTGAATCAGATATTCGGATATGATTCGAATCACAAATGACTCGAAGGCTGCAATGCACGACCTAGTGTTTGACACAACTAGCTAGCAGCTTGTGACAAAAAATGATACTCAAATTGACCAACAATGCAGTTTAAATGAATTGATTGCTTGTCCTTGTGACAAAACAAGTCACTTGTGGTTCCGAATACGAATAGAATATATTTTTTCAAATCGAACCAAATCGCTACTTCTACAGTTTTATGCTATTGAGGGTCATGTAGAGGAATTTTGTTCTCAAACACTCTTCGTTTTACAATGAGTTGAGTATTTTAATAAAGTATATTGATTGAACTGTTTTTGTCACAAATCACACTCAAATTATCCATTAAGCTGCCAGCATAAAATGTTGCCAAACACTAGGTGGCACTACATCACCCTATTCAAATCTCAAAAAAATGAGGATGAATCACCATTATTTTCCATTAATGGGGTCAAATAAGAGCTAACCCAGAAAAAAAATTCAAACACTAGGTGGCGTTATAGATCCCAATTTTGAACTGCCCTGGAATCGTTTGAATCTTTCCCGAATATTCGATTCGATGCGCCATTTCCATGAAAATTTTCTATGTAAGCAAGTGATGGCAGAAACAAAATTGCACATGATCGTATATAATTGAAAAAAAACTGATAGGCTAATTAGTAGGCTACAAATAAAATACATTGTAGATGTCTCATAGGTGGCCAGATCATTCTTAATTAAGCATTGGCGATAAGGGTTTGGATGATTATTTGGGTTGGGAAGGCAAAATGACGTGTGGATAAGTTGGTTAAAACAATCCGGAGAATATATATAGCACAACCGATGACGGACGATCAATAGATATATCGTAAAGAAGATTCAACGTCCAGCCTTGATTTATCGAGAATTAAAACATTCACAAGGTTTCGGAACTTAGCTCTTTTATCAAGGTGACCCGATGATGGACGTTTAATACAATATCGCAAGAAGCAGACACCACGATTTCAATTCGCCTCCTGGCCCTTGAGACATAAAGATTAGGCCTTGCTCCGGCAATTTATTTCAATGTACACTTTTTCTATGCTTTAATTTTTTTACGGTGGAATCATAACTTTCAATACTAAGGCCTCGTTTATTGAGATCTAATTCCAGTCATCGTCATCGTCATGGGATACAGACGTGGCAGAAGGTGGTGGAATCATAGCTGATATTTTATCCATTGCTGAACCTCCTCCGGTTAAGTTACTGTTGTTTTCGTTAGATGACCGATCGGTGTTAGCACCTTTGGTTCCTGATATTCCTTTACGTCGCATTGCTAGTCGGCTGGCTAAATCTGACATCATATCACCACCGGAGGACGCTGAAGATGCGGCTTTTTGTTCTTTTTCTTTCTTTTTGGCGAGTTTTCGATTTTTGCCGCTTTTTAGTTTAACATTACCGACCCCTCCTGCTTTTCTAATAGAAGCAAGGAGATCGGAACGACCTGAATCAGGCTGGGATATCTGATTTGGAACTGCCGACGGTGGTGGTGGCGGAGGAGGGGCCGGGGCAGGAGGTGGTGGAGGAGGCGGCGGGGGTGGTGCACTAGATGGTGGAGCAGATGGTGCACTAGATGGTGGAGCAGATGGTGGAGGAGCAACTGGAGGTGGTGGCCCTGATGGAGGTGGTGGTGGACCGGGAGGTGGAGGAGCAGCCGCTTCTGGTAGATCACCAACGCCAAGCAGATCAGGAAGACTAGCCATCAAGGCAGATGGTGCTATACTCTCATTAATATCAGTGCTGAAAGTCAAATCAGCAATACCAGGAAGATCTGGTAAATCCATTGGGACATCAATCTCTGGAACATCTCCAAGCCCAGGTACATACAGATAACTTTCAGCAGCATGTCGCTCCATTTGTTCTCGATTTATAATCGACATAGGGGCATCCCCTAATCGATCGCCTCCGACATCATTATCAGCGGCTGCAGTTTTGCCCCGTTTCGAAGCCCCCAAGGGATCAAAGGTCGTGTACTTTTTGTATGGATTCTCTTCAGAGTTAAACAACAATAACGAACTCAATGATTCCAAATTTTCTGGCAACCCACCAAGTCCATCGCTGGAATCGTCATGGTAACTGGCGGACTTGCTTCTAGGACGCGTAAGATTGTAGAATATCAACTTCTGCTTCAAGTCTTCATCGTCCAATGGATGGGGCTTTGATTGTAGCTTACGATAGCTATGTTTAATTTGCCTAAGAGAGCTTTCCATATCTTTAAATATAGACTGGTAATCATCCCGTTCTTCTGGCGCTGGGTATTTAGAACTTGAGAACACTTGAGTGGCTTTGTTTGTTCCACGAACTTTTTCAATTTTTGCCTCAGCAATTTTTATCCTATCAAGAATTCCATTCAATTTCTGCCTATTTTGATTCACTCTGTTATTTACTCTGCTGAATACGTCTTCAGATACAGATGAAATATATTCCAATGCATCAGCGAATTGCAGCACCGTTTCTTCCCGTCGCAAATCATATTGAATGACTGGGATATTGTACATCTGGTCATGTCTGTCCATTATTTCTGATATTTGCTAGAAGCTTAACAGAAAAATAGATACATAAATATCAGTTTCCGGTGAGAATTAACAAAAATCAATAAAGAGCAGGTTTGTTAAAGGGCTGCAGTCAAGATGACCCGCCACTTCAATCCTCATCATTATATATAGTTTTATGTCTGTCTGGTTTATGTGTGTGTTCTATCGGTTATCCAATTATCGTACATTGCCATTTTATACATATTAGACCCACCTAATTCCTCATCACCTTGTGTAGCGACGTATGACCATAGATCAATCACCTCTGGGCGTTTTTGAACTACAGTAGGACACCCTGCAACCAGAACCTTCCGTTCCGTAACGGATAATGGTTCCCAAAATCATCTTCTGACAACAAATCACTCAAGCGTGAAATCGTAAATACAGCGGTTGTCGATTTACCGCCGACTGAAAATTTGTATAATTTAGTCACAAAATTTCTAATAAATATTATAGGAAGGACATTTTACATAATTTTAAAAACATTCATTAGAATTTTGTGCAACTTTCTTAACGATAAAAAAATAAGTTTGTCAGATAAAATGCAGGAGGTGTGTAACCTTTGACCCCCTAGTGCTTGACTGCGATTGAGATTGCGTCGTCGATCTTTTCTGATGCATCACGGGTCGCGGTAGGTATAATTATTTGAATCTTCGGTAATCTTATGTTTTTGTGGAATATTTCGTACATTATACCGTTAAAAGAAGTCGATATTAATCCTAATTCTATATTTAATCCAACAATAGTGATATTAGTGTGAATATTGTACGTGAACCAGGTTCCTGATGTCCTTGCAATTATTTAGATGGTGGCGAAAAAGGACAAGAAGGGCATCAAGGCCACAAAAGAAGTGGTGACTCGTGAATACACGATCCATCTTCATAAAAGAATTCATGGCACGTAAGTTCCACTTCTTCTTGTTCTATCTAGACTGTTCAAGCGGTTTAAATTGAGTCAAAAAAGTCATGGTCTTACGCAGACATGCTTTTATTTGAAAAAGAAAGCTCACTAGTGCAAATATCAGGTTGGTGGTGATACGACGATGCACCTAAGATAACTTCTGGCCATTTGAACAAGGCCAAGCTTTATTAACCTTGCATATACGCCTAGTGTTTTATTCGATACTACTCCAAGCTATACATCG
This sequence comes from Botrylloides violaceus, assembly GCA_030412335.1. Lineage (NCBI taxonomy): Eukaryota > Metazoa > Chordata > Ascidiacea > Stolidobranchia > Styelidae > Botrylloides > Botrylloides violaceus. The sequence goes on from JASFYC010000352.1 coordinate 344,202, forward strand.
GCATTGCTTTTCTTCAGCTCCTTCAAGAAGAGGGCACCAAAAGCCATCAAAGAGATCCGCAAGTTTGCCGTGAAAATGATGGGAACCACTGATGTTAGGATTGACACCAGATTGAACAAAGCAGTTTGGTCGAAAGGCGTCAGGTAATGCAAAAGTACTGATATTTCTGGAATATAGGAAGGGTTCCACTAAATGATTGATCAAGTAGACCGACAGGACTTTGCGATAATTAACGGGAAATCCAGCAGACAACAAAAATTGTCGGAGAATGACTCGACATTGCGGGCTGATATATTGCTTACAAGGAGTGGTATTAAGACGCAGGCCACACGGACCTGCCGATACTATACGAAGGACCTCGTAAAAATTTAATCGAGAGTAAGATAACAGTATATTCAACACGGAATGAACAAACAAAGCTCTGGTTCAGTGTGGCTTCGAGCGACTCTCTCATTTTTGCAGTCCACTTGCCTCCCATTTAGTATCGCAAGTTAAGCTCCGTCAGCCAATCGTCTAGAGGCACCAGTTCGCAAAGTCACAGCAGAGAATACGCTTTTTCATGTAAGCTATTGCTCTTCCTGAACTTTGCAAAAGTAAAATGGAGGTCGTTTGAAGTGTGACAGTCATCAATACTGTCACGCTATAAAGCATCCAAACAGTTACCTTTTTGCCAACTCTTGGCTTCAGTATGTAGATAACGTGACTGCTAGTGGGTGTGGCATGTACGATGTTGCTAAAATCACTAAGAATATTTTAAATGTTCGCCTATGTGATGCCACCCAAAAATACATATTTTGAATGACTCTGAGTACAAAGTGACTGAATATCTTCACTTATTACTGTCGCTCTGTCTACCCGCTTGCTGAGGGAGCAGAACTCTGAAAGCTTGTGAATTGTATTCTAATAAACTAGGCTGAAGTTTTTTCATCTGTATGGAATCTTGTTAGCTAAAGCAAAAGAATTAACATTGAGAGAGATTTAATCATCAAATGTAACCAACTACACAATGATATTGTCTATAATGTGTCCATTATTTTCAGAAACGTTCCGTACCGAGTCCGTGTCCAACTTGCGAGGAAGCGCAATGAAGATGAAGACTCTGCGAACAAACTCTATACTCTGGTCACATGGATTCCGGTTGCTTCTTTCAAAGGATTGAGTACTGTCAGCGTAGACCCTGAGGAATAAATTTCATGAAACTTCCAGAGTATCTCTGACTGCTTTGCTCAAGTTCGGTGTCAGGTTATACAGAAATAAGAGGCAGCAGAGATATGGAACTGGTGCCGGCACCAAGGATGTGGAAATTGCACCATTCCCTGTCCTGATTCCACACTAACGCATAGGCTCCCAATTCTTTGAAATAAGCCAGGCTAGCGGCTGTATGGGGCTTTATCTATCTTGTTAAGGCAGAGGTAGGGGCGGAGATATCTAGCTGGTATAGGCGCCGCAGATGCAAGAGTGCTTTTCGCTTTGACGCACTAATGTACAGGCCACTAATTCTCGTTGAATGGTGTGAAATGAGCCAGATGGGTGACTATCTTTTTAAACTGAATGCTGAGGCATCGGTAGCCAGTCCATTATCTGAAAGTCACACTTGGTGCCTACGATATTTGGGCGTCGTGGTGATGGGTCAAGGTCCTGTTATTTATTGGAGGAACGAAATACGGTTTGCTATTGCAAAAGCAGTTGAGAGTCAGAAAACTACCAGTACTTGGTGTGTCTAGCTGCCGGTGCTGAGATAGTTCGGTAATACATTCATACTGTAAATTCATGTTACGGTTAAGAGAAGACCATGACGATACAAGGCAGTTAATGCACCTTGGAAAATTTCATATCTTTAAAAATTTTGTATGCACTAATTAGAAGCCCTCCACAATACCCTGACAGTGCTCCAACAACTCCAGGGATAGGCCACACTTGCCAGGGACGATCCCAATCTAGGGGGACTACAACCGGTGAAAGCCAGCAACCAATCGCGGTACATATAACACAATAATAGAACCTACGTCTTGATGCTGAATCAAAATTTTTAAAGTTAAACAACGCAATCCATTTTCTAGCCTTCGGGCCGAGAATACAGACACCAGGAGTTACAATCATTGACGACACCATTGCAGCCCACAGGGTCGTTTTACCAAAATCTTCGACAAAATGAGCCCCAAACAGCACAGCGATTACATGAACTACAACCCATAAAAGGGCAAACGCTATGAGTGCACCACAGATGGCTTTAACCAACTTCTCCATACGAAATTTTACCTTGCCGACCGAATAATCATCGAAACCCTCATTGACATGCATCATCGGATAAACGGCTAGATGAAGGATAATTTGAAGCGGGGTATTTAAAATCATAAACAATAAAATAGCAAATTGTGGGCTAACAATGAGAGATAGAGATTCACTGTGAGTTATCAATGAAAATATCAAAAATATGGATATTAACGTGAAAGATACAAGTTCTATAAACGCAACACGTATAACTGAATTATTACCGGCCGATTGTGCAAGGTTGGGAGCCATTTTAGCGAGTAGCCTAGTGATCTAATCTAACCGACTTTAGCCAAATCTCTTGTAACAATAATAAATTAAAAGAACTCTAAATTATAACTCTCTTGATTATTCCTTTTTCTTGAAAATAATTTTTTGGCGAATTTGAATTTTTGAGTAGTGTAGATCGGATCGTCCGAATAAATTCTGCTTTTTCCACTACTATTCAACTTTTTTCTCAATTTTCTTTTGGCTTTGGAGAAAATGGATCAGACCAAACACGCATTCCAGCTGGTTGGATCTCTTCTTGATTTATTCCAGCTCTTGATTCTTGTTGGAAGTCTCCTAGGTTTAAAGGTCATGTCAGCTGACAAGCTTCATAACAGTAGGTCGAGGTAGATGCAGCACAGCACAATTTGAACTTGTTTGATCTACCAAATTTCAAGGCCTAGATGGGATTCAGCTTGTGAGAGAGAGAACTTTATTTTGTCAACCAGGAAAATATTAAGTACATGGAACATGAAATCATGGTTACTGGTATTTACAGGGTGGCCCGATACGACCTTAGAGTCGGAGCCACCCTGGAGTAAGGAGTATTATATGTGGTGTTTCTACACAGGTTGGTTGGTATACAAACAAAGATAAAATTCAAAAGGGTATACTGCATACAGTACGACAAAATAAAGAGGAAAAAACGTGGACATTAGAAGCAAATGGACCTTGGCCTTCATGGTAATCGGCCTTGCGGCGCCCGTCGTCATCTAGTCCATGCCGAAATATCTTATGTTCCTGGTGAGATGAAATAAAATTATCTGGTTGCCTTTAAAGGTATGATACTTACGATATGATTTTATATTGTATAGCGGGAAAATGTAGATCGGACAAATAGCACCAACAATTCCAAATATCGCCACAGCCAGAATCTTATAATTTGTCCTTTTAACGTTTCGAAGATTAGGTTTTTGACGAACTTTTTGCAACAGAATTCGTCCCCAGAATACCATATCTCCAAAACTTGTGAGAACCGCGAAACGACCCGAAATCGAATGCAACGATCCGTGAAGACGTCTGCGAAATTATTCCATCCATTGAGATACTACAAAATTCATCCGACGTCATACACACACAAGTTCTACATTAAACAATTCGTAATCAAATTTTACTGTTAAAAGATATTTACTAAAATATTTCTCTTTTCATTTTGATAAATTTCTTGAAGATTTGAAATTCCGGATAAACGTCCTGACGAAAGCTGTGCTCAATGAACCGTTATCTGCACGTCGAAAAATTCAGGGAAAGCCAGGGCCTGGTAGATTTACTACAGTATCGCAAGTACCGCAAGTACCGCAAGTATCAAGGCGCTAGTATCGCAAGTATCATTACTACGCTAGTACCGCAAGTAGTAAGGCGCTAGTACCGCAAGTATCAAGGCGCTAGTACCGCAAGTATGGAAGGAAATGTTACTGAAGCATGGTAAATAAAAAGCACTTTGATACTTGCGGTACTAGCGTTGTAATGATACTAGCGGTACTAGCTCCTCCATACTTGCGGTACTATCGCTTTGCTACTTGCGGTACTAGCGTAGTAATGATACTTGCGGTACTAGCGCCTTGATACTTGCGGTACTAGCGCCTTGCTACTTGCGGTACTATAGCGTAGTAATGTTACTTGCGGTACTAGCTCCTCCATACTTGCGGTACTATCGCTTTGCTACTTGCGGTACTAGCGTAGTAATGATACTTGCGATACTAGCGCCTTGATACTTGCGGTACTTGCGATACTTGCGATACTGTAGTAAATCTACCAGGCCAAAAATTCAGGAAAGCCAGTGCATGACGCCGGTCTTTTCTTTTCAGAACTTGCTCGTGATGGCGGCGCACATATCGAAAAAGCGTAAGGTAATTCCTTACATTTTAAGCCGTTTTATGGACATAGATTACAATAAAATCTCTGGAGATGTAAACTTTATGATACTACCTATGGATTAATTCTATCAAATCGTTGCTATAAATTATATATAGGTTGATTACGCCAGATAAAATTTTAGTATTCTGCGACTTGGTAAAATCGCCATGTGTCGTAGCCAATTGTAATGCCACTTTTTTCTCAAGTCTCTGGTGTTTGTGGCAATGATGACAAAACTTAGGACACCGAAATACTGCTTGGATGATTATAGTCATGCGTTACTCAATTCTGAGCCACCAAATGCCGATAGATATCATATTCATATGGCCTGATCTGTTACAGTAGCGTTATAACTGGTTTGGCAAATGTTCTGCCGACATCTTAAGGATCATAATAAGTAACAGTTCACGTGAAATTGCTAAAGGTGGCATAACGAGTGCTACTAAACGACGGTTCTGCGATACTAAAGGTGTGCTCGGCTAATTACGGTTACGTAAGCGTTCGGAACTTCTTGTGCGGGATTTTAAGGTTGTGGTGCGGCCGTGCTTCGCATGCTAAGCTCCACTTCGTCGCTATTTGGATCATCTGCTCATCTTTTTTGGTAATAATTGTGATTAACTTTTGTTACAGTTCGTTAGAGACGGCCTTTTCAAGGCTGAGCTTAACCAGCTCTTGTGGAGGCAACTGGCTGAAGATGGTTACAGCGGCGTCGAAGTTCGTGTGACTCCGTCTCGTACTGAAATCATCATCATGGCGACCAGGTTTGTTGGTGTTATTTTCTGTATCGCTGTTTCAAACCGATTAATTGTGTAATTCTGATTTATGTGCGATTCTCCTTTTTATTGTAAAATTTTACATGTATGGTGCATTTCTACCACTCTGCTAGTAAAGTTTAGCAGCTTCATAGTGTACACACATTAGATGTTTTCCTGATAAGAGTTTAGACTAAAGATCGACCGATATTTTTTTTTTCCAAGGTCGATATGATAATCAGCTTTTCACATTATGATGATCCAAAAATCATTAATATCGGCCAAAAGTCGATATTAGGTCGATTATTATCCGATTATTGAGACCGATATCCAATATAGACTTCCCTACTTGACTAACTGACGATATCGATGGTCGCAAAAATTCAAATATCGGCCTCTATAATAACCGGGCAAACCCCTGTCTAGACATCATAAGAAGTTTGCTATTCACACAAAGAGTGAGTTTTTTGTATACAAAGACTTAATCATGAATGTGGCAATGATGACAAACTTAGGACACCGAAATACTTATTGGATGATTAGAAATATGCGTTACTCAATTCTGAGCCACATTCATCACCATCCCTTTGCCTTGTAAATCTATATCCTCACCTGATTAGTGATGACACGGCCTTGAAATTTAGTTTGAACCATGTGTGACAGGACGCAGAATGTTCTTGGCGAGAAAGGTAGACGAATTCGTGAATTGACGGCCATGGTTCAGAAGCGTTTCGGCTTCGAAGACGGAACTGTTGAGGTGAGTCGTTAGGATAAAATGCCAGAACTAGTTGTGGGCTCCAAACGCTCCCCCACTTATATGTAATCTCACTGCCAACATTCCTGGCAGTGAATTATATATTGTGAACACGTTGACTGCCAGGAAACGAGAGAAATGTCGCTATCTGAAAATACCACTATAATCCCCTTCAATATCTTCTATTGACTTTGATACATTTACCCCAGTAGAAAAAGTCCTGAAAAAATTTCATTTGATACCATTTTACAACCAATTTTCGACCGAAAACACCTCTAGACTCCTGTCAATCAATGCTTCTGCTGATATCAGATGTAATTGCAGGCTAAAAGAACCAAAAATACATGCAAATATCCATAAAAACCCTATGCCAACTCATCCATCCCTGCAGCGGATATGACACCTCACCCCCACCCACACATTACGCACAGCCTAAACCTCTCATCCATTGTAGTTCTGATCCATATTCACATGCCAACTTTACCTTACCTTGCCCGCGTATAACCCGCCACCTTCGCCCGCCCCACCCAAAAAAACATATTACAACTATGTATACTACCCCTGCACAGGCCCCACCCTCCAAGAACAATGCCGCCACCCCAACATCACATAAATGAAGGCATATATCTCTCTAAGCCACCCTGGCGTGATCCCCCACGCAGGTTCATTCTGGTCCTGCCCCACCCTTTCATCGCCACCGCCAACTCATCCGCAGACACCCGCTCTCAAACGACACCAAAATGAGTTTGAAAGACTGACGGGAAAATGCATTTCAATAGTAAGTCATTTAAACAACACTAATGGTTCAACGGGGTGTGGGGGATTCCCTATAGTGGGTATACAGCAAAACACATGACTATGTAGCTACTCTAGTGACACCAGAAGGAACTTGAAATACCGACGGGAACATGTTTTATTTTAACGAGAGAACATTCGAACCACTATAGTGGTTGCATGACAGCCAAAGGGAACGACTTGAATCGATCCACCCCCATTTTGAGTCAAACGCGGAAGCAGTTCATTGTCACAGACTCGCAAGGCAAATGATGAGCAATTGATTTCGTCATACTTTCCTGATGAGAACTCCGTCTCTTCACAATCTGATGCCTTTGTGAATTAGCAATCGTAGTATTATTAGACCGTTCTGGTTACGTCGAGTTGTCATTCTCTTACAAACTCCGAATAGCATGTGCTGCCAGATTTTACAGCTACTAAATACCTTGAGAAAAAATCCGTCACAGTACCGGCGGCTCCATATGGAAAACAATTTGACTTGAATATGTTACGATCGCTTATATTTCAGTTATACGCAGAAAAGGTAGCCAATCGTGGTCTCTGTGCAAGTGCGCAATGTGAATCGCTCAGATACAAGCTTCATGGAGGTCTTGCTGTCAGGCGGTAAGTTTTCTTCACACGTCTGTTTTGTGTTTCCAAGTCTTAGAACTATTTCTCTCTCAATGGCAATGATGACAAACTTAGGACACCGAAATACTTTTTGGATGATTAGAAATATGCGTTACTCAATTCTGAGCCATTTCAGTTCATTTCAAGCCTTTGCGTATAATTGACCTCACGATAAACATGTCAGTTTTGTAGCAGGCCTAATAAGCACGACTCTTCACTAACTAATGAACGCTAATATATTACCTCTCTGTTTTCCAGTGCCTGTTATGGTGTACTTCGATTTATCATGGAATCCGGAGCTAAAGGTTGTGAAGTTGTGGTGTCTGGAAAGTTGAGAGGTCAGAGGGCAAAATCCATGAAGTTTGTTGATGGTTTGATGAAACACAGCGGTAACCCAGTCCGGGAATATGTCGACACTGCAGTGAGACATGTACTTCTCAGACAAGGTTAGTCTCTCTCTACTCTTAAACTTTTCAGTATACTGCCTGCCGGTTCAATATAATAATCTGCCGTTTAGCCAGGCTATTGGCCAATAATCGAAAATCCGTGATTACTGACTGATTGTTCAAGCCTATATTCAATATAGATTCCGAAAATCACGAACATTGGCCACGGCGAACTGTCCTGTTTGCCCAAGCCTTGACCCAGCTTGAGCTAGTAAATTTCCCTGTCCCTACATCACTGGACGCTTGACTTTGAACTGCAAATGATGACAACATGACGGTCTTCTTACCTTCTATGGGGACATTTTTAATTCTCACTGATGCAGGTCTAAGTTTACTTAGCTAGTTTGAGTCACACCCACCCTTACACCACTTGGCCATCGAACTCTAGGGTAGTTAGTAAGAGAGAAAGATATTTCTTCTAAGATAATTAAGAATACAATTGAGCAATAGGTGGACGATCAATAAATACTGTATAGAGGATTCACCACAGATTCAACTTCCAGCCTTGGATTATTGAAAATCAGAACATTCACAAGCTTACGGAGTTCTGTCATATGACAAAGATGGAATTCACCTTTCATCCATGAGCTCCGAAAGCTTGTGAATGTTCTGATTTTCAATAATCCAAGTCAGGGGTTTAAATCTGCGGTGAATCTTCGTTACGGTATTCAATAGTAAAGTTAAGTTCAGTATGAACATGATGACTTCACTACGATATAGTCCTCAAGTCAGCTACTATACCAGTAGGCATTTTGTTGATAGTCTGAATATCCTTTGGTTATATTTCTTCACTTCTTCCTTGGAATTAGTCGTTGAGAGTGATCTTCAATCTGCTTCGACCCTCCTAATTTCTTCAGGCTTGTACTAGAAATTGATTGAAATTTCAAATCATGGAACTGGTATTATACGGTATATACATTCTTTGTATTCAGGTGTTCTTGGCATCAAGGTCAAAATTATGCTTCCGTGGGACCCCAATGGCAAGATCGGACCAAAGAATCCTCTCCCTGACCATATCAGCATTGTTGAACCCAAGGACGAAGAGGAAGTCAGTGGCCCCAAGTCAGAATCGAAGGCCCCTAAACCAGAGGCAGTCCCACAACAGCAAGCGCAGCAGGGTATGACCCAGCAACAAATGCAACAGCCAATGCCTGTGGTTGGATCACAAATGGGTGACCCTTCTATGTGATTCTTCTGTACTCCCAGGCTTGTGTGGGGTGAGGTATATGGATACTGCAACCAATTAGTTGGCCGTTTCCATGAAAAATTAAAGCAGGCATATACAAACGTACATCATGCTTGAATTGATTGGGATGGTGGGTCGCATTTTGCCCAAGCCAGCGCAATGTACGCGGTACTGGTGCTGTGAATCTAAATGCGATGGATGAAAACCCGAGATATGTAGGCCACCTGAAGAAACGTTTTTGGTGGTTGCTGTTTTGTGGGGGCAGTCCTGTATAAAAGTGACTGGTGGGTGGCAAGTAGGGGTTGGTAATTTACCGATATCGAGGTTAATATTCATGATTTATTGATATCATGCGAAAGGTCGTTTATCGTAACTGCCTTGAAAAATCTTCATCGATCGATCTCTAGTAGCAAGGGCAACGGGTGTGTGAGCTGACACATTTAGGGTCGGCCATTTGTCCGGCGAAAGGGCCGATTATCGTTTCGGTGTTGTTCAAATATATCGGTCGGTCTTCAGGTAGCACTTTTGTCAGAAAGAAAGACCATTTGCGATTTGACCCGCGCACGGACCCCATGGACAAGCCGGGACTGGGTTACAGGGGGTATACTATTGCCCGTTATGTCCATTGAGTGGCAGTTCATTTCCTCTACTATGATCCGGAGTTGTTGCGATCGAACACGGAGTGATTTGTATCCGGAATTAGCTGCCCGCGGCCACATGGATATACTCAAGTATCACCCTTCTATAATGCCTGGATCACCATAGGACCAATGTAACATAAAGTATCACCCTAGAACCCATGTAACATAACAAGTATCACCTTAGGACCCATACAGTAACTCAAGTATCACCCTAGAACCCATATGGTGATTCAAGTGTCACCGTAGGACCCATGTAACATAAGAAGTATCGCGATAGAAACTACATGCTGTTGACTCAAGTATCACCCTAGGACTCAAATGGTGACTCAAGCATCGCCCTAGAATTCATGGGGAGTGGAGGGGAGTTGTTTTCAGGCAACATCACCACCCCGGCTACAATCTAGGGTGATACTTGAGTCGCTATATGGGTCTTAGGGTGATATTTGAATCACCATCTAGGTCTTAAGGTGATATTTGAGTCACCATATGGGTCCTAGGGAAATACTTGATATGTTACATGCGTCCTAGGGTGATACTTGAGTCACCATATGAGTCCTATATGGTGATACTTTAGTCACCATATTGGTTCTAGGGTGATACTTGTTAAGTTACATGCGTCCTAGGGTGATACTTGAGTCACCATATAGGTTCTAGGGTGATACTTTATATGTTACATTGGTTCTATGGTGATCTAGGCATGATAGAAGGGTGATACTCGAGTATATCCATGATACTTTTGATACTTAAGGTGATACTTGTGACACGTGGTATATCCATGTAGCCCACCGGTCTTCCTTTTCAGAACTTGCTCGTGATGGCGGCGCACATATCGAAAAAGCGTAAGGTAATTCCTTGCATTTTAAGCCGTTTTATGGACATAGATTACAATAAAATCTCTGGAGATGTAAACTTTATGATACTACCTATGGATTAATTCTATCAAATCGTTGCTATAAATTATATATAGGTTGATTACGCCAGATAAAATTTTAGTATTCTGCGACTTGGTAAAATCGCCATGTGTCGTAGCCAATTGTAATGCCACTTTTTTCTCAAGTCTCTGGTGTTTGTGGCAATGATGACAAAACTTAGGACACCGAAATACTGCTTGGATGATTATAGTCATGCGTTACTCAATTCTGAGCCACCAAATGCCGATAGATATCATATTCATATGGCCTGATCTGTTACAGTAGCGTTATAACTGGTTTGGCAAATGTTCTGCCGACATCTTAAGGATCATAATAAGTAACAGTTCACGTGAAATTGCTAAAGGTGGCATAACGAGTGCTACTAAACGACGGTTCTGCGATACTAAAGGTGTGCTCGGCTAATTACAGTTACGTAAGCGTTCGGAACTTCTTGTGCGGGATTTTAAGATTGTGGTGCGGCCGTGCTTCGCATGCTAAGCTCCACTTCGTCGCTATTTCGATCATCTGCTCAACTATTTTTGGTAACAATTGTGATTAACTTCTGTTACAGTTCGTTAGAGACGGCCTTTTCAAGGCTGAGCTTCACCAGCTCTTGTGGAGGCAACTGGCTGAAGATGGTTACAGCGGCGTCGAAGTTCGTGTGACTCCGTCTCGTACTGAAATCATCATCATGGCGACCAGGTGTGTGGGTGTTATTTTCTGTATCGCTGTTTCAAACCGATTAATTGTGTAATTCTGATTTATGTGCGATTCACCTTTTTATTGTGAAATTTTACATGTCTAGTGCATTTCTACCACTCTGCTGGTTAAGTTTAGCAGCTTCATAGTGCACACACACAGGAGATGTTTTCCTGATAAAAGTTTAGACTAGAGATCGACCAATATTGTTTTTTCCAAGGCCGATATGATAATCGGCTTTTCACATTATGATGATCCAAAAATCATTAATTTCGGCCAAAAGTCAATTTTAGCTCAATTATCATGCGAATTATTGAGAGCAATACCGATGGTCGCAAAAATAATAATATCGGCCTCTAATAACCGGGCAACCCCTTGTCTAGACATCATAAGAAATTTGCTGTTCACAAAAAGAGATTTAAATTTAAATAGTCAGCTTTTTTTTATATCAAGACCTGAACATGAATGTGGCAATGATGACAAACTTAGGACACCGAAATACTTATTGGATGATTAGAAATATGCGTTACTCAATTCTGAGCCACATTAATCACAATCCCTTTGCCTTCTAAATCTATCCTCGCCTGATAAGTAATGACACGAGCTTTCGACCTTGAAATTTAGTTTGAACCATGTGTGACAGGACGCAGAATGTTCTTGGCGAGAAAGGTAGACGAATTCGTGAATTGACGGCCATGGTTCAGAAGCGTTTTGACTTCAAAGACGGAACTGTTGAGGTAAGTTGTTAAGATATAATGTTCATTGTCAGTTGTGGGCTCCAAACGCTCCCCCACTTATGTATATGTAATCTCACTGCCAACATTCCTGGCAGTAAATTCTATATTGTGAAGGGACAACTTGGATCAATCCACCCCCATTTTGAGTCGGGGGCGGAAGCAGTTCATTGTCACAGACTCGCAAGGCAAATGATGAGCAATTGATTTGGTCATACTTTCCTGATGAGAACTCCGTCTCTTCACAATCTGATGCCTTTGTGAATTAGCAATCGTAGTATTAGACCGCTCTGGTTACGTCGAGTTGTCGTTCTCTTACAAACTCCGAATAGCAGCATATGCTGCCAGATTTTACAGCTAATAAATGCCTTGAAAATAATCTGCCACAGTACCGGCGGCTCCATAGAGAAAACAATTTGACTTGAATAAGTTACGATCGCTTATATTTCAGTTATACGCAGAAAAGGTAGCCAATCGTGGTCTCTGTGCAAGTGCGCAATGTGAATCGCTCAGATACAAGCTTCTTGGAGGTCTTGCTGTCAGGCGGTAAGTTTTGTTCACAAGTCTGTTCTGTATTTCCAAGTCTTAGAACTATTTCTCAATGGCAATGATGACAAACTTAGGACACCGAAATACTTTTTGGATGATTAGAAATATGCGTTACTCAATTCTGAGCCATTGTACATCATTTCAGTTCATTTCAAGCCTTTGCATATAATTGACCTCATGATAAACATGTCAATTTTGTAGCAGGCCTAATAAGCACTATTCTTCACTAACTAATGAATGCTAATATATTACCTCTCCGTTTTCCAGTGCCTGTTATGGTGTCCTTCGATTTATCATGGAATCCGGAGCTAAAGGTTGTGAAGTTGTGGTGTCTGGAAAGTTGAGAGGCCAGAGGGCAAAGTCCATGAAGTTTGTTGATGGTTTGATGATCCACAGCGGTAACCCAGTCCGGGAGTACGTCGACACTGCAGTGAGACATGTACTTCTCAGACAAGGTTAGTCTCTCTCTACTCTTGAACTTATCAGTTTACTGCCTGCCGGTTCAATATAATAATCTGCCGTTTAGCCAGGCTTTTGGCCAATAATTGAAAATCCATGAATACTGACTGATTGTTCAAGCCTATATTCAATATTGATACTGATGATAGCAAACATACGAACATTGGCCGCGGCGAACTGTCCCGTCTACCCAAACCTTGACCCAGTTTGAGCTATACATCACTGGACGCTTGACTTTGAACTGCAAATGATGACAACATGACGGTCTTCTTACCTTCTATGGGGACATTTTGAACTCTCACTGATGCAGGTCTAAGTTTACTTAGCTAGTTTGAGTCACACCCACCCTTACACCACTTTGCCATCGAATTCTAGGGTGGTTTGTAAGAGAGAGATATTTCTACTAACATAATTAAGAATACAATTGAGCAGATGGCGGGTGATCAATAAATATCGTATAGAAAATTCACCACAGATTTATTGTCCAGCCTTGGTTTATTGAGAATCGGAACATTCACAAGCTTATAGAGCTCCGTCATAAGACGAAGATAGAAAACACTTTTCATCCATGAGCTCCGAAATTGTGAATGTTCTGATTCTCAATAAACCAAGGCTGGAGGTCAAATCTGTAGTGAATCTTTGTTACGGTATTCTATAGTAAAGTTAAGTTCAGTATGGACATGATGACTTCACTACGATATAGTCCTCTAGTCGGGTAGTATACCAGTAGGTATTTTGTTGATAGTTTGAATATCCTTTGGCTATATTCCTCTACTTCTCCCTTGGCATTAGTCGTTAGCTGTAATCTTCAATCTGCTTCGACCCTCCTAATTTCTTTAGGGTTGTACTAGAAATTGATTGGAATTTCAAATCATAAACTGGTATTATACGGTATATACATTCTTTGTATTCAGGTGTTCTTGGCATCAAGGTCAAAATTATGCTTCCGTGGGACCCCAATGGCAAGATTGGACCAAAGAATCCTCTCCCTGACCATGTCAGCATTGTTGAACCCAAGGATGAAGAGGAAGTCAGTGGCCCCAAGTCAGAATCGAAGGCCCCTAAACCAGACGCGGCCCCACAACAGCAAGCGCAGCAGGGTATGACCCAGCAACAAATGCAACAGCCAATGCCTGTGGTCGGATCACAAATGGGTGGCCCTTCCATGTGATCTAATAATAAATATATTTCAGTGGGTGATTTGTCTGCTCAGTCTCGTGTGGGATTAGGTATATGGATAATGCAAGCAGATAAAAACGTAGATCTGCTTGAGTTAAAGTGGCATGGGGTCGCATTTTGCCCAAGCCGGCGCAATGTACGCGGTACTTGTACTGTGAATCTAAATGCGATGGATAAAAGCCCGAGATATGTAGGCCCACAAGAAACGGTTCTGTTTTGTGGGGGCAGTCCTGTATAAAAGTGACTGGTTGGTGGCAAGTAGGGGTTAATAATTGACCGATTATCGAGGCCAATATTCATGATTTATCAATATCATGCGAAAGGTTGATTATCGTAACTGCCTTGAGAAACCTTTATCAATCTCTAGCAGCAAGGGCAACGGGTTTGTGAGCTAGGCAAGCAGATAAATCAATATACGGTGTAGGCTATGCAAGAAACAAGGGGATGGTTGCGGGAGAAACCTGAGATACACGTAGCCGGTAGCACTTTTGTCAGAAAGAAAGACTATTTGCGATTTGACCGGCACACGGACCCCATAGACAAGCCGGGACTGGGTCACAGGGGTATACTATTGACCGGTATGTCCATCAAGTGACAGTTCATTTCCTCTATGATCCGGAGTTGTTGCGAACGAACGCCGGAGTGTTTTGTATCCGGAATTTGCTCCTTGAGCGCTGGTGGCGGATTATCTGCATTCGCTCTGCGGGACTGTGGCTATGGCGACGTTTGCGATGGCTTCGGCTGTTGAATTGAGGGTAGATTTCTGTTATTTCGACGATATATCGGATAACGTTATCCTGGATATATTCAAGTATCTCTCAGCTATCGATTTGATACGGAATCAGCGGTGAGTTAAATCTTCTCTTTCTGTATTTTTACTAGAGGCCGTAGGGGATGGAGGGCCTTTATATCTATCTAGACCATATTTATAGGGTAAATAGGCCAAGTGGTACCGTACGCAAATATAATGTGAAAGCAGGTGCGCAAAGGCCGATTTCGGTGACACTCTATTTATAGTATCGGAGATTTCCCCTCGTAGCACCACAGCTTGAAAGAATATTTTGTTCTTCAGACAAGGAGACGTTGATCCATGAGCTGTCTCTCTCTCACCCGGCATTGCCACTCTAATTCCATACTGCTGGCGCCTTAGTGGAATCAGAACGGAGCAGTTAGTTATTTTCACGTGCATAGTAGGCCTAACCAGGGTAGTATGGTACCTTTCCAATCGAGCTGCGGAAATATTCGGCAAAAGATAACTGCCTGTTCCCGTGAGGTCATCTGCCTGTGTTCTGTGGATTTTTTTATTTATTATGACCATTTTTTCAGAGTATGCAAACGATGGAAACGTCTTGGCCATGATTTTTATCTTTGGAGAAATGTGAGATTGACTCGCAGCGTCTCGAAACGTACTCTACTAAAATTAGTGAACCATTACTTCAACGAAGCAACAATCTCGATCAATATTTGCGGAGAATGGCGATGTCGCAATTCAAGAATCACGTTGTCCATTTCAGACAATATCTTGAAACAATTAGCTATGAGATGCCCAAATTTAAAAGAATTCAAGGTGAGTAGACTAGGAAGAGAGAGGACTAGGAAGACTAGGAAGAGAGAGGGAACTATATTATAGACGCTAGTAGACACTCACTAATCCAATCTTCTTTCCAGATTGAGGAGGATAATTTGTCTGATGTAAACCTCTGTCTACTCCCAAGCTCAGTCGAGAGTCTTTCCTTCACAAACTGTGACGTTCCTGACAAATGTTTCTCCAAATCGATCGGTCATTTTAATTCATTAAAAAGTCTTCAGTTCAGGCGGTGTACTCGAGTTAACGACAAACACATGTTTGCGTTCGGAAAGTTGGATACAATTGAAAGGTAGGGGCCTTAACTTCACCCCGTGCTATATACGATTAAGGGTGGGGTTTAAAGGTCATACATATCGGTAATTGGCTCATTTTGTAGAACTTTTTGAGCTGATTTCGGCAATATAGACAGTCTCTCGACTCGAAACCGCGTAATAACGCCTTGCGAAAAATGCAAATTGAGTACGTCACATGACCTGGTGTGAATTATATTTCTAACCGTTCAACCGGCTTAGCTTCACCCTGGGATTGGGCAAATCGAATCGAATACGTAATTAAAATGCCGTTTTTACATGTAAAACTAATGTGTCATTTGCATGTCTCTGTCAATATCACAACATGACATGTTACTTTGTTCGTACAGCAACAAAACCCCTAGCAAATGAACAGTATGGGCGCACACCGTTATTAAAATTTTGTGGACTGGTGGTTGGGTGCCACTATTCTAGAGAGTAGATAGAATCTCTCTCACTTTTTGCATCGTTGACTTAATAACTTCAATTTTTTTTCAGGTTAGAATGTTACGGATGCTACAGATTCTCTATGACAGCAATAAAAGTCATTGCGAGTCATTTCCCAAACTTGAAAGTACTCGCATTAATCGGTTCCCCCTTCCTTGGCGATGAAGCTTGCAGAATTGTCGCAAAAAAACTCAGAAATATTCAAGAACTTGAAATTGATGACTGGCTTGATATAACTCCGAACGGTGTTGAAATTTTAAGAAAGGGTCTTCCTAACCTCAAGTTTTTAAGCGTGAAAGCGCACGCTATAAATAATGGAGATATATTTATTGAAGGATCAAGGGTCAATGTAAAACGATGAAATGATGACATTTGTGCAGTGTTCCCCATGAACATGTGGGTGCAGTGTACCCTGTAGCAAAAATTTCCCCATGGGCACAGTGTCTCCCAGAAGCACTATGTTCCCATTAAAACATCCGGTGGGAAAAACCTGGTCACAAAAATTTGCTTATTTTGAAGAAATTATGACGTCATAGTGTGGCGTCACGACTCACGAGTTGGAACACCTCTTTTTTTCAAGGCTGGCTGACTTGCAACAATTTTAATAAATTTTCTTGTCGCTTGTGGAAAATTTTATTTCTGCCTCTTCGTTAATTCTTATTGTAAAGAAGATCACCACAGATTGAACGTCCATTCCAGTTTATTGCATCTTATGATGATGAAGGAGAGGAGCTCTGAAAGCTTGTGAATTATATTCCAATAAACTCTGGACATTAAATCTGTGGTGACTTACTAATATATGTTATTGTAAAGAAGATCACCACAGATTTAGCGTTCAGCCTTAGTTTATTGAAAATAGAACATTCACCTGATGAAGGAGCGGAGCTCCGAAAGCTAGTGAATGTTCTAATTCTCAATAAACTTTGGCTGAACGCTAAATCTGTGGTGATCTTCTTAACAATATCTATTGATCGGCTCCACTACACTGTTCAATATATGTTAGAGAGAGAAACAGATCAAGTGGATAAAATATGACAATATTCCTGCCATCCTATCCAACTAGCCATATGCAAATGCAACGGAACATCTTATCTCACTCTATCTGTAGAATATATCGTGCTGATGTCAACTGGTCGCTGTTGAATGAAATTAATCTTGTGCTCATTTCCTGACTACCTGTTTATGCTAGGTTGCCTGATTTCTGGTAGAGATCGACCGATATTGGTTTTTTCAATGCCCATACAATAATCGGCCCTTCACATGGCATGATTGATGGCCAACATCCATAATCAAGAATATCGGCATCGATAATAATCAAAAGTCGATATTACGCCGATTATCGTCTGAATATTGAGGCCGATATCCAATATCTACTTCCTTACTTTAAAAACTGCCAATATCGATAATCGCAAAATACGAATATCGGCCTAACCCTTAGTTTCTTTTCCCCTGGTGGGCCTGGTGATCACTGAGCTCCTATTTGACAAGTCTTGCAACTTACTAGTGAATGTTTTAATTCTCAATAAACCAAGGCTAGACGTTAAATCTGTGGTGATCTTCTTTACGATACATCTGTTCTGGTGGCAACCCTTAGTTACGTTAGCAATCACGCCACACACAAATTATTTATTTCACGACGATGAAACCAATCAACCGGAAAAAATCACAACATCTCATCAGCAACCGCAGGATTCAGGATATAATCAAGGGAAGCAGTGGGCAACAGTAACTGCGGTCAGTAACAGGGTTAGATTGTTGACATTTCCAGCTTTTTTGTTACACTTGTTACGGACAAGTAGGCATTTACATTCACTATAGTTTCAGTTACAATGTACTGTATCGTAAAGCAAGTAGAAGGGCATGCAGTACTGGTATATGCTATGAAACTGGATACTTTAGGCTTGCAGTAAAAGGTAATAAAGTAGGATAGTTTGTCGTGGTATTCCGCCTGGTGTATGTCTTTCAAGTAAGATAAAATAACTGAATAAGAGTCTGTCGTTGGTACCACGGCAGCACAGCTTTTGATTATTTGTCAGGCACTATTTCACAATGAGCTAGTCGTAAAGGTACTGATATTCCATACTTGAGAAGATCGTTTTGAATGTATATGAATAACTCTGGAGTGACAGTCTTCTCTTTGGTCGAAACCCAAACAAGCCAACCTGAAAGCGTTGAGTGTGATGATAAAGAGTGGTGTAGCCTACGCCTGTCGTAGCTTTCAATACTCGTTGGGAATTTTGTTATTATGAAGGATTTTAGTGCGGTCTGCCACCCGAAGGTCTTTTTTGCTGCGGTCATAGAGGGGTTCACGACTGTACTTACTCTACTTACTGTTATATTTACTAGTCATAGCGCAATGGATAGTTTTCCTGTTTTGCATCCGTAGGTGCCATGATTGAACTAATTAAAAATTCCTATTCGCCTTAAGTATGGTATGTGGTATATCGAGTCGGGGAACTGTAAAATTTCGCAGGGTGTGCGATGGTAACGCGTGTTGGCTATTCTGCGGTTCACTTGCTCCTGGATGAGGTCTGATCCGTTTCATCCTTTGTCCCGTGAAGCGGTAAGTTAAAAAGATTTTAAACAACCATGTATATCACTTTCTGCAGTACCTGAAGAAATGCAGTTCACGTAGGCTAAGTAATGATCAGGATCACCGACAAACGAATACTCATCATATTCCAATTCTTTGTCTGTAATAGATTTTCAAATATTAGATTTTCCCGCCTATTTTGTTAATCTCAGTCCAGCCATTGCCATATGCTTTATTTGAACTCAGTAACGAACATGTAGTCAGTAAAGTGTTGTATAGGAAGCTACTATACGTAACCCCGCCTTGGAGGCCACCCACCCGACTTGTATATACGGATATATTCCTCAAAAATTTGGATCAATATTTGGACGCATTGAAGCTGTGGAAGACTGCATGGAAATGAAGTGATGTCAGATGCCAGGTAGGCCAATTGTTAGTTATATTTGTTAACTCTTTCATTCGTTAATATTCTGCGTGCGGGCGGCCAAAGAGAATCTAATCGCACCCGACTAGTCAGTGATTTTTACACCGGATTCCCCCCTCTATGCAATGATCTCCATTTACTTCGGGCTTGGGCCTATACTTGGCTATGGGAGGAGATTTGACATTTTTATTGACTAAACTGCCATGTAAGAGGCTATACACCCTATTTATCAATTTGTTAGGCATTAGTTTTTGATGTAGACGTACACGCAGATGCAGCTTCAGGGTTCGCCTTCCCGTTCTCGTCGCTTTCATAAGCAATCTCTTGGCTTTCTGAAATATGCGAAGTATTATGATACCACAATCAGTAGGTAGCGGACAAGCTTTGTTGCATCATACACAGACTTCATTACGATTAGCACGCACACTCACACTATGTTGTAGGCCCAGACGGAGTTGTTTCGTATACGTGTCTATAAGTGCATCAGTGCCTGGACTGCATATAGGATGAACAATAGCTGCCGTAGGAGCAGGAAGCCTATCCCAATTTGGGCTCGTGACTACCTTGCCACAACCCTCGGTGGCTGAATTTCACGTTTTGAACACCTCTAAACCGACGTAGAGACAGGAAAATTATATCTGCTGTCAGGATCAAAAGCTTTCGGGTCGGCATCGCAAGCTGAATTTCAACTTTGTTAATGATTCGGAATCATTGATTACTATAATACGAGCCTATATATAAGGTTTCGAAATTGTTCACTCACTCTGTACGATTTGCTGTTTGTAGTAACCGTTCGCCAGTCTCGTTGCGCGGGTATCCATCGTCACTGTCCTACCACTACACCGCAAAGAGATAGATATATGTCGTGATAAGTAAGTATATAGACTAAAGAAAAGCGGTCTCATTAGTAACCGTTCGCCAGCCGCGTTGCGCTCCCACGCATCGTCGCAACCCAGCCTGCACTACAACACGAAGATGATAATGGGATATATCTATTAGTTTGTAAGCGTTTCGTGTCAAATTTTCCTTGAAATGACAAATGTAGACTTAGCCAAAAGGGTCTCAAAATTTATAGCTTTTCTATATCCGTACAGAGTCGAAAATAACGGCTTACTCTAGTTCCTAAATTTTTCAGCCAGAGTATTACGAAGGTCAGAGTTGGGCCGATTGGGAAGCAAAGTCGCTTAGTTTGATATTGATGAATTAGGCATTGCTTCTTCTACTTTCGTCGTATGGTTTTCTTTTCTTCGAACTAGACGTCGGGGCCGCCACAGAGTAGCCAAGACCTCGTGGCCTCAAAGACCAGTCAGTCCGTTGGGACCATTCACTCCTGTACAGGAGTGGATAACGTGCCAATGCTGATTTCTCAATTAAAAAATTTCTGAACTTACTTTTCATAATATACAACTTCTACAGTTTCAAAGCCGGGCGGGTCAACTGTGTTTGTGATGTTAACACCTACGATACACGCGTGTGCCATAGCCGCAGGGTCCATTGTTGTCAGCGATTCATACCATACACCTTTGTACTGGTAAAAAATTCGACAGCGATTAGAGTATAGTGGAGCCGATATCGGACAACCAATCAACCAATCAATTAACTAATCAACCACTCAACTAACCAATCAATCAATCAACTAATCAACCAATCCAATCAACTAACCAATTAATCAATCAATCAAATATTCATTCAATCAATCCAATCAACTAACCAACCAATCAACTAACCAATCAATCAAATATTTATTCATTCAATCAATCAATCAAATAATTCTCAATAAACCGCAAGGCTGGACTGTTAAAGTTAGGTCAGCAATAAATCTTCTTTACTAGAGGTATGCGCGCGCACAGAGCATATGAACGGACAATATTATCAATTATATAAACGATAGTTAGTGTAGCCGGTTGTGGACAATCCAAATAGTAATAGATAGAGTAAGTTACCACAGACTGAACGTCCAGAACAGTTTACTCCAATTATACAAAAGCATTTTTGTTCTTATACCTCGTTAAAGTCGATCGGAGAATCTAGTTTCGGCAACGGTGCATTCACGTCACATTTTCTGGAGGCATTTACGGCGGCGATAAGCAAGAATAAGACGAAAACAGACGACATTTTTGTTAGCGCCCTCAAGAAACCACTCAGTTTCAACTTCTACAACCTGTCGAGCCCACTGAAATAAATTCTGAAAGCCTCTGCGAGACACACGGTTTATTAAATCATGTATCGTATCACGATATGATCAATTCTTTGTGAAGTCAGTTGTTTGTAGAGTGACACCGCTTCCGATTGCGCAAGATAAAGCGCCGGTATGATTTCCGTACGTGTACACATTGATCGATTGGGAAACGTGATAAATATTTTCGAAATACACGGAGAGACACCGACAATCCCGCGTAGCCATCTTTTAGCTCGGGAGGGGCTACGCTGTGTCGCACATTATCGCTACCCATTCATGAACCTGATGCAAACCTGCAGTTTACTGTGTTAGTACACAATCTCTCTGCATACATAATATCTCACGTTTGCTTACGGATGTCATATCAAAACTGCGGCACGGCATATTGCAATGCCAGCAGCTCATTGGTGGCATAACGGATTTAAGTTCACGAAAATTTAAAATTATAAAATAAAGCTTGAGTTGATGCCAAAATATCTTGAGCAAAACTTCATGCTCATGACATTATTATGGCATTTTTCGTGAGTCTAAATCTGTTTTGCTAACAATGAGCGGGCTTTACGTCTCGCCACTCAATTCAACTCCACTTTGGTGTCTTTGGTGCGCAAGATTTCGCCGCAGTCACAGTTTTCTTTTTCAACTTTTCAGGATGGACAATCTGGATCTATGCACTAAAACAGCAAAGTCTTCCGCGGAACTTCTTGTCTGCATTCACAACGGAAACACGGGATTTCTATTCCTCTGCGTTTTAGTCGGTGTGAAGATGTCATCGATTAATGATCAAATTAATGTATATGTCTCTATTTCCATGCAAAAACCCAAGACCTTTCTGAACGGTTTTGGTCAATGGCTCTTGCGCGGTAGAAAACCGGCAAGCTTATCTCGAAGATTATCTTATCTTATCTTATCTTATCTTATCTCGAAGATTGGGCGTGTTCTATATTGAAGTACCGTATTTGAACAGGCTTATAGTATTTCGGTAAATGCATTTGTCAGCAATAGATCAGCAAATAACGGAGAGCGAGAGAGAGAGAAAACAAGAGCGAGAAAGCGGTGAGAGAGAGAGAGACATTCCCCTAACAGGATATTGCAGTCACCGTAAATGTTAGCATTTACGCAGAAAGACATAATTTTTAATGCACAATATTTGCAGCTGATAATAGCAGCGAGATAGAGAGAGAGGGTCACCCCGTAATTGTTAGTATTTACGCGAAAAGACGTTTATTTATGCACTGCAGCTCCGCAACGGCCCAGTCGTAATGGGATCGAGATTCCACGCTTGAGAAGATCGTTCCGAATATATAGAAGTAGCTCAGGATTGACAGTCTTCTCTTTGGTGAAGGCCCAGATAGTCCAGCCCATAAGATTCGGTGTTAGATTTCAGCTGGGGATTTGTGAGATCCACCCTGCCGCCTGCTCACCACTGGAGATAAGCAAAAGACTGTCCCGTAACCCGATTGGAGCAGGGTTGTGAAAATAGGGAAAGGAGCTGGTTTAATCTAATCAAGTATACTATATAAACATTGCTATAACGTAAGCCTATAGGCCCTGTTTGCCCTAAGAAGTTGCAAACACTTCTTTCCAGTTGGAGGCATGGAAGTGATTTAATATAATTGGCATTGATCAACCGTCTCACCTTTCGGAGTACATCTCACGTATGAAAAGTAATGATCCGGAACTCCGATGTTGGAATAGATTTTCAACTTCATATCCTCACCTGCAGAAAAGATGTAGGCTAACAACTCTTCTTTGCTCAGAGAGAGAGAGAGTGTGTCATTTTAATCGTTCATCGGGAAAACACAAAAATACTTAAATATAAGGAGCCTATATATCAACCACATTCCTTCATTAAGGGCACTAACTCAAGCGAAACTGGGCGGATTTGAAACAGCGTGGCGGTTGTTAGCCTTCTGGACAAAAACACTCATATTGGGATCTGTCTTTGCATCACTTACTCTCAACGTTCTCTGTGGGATCGAAGAATCCGTCGTTATCGATTTCTTGGGCTTCATCTTGTTTGTCTGAAATATAAACATTTTAACTGTTCAAGATTCGTGGTCGTGATTAACTCTGAGAACTTTCGGTAGGCAGGCAGTCGAACCAGATATCTTCTGATCAGAAGGCGGACAGAGTGACAGACAAACTAACTAAAAAATGAATTGTGAATTTCCTAAAGAGAATGATCAGAGAAAAATACCAACTTCCAATGTATCCCTGTCTGAAATATCCATCCTTCATGTTTAAACTGTGAGGTTCGATAGATATGTCGGGAGCGCTGAAAAGGACAGTCGATATTATATTTCTGAGGTAGTTTATGAGGTATTTGAAGCGTTGTGTCCTTGATGATGTGAAATTTTGACCTTGTCGAAACTCGACACTACATAACGTGAAGATTCACCGCAGATTTTCGATATCTATCGATCATCCGCCGTCGTAGGCTCCAGAACTATATATTCCTTCACCTGATGAAGGAGCGGAGCTCCGAAAGCTAGTGAATGTTCTATTTCTCAATAAACTAAGGCTGGGCGCTAAATCTGTGGTGATCTTCTTTACAATATCTAATTTATGGGTAAGAATATATAGTGGCGAACGACCAGTAGATATCGTAAAGAAGATTCACCACAGATTTTAACGTCCACCCTTGGTTTATTGAGAATTATATCATTCTCAAGCTTTCAAAGCTCCGCTCCTTCATCTGCTGAAGATCACAATACTGTATAAGGACGACTGAACTTACTTATCATATACGTAAGTGACGAACATGTTATGTCCCGTCGGCGTAATCGTGACGTTCTCAATAATGATGCAAGAGTGATCCATCGATATTCTATCAACGGATGTCACAGTTTCGTACCATACTCCTTTGAACTGTTAAAAATTACAGCGTTCTTAATAAGTAAGAGGCATTGCTTAATAACGCCGCACGGTGCAGTTGGTCGAGGACTGGGGTTAGATGGTTAGTCTTCAGATCAGGATGTTTCGGGTTCGATCGCGGGCCGAGGCAAACCAAAGACTTTAAAATTGGTATCCGTTCCTTCTTCGCTTGCCAGTCAGTATCGGGGAAGTGTGGAAGGTTGTTGCAGTGATAATGATCCGGCTATAAACGGGACATTCCGACATGCGTACTAAATATTGAGCTGGCGTAGATGACCTTAGTAGGGTGAACACCATAAATATGTCTTTGCTTGGCAATCAGTATCGGAGAAGTGCGTAGGTTTGTGGTTGTGATCAGGCGTGTAGGCCAACATGACATATATTACCGCAGTAGGGTTGAAAATTCTATAAATTCAAAACGGCAACACTTCACTATACAAGAGGTATTGTCACCTGGCTCATATCGATGGGAGGATCATTCTTGGGAGGAAGAGCGTTGACATCGCATCCAGACACTACAGAAAGACTGACCACAGCAAAAACCACAGCTCGAATAAGCTCCATTGCTAATAGGTTTGAGCCTGTTGCAAACAGCGTAGACTTATATTGGGCGGCTGATGATAGCAGGAAATGAAGCGAAAAGTGACGTGTTGTACCGATGCATGGTATAATGGCTGTCGTGGACGCATCAAACCCCCGCATATCGTGAGTTTCCGGTTCACGCACTACTGATGCAATTGTCATACACGACCAACGTAACACGCTACGCTGAGAGATTGTCACCAGAGTTTTAGCATAAAGTCAAAATTTATTGGAAAACTTGACTCACAACGTCAAAAGCTTCACGATATCGAGCAGATGGTGTAGATTTTGGGATGTCGAGAATATCGTGAGCCAACGGGCATCAAATTGAGGTGAGTTTGAAATATTACGCATTTTCTGCGTTGCGTCGCTAATCGTTGGCTGCATGCCATTCAGTCACTCATGTTATACGCTAGAGGCAAACAGAGAACTGCCACCTTCCCTATTTCGAGAAACGCCTCACTTTTGTCTTTTAGGCGGTGAATCACGAACCACATCTCGTTTTTGGAACAACCGGTCAGCGTGAGGTACTGCAAATTTTAAACAGGCTTCTTCACCAAGTAGTCATACGTCACAGCAGCTTAATTTATTGCGAACCAGACTGCAGCAGAGAAAATACAATCTACTAATAAAGAAAGAACACAAGAGCGCCATCGTACGGCGGACACCATGCACAAATAATCCACAGCGTAAACTAGACATGAGCAAAACTCGGTTCGCGGCCCGGATTTTTCCAACCGGATCCGGATTTTGAAAATATGGAAATGAGAAAGTTAATCAGGATTTCTATTTGATAAAGAGCCCCGAATTCCGGAGACGGATTTTTACGTTTTTAGCGACCTAGATCGAATCACGATCGATCCGGATAAGAAAAATTCGGCACCCGGTCATCTCCGGATAAATACATATTTACTACATAATCACTGATAAAAAAATCTCCATAAATCGTACGTTTTCAACACACAAGACATTGATCATAGAAAGTGCTTTTTCCATGACCTTTGACCTTTAATATAGAAACTAGCAACAAGAATCTACGTAGCACGGAAATTAACAAGTTTTCTCAGCCTTGGCTCAACTTCACACAATAATAAGAGTACCATCACAAACAGTGGGCAAAAAAAGAATAGACAAAAGCGCAGATGTAACTTGTACAGTGCAATCGCAATCACAATCACAATTCTATACGAAACATGACAATCTTTTTACAGAAATGAAGATTAGGTCAGGCCAGGGATTTAGATATCCCTGAGGATTGCTTTCAAATGGTATTACTGGTAAATCATATACATTATTATAGACATGTTTGTCAGAAAATATTGTCGAAAAAGGAAATATATATTACATTTCGATGCCGGAATCAGACGTAAATATAATTCAAATTTGGCGTTCGTGTGTGGGGGACAAGCGAGGGGAATATTTATGGTACCTTATTATAAATATGAAGATCAGGACTGACTTTCAAACGGTATTGCTGGTAAATCGCATACAAATATTCGTCAGAAAATTTTGTCAATGGTCAAAACAGCACCACCCAGTCGACCATTTAGATTGATGTACAGATTGACACCTAGTGACATAACAATAGGAAGAAAGCGTCAAGCCATCATATTGCACACAAAGTAAACAAATATTTTTTTACATTGACAAAAAAATTGAATTCCCCTAATCTTTACAGTTTTTGGCCATGAATGAAGCCAGCAAACAGAAAAACGAGGGGTCAATCACCAAGCGTAGACGTTTCCACAACAACAACAAAAACAGTTTAAACGATGTTTAGACAGCGACGAGATATCAAATGTAACAGATCGACCAGCCAAGTAGTCTGTGGTCTTTATATTGATCACTACAGTATTAATAGATATTCAGCAACACAGCAAGTAGAATCTAGCAAGCTAGGTTGTGAAACAAAATCAATCAATAGATCTATTTCGAGTTTCGACAAATATTTAACTGATTAGGTGTCCAGAGTAAAAAAAATGTCATATTCATTTATTTATGATTTTATGAAAATATGAATATCAGGTATTATTTTGCAAGGTCAATATAATGCACCATCGGCCCTAAATATTGGTTGACTTTGTGGTGGAAGGGAATACCCACGGGTTGAGAGGAAATGCTGACTATTTCTAATCTAATTTTGTAGACACCACAGATTGCTAATGCTACGTCTTCGTATCAGGGTAGATGTTGATTGACCAAGGACAGAAAAACTTTGTCAAAGTCAAAATATTTATGGATTCCTGAGAGGATCTTAGAAATCTTGTAAACTGAAATCTACAACAAATTGAGTCGGGTGTTAAATCCGTTGCAGCACTTTCTTATGTCAGTCATCTAACCTAATTTTGTAACTTCAACGTCCAAGACAAAGAGAGGAATGTTATGATTATGAGATAGATTTCGGTAGCAATTTGACAGACTGCAGTCTGAATCCATATCAATATTCATATATTAATATTCATCTACAACTACTTTATAATATGATACGCACAGTTCTAATAAATGATAACATAAATAAGATTCCCCACAGATTTAATGTCCAGCCTTTGTTCTATCTTCACCTGATGAAGGAGAAAACCTCCAAAACCTTGTAAAATCTCAACAAACCAAAGACTGGATGTTAATCATAGAAGAGAACGTCACCTTCGCTTTGTCACTAGAGGCGCCAAGTGCTTATCCGGCCATTTGTAATATTACGTTGCACATAAAAGCTAGGCTATGTCATTATGCAAAGGATTGGATAATTTCTTAGCAACAATAGGGATGAAACTAAGGTGGCAATCAGCCATCGATCAAATCAATTTCAAGAAATTCAAATTTAGCGAATCAGGAATCGAAATTCTGTCGAGAGAAACTGTGGAAGGTACGAAAGGAAAATTGACCGCGAACATAAATCCGTTATCAACAAGAAGAGCTTGATGACTTCCGTACGTCTCGGCTCGTTGTTGTTTCAACTTGCTTTGTACCATTTTAATAAATTTGACGGGAACGCGTTCCTCGTAATCATTCGTCGGCGTGATCATATTCAAAAGCTTCACAATCTAGGACAGAGATATTGAAATATATATTAGGAGCCGATGGAGGACGATCCAAATAGTAATAGATATATTATTCACCGCAGATTCAACCGATGAAGGAGCGGTGCTCCGAAAGCTTGTGAATTATATTCCAATAAACGGGACTGGGCGTTAAATCTGCAGTGACTTATTATATCTACTACTGATTTATAAGTGTGTGTGTGGTGTGAGAGAGAGAGAGAGATTTACCTGTACAGGAGTGAGCTGTGAGCACATTTCGCAAATCTCTTTCGCGTCTTGTTCTGATTGTTTTTTGACTTGAAGAAGTTGGGATGCTTGAACGAGCGGCTCTAGCATTTCTTTTAAACCAGCATCGTTTAGTCCGCTCTTGCGGATCCACTCTTCCAGTTGAGACACGTTATATCTAAAACATTATATAGAAGAATATAAAAAATGTCAAGGAATATAGTGGAGCAGATTACTGGCCGAGTTAATCAGAGTTTACAATATAGAGATCAACTCTAGTCAGAGATCACTAATGAATATTGAAATTTAATCTTAGATTAACTTTAACCGAAGATTTCATATCCTGGATTCTTGTTCATGGATTAGTTTTAATCACAGATCTTTAATCCTAGATCAACTCTAAGTCATGATAAGTCTTTATTTAAACTTGGGTTCGTGGAAGAGAGAAGTACTTGCCTGATTTGCATTGCCTTAGACCAGTTACACAATTCCTTCCGTAGAAGCTGATTGTTGATAGTGTGAGCGGCGATCCCGTACATTACTTGTTTGAAAATTTGCTGAATCAGCTGCAAATCCATTCTATGCTGATTCATAATGATATGATACTGCGTCAACTGGAAAATTGAATAAATATTTTTATGAACTATTCATCCGGGGGTTCTAAGCCTACGGAGAGATGGATAGAGAGAGTTAACACAGTTTTTCCAGCTGAGCTTTAAAATTGTGGCAGTATTACATAATAATAATTATTGTCTAATGCACTACTTTTTAAAGAGAGAGAGAGAGAGAGAGAAACGTTATTAGCCCTCTCCTGGTGCCTTAACGTATTTCTTAAAAGCCAAATGGTTGAAGAACCGACCTGTTTGATGATACTTTCAACGGTGTAATCATCAGCCAATTCGTTACTGCGACTTGAACTTCGACCTCTCATACCTGATGGCTTGACGGAAGATGAAAGTCCTTGAATAGTGTCATGCTCTAGCATGGCAGGAACTGAAAAAATCCGACAGATAGTAAAAATTATCTTGTCTATAAAACACTAAGGCGCTTAGTCGTATCCCGGCAACCACAATTTAAATTACGGGTGACACGAAAATAGCATTTTTCAAATTCCAAGATGTAAACAAAATTGAAGAATATAATGGGAACCGATGGCAGACGATCAATAGATATCAATATATATTTTTATGTCTTCGAGAAGATTCATCACAGCGTTGATTTATGGGGAATTATAACATTTGTGGTGAATCGTCCAGTATAAATTTTTACGTCTTAGAGAAGATCATCACAGATTTAACGTCCAGTCTTAGTTGACTGAGAATTAAAACATCCACATGCTTTTGGAGCTCTATTCCTTTATCGGGTGAAAAGAAGATGGGAAGATATATTATCACTGTGCTCTGCTTTAGACTGTCTATTCTCTATCAAGAATTTGAACTGTCCCGTCCCTGCTCCACTAATTATTATCAATTTCAGCATTACAAGTTGACACAAGATGGCGGACGATTAATACAGAATACGGTGAAAAATGAAGCTGTGCTCACCTATCATTGGTTTAATCTCATGCATGATCAGTAATACAAGTTTTTGATACAGCGAGACAGCCATGTCGCTGAAGACTTGACGATATTCTGCTAAGTCAAAGTTCCGCAAGCTGTGTTCCCGTTGCGTTGGCGTGTTGTCTTTCGAGTATTGCTGTAAGATAAAGTGGAGATAGAAATTGTACATGGGAAACATGATAAGGTCAGCCTTGGCTTAGACTTGCAAATTGAGCCCGCCTGAAGTCAGTGTGCCCACAGGACTAGGGATAGGGAGCTTACACTGCTTAATAGAGGCTCACCATACTCAAGCGAAAGGTCTACAATAATGGACTTTGCTCCAAAACAAATCGTGTTTTATTAGGCCTTGGAAAATAGGCCCATAGGCTAGTCAGCTCGATAGAGATTCAACTCACTCACTAAAGTCAGGACTTAGAATAATTCCTTATGGAGGTCCATAATGAGGGCCTTTTTTCCAAAACCAAAGGAGCCAGAATTCAGTGAATTCATAAGCCTTGGAGTAGGATATCAAAGTAGCTCAACTCACTCAAATTGAGGACTCCATGGAAAATCACAAGTCTGCAAGAAAAGTATACTAACCTCGTCACCACTGTATTGCCGCATATTATTCAGTAGCCTGCATGTGTTGGAAAGCCAGAACGAAATATATTCAAAATCACCTTCGTGTTCCTGGAACGCAAAACAAACTATTGAGCCTGATTTCACTATTAAATAGTTGAGGTTGACACCAAGGATCGGAAAATCGAATCACTTACGAATCCAAATACTAATATTTTTTCCGAATCATTGAATCACCGCCTATCCCTAGTTGAAAACATAAATTCTTTTGAAGAATTCTTAGTGGAACTAATGGCAGATGATAAATAGACTCCGGATTTATTGAGACTCGGGAAGTCCGGAGAATATTTTGTCAACCACACACCATATTAGCGATCCCGCAACGCTGAATTAGGTTCATGTCTGATGTCATATCAAAACATGATTTAGAAGCTTCCGTAGTGTAACGACCTAACGTAGGCTTTATTAAACTTATTCACAGAATCTGAAAACAATTGATTACAAACCGAACACCAACGCTACAACGCACGCGGTCGAACACAAATGACTAAGAGATACACTGAAACCACACCTTAACAGATAGACAACGGAAAAGAAATTAATTAGCAATTTAGGGAAAAGGCAAAACCAAAGATCGCATTAGTCAAATAATTAGTCAAAGAATACCACACATAGTTCTGTTTCATTTCATTTTCTAATTTAACATCTCACTTCATTTGTTAGTAACTATAAATAGTTAAGGTGCGTACCTTTTCTACTTTTTTAATTCCGTTGATAACGTGCGCCAGTAGATTTTTGATCATAGAGTCGTTGTTACGGTGATCGGCGTATCTTAGCAACATGAAGAGAAGATGGGCAGGGAGTCCGGGAAGGGTACTTGCCGCAGCTCCGCGTGGTTCAAGACCTGAAACATTTAGGAAAAATCACTGTAATATATATAGAGATAAAGAGAGAGAGACTAGACATTAAAATTGTCGTGAGTCGTGACACTATAACTTTGTTAACTTTGTTGTTAAGTTTAAAGGCTCGCTGGGGATATCTTTCTAAGATACAGAGATAGAGAGAGAAAGAGAGAGAGCGCCTAGCCTGGCTTATTGGAAAATAAGTCACAAGCTTTCAGATCTCGGCTCCGTCATCAGGTGAAGAAGAATATCTTACCTAAGAGAGAGAGAGAGAGAGAGAGAGCCTAGCCTGGCTTATTGGAAAATAAGTCACAAGCTTTCAGATCTCGGCTCCGTCATTAGGTGAAGAAGAATATCTTACCTAAGAGAGAGAGAGAGAGAGAGAGAGAGAGAGCCTAGCCTGGCTTATTGGAAAATAAGTCACAAGCTTTCAGAGCTCGGCTCCGTCATCAGGTGAAGAAGAATATCTTACCTAAGATCAGTTCCTTCGTGGCCTTCACGTCGTCTCCCTTTGAATATTTGAGCATTCCCGATATCGCTGCGTCTTTATGCTTAACTGCTGGATGTCCCGTGACCGATTGCGAGTCTTCTTGAATATTGGGAGCTGTGAGACTCATCGCGCTTTCAGACGCTCGAAGCCCCGGACCGCCGATTTCAGCTGAAACGAAACAGTGCTTCAAGTTTAGAATGGATATTGAACAGGGAATATCGAATACTACTGTTGATCCAGATCCATCCACTCTATAGAACAGGGATGGCAAACCACTGACCAGCGGGTCACAAAGTGGTTGACAAAGTGACCCACTTTTTATTCCAAAAGATTTGCGGTGGCATTGTTAACGCTCTTCGGTTCTTCATATTCATGCGAATCCATGAATTTCACAAAATCGAGTATCAGGAATCGTCTCAGTCCAGATATAAGTGCTGCATGAGTTAAGCTGAAAGCCCAGGATTATAATGCTCGTGGAAAGGATGACCCACTACTGTTATTTCCGTGTATAAAAAGTCTCTTGTATGACCCACTCAATTAAAAAGGTTCGCCATCCCTGCTATAGTGTGGATAACAACGCTTCGAAATTTCTGTCTCCATAGACCACGCAAGTTGAAGATTTGCCTGGTTATTTCCAGTTTCATTCCAGGCACCATCAACCAGACAGTATCAAAATCTAACAACTTACATTCCATGTTGTTCAACTTCTTGCTGTAAAGCTTCAGTTGTCGTTTCAACTTCTTGTTCTGTTTCTCGAGGCTTTCCACTTGAGCTTCCAACTCGAAATTTTCCGAAGTCAACCGCGTCAGTTCCATCTGAACATTATCGTGGAGACTTGTGCTGTCTCTCTGTAATATAAATAGCAAAATCCTAGTGAGTGCGCTGTTTTAATTTCTTCCATCGTTGAATGGCAGAGTACAGTGAGATGCAGTAGTTTTTGTAGCCGTGAATGTTGTGCTGCTTAGTATATTCAAGTTCTGTACCACGAAGACACTCTTCAATAAAGAAAAGTTCTGTGCTTTTTTTTTGCATCTCATAATTTGAAAAACGATCTCACGGCTTGCTCATGTTTGCCACAGCAAAGGCTCATAAATGTTGAGACAGTGGGCGAGTCAACTACGCGGAAGAGAATTAAAAAGTCATTATGACTTCGGCAGCATACTTTGTATTTCAAACTTGAGTACATTTCTGCGAGTTCTGCTTCATGATTCTTTCTCTCTGCATCCAAATCAGCCTCTAACATCCTGTAGAAAATTTCCAAAATCAGAAAAGAATTACATTCACCATAAACACTAGTAATTTCATGGAATTATATGAGTCCTCTTCCTTCGGCCCCAGACATGTGTTGGCAGTACCCAAGTTGCCAGTATTTGGTTGTATTGGGGTCAAGATCCAAGACTACTGTGATAATGGGAAGTGGTTGAATGCAGAGCATCGAATATTTTAAGCAGTCATGCATAGAATATAACCATTGAATTTATGGGGTTTCACCCTACTACGGTCAAATACGCCAGGTCAATGCATAGTACTCGTGTCGGTTCTTCTGGCTCAAAGCCCGAATTACTACCTTAACTACAACCCTCCGTATTCCCCCGATACTGACTGCTAGGTACATTTCTAAGAGAACTAATTTTAAATTCTTTAGTTTGATGGGAAACGAACCTCCCGATTAGAAGGCGGATAGTAAACCCACTCAGCCAACTGAGCGGTTCAATTCGAAACCAATGCTAATTGTCATACACTTAGATTTTTGTCACTGGCCCCTACCGCCTTACCTGTTGTGGTCATAAATTTTAACCAACACTGCTTTCAAG
Organism: Botrylloides violaceus; assembly: GCA_030412335.1. Lineage (NCBI taxonomy): Eukaryota > Metazoa > Chordata > Ascidiacea > Stolidobranchia > Styelidae > Botrylloides > Botrylloides violaceus. The sequence goes on from JASFYC010000352.1 coordinate 377,814, forward strand.
TCACTCTTCTCCAGCTGCTCGACATTGATATCTTCCATTCGATTTCTGCTGCCTAACAAATCAGCCGTCGTCATAGTTCCCTGAGAAAATTAGGGATAGAATAACTAGGCTTATCGCGTTTCCATGGCAACCAAACAACGGGCAGATGATGAGGGGTTGAATGGGTGGGGAACCTTCTTCGGACACATAGCATTCACTGTTAGATGACCTTATCCAGGCCTTTCAGACCATTCAACTCAACTTGATGCCTGTTGGCTATTCCCTTATTTTTGACATCTCCTCAACTGGTCACCACAGCTATTTGATCCAGATCATAATTTGCATAGCGAGGGCTTGGGGTTTGGGCATTTGTGATTAGAAATTGGTTCTCTCACATACAATATGAGAGAATGTCATAGGTATATCACTGAAGAGTGTAGTGGAGCCGATGGCAGACGATCAATAAATCTGTGATCTTCTTTACAATAGGTATATCAGTAGTTCACACCATGCTTCCCCATCAAGCCTAGAGAATGCGGCATACAAATTACAACTCACAGCAACTGTAGTGCTCTTGGAGTTCTTTCTGTATTTAACAAGAGTCTCTTTAAGCACGGAGTTGTTGGTCTTGAGTTCGATGACTTCACTTCTACGAACCTCGAGCTCGTCTTGCAATGCATGCATCTTACTGGACATTTCCTGAAAATACAGAGCTTAAATTGAGATTTAAAACAGCTGGATGCGGTGAAGAGTGAAAGAAAAATTCATGGATGAATGAGATATTATGCTCATTGTCCTGCATACAGCAACAATCTTCATTTCCCCAGGTTTCGGACTAGCATTGGACAATGGTGATACCACTCTTCGGTAGGTTACAATGTATTGTGCTGACCAGGATTTGAGTACAATTCACTTATACAGAATGTATAAGACTTAGACTTAGGCTTAGACTTATACCGCACTAGTGTGCTGGACCATGCAACTCTCTCAGACGTACAAACCTCAAATCAGAGATCTACAAAGACATAGCCTCGGACAGACAAGATCAAAATTACCTTAAAAACTGGTGCGTCTTGACCCATAGTCGAATCTGCTGAGTCAGCGATAGATTTACGCAAATGCGCAAGTTCTTGCTTCATCGAATCTTTTTCTTTTGTCAGTTCGTCGATCTACGAGCAACAAAAATTAGAATATATTTGTCGAAAGAAAGTGGAGTGGTGGTGGACGATCCAAATAGCAATAGATAGAATTTATGTGACCACAGATTTAATGTCCAATCAAGTTTTTGGAATACAATCCACCCTACTATAGTAATATATAGAATAAGTCACCACAGATATAAAGTTCACAAGCTTTCAGAGCTTGGCTACTTCATCAGGTGAAGATTACAGCTAGAATTTAACTGAAGCCCAATTAAGGAGGACAGGTCGCAGGCTTTTAAATTATATTCCGAGAAACTGGACCGGACCTTAAATCTGTCGCGACATATTCTATCAGTTTCCATTTAGACCAACCATCATCGGCTTCGCTATTTTTCGTCTAAAACTTTGTGACATAACATAACACAAGGCAACGTCACAAATCATGAGCTTTTGGAACTCCGTTTCTACACCAAAGGTAAAAACCTTGTGATATAATCAAGGGACGGAGGCAGTCAGGGTGAGTGGTGTCGCGAATAGGGCTGGGCACTCGAATTCGAATAGCAAGATATTCGGACCGAATCAAATAGTTATTCGTTCTCTTTTCGAATTTCGAATACTACAACAACTTGAGAAAGCTCTATACGCGTTTCAACGTGGACGTAGCCAGGAGAGGTTTAGCTTGAAACACTCCTTTTCTCTGGTACCACAGTTTTGAATTGGACATCTGTGCATTTTTCCATTACCCTGACAGCACGCCATGAAGTCGTGGACATGACTTCACATTTGACTAGTTGCGTCTCTGCATGTTCCTGACCGTTGATCATATATTTTTGATAAAATTTTATCGAATTAGGTTAATAACTAGGTCAGACGCATCTATTCGGTATTCGATTCGATTCGGTTGAAATTATTCGATTCGATCCAATGTTTCATACTATTCGATTTTGCCCAGCCCTAGTCGCGAAGTGGGCACGCTCGATTTTGCCAATTCTTCGCAGAGAGTGTGAATAAACCAACCTGGTACGATTCTATATATGAAAATGTTTTCTCCTGCTCCGAATCACTTTCCCATTCTTGTTTCTTAGGTTGATCGTCGTTGGCTTTCTCTTGCATTTTCTCCAACACTTTCTCTTGGAGGTCTTTTTTCTCCAGTTCTAATTCCTTCACTTTTCTTTGCATTTTTGCAAGCAAATTCACTTCGTTTGCTCCGTTCGAAAGAGTCTACATAATGAAACATAAAAAGTGAAGGTACGCATTGGCAAAATTGGAAGGCAGAAATAATTCTCTGTGAACTGTAGGTCCACATTTTAAGTATACTGTATCTGTATTTACCACCTCTTTATTGATATTTATCGCATTTACAATGCGGTGAGCGTCTACATAAAGAAACATAAAAAGTGAAGGTACGCATTGGCAAAATTTAAAGGCAGTATACTGTATCTGTATTTACCACCTCTTTATTGATATTTATCGATCCTTGATTGATATTTATCGCATTTCTGATGCAGCGAGCGTCTCTTGAGCAGTACTCTAGTTCTGTTTCACCAGATACAGTGGTTACATACCTTCAAATTCTCCAAGCCTTCAACTGCATTAGGATTGATTGAACTGTACGCTGATTCTGGAGGAGAAGGTGCAGCAGAGGAGGCATTTGAACCGTGATCAACAGTAGCAGCTTGGCTTCTTGTCAATTCCAACTCGTCCTGAAAACATTATCGTAAAGAAAGATTCATCACATATTTAACCTCCAACCTTGGTTTATGGAGAATTATAACATTTGTGGTGAATCGTCCAATATATATTTTTATATTGCAAAGAAGGATTCATCACATATTTAACCTCCAGCCTTGGTTTATAGAGAATTATAACATTTGTGGTGAATCGTCCAGTATATATTTTTAAGCTGTGCAGTGGGGTCGGGATTTGATGCCATGAAATAACGGCTTTTACGAAACAACGAGATGGTACTTCTACTGCAGTATGACAGCCAGGATTTGATGCCATGAAACTAACGGCTTTTTCTCTCTGAGAGAACCTAAGAAGTAAAACCACTAGATTTACCTTGAGGTTATCATATCTTTGTTCTAGCCTGTTGTATTCCTTTATTCTTGTTTGATGAGACGATCGTTCACTCTCTAACTCGGCTTCTAATAAAGATTTGGCTGATAAAACGGCTTCATCCAAGCTCTCTGTTACAAGAATTGAAAGATCAATGAGCCATATTCGAAATGAACTGGTTAGAACCGGTTTTAACCAGCATAAGCGAGACAACTCAAAAATCTCTAATAAGGATAACTCATGATGTAAAGTAGTGGGATGCATAAAGAAGATCTCACGACACATTTGGCAACTTTGTCATAGGCAATACCTAGTCCACTTTGAATATTGCTTAGGCTATACTCCCTCTGTAATGAAACCAACCCTTTTTAGATTCAGGAAATGTGTACGCTGGGTATATTTCCATGGGTATGACATCACATGATAAAGATGAAAGGTCATTTTTTAGTTCTTACTTTTTGATTCTAATCTGAAAGCTTCCATCTCATTCACTAAAGCTTCTAACTGCTCTTCCAAGTCAATCTTCTCTTCATTTAGAGCAGATAGAGTCTAAAAAATAGATGCTGGAGAGTCAGAAACCAATTTGATTGTTGAAACTGACCAATATTCCCCAAAATTTTCATTAGTAAGTCTGGAAACTATGGCTCACCGCAATCTTTCCGGTTGATCGAAGAAGAGAGAAAGAAACTTACATATGAGAGGAAGAATGAATGAGAGAAAGAAATCAAAATGAATAGGAGAGAAGAGATACAGAAGAGAAGAGGAGACAAAATAAAAAAAGAGAGGAAACAGATGAGAGAAGATGGGATATGCAAGAAGAGAGGCAAAAAAAAATGAGAAGAAACAGGTGAGAGAGGATGGGATAGCAAGAGGAGAGACAAAACGAGAGACAAAGAAGAAATGTATTAGAGAATAAAATGAATGAAAAAAATGATATAAGGAGAAGAGAGTAATAGAAAAAGGGAAGCATAGTAGAGAAGGTGGAAAGGGGGAATATCTCGACACCATTTAGATCATTAACGATGTAGGATTTGTTGTTTTGGATTCACAATAATATAGCCTTGACAATTAGTCAGGAGAATGTACCCTTCTCCTCCCCCAAATTGACCCTAACACGTAAATTTCAGCTCACCTCATCCTTATCTTTTCGTTCCTTCTCCAATTCATCTTTAGCGATTTTTGTTTCAGCCTGTGAATCCTTGAGTAGTTTACGAAGACTGTCTACTTCCTCTTCAAGACTTCTTGCTTGTTCGCTTGCTTTCTGTGCGACTTGTTCTTGTTGTACGAGAGTTTGGACTTTAATTCGAAGATCATGGGCTTCGGCGGCTTTCGTAACCAACGATTTTGTTTCTTTGTTCTGTGATAAATGATAGTGTGGTATGAGAAAGAGAGAGAGAGAGAGAGACAGAGAGGACCTTTTTATGTGCCCAACCAACAGTATATATATATATTATGCAGGATTGCATGCGGGAGTGGCATGGAGTAGTAGGTGACCTCTGATGAACCCTTGTCTAATTTTGGTGCACTTACTTTTCCCATGTAAAAAAAATATCGGCTACTAAAATGGGTTTCCCCCTCAGTTAGGAGAAACCTAACCCACAAAATACTCAAATATATTGAGATCTTTATAACCTGGCCTCGCAAAATTGGGGGACAATAATCGAGGCAGGAAGTTAAATACGAGTCCTTCCCTGCTTCTTACTTTAATGAAAAACAAGCAGTGATTGCAAATACTCACAGCAACGTCAAGCTTTCTTTGCAATTCCATAATTTTGTTTTCCATTCCTTGGTTCAGTTTCTTGAAATGACCGATCGAACGAGCTTCGATCTGAGAAGATATAATCTCATTTTAACGAGAGAAAAAGCGATTTTAAACAGTAGATGGCAAGTGAATTGAGGATTGTGCGGAAGAGTGGATCATGACTTCGATAGCCTACAGTTGGTACCGGTTCTACAACTTCATCAGCATCACGAAATGATTGCTGTGACAGATAGACATAGACATAGACATTGAGTAGTCTAAGTTCCAGATTCTGTTTAAACTGTCAAGATCATTGATACTGTTTCTCTGCTTGAATGCTGACTTCATATTAAAAAAATTTTACCTTGAGAGCTTTGAGTTCTCTTTTCGCGTACATTCTTCTGGTGCAAGATTGAAGATAGACGATCGCATGAAGTTTCCGTTTGTACTGGACTCGAGCAAGCCATCCTCGGATATATGCCTGAAAAAGTGGGACAAAAGAATCCGTGTATAGGACTGTGGCAAACTGCATAGGCGGGACTAGCTGATTCTACAACCCCGGTTCTCGAGAATATATTTGACCTTGCTGTACGAAGGATCCTGAAACCACACTCCTGGAGAAGGAACCTTTCAGGAATTCTAATTCGTAAGAGTGGTACAATTTAGGAGAGAAGTGTCAGGTCCGGGGAGGATTGCAATAAAAGATTGATCCGAGCACGTAGCTTTTAATACAGTTACTGAAAAACGTACGTTTGACCTCGACCTCACGGTAGGTACGACACGGATTATGTGGTCAACACACTTCTGAAGATGGAACCCATTAGAAACCCGACCGTTTTACGAAAGATACTTCGAAAGTAGTGGAAAGATTTGTTTTATTGAAGGAAGAGTCTGAACAAGGTTCCGTGATGTTCGCTGCAAACAAGTCGCGATTTGCGGGGTTTACCCGACCAGAGTAGGCAGTTGGGTTGAACACTAAGGCCACTCTCTACCTGTATGATAGATGCTTTTGCGTGTTCTCTAATCCCTTGATATATCTTTCTCGCGAGGATCCCACGAGTCCACGATTGAATACAGATGATGGAGCAACGAATCTTCTGGTATTTGGTTCTTGTGATGTAACCACGCCAGTAACGTTGGAGCTGTATGGCAGCTTTCGTCCGGCGCAGAAACGTTGCCAATCTAAAAATACATACCATTAAAATAACTAATAAAAAGTTGAAGAATATAATGGAGCCGAGGGCGGACGATCAAAAGATTTCGTAAAAATGATTCACCAGAGACCAGACCAGCCTTGGTCACATAATGCCGGAGCAGAGCTCTCAGTCTCACTAATCCAAGGCTGTAACTCTGAAGGAATGGAGCTCTGAAAACTTGTGAATATTATAAATCTCAATAAACCAAGGCTGGACGTTAAATCTGTGGTGAATCTTCTTCATCAACAGTTCTATCGAAATCAAGAACTGACCTCCTCGCTTTCATTCCACGATTGTATCGTTGTATCACAATGGCAGCTTTTCTAGATCTCTGATATCGTTTCTTACATAACCAACCTCGAATATGTTTCTGGACCATGATCGCACAAGCCCGAAGTTTATCGGCTCGTAACTTTTCAAGATATGCAACCTAGAGGATAAAGTAGGGTTGAGGCATCTGGGGGGGTTAAGGTCAAGGTTTGTTCAGATTCAAATTGACCATAAAACTTGGCGTAACGCTAGAGAGAGAGAGAGAGAGAGATATTCAAGCCAGGCTGTTGATGGATTCTACTAAAGTAGGGTTGAGGCATCTGGGGGGGTTAAGGTCAAGGTTTGTTCAGATTCAAATTGACCATAAAACTTGGCGTAACGCTAGAGAGAGAGAGAGAGAGAGATATTCAAGCCAGGCTGTTGATGGATTCTACTAAAGTAGGGTTGAGGCATCTGGGGTTAAAGTTAAGGTTTGTTCAGATTCAAATTGACCATAAAACTTGGCGTAACGCTAGAGAGAGAATATTCAAGCCAGGCTGTTGATGGATTCTACTAAAGTAGGGTTGAGGCATCTGGGGGGTAAAGGTTAAGGCTTGTTCACATTCAAATTGACTCATTCCTTACCTGTCCAGCTCTGAAAAATATTTTCGACTTTCCTGGTTGATATTTATCATGATCTGGAATTAATCTGGCAAGAACATTTTCGCATGTCGCTCGTGGCTTGCCTCGGACGATTTCTTTTGAACTCATCAAAACACGATACCTAAACCAAAGGTATGTACACAAATTAATGAAATATTACATGGGCTGTCCTTCGCTTATATAGACATCACGATTAGGGGTCGACTGATTATCGCCTCGGTCGATATCGAGACGGATATTTTAATTTTTGCGATTATCGGTATCGGCAGATAGTCGAGTAAGGAAGTCGATATTGGATATCAGATATCAGACGGATGGATGGGATGATAATCGGCTATTGGCTAGACTGGGTGACTGCTTGTTGGGCCTCCTTCAAAAAGCAGTAAATACTAGACATGGCACCAGACGTCTAGGGTACAGATAAAGGCAATCCACCCAAAAATACACTGGAGGTTCTTAGCAGGGTTCTCCTTGCCTTCACGCTGCAGATGGCCCAGGATTACATGATATCTGTGGCAGGGTAGAACCCTCGCATGACCGTAAAACAGTGCTTCCCAACCTTTTCTCCCTGGTTGGGAACCCCTGCCCTAAAAGCTAATCCCATACCGATCATAAAACTCATTATATGTCCATCTTGAAGGATATCCCGCCGCACTGATTCTTATTGTCTCCAAGACACCGCAGGCACGAAGTTGCTGGACAGCTCGTTTCGGCTCAAATCTGAGAAAATTTAAGTCATTCCGTCCAAGCATGAAGAAAAAGAACAAAACTATAACCTCATGCCTGCCACCCTAATAGTACACGGCTTTTCAACCGGGCTGGGAATCCCAACAACGCCACAGTGGAAGGGACTTGCAGTATGATTTCAGAATTCTTACACTCATTTGTGTGGTCAGCATGAGTGAAAAACATGAGACTCTAACGAACAGATTTACGCTCAGTGTGAACAAGGTTTGTTAGACTTACGTGAACGCTTGTTTGAAATCATTTGGTTTGATACATCGAACGTAATGAGGTGTGGTAGAGTTGAGCGTCGTCATCAATTTGACGAGAGAACTTTGAAACTGAAATGGAGTGTCTGGGATGACTAAAGTGTAGATTAAATCATATTTGAGGATCCAGATGTCTAAAATCTCATATTTTGACACCACAGATCAGAGATCAAGTGTAAAATTATTTGTTGAATGGAAATTACTGCAATCACCTATCTGTAGCAGCCATACTGTAGCACTCTTAGACATAAATTACGAGAAAAAGATTATCGAGGCCAATATTCATATTTTTGAGTATCAATTTCGACCATCAGTCAGCAGGAGGGCAATGGTATCGGTATTGAACGTCAAAATTGGCTTCCTAGTTGAAATAAGTGAGATTAATACTCTTAGCCAACCTGATTTCCAACAGTCTTTCTCATTTCCTTCGAACTTCTTCCTTTTTTTCCACCACCTCCGAGAGACGTTTGTTTCACCATCCTCACTCCGTGCTTCCCAACTCCAGCTTTGACCTCTTTCACACCTTCCTCTTTTTCAATAAACAACTCGCTGACAAGCTCAAACTACAGAAAATAATATAAATTATATGTGAATTATTAAATTAATTTTAAAATTCTATGTTGACCGTAACGGGAAAATATGAATATGTAAGTCTTGGTTTATTGAGAATAAAAATAATAGCAATATGGTGATCGTCTTTACGATATCTATTGATCGCTCGACATCGCCTCCACGATATTCTACGAATATTATTGAAGTATACATACAAGCTAATGGCATGCATGAAGTTAATGAAGGGTTAGCATATATGGTAAAGAATTTAGTAATTTAGTTAAACTTCAGCAAATGAATAGAAACGTGTTAACAGCGCATCACAAAGAACTGACAGGACAGGACAGCATTTTACCATTTTACTATAGCAGACCAGCAAATTTGTGGTCCGGTAATAAATTTTCGCGGACCGTTGATTGAGCGCCACTGTGTGGTATAGTATTTATGCTGAACAGCAAATCCCAACAAGCGTCGGTTCAATGCACGTCATTGAATAATGACTCCAGAGGTTTTGGGTCAGACATCATTGAAAGGGTCCTATCCTTAGCTTCAGTTAGTCAAGTTAACTTATACTGCACCGCATAAAAAAAAACGGCAAAGCCAACAGGGTAGGTCAATTCAGATTTCAAAACCCCACAATTTTAAAAACTGAATCCCACAATATTTCCGAACATTTGAAACACTCCACATCATATTTCAGACCACAACGCTTCATAGAAAAGCTTACAAACTGTGCAAATGAACAAGCAAGCGTTGTCAGTGTGGGCAGCAAAACATTAGTGCAAAAAATCATGCGGAACAAATCAAGTTTACCTTCTGCTTTTTGTGATTTCCAGTGAAAAAATAGTTGAAAATAGAGATAAAAAATGATAAAAATTATCACAAAATAGAACAGATGGTTCCTAATTGAAACAAAAGTCCTGATCTAACCCAAAATTTAGACTATGGACTCTTAAAAAAGTTGTTAAAGTACAAATTTTGTTATTTGTCTAATACATTCTATTAAAAAAATAGATAAAATAAGTCACCACAGATGCAACTTCCAGGGTGGTTTATTGGAATATAATTCACAAGCTTTTGGTCTCCCACTCTACTATAGTAATAGATAGAATAAGTCACAGCAGATTTAACGTCCATTCCATTTTATTGGGATATAATTCACAAGCTTTTGAATATATTCTATCTATTACTATAGTAGGGTAGAACAGCGACGTTGCTTTTTCGGAATATAACAAGAAATTCTACCAATTCTACATTCTATTGAAATATAGCAGCTACCAAGCTAATGACTTGGTGAGTAGGCCTATGAACTAAGCCTATTGCAACAAAGTATCTACGACAAGTGCCATGATATCTATGGTGTCGATATCGTGCTTTATACGGCCACAATGCAGATTTTACGTGCCATATTTCCACAAGGTGTTTTGCACGGCCACAACGGCTAAAGTGCAAGTATTCTAAGCATAGCAGACAACTCTATGAGCTACTAAAAGACGAAGGGCATTAGCCAAAGCTCACCTGACTAGCTTTAAGAATATTTAGTTGTTCTTCATGCACGGTGTCACGGTTTTTATCTAGAAATCCTTCAACCTCGTACCTGTGTTAGAAGAAGTTGATCAAATGCTAGTTAAATGAAGTGTTAAACATATGCCAAAAGCTCTGGACTGACAAATGACGTGTAAAGTGCCAGACTGGGAAAACTGATCGCTGGATACTGGATATTCTGTGGCTTTCTATAATATCAGTCAATGGCTGAAAAAATTGAAAATGGCGAATCATCCAGATGGTTAGAGGCACAGCTTTTGGAGATCCGTTCCACCAGGTGAAATAAAAATCATACCTGACTTTATCTGCAAAATGAACTATAATGAATGCGGTGTTCGAAGTTCTTGGCTTCTCAAAATGAACGGAAGTTTTCAAATGTTTGTCGTACAACTTTTGAACCCACGATATGTCACTGCCTTTGGGCATCTGTGGTAGGATAAGAAAACAAAATGGTGAGATAGAATTGACAAGTATAGACTATAGAGGGATGGTTTCGGCCAAGAGTTCAAACGACATGCACCTATAGTCCTATACAGAACCATCGTAGGTAAGGCAATGAATATCAACCAATGATCGATAAATATCAATCAAGGCCTGATAAAAATCAATTATTGTCTGATAAATATCAATTTATGGATAATATCAAACAAGGACCAATATTAACGAAATCCCTTGAGTTTATTATTTATCTTCTTATATTATAAGTCTAAATATGTCGAAATAATTGAAACTGAAATCTAAATAGGCCAATAATTGTGCCTAATAGAGTCCCTTCACTAATTTGTACTATTTGAAAAGTTTCTTCTTGGGACAAAATTTTAACACACCGTCACCAGTACCTAAGTGCTGATAAAAAGGCTTATCCATATAGTCAACCCAGGACACTTCCGTACTCAAAACTCACCCGACACTCGTCGTCCAGAAGGTCCAGAATACCAAGTTTCTTCTCGATCAAATCGATGCACGGCTGGTTGTCGGTGAAATCGATGAATTTCCAATCAATCTTTTCTCGGACGTATTCTTCTTGCTCAAGTTTGAAAACGTGCTGTAAAGGAGAAGAGAGAATTTAGAAGGATGAGGAAAGGAATAGAGAGAATTAAGAAAGAAAAAGGCAGGACTGGAATATCGCTAGTACAGATAGGCCAATACATCATAAGCAAAGGCAACCTGGCAAAATTGTTGCTGCAATTTCTCGTTCGCGTAGTTGATGCAGAACTGTTCAAAACTGTTGATTTCAAATGTTTCAAATCTGAAAAAAAAATTCACAGTTTTAATGTCTTTGGTATGAGGTGGACGGGACTCGGCCAGATATTCCACGACTTTCCTAGAGGAAGTTCATTCGCATTTTCCCGGGTTTCGAGGCCACAAGGGTTACGCATTGACGTTCTTACCCATAAATATCCAACACTCCGATGAACGAATGTTCTTTTTCTGGCGTGATCAACGCTCGGTTGACTTTTTCTACGATCCATTCAAACAGTTTGGAGTAGACGTGTTTGGCAAGAGCATCTCGTGAAAAAGAAGCCTGGAAAAAGATTTGAATGACTCAGCAATAAAATAACATATTACAGATTCTAAGAATGACTCAGTATTTTATGATATTGGAGCAAGAATTACCGCATTATTAAACTATATCGCAAAAATATGAATATCAGCTTCTTTCTTGGCCGCTGGATCAGCATGACCATTTTCATCTGGGCTGGACAGTAAATCTGTGGTTACTTATTTTCATCATTATACTTATAACATTACCAGCAAAGCAATCGAATGTGTAATAATTATACAGGATAATATGCATTGCAATGCATAGTCCTATCCTTAGGAAGGCTTTCTGTATAGACCGACTGGATATATTATGGCTGAGAACCAAACAAACTTCAATTAAACAGTAGGCCTTGTCATATTTGGAAATTGCTGCAGTAAAGTGCAAGCCATTACAACAACCTCACAAAATCTGCTGCTGCCTAAATAAGGTAATTATCAGGTTATGCAAACAATTCCTAGCCGGACCTTTGTTCCCATTACACCGAGCAAACACAGTAACCAAAAGTGTGCACACAGTAAACGCACTGTATCAATACATCACACCGTGACAGAAGGGGACGATAATCTACAAAGGATTAGTCGAGTGTATAGCCTATAGCGGTGGCTTCCAAACTTTTTTCCCCGCGGTCCTAGTAAAATTTAAGTTTACAAAGGCTCGCGAACCCCCCCGCAATATTGTAGCACGAACGAAAGGAATCTTCCAGTGTATACTCTGCTATTTAATTGTTATTGCTTGTAATTGAGTGGTCGATAAACTTTCGATATGTGAGCCTGGACGAGGTGTCAAAGCTGTGGTTGCCTCGACGTCTAGTCCAAAAAAAGCCATATGAAAGAAATTCTGATGTTCAATATGACTGCTACAATACACCAGGATACATCAACAGCTGCCCTGCTAGAAGCCAATATGGGGTTAACATGGAGGGGTGGTGCTGGCTTAGAAGAGCTATACACCTCATATCACCGTCTCCCTGTCCGAAGCACAAAATAACAGGAGTCACCTAGCCACCACTGACGGGTGGCTACTACCTTACCTGGTCAGCAGTAAGAGGTTTGATCATTACTTCAGCCATAGTCGTTATCTTTCTATTGCAAAACCACTGAGCCATTTGTTTCGCTTCAATGCCCAGAAGGCCGCACATCGTCACTAGATGAGGGTCGTCAACCTGTCACACAAAATGAAAACGTTTTGAAATATCGTTAAAATTGAAGACCGAGGATAGAAATCAATTAGTGTACTTTTAGTTATTATTATTATTATTTTAGTTATTATTAATATGATTGAGATATGATATATAGTGCAGTGTTTAGTAGGCTATCCTACTTGATGTAGGGATGGGCACACATCGATTCGAGGGCAATTTCCAATTTTTGGGATCCATGGCACCACTTAGTGTTTGACGACTTTTTTGTTGTTGTTGACAGCCAAACGTACGTAGAATATAGTACCGGTACGCTAGTCATTGGAATAACTGATTAGTGGGACTATGCACAATAACTTCTCAAAGTTAATGCAGTTTAATGAATGATGTATACGGCATATGATATAAGTTTGGGCCTGATCAGTCAGTGAGTAGAGGCAAATTTCAACATTTTGTAAGGTCACAACATAAAAACCATTCAAGCGTTTGAATGTGGTGTTTTAAGGAACTTTTAACAGGAAGCCTGTCCAAACGCAATCACTTGAGAAATACAATAGAATGGAAAAGCTTGACCGAATTCGAAAAGAACCACAAATTGCACTCTATTCAGATGGGAATTGTGATTACATTTGAAGTAAAGATACATGAATAAAGGAGACAAGGCGGTGAATGCAAGCGGAAAATTCCTATTTTTCTAGAGATATCTAGTTTGGATGATCAACGTCATAGGAGTGCAGCCAACAACCGGTACTACGTTCTCCCAAAATTGAGATACCTGAATCAAAAATTCAAATTCTATGACAGATCGAACCAATGTTTATTTTTGTCCATATTTCATTTTTTCTACAGTTACACAGGCCCGTATGATATGCACACACACTACCAGTACATATGCATATCATGCGAGCATGATGCAGCAGTTGATTGAAATTCGGTAATCAACCCTACTGTGATAATAGATAAATTGTGTCACCGAATATTTAACGTCCAGTCCAGTTTCTTGGAATTTGGTTATTCAACCTACTTTGGTAATAGACAGAATAAGTTACTACATATTTTATATCTAGTTCAGTTTATTGGAATTTGGTAATTCAATCTATTGTGGTAGTAGATCGAATATGTCACCACAGATTTAATGTCCAGTCCAGTTTATTGAAATTCGGTAATTCACCCGAATGGTAATAGATAAAATAAGTCACTTCATATTTATTATCCAGTCCAGTTTATTGGAATATAACTAAGAGACAATTAAGAGTGACTCACTGGAACATGACAAGAATCCGTTCTCTCTTCTTCAACAATCTCAATATTTCCCATGTGAAGAATCGCAGACAAAATACGGAACATTAATGACTGATACTTGGTGCTAACACCTGCAAAATCGATCAGACTCACTCGGACCATTTAAAAAAAAAACACGTCTAAGAAATATCATACCGAGCAATGTGAGAGCGTGGACAGTTTCTTGGAATTCTTTTTGGTCGTCGACATTTTCTATTGTTGTACAATTCCCGACCCGTGTATATTCAAAATTCTCAGCGGGCACTGAAAATTATAGATTATATCAAATTTCACCATCCTGGAGGAATGGTGTTTTGGAAGCTTGTGAAGTACCGGTTCCGGTATATTCCGATAAACCGGGCTGGACGTTGAATCCTTGGTGACTTATAGTTCAGTCTGCCATTGACAGCAGATATAGAGGTTATGGAACGAGCAGGGTTGTGTGCTGAGCCATTTTGGCAAATCACTACTTAAAATGAAAGTGCTTACTCAGTTTGAGTGGTTTAAATTGAGGTAAATCGGCGCATGCACACAGTTGGTAAAATATATGATAATTTCGTTCGTCAGGCGCCTGAAACAGGAAAGCATATACTGATTATTGATTAATGACTAGCCTAGAAGTAGATTTTTTCCCTGGAGTCAATCAAACTGTCCACAAGATTTGCCAGAAAATTCCAGATTTTTCTGGACATATCCTGTTTTTCAAATGTCAATCACACATATATAATTATGTATTGCACTGGGACTTGAATGAAAGTAAGGGGCCCGAAGAGTGCGAAGACGTCGTATTCCTCAGGCTCCTTCCGAAAATACTGACTGGCAGTTACGTGGGAAAACACAGCAAGTAAATCATGAAAACATCCTCCCCTTTCTTTGGGTCGAACCAGCTGCAGCTACTAACCTGTGAGACAACTCTAGATTTTTCGAGAAGATATGTCCTCATGTTGGCGCCGATTATATGAAATTTCTTGTTAAAACTGATCTGGATATATTTTCCGAATCGGCTACTATTGTCGTTTCTCGTAGTCTTTGCATTTCCAATAGCCTGGACAGAAAAATACAGACCGTTGTATGAAATAGCAGAGGCACGGCTGAAAAAGTGAAATCTTCGAAAAAGCTAACAACCATGACTTATTGTTTAGTACGATAAGATAGATGTTATAGGCTTTATATTCTAACTGTCAAATTAGTCAAATTAGGGTCCGCATTGCATTAAAACTAATACAGATTTCATAAAAAAAAATGCGAGAAGGCCGAGTTTAGCAGAGATAAAACTTCTGACTGTTTACATTAATGAATATTGATGAGCGAAGACTTGACGTCGCAAAGTCACCATCTTGAATTATTCAATTCATATGGATTGAACATGAAAATTCGAACGCGATCCGCTCATACCGCTTCAATGTAGCATGGCATTAAAGAAAGCAGCAGGTAAAACACACATGCATAGGACCCTGTTCCCTTTAGCCCTTTACAAATGGCTGTGTGGTCACCACAAAATGACCCAGGTATTCTACTTGACCTCAAACGATCAAAGAGAGCAGGCCTCAAAGCAAAAGCAACAAAATGTGTGCATTTTTTCTTTCTTCTGTGTAGCAGAGTGGCCTCAACAAAATGCATCAGATGACCTCTCCCTTTATTTGCCAGGGCTTGAGACTGACGATGGTCAACTTTTTTTTTTTAACCATGAAGCTACTTATCCTACAAACGAAATCAGTTACAAGACTAGGAAATGAACTGTCATAAACCATTAGCATATCAAATTGGTCTTGACAGACAATTATGTCTCATGTTCCCTGCAATTTGTTCTAAATCCAGCAGATTATGTGACATGAAACATGTCACAGAGATGTTTTAAAACCGAGTTTTTTTTACCAAAGCACTGTTTGTTTATTTTCTGGGAGAGGTTTCCATAACAAAGAGAAAAGCAAATTTCTAAAAATGCTGAACAACATAAAATGACTTTTATTAGTCACAATGAAAGTTGAAAAACACAATTTTTACATAACAATTGATAAACTAAATGGCAGATATGGTGCTGTAAATCTATCTTGTGCAAATGTATGCTTTCCTGTGTCTGCATTGCTTGCTTTTTAGATTACTATGGTACTGTACTTGCGTAAGATTATGTATAATGACTGCTGTTATTATAGGCCTATGTCAATAATGGTGTAGATGAGCTGGAAATCTTTGGTCCAAAATACCTACATCACAAAATCACAATGTTATTAACCCCACTACTTTCAGAATTAACTGATATGTTAACCAGGATTGTTGTATATGTTTGTAATATTTCTGTAATTAACGCATTTAGTCGAGCACGAAGCACATGTACAACGCAAGTAACCGAATTTTTTGCAAACAAGGTATTCAAGTCACCGTAAATGTTAGTAAATGTACAAATCAACACAACATAACCAAAGCCCAGGTTCATTTGAAAATCTGCCTTAATTGCATTAGAAGATGTATATAATAAACAACATACAGAGATTTAAAACCTTTTGGAGATGTCTGCCCAACTGAAGTACAGTCTAACCCATGGTTGACTATGAAAATTTATACCTAATCATGTAGTAAATGCCAAACATTTCATCAGAAAACATTCAGATGAATTATTATTACAGAGAGATGAATAGGAATGATTTAAATCACGCGACCTTACAACTTTCCATAAAATTACACTTCTCTCTCAGGAGGTGATGACATAATGTCTAAAAATACTTTGTGGAAATCCTTCATCACAATCAGAGCAAAAGACTAAGAGAAATTCTGCTGCCAATTGATTAGTTCAACGAATTAAAACGATAGGAAATGCCATTTAGCATTCGGAAAAGGAATAGAAGTCGTGACTGCATTAAGTTGAACACAGGGCTAAGAAGGCAATGATGAAGGAGCAGAGCTTGGGAAGCTTGGGAATTTTATACCAATAAACTGGATTGGACATCTGTGATGACTGTGATGACTTATTCTATCTATTACTATTTGAATCGTCCATAATCGACTCCACTATTTTTCATTTAAAAGAAAGTCTGGAAGAAATAGTTAACACCCGGTGGGGAGCATTACATATGTAGGGTATGTTATTCAACATAAAACCAAAATCAAATCAATGAATTCATGTAGGCTGCTTTGCTTAAGCAATTACTGATCACTAAAAAGGCTCACAAGGAGAAGAAAAGTCACACAAAAGTTAATTACTCCATCCAACAACACTCACAACAAAACGGTTGAGCTTAGAAATTCTCCGCTTGACACAAAGCAAAACAGTGTTATCACAACCAAGGTATTTTCCATAGTTCAATTCAAATATACCCTCAAGCAAGACTCACACTTCCTATCGAACTGTGTCACCGGTAGAGTCACAACATAGATCGAGAAATTTCTCTTTATAATATACAGCTTTCACAAGGTTACCGACCTACAGTACAGTACCCTATTTTGACTAAGTTATATACAGAATGACTCAAAGTCTTAGAGAACGGATGAGTCAATGAGGTAAGCTCTCACCGAGCACCAGATAAGCCACACAAAATCGAGTACTGGTAGGCTTTACAAAAAATTTCCAAGTAAACTGAGGTTGGTGGACCTTGGACGATCAATTTGTGGTGAGGTCACCCTATCATATATAATTAGCTGCACTAACTTTGCAGAGAGAGCCTCTTTCTGGCTACCCTCTAGTTAAAACAGGCGGTGCCTGGGCATATTTTTTGACAATTAGAAGTACCGGTATCAGATTCAGACAATGGTCAGTTCTGACCAGTGCCGGTATCGACCAGTTTCAACCGGTTGAATTGAGTTTTAGCAAAATTTTCTTACCTCCATGATCGGGTTTGAAGCAAGAACTTTTTTCTCAACTTGAGATTCCATGCTCGATCCTCCAACAGTTGCGAAATATCTCATCGTGTATTTTGCCGAAACTGTCTTCCCAGCACCGGACTCGCCAGTTACGATAATAGACTGGTTCCTGTTCTCTCTATTAAAATGATACAGTGGTAGAGGTACAGTTGTCAGCTTCCATCCAAATCAATGTTGAGTTCGATAGAATATTCAGCGTCCTCTCCAAACTCATGGCCAATTTCGATCAAGAAAATAATGAATACGATGATCTGGAAGTCTTGGGACTGATTTTATCGACTCTTGGTGAAAATTCTCAAGGCCAAAAATACGATATATCGTTGAGTAGCTCACTCAAAGAATATAGTGGATCCGATGGCAGACAATCACACTACAGTTTTATATATTGTGAAGAAGATCACCACAGATTTAGCGTCCAGCCTTAGTTTATTGAGAATTAAAACATTCACTAGCTTTCGGAGCTCCGCTCCTTCATCTGGTGAAGATGAAATGAATCATAATTCGTAACAGCACAATTTGAATTAAAACAGAATAATAGACATTGTGACGTCATAGAGTGGGTGGATGGAAGAGCCAATAATGAGAGGGAGCGGGCGATTAGGCGATGGAATTGGTGAAAGCTTGCGGATAGGAGGCACGTCGAAGTAGGACGTTAAATCTGTGGTGAATCTCTTAGGAGACCTGCCGAAAGCCATAATTTTACCTCGTCATTTGCTTAAAGGCTTCTTCTGCGATGGCGAAGATGTGAGGGTCCATCTCACCCATGTTATGCCCCGAATAAAGCTGGATGAAGTCATTCGAATAGATAGACAACTCTTCATATGGATTAATAGCAACAAGAACAATTCCTGCGGATAAAATAAGACATAAAATTGAGATTGATAGCGTAGAAGCACAGAAAACAGCTACTTGAGGTTAAATTTCATAGAGATATTTCACCAGATACTTTCACTTCATGGCTAACAGCAGGTTAGGGAAATCATTCAAACCTTCCCCCCCGAGTTACAATGAGCCCATGCATAAGAAAAAGGGCATATCGCTTGTAATGACTAGGCCCTACAGAAATAGATAGAAAGAGTTTCAGTACGTTCTTTTGCTATTTGAGAAAATTTACAGAGCCACAGTTAAGTGAAGCGTCTGATAAACTAGCAAGACAGTACAAGACTAATGGTTGTCTTGAAACTAATACCCGTCATTGTTCTACTATGATTCTAATTAAACCAATCTATATCTGCAGTTAAATGAAGCGTCAGCTAACGTAAAAGGATTAAAATAGACTCACCACAATAAGTATATATCTGATTTCTTTCAACAAATCGAATCTGTAGATTGTGAAGGACTGCTGGTTCATGAAGATAACTCAAAGAAGTCAAATCATTCTCGCCAATCAATACATCAGGATTGCAAAGCGGAGGAAGCTGTCCATTCTTTAATGTATAATCCGATTCTTCGATCTAACGAATCAATAAAAAGCTGCTAAAAACACCTGGCCGTAAGACTTACAGAAATTTCTTAGGGTGAAGATCAAAAAGACATCATAAGATATTCCTGACTGGTCTATAAGAAAGGCGACAAAAGACTCATCGGAGCATGGTTGTAACTATTTCCATAGATGGAATAAAATTCAAACCAGGTTTAACAAGTTAAGCCACCTTTTTGATCCCCGGGATACAGTATATACTAGCAAAGAGACCCGACTGCGGTCGGGCGCGGAATTGCAATAAAATGATTAGCAGTAGCAATTCTTATATACCGGTAGTCGGTACCGTAAAGGGAAGGCCATAAATATTTCCAGTGTGAACGACCTCTATTCTACATGCATGACACACGGCATTATCCAGACAAAGGTATCTAGAGTTTTGGATCTATTGGAAAAAACGACCAAAAAAATCTGTTTTTCATATTTTTCTCGGATTAGCAAATTGTGACATAGCACACTCCGGTTACGAAGCCATACGTTAAATCTCTCGTGACTTATTATATTTATTACTATTTGAATAGTCCGCCATCGGCTCCACTATTTTTCATACGAAGACTGTAACACAGAAATCCTTTACTAACCGAGTCCTCAATGTCAATGAGTTCTTCTTCATTTTCAAGTTGAATTTTAAGAGTCTTATCTCCTTCTTTATAATCTTTTAAAATAACCGCAGCTTTCCAAACAATCTCCGTGTCGGGAATCCATACCCGAGCTCTCTGGAAATGAAGAAAAATACAACAATAAAGGAACAAGAAAGAATATTACATGGTAGGGATGAATAAAGGAAAGGAGCTAATTTGTTGTCAAAGTCTGGGAGGCACTTGGGTGGAGAAACACCAACATAATGCCAGTCGAGATTGGGATGTTGGCTCAATTTAATGATCATTTACGTTCGTTTCACTGTCCATGACCATTCAACTGTGCTCAGAATCAGAGGCAGTTAGAAACTTATTGCCAATGGCTTTCCCAATGGTTTTCCAAATAACCCAAAGCCTGCCCAGATTGCAGATTTGTTTTAAGTGCATACTGTCTATGTATATGATGAGGCTACACTGTTCAATTGGACTAGAGTAGACACTGTTCTTTCCGGCTACCAGTACTTGATAAAAAAGCTCGAAATTGCTCACCTCTGTATAGAGTTCCACAGATGTCATTTTCAATTCCTTTATATTAGCATTAGCAGAAGTAATACTTCCAAATAGCTCACATAGATACGAAGGTTACTCCATGCTCGGATTTACGATACAATAAGCAATTATTTACAAACAGGAACTGAAAAATGGTGGCAGTGATGAAATCAGACTCTCAAACATGATTGGCATAAAAAATTGAGCACAACTATGGCAGTAAGTTCACTTGGTACGATATTACACGCCAAGGTCCACTGACTAAAACCCTGTGTGTAACTGTAATTATGTATACAAGAGGTTGGTCTATAGGAGTCCATCGCATGAAGCAGTGGAAGGTGAAATTTCATACTACTGTACCAACTCAATAACCAAGAGATCTGCATTATAATTATCAAGCATAAAACAGGTCCTAATAAAAGGCGTATCAATCGGACTACAGACAAGGACTTGGCAGACAGCAGAATCACAGACAACATAGAAATGTCAGGGAGTCCCCGGACTCAGGGCAACGTTTGCACTTTCCGTCGTTCACCCATCTTTAATTACATTAAATTATCTCACTACTAAACTGAGTCATAACATCATCAGTAACTCCTTGGAAATTTGTACGGTAAGTTTGCGTAGTCCCACTTATAGTCTCATCTGCACGACATCATTAAGATAGCCTCGCCCACCAATACCCAAAAATAGGTGAGCAAAATAAACCAAATGTACTGCCACTGTAACCCAACTCTATTCCTCCCCCATCAAACACTGTATGTCTGTATATGAAGGCCTATGTCATAATCAAATCAGACAACAATGTGTGATCCTACAAGTGGATTTCTCAGGGAATTTTTTCATTCATTCATTAAACTAGACAAAAAAGACTCAAAGTCTTGCATTTGGAGCTACATTCCGGCTTTAATCCAATACAGTGATTCAAGATCCACGATAATCGTATGATTTCTTCATTCAAGCTCCGCTTTTTCTCCGACTTTGTCCATTTCTAATGTCATAGTTCGACACTTGTTCATGAGAACCTTTATCGCTTCAACTACAAGAGTTTTTGGATGTAAAATTCCTGTGGATTCGACCGAGAATATAAAATAGTCTCGTCTTTTTGATAATTTCACCAAGTCTTTCAAAATTGGATGACGAAAAACTTCGCGGCTTCCAGTGTCTCGGCGTGCGTTGATCACTCTTGCTTCGTCTTTTCCGTCAGAATTTTGAAAAATTTCGATCACTCCCGCAGAAAAACATGATTTTAACTGATGTGCAAGTTTTCCGGTTATCGGTTTCAATAAAGTAATTTGCGGGAGTAAACGATACGTTGCTGTGGCAACTGGTGAAAATTTTGCATGATCTTTACCCAGTCCTTTCACAGCTTTTAAAGTGACATCGATTTCATGTCCAGGACGCATTTTCGCGATTAATATATCGTCGTGTACGGGCTTTACATCGAATAAATCTTGTTGGTTGCCGATAGGGATCCATTTTAGATCTTTCGAGTAGACTTTATGATGAAGATACATCAGATCTGGCTCGGTCGCGTCTTTCTGTGCTCTAGGATTTCTTGTGCACTTCACCTTCAATTGAAACTCTAAGGTGTTGTCTGGGGTGCCTTCTGTGTCGTCACTAGCCCGAAATTCAAACATTTTTGGATCTACCTTTATCGGGATGAGTCCCAAACGATGGGCCAACACTTCATCTTGTATTATGCTAGTGTTGTTGTAAATATACGCCTTTTCGAAAGCCATCGTCGGCACTTCGGCCAGTAGAATTCGACGGAACGCATTTGCGATGGCAGCATCAATTCCTATCATATCGAATATCATTTCTTCTTCATCACATTTGATGATTACGATTTTTAAATTGTTTTTGAATTTTTCAAAGTTCCAACTATCATCATATCCCAAGTAACACCATGGAAAGTCTGATGTATGGACATTTGAGATGTCATGCTCACCTAAAGTAACATTTTGTCTAATATCTTCTACGATAGACATATTTCCAGGCCTGCAAATACAACCATTGAGGTTAAACTCAGGTTCAAAGACTTAGACAGGTGGCAGACTAGCCGTCTATTATGCCATGCTTTTATGCAGTCAAGCGCGAACAGATAAACACACTACATATGACATCACACGGTTCGGTTTCGATTACGTCATCGTGGTATCAAAATTTCGCAAGATAATTCGCAGACCTGTGGTCTTGGCTTCGTTGAGAAGGTACCATAGACGCGATAGAAATACCCACTCATAAGCGTACTAATCCAACCATTTGTGGTCTCGGTCAAAGCTTCCAAGCCTACCCAAATACAGCCGAAATCAGACCGATATTTTCGAATCTTTCAATTCCTGAACTGCAGTAAACTCCTGTGAGATCCTATCACAAAACCATCATAGGCCTACGCTATCAAATTTTACCTCACTCTAAGACTGAATCCACACCATATCCACTCAACGAACCCCTCGCAATACGAAAGGTAACCCGACTCGACGAACTCACGGCCACTACGAAGCCTACGTCGAATGCGTCTAAATTTAGATTCGATCACGAATAGTCTCTAGCGCATTACAATGTAAATACAATGGCGAGATGGCGCCGTTACTGGAATTGTGTTTTAAACCGGGCACTTTTAAGAGTGTACTTCTTTCAGTAAATCAGTTAAAAAGGATTGTGAGAGATTTCCTATCGAAAATTATGTAAGCAAACCTATCGAAAGCCGAAACATACTCACAACGTGCTAACCATAGAGGTGCTAACATCCAGTGCCTTAGTGGACCACCAGATCATTTCATGTCACCGTTGATTGTCATGTGAGGTCATGGGAAACATTTCAGAATGCATGGAATCTTACACTTCTTGATTTGAAATAGACAGAGCACACAAATACCAACAGGCAATTTGGTACTCTACCACAGAAGTGCCGACTCCTAGTGGTCGTATGAAAATATTTTTTTTAGACACAAGATGTCGTGTTTGTGATTAACGTGGTTTTTCCGTCTTTCGGTCGCTGCCTTTTCTGCCGAACCGCCATCATGGGTCGTATGCACGCACCAGGTAAAGGTATTTCTGCGTCTGCTTTGCCTTACAGAAGAAGCGTTCCAACGTGGTTGAAGCTTAGCAGCGACGATGTAAAGGAACAGATTTATAAACTCGCCAAAAAAGGCCTTAGACCTTCTCAAATCGGTGTTATTCTCCGGGATTCTCATGGTGTCGCTCAGGTAAGCCGTCTTTGTGCAGTAATTAGGACATTGAAATGGCTAGATTCGATTCAAATGTATCATAAATCTGACAGTCTGTATCAAACCTCTCCTTACAATCCAGTCTAGGACTGACTATGTTAACTGTGCCATATTCTAAGACCTAAGTATTTTTTTACATATCATTGCGCCTTGCAACTTGGATTTGACCTCTCCACAGGTGTCTCCATTACAGAAGTGCGCCATATTAAACTCATGAGTTTATCCTGTGTGGCGATCTTTCATATTGTCAGACCCTACAACTCTCGAACAAACAAATTGTATTTCTTGTGTTAGGTTAAATTTTTTTGTACCGGTCTCCCAACGTTTCCATACTGGTGGCATTATATATACAGTATGTAGCCTATGATATCAGTAGTATGCTCTTATAATGAAATCACATGCATTTTTTCAGGTTTCATGGACTTTGCGTACCTTATAAATGTCCCGAGACAAAAAATAATAAACATTTCAATGGCCATCAATCACGTAGTTTAATGGCAGTTACTTTGATATCTGTCCTCTTCACTTTTCCTGCATGGTTTTTACGTCTCTGTTGAATTGCAGGTTCGATTCGTGACTGGCAACCAGATCCTTCGTATCTTGAAGGCAAAAGGTCTCGCTCCCGACCTTCCCGAAGACTTGTATCATTTGATCAAGAAAGCTGTCGCCATGCGCAAGCATTTGGAAAGAAACCGAAAGGACACTGATTCCAAATTCCGTCTCATTTTGGTCGAAAGCCGAATCCATCGTCTGGGCCGGTATTACAAATCGAAGGCTGTCCTCCCACCAACATGGAAATACGAAAGCTCTACTGCATCCGCACTCGTGGCCTAAATGTGTTGTAGGCTTTTGATGTTTTGGAAAATTTGAGGAATAAATGATGAGCTGATGCTGTCAAATAATAAATACCTTGTCGTGCTTCCAGATCCAAACAGACACGGGAAGTGTAGCTACTGCTACAGTACAACAGAGATATTTATGCCAGTGAGAGTTACGCGCCTGTGAATTTTCTTGTGACCCCAAGATTACGGGTTGATTGATTGTCTTGCCAATTGTTAAGGCTGATATTCATAATTCGAGGCCGTAAGCCTAGTGATGAGGTTTGTTACTTGTCATTGCCGAACTTACGATTTTTAAATATCGGTAAGCTAAGTGTGGTGGTTGTCGTCGGCCAAACTCCCTGATTTTATCGAGGACGATATTCATGATTTTTAAATATCGGTATTGACCAATAGTTAGGTGAGGACGCCAATTGTGTCAGTTCAGCGTAGAAAAATCATTTCTACTCCGATGTCTCAGCGAAAGTTACTAAACTCTCAGTAGTCAAACGTTCACTGTTCATCCAGGAAGGGTCTTCAACTTCTGTAGCAGCACGAAGCGTCCTATGCATATATCACGGTCATGAATTTTACTTTGGTCAGGCTGCCAGTAGTGTGTCGAGCTGGTGGGCATCCGAGAGGAAGGCAATTGATGGGAGAGATTAGAGAGTGTCGCTACACACAGTACTCAATCTGAACGGTCACTTAGCAAGCTTTTGGAGCTACGTTCATTTCTCAGTTGACGGTAACATGGGTTAAAGAATCAAAGTTCTCATACTAAACTGTGTGGATCTTTGCTATATGGAACTAAATGGGTGGAATTTCACAATATTTGGGAAATTGTTTTATCTGAAATTTTGTTACATTTTTTCTTTGAAATGCAGAAAATCTGCGGTTTTTAGAGTAATAGAAAAACAAAGGAAAAATTCAAAATCATTTCTTCTTGTTGCTCGATGTTCCCGGTTTAGAAGTAGATTTTTTGACATCTCCGCTGCCTTTGTCGCTTTTTTTCTCTCCTTTTTGATCTTCTAGCTTTTTCACTGGTTTTCTATCAGATTTTTCTGCGTCGCTTGTCGATATTTTGTTGTTGATCAGGTTGTGTAGCGCTATTACCGAACGGATCAGCGATGCAAGATACACGACTAACATCTGATCATTTGTCTGAGAGAGAGAGAGAGATTAAGATAAGATGAGAAGTGGAGTTCCGAAAGCTTGTGCGGTCCTCAACTGCAGTCACATCAATATACGGGTATTACTTATTACATTACAAAGAAGATTCATGATAGATTTAACGTCAAGCCTCTTAGCTCCGAAAGCTTGTGAATGTTATAATTCCCAATAAACCAAAGCTGGACGTTAAATCCATGGTGAATCTTCTAGTTACAATATCTCAAATGAGATCAAATCATTAAAATTTTGTTACGTTTTCCAGTCATCACTCATCCAACTTCCTCCAGGCCACAAGTTATTACAAGCAACATATAAAATATGAGTGATACCTTCAAGTAAAAAGCTTTGCTGAAATGGGCCAAATTCACGTCAGGGAGAAGATTGAAAATATTTTGCAGTTCGTATATGATTGCGTGATTGATCGGAAGCTTGCCTGAAAAATGCAGAGAGAAGTGATTGTCAAGACTCAGAAATTAACAGATTCCCCGTCATCAAACTAAAGATTTGTTATTGGTTACCGTGTGCGACATGTTCCAAATAGTTTCTGATCTCAATAAGCTTCACACTGAGTCCTTTCAATCCTTGCAGTTGGTTTGTGATTCGTTGAGAAAGCGAGCCTACTGTGATGTTGTGGATATCTCTGCAGAAGATGACAACGATATATATACAATTTGGCTCAAGGCAAATTACTTGAGGCCCAGGAACCGAAATAGGAGATTTGACTCATGACTCAGCAATAAATCAATCAAGTAAGTTTCCCTCAGGAAGCCAAGTAATAAACCCGATGGCGGACGAACGGATATAGACAAACATGTTCACAAGCTTTCGTAGCCCTGATCCTTCATCAGGGGTGAAATATTTTATTTACCTGAGCAAATGTTCCACTCCAACCTCTTCTGCCTCCTCAGCACCGATTTCACTCGGGACGTGTTCAAATGTTCTCGTTGTCGGAGTACCATCCTATTCAGGGATTTAACATTAGAAAGGTGTGTCTATGTAAATTGTGAAGAATATAGTGTAGCCGATAGTGGACGATCAATAGATATTAAATGGAAAATTCACCACAGTTGTGGTTTATTGAGAATCATGACATTCACAAGCTTTCAGAGCTCTGCTCCTTTATCAAGTTGACCCGATGGCGGACGATTATAGCAGGTAGTAGACACCACAAATTCAATGTCCTGCCGCTTGGCCCCTAAGTTAAGCCCTTCTCCAGCCAAGTAATATCTTACGTCGTGTATTTCTTCAACAGCTATGTAAGCTTCGGTTGGTAGTCCAAGTTCCTTAGGCTTGGCATCAATAACGATAAGAACCGCATTTGGATTATATCGTTTGATCAACTCGTTGATCGCAATATCGTTCGGACAAAGCTTAGGTCCAGTATGATACCATCCTACAATTCTTTCTCGAGCTGTGAAAAGTTTTTGAATAGACTTTACTGAACCGCAGAAAGAGCAATATATATTTGTTGGTCTATTTTTCATATACTGCGGTTGATTGTGGACGGCAATAGGTATATACCATTGCAGTATACACAATTTTTCTCTTTCGATTAAATTGGCTTGAACGTACCAGTCTGGCAAAGATTTTATTCCCCGGGAAACCTTGTATTTTCATCTATTTCAACGGGCAGGGGAGTTTGTAATCTTACTTCATTGTTCCATTCTATTTTTTCTTATCGCGGATCACTGACTACTTACCATTAACTTTTTTAAACATGCTGTACATTTGTTCAAGATAATCATGGTCAAGGTACCATACTTCACGATCTCTAACATCCTCATCAAATGGAACTAGAAAAAAAACATGAATATTCCAATAAATGGATGGACGGTGACTTCTTCTATTTATGAATTAAAATGAATATCGTGTCAATAATAATATTGGATCAAAATATAACAAATATATATATATATATAAGTAAAAAATAACCTTTCAAATTGACACGCCGCTTTATCAAAGACAGAGCAGGACTGGAAGAAATTTTCCTATTCTTATCAAGACGCACTCATTTCAAATATCGGTACAAGATAGGCATACGTATATATATATACGCAATAGGATGATACACGCTAGACATAATTGTGCCTTATAAAGATAAAGAGTAGTGCATAGTACGCAAAGTGAACAAGTATATACCTGCAAAGCTATTTGAAACATCTAGAATCTTCTTTCCATCTATTGTCATCCATTGGCCAAGTAAAACCCCAACAACACGACTTTGACTTCCAACTTTCCCCATACGGTTGAAATGATCGACGACGCTCAGGAGAACGAGTGGATGAACCACAACGTGATCCATTGGTGAAGACATTGTGATTTAAATTCTATAAACACTACACAATGAATTCTGTATGAAATAAAATGATTTTAGCAACCAAATCAGGCTAATTTACAATTCACAGTGTCCCGCTGAATAAGAAAAAAGTTTGAAAAATTGCGCTGTCTAATTTCTAGCTACCGGACATGATTAGATCAACAGCAAATGTAAATAGGCCAGCCCCATCGAATAGTGGTAAATAGCCTATGTGAGAATTGACCAAATTATTAGGAATCACAATCCATTTCACGAAATGCCAACATATTTCAGTAACACAGCGTCCACAGCGTCAATTGCCGTGGTAACAAGACAAGTGACGTGGCACAGAACGTGTTTTCGACGCATAATTTCTAAGGTCTAGTGCATCAGTAGGGTAGTAGCACTCTTTCCATACTGGCTCTCCATCTTGCGACTTGCTTCTTGTCCTTCAATACTGATAAGAATGCCCTCCAAAAGCGATCACAATCAATAAATCCCACCATCTTTGTCTTCCAGGGCATCCTCCTCTTCATCCAGATACGATTCACCGTTATCAAAATGTGCATTCATGTAATCATTGTCCTCCTCGTCTTCTTCGATATCTTCAACTTCAATCTCTACATCAGAACCTTCCTCCTTATCGTCATCTTTCTTTTTGGACTGTTCAGAATTTTCTGCGTCGTTTTTGTCAAGTTCTTCAAATTTTTTCTTAATTTCTTCATCAGGGAGATCATTTAGTTTAATTTTTTTCATTTTTGGCGCCACCTTTTTCTTTTTTTTCACAATTTTAAGCTCTTCCGGGATTCGGTTCCAGTCCACTTCCCACCCCAGGACGTCATCGGAATGAGTTGTTTTTTTGTATTTATCCGAATATCTTTCAAAAAAGTTTCTCTCCACTTGTTTTCTGACGTAATACGGGGTGTTCCGTAGTCGTCTTTCGTGCTTTTGTTGTACTGAGAATAAATATGACTGATCCTCGCCTCTTAAAAGTTGAACAGGCTGACTTTTTAGTGGTGGATAATCTGGTGGTGGCTGGACTATGGCAGCGGGTAATGCATCTCCCCGACCGAAACCGATCGCCTCAATGTTAAAAGACATAGATGAGCCTCGACCTCGACCTCGACCTCTTGACATCCTGCAGTTTTTCTTGCTACACTACTGTAAATATTCAAATATATTTCCGAAAAGCTACACGATTCTCTTTTATTCTAGACGGAGTCAGAAAACACAGAATGCCATTCCGCCAGTGGCAGTCAAGTCGTGCAAATCGTTAAATGATGAATCATAAAATTATATTTGCGGACTCATCGCATGCATCGCTGGTAAATGTTCTCGCTCTTTTGCGACACTTGCCGGATTCGAAAAAGTGCTTTATAGGCCTAGTTATAAACAGATTACGCCCCCAATCAGACTTTACAGACCCTATCACCTGGTGATGGTTGAATAGCCCAATGCCTATTTCCCCGCTGCTGACTGACAAGGCTTATTTTTGCGCAAATCTTCCATATGAGGGAGCGTAGGGAGCCAAATATTTTTCTTAGTGAGGGCGCGAAGTCGAAACCCGATATATACCCATACGCAACTCCAGATTAGCCTACAGTAGGCTATCTATATTTCCACGTGGGTGACGTGCCTCCGACATGACGAGCATGGTGGCAAATTTTACGCAACTCAACGTGCTTTCATCAACACGAAATTCCAATAACCGGATTGCATCATAAACCGTCGGAAAAAATATTTATTTCGACCTTGATCATGCGTCACTGTGGCCTGCATTGTTGAAAACATCCTTTCTATCGAAAGACCGTGGTTGAGTAAAGACCACGAAGTACGCACCGAATTTCCGGCGGATCATCGAAACAGACAGCATGTTTTGTTTTTCGTATTGCTCTGTTCTAAGAATCACTCATCTCCTGCTTAGTCAGAATTTACCTAAGCCTGACGCAGACTGCTGTCACTGTCGTCCATCAAACATTAACGAATGCATCTATTTAATCACAGCACCAGAGCAAAACAGCAAACTGTTGCGGGCCTACATTGAGCTAAGTGTACAAGCCTTTCCTCGTTCAAAAAAGTTTTCATTTCCAAGTCAGTCGTTATGCCAAGAATTTACGAAGACGTCCTCGTGCCTAGTCGAGCAGATTTTGAAGGGATATCAGTATCGGGAGATAGATTTTGTTACAGCGGCTTTGAAAGTACAAAAATTCCCGCAAATTTGCTACGTTATACCGAACTAGCATACAGTATTGACTTGAGCCATAACAAAATCAAGGAAATTGACGACATTGGAAAATTTTCGAAACTTGAAGAACTCAGCCTTGACAACAACGACGTTGATGACGAAACAAAGATCCCGTCTATGCCGTCATTAACAAGTTTGTCACTCAACAAAAACAAACTCATCGACTGCGAAAAGCTCGTCCGACAGCTGCGGGAAAATTGTCCAAATTTGAAATATCTTAGTTTATTAGGAAACAAAGCTTGTCCTCATCCCCTGCTTGGATACTCAGACGAAGAATATCAACAAGCGAGACGGTACATAGCTTCCAATATTCCAACTTTACAAACGATAGATTTTGAGGAAGTTACAGACGAAGAGAGATGGTCGCCAACGATGGCCCTTGAAGCATTTGAAGAGATCCCAGAACCAAAGGAAGACGCAAACTCATCAACGGCTTTCAAACCGCAGGCATCGGCGGGAAAAGTGCGCTATACCTACGTCGGAAAGCAGTCGGAAGGAAATAGATTTATCAGAAATAACGAACTGTAATTACAACCCTCCTGTCCCTTTGCTCAAGCACCCTACGCCACGTAGATGAAAACGAACTCATTTCATCCAAATGACATCTGTCAGATAGGCCTACCATACTTCTCATCAAACACAACTTTTCTAGCTGAACTATCAACACCCGTCCAGCCCAATTCGCCCATTTTCGAAAACCCTAGTTTGATCCGGTTGTCGCGGCGAAGTAGCCCATACCCTGATTATACGAACTTGACAAGTTGACTAGTCACTCATTTCAACAAGGATAAATACCCGAGGCGGGGAGTGAATTTTGAAAGTTGGATTTTCATATTTTTTTTCAATTCCATTCTAACCGAAGGCGGAGAATGAATTCCGCAAGCTAGATTTTCAGATTTTTTTCAAATTTTGAATTGCAATCGTACTGATTTAAAATTCATAGACGTTCTATTTCGAGTCATGGTCTATAAACGGGGCTGCTCGGCGCGAATTCGTTTAAAGTTCGCCTACCTCTTTTCTTCTTATATGTCTATTACAGGCGGCTCTGGTTGATATTAATTATATTCGAAGATTGAGACTTTCAGGGATATCTGTCTAGATGGTTATGGCCGTACGCGCACAGAGTTACCAAATAGAAGTATTCACTGTATAGGAAGATTAAAAAATGCAGATCTAAAATCTTGTGGTATCACAAATTTATTCCTTGTTATTGTAGTACAAACACAATTTGCAGCAACAGGTGGCGGATTCAAAGGAAATGCCTCAGTGCCCATGCTTTTGATAGGGCCCGCGAAATTAGGTGCCTAACTCTAAGGGGCCAAATTTGAGCCACCCCCCAAAAAAAAGCCTACAATTCCTCTAAGCGACCCCAGGAACATAATTATGATAAGTTTATAAATGGCGAGCACATATTATCAAAAAAAACTTCAGGCGTGACTCTAACTCGATTTGCAAGACCCTATCTATCACAAACAGCAGAAACCACAAGCTTATACTCAAGAAATCAAAAGTCTACATCATTTAATGGCCATCTACAATGATAAAAAAACAACTTTGTCTAATCTTGTAGAACGTTTTGTGCTTATTTCAACAGTATGTATCATTGGCCTCCATGTATTTGAAGTACGAGATATCGCCTTCATCTAGAAGTGTGATATACCGGTGCTATAAATGGAGATATACGATTGATATCCTGTTTTTTCTTTCTGGAAACTAAGTCAGAGAGGTTACTTTGCAGTTTGCGTCATAGATGAAGTGTATGACTTACAACCTTTGGGATATTCAATCACTAGATTCTGCGTCAGATCCACCATCTTGTTCTGATTCTTGTTGATTGTCTTCTGACATTCGATTCTCTGATGACGCATCTGATTGTGTTGGCATTTCTTCATCGCTGGCCGATTCTGCTACAGGAGATGGCGCTGTTGCGATCTCTTCTTCGCTAGAACTTTCTAGAAGCATCTTAGCTCCGGAAGAAGCGGGTTCGTCATCTTGAACGTTTTCTCCAGCACTACTGGATGAGGACGACTCGGAAATATAAGCTCTCGATTTGACTTTGCTTTGCTGTTTTTGTGACAATTTTGATTCCGCAAATTTTTTTGGTTTGGATTTTTTTCCTTTTTTTTCTGATTCTGAATCGCTTCCGGCAGCATCGCGTTTTGATCCGCGTTCTGATTTTGTTTTCAATTTTTTCTTTTTCTTTGCTAACGGACTTGCCATTCCTTCTACGTGAATTATTCCGCCATCGTCACTGCTTCCGTCATTCACGAAGTGGTCATGTGACTTTTGTTTTGATTTTTTCTTTCGTCGCGACGATTCTGGTTCGAGTTCTAATGTTTGTGCGACGGATTTGCTTTTTTCTTTTATTTGAGCTCGTTTCTCCATTAATGCTCTCATTTTTTCTTCTTGTGCTTTAATTCTAGATCGTTCTTCTTCAAGTTGCTTCTCTCTTAATGAAGCCTTCTCTCTCTCTTGTCTCTCTCTCAATGCTTTCTCTTCTTCAGCTTGTCTTCGAGCACGAGATACGTGATATTGAGCTTGCGATAACAAGTCACGGCATTTGCTCGCTTCTTTTTCCGCTTGTTTCAAATCGAACTTCATTCGATCACCGTGCTTACTCAAAAATGTGAAGTAATTTTGAGCGAGTTCTAATTCGGTGACAGCGCGTAGTACTGTTTTAAGATTACTTTTTTCGTCCCGAAGTACATTCATTGCTATTTGTTGCATCACAACAGATACATTATACAGAACAATCATGTCGTTTGGAGCGACGTGACGTGCTTTCATCAGAGCTTTCTTGCATTCTACTAACTTATTGCATTTGAAATAAGCTCTTGCTAAGTATGTTAAAACATCAGGGTCATGGTGTTTGTAGAATTTTTTCATGCAATTTTCGTACATTTGTACAGCGCTGATAAATTGCTTCTGTTCGACGTAAATATGTGCCAAATTGAGCCATACGTCTGCTACTTCAGCCGTAGCTTCACGAACTTGAGAAAAAATATCCCTCGCTTCTCGAATATATCCTTTATGACCTAACACTGCTCCGATTCCGTTTGCGGCAAAAATATTACGTGAATCAGTACGAAGAACTTGCTTAAACATCGCTAACGCACGGTCTTGATGCCGTTTCTCTTTTTCCTTGTCTTTTGTTGGGTTGTGCAGAGTTTGTAGCCAAACGTTCCCCAAAGCAAGCATGGAATAGGTATCATTCTGTGTTTTTTCATTTTTTAAGATACGTTCAAATTTTTTCTGTCCAGGCCCCCATTCTTGTTTCGATAAATGAAGATTCCCGATCAACGACCAAACATCTGGGTGGTCTTGGTTGATCTGTAACGCCTCTTTAAACCACTCAGATGCTTCATAAATTTGTCCGCGATCTCTAGCAAGGCAGCCAAGTCGTAGATAGCAGTCAATATAATTAGGATGATGTCGTAAAATATTTTTGTAATGTTCTACGGCAGTTACAAATTGAAACATCTCCTCACAAAGCCTGCCCAAATTGTACTGCATTGTGACTGTAATAGAATGATAATACACTTCATCATGATCTGCTTCCGCCATGGCACGCTCCATTGCGGCTTCGTAATATTTTTTTGCTTCTTTGAAATTGCCTAGTCGGAAATGTAATGCAGCAACATTGTTTAATATCTCCGGAGGTATATCAGCTTGTACTGTGTCTTTTAAAATTGATGTTGCGGTTCCGTATGCAGCTAGAGCCTTTTGAATATCAGTTTGCTCTAATATTTGTGCAAGTTCGATCCATGCTTCAACATCCTCTGGGTAATGTTCCGTGATTTTTTTCAAATGTTTGCAAGCTAACGCTTGTTTATCTGCGTTATCGGATAGCGCGTAAAGAGATCCTAAAATTTTCATAGTTTCATAATTATTAGGGTACGCTTTGAGTACTTTTTCAAAACATTCAGCAGCCCGTTCCTTGTCCTGTTCTTCTCCTTTGAATATATACATTTGTCCTAATCCAAAATACGGCATTACAAAATTTGGGGCGGCAAATTGTGTGGCTTGGTAATAATATTGAAAAGCCTGATCAAAGTCTTCTTGTACGTGAAAGCTTCTTGCTAATTGGTAACAACTTTCTGCTTGTACAGCTTCGTTTTCGGTGTTGTGAAAGGCATGGAGGGCTAGATGTTGAACTTTTTCGTAATCTTTTTTGAAGAAAAAATGATTCGCCAAGTGATTTAACACCATAGGATTACTTGCATCAATTTGGTATGCGCGAGAAAGCCTTTGAATTCCAGCACGGATTGAGTCAATGTCTTTGTTATTTAAATCTAATATTGCCAAGCCAACGAGACCTCCAACACAACAACTATCCATATCGACAGCACGTTGAAATGCTTGTCTAGCTTTGTCGATTTTTCCAAGTTTGTAAAAACAGTGACCCATACCGAGACGTACATCAGCAGGACAGTTAGGGTTGCTTCTCAATGCTCTCTTGTAATAAGTCAAAGAGCCTTTGTAATCCTTCTTGTTAAATGAAATACAAGCTTTTCCCAACAGCGATGGAATATTGTCAGGATTTTGATTTATTACAAAGTTAAATTGAGCATCTGCTTGGTCCATTTTATCTCCTTCTAAAAGACAGAAGCAAGCACGACCGAGGAGATGGTTTTGATCGTACATGATGATTTTGTCTGCCATTGTATATAATTGTGTAGCTTGCATAAAAAGATCAGTTCTTTTTTCTTTATTTTTCTCATTTCGTGCTTGTTGTACGTAGTAAGCAGCTAAAGTATCGAGACATGTCATCTGATCCTTTTCATGACCCTGATATTCCAAATTTGCTCCCGTCCTTGCAGCTTCTAAGATCTTAACAAAGTCTTCAATTTTGTCTTGTCTGTAATACTCCAGACCCAAAGTAATCCAAGTGTTTAAATTTGTATTTTCTTGCTTTAATATTCCGAGCACTTCCTCTCCATCAGGCAATTGAGCAAGGTCAAGCTCAATTACTTCGTCTGTATCACGAAGTGGGATTTCAACAGACATATTCCTATTGTATACAAATTCAAAATATAATTACGATCCAGGCTGGCTGGTGATAAGATATATGGATCTACAATTTGATAAAACAAGATTCAATGACAGGTACAAAGACACACTCATAAAATAACAAGATCTCTGAAGGAAGAGTAACAGTAGCGGTAGGCTGACCCATTTTCAAGGTACAAATGCATGCCTAGCACACACAACGCTCTCATCTATCGATATGAAGCATGTGTAACAATTTTGACATGGCTCTATGTTAAATGAACATTGCTTTAACCTCATAACCTTAAAACTAAAATGACAATGCCATCAGCACTTAGCCTAGTTTAATCATGACTAAAGAACATTCTGTTGAACATCACAGTGGTCTATTGGCACGCAAGTAAAAGGTATGTAAGTAGGCTATTTATCTATTCTATTTCTATTTACTAACATAGGTAACCTTATTTCAATTCTATCAAACAAAGGCCTGTAACAATAGACGTAATTACAACCAAGAAATGTTACACAGTTCGGCCACAACATATGCCTTTACAGATCCCCCACCGCCAGGTCCAAACAACAGCCCGTCCAAGTCATGCTGGCCTACATTTCATGCAAGAATTTGGACAGGATTTGCTCGTAATACCCCATCGAAATCGGCCATAAAATGCAGTGTGGTGTCAATATTGCTACTACCTTTTTTCTCAGTTTTTAGTTAACGACTTTAGTCCCATTTTGAGAGCTGCTTCTTCTGTTTTTTGATAGTTGGATCATAAATATATCTGCTATTGTTGTAGAGGTATAATCCCAATGTTGATACGACTAAAAAACCATATATTCCATATCCCAGTTTCTTTTTGCCGGTTAATCCAGACCACCAGTCTTTAATTTCCCCCATTACAATAGGCTATCAATCTATAGAAGTCAAATATACGAAAATGATACAAGATGTATATATTACATATTTATTGACAAAAACATGCAGTGATTTCCACTTTTAGGGAGAGAGTCAGAAAGAATCAATTCGTCTCAGCATAATCACCACTATAATATCAACTATATACTAAAATTGCATGCGAATCGGAGGTCATTTTACAAACTGCAAGAAATATGAACAACTTACATGTTTAATCCAAAGTTTCTCAATTAATAGAAACTCCCAATATCCGATTACAAATCCAACAATAACATCAGAAATATGATGCCTTCCAAGAAAAACACGAGAAAAACCAACAAAGTGACACCAAATAAGTATCAAAATATGGATAGGAAGTGCAAATTTTACATGATACAATATAAACCATGTTACCATGTAAGCTCTGGTTGCATGCCCTGAAGGAAATGAAAAATTATCAACCGATACCGTTGCGAACATATCGCCTTTATTATAAGCTGGTCGCTTACGACGAAACAACACTTTCAAGAGCCCGACTATTACCAAGTCCATTAAAAGAGCAATTAAAAGATTGAAAAAAACTTCTTCAAATGCCTTATCAGTTGCTTGGTATAAGGCGTATACACAAAAAACAATGCAAGGTATTCCATGACAGGATAACTCTAATAGTTTCATTAGAGGACGAAACGATCCTTCAGTTGCAGAAAATGCGAGATATTTGGATAAGTTTATATCTGCAGCTAAGGCAGTTTTTCGCATTATCTCCCACGTTGAATATGAATTTGAAGACCTTCTATCTCCATCCATGGTGACCTTGCAAGGAAGAGCTAACCCGGAATTACAAATAACGCATGCAAACTCCTGCGCGAAGCACCAGTCACACTGCCTCGTCCCAGCGGGGTATCTCTAAAATGTGAGGTGATGAGTGAGCGGGAACAGAGATTACAAGTATCCTGCCTAAAATATTTGAACGACGGAGAATGGGGAAGAAGGAACGTATCTAAAAGGCATGAGACGAGCTGTAATAAACTCCGCATATTATAAACTTGAAAAACGCGTCGAAATCGGCCACAAAAACAACTTCGACTACAATGCTGTCTATAGAACCATGTTTTCCCTTACTTTTTAGATGGCAAGTTCCTTGAAATCTCATCTCAAAACGGATTTATGCAACGCAAACGGCGGACTGGCGCCAGGCCTGTTTTGCGGGGATGCTACTAGTAAACCAAAGTCATTTTAAGCAGAATTTGAACCAAAAAGATCATGTTTACGTAGACGTGTATAGAAAAACATTTATATTTTTCGAGGTCTGCTCTTTCCTGTATTGAACAAGCCTATTATGAATAAAGTGGGCCGTGACCTATCAATCACGAGAATGAACAAACTCTAGACGAAATTGCTAAAGATTATGACACGAAGAAAAGTGGGTAACCACTGTTCAGTTCATACTTCAACAAATCAACAATTAATCTTTCGAACTGTTTACAAGTGATAGTCATATAACAAGTCACTGATTGACGTCATCGGATTGTAGGCCTATATAAAACTTGACCAGCGCTTGAGCAGTCTACAGAGATGATACCGCACTCTTCGGCAGTCGTACGAAATTTTCTCTATCCACAACCTCACGTAAGCCCATGGTGTAGAAAGTAGCATGTTGTCTTCGTTGGCGCTATAAGGACTTCAGGATGGGTCAGCAATTACGCTACTCCATATCATACGTGAGCGAGGGACTGGTCAGCAAGCTACTCCATATCAAGCTAGGCTATTCGACGTGAGCGAGGGAAAAGAGTGAGAACAGGTTAGAGAATAGGCCATTATATAGGCTATATAATACAGTACTAGAATTCTACTTCGCAATAGATGACTCAGATTATATATATTTGCGCGATATAGGACTACGCCTTGTGATACTTTTTCTTATAGGCAGCCTACTCTACCCTGGGCGACGTGTGCGTCTGCGTGGCATGGCAACCCACGCAGCAGGCTCTATTCCTTTAGTCGGCACTCGGAAGAGTAGTCTGTGATGCAACATGCTACAGGAGTATATATACATCCCCCGTCTCAATAATTCGTGAAATATAAATTGTCTTGTCTCTATAGTCCTTTGGTCTCTACACATCACACAATTGAGCATAGGCCTAGAAAGCTTACACATCGCAAGAATGAAGATCAACCGACTGCTGCTTGCTCTGGCATTCTGCATAGTAGAGTCACGATACAGTAAGATTACGGCTAATGCCAACCTTTCCGCGGGTTTGAAATTTATCTAAACGCGGGAAAATCTGTTCAGTTGTAATGGATGATATGGAAATGACGCAAGAGACTTACGATGCTTTCTTCACCGATGGCGCTGCACTGCGAGGATCTGTTTCTATTCTTGACGGATTCCAGTTGTGGGACACAAATATGACGGATGGAAAGTGGATTATACCGTACGCTTTTAAATGGGGTGTGAGAGGTGAGCACTAGCTTGGGCAGGAGTGTTGTAAGGTTTAAAACGTTATGGGTCGATCAGTTTGACGACCGTTCCAATTCTACTTGGCCGGGGAAGTGCCTTCAGCCTACCGTAGTTTTAGCTGGTCTCATGACTTCTGTCAGTGTCTATAGATTGGCTACCCCAGTGCCATATTCGCCCAGCTCGCTGTTAATAGTCAATTCACTACTAATATGATATGCACAAGTGTCCAGCAGTGCGTGCAGGGCGTAGGCCTATATCATGTGAGTCTTTGTAAACGTAGCAAAACTCAAATAATGATAAGTGACAAAAATCCTGCTTCGGAGTACTGATTAATAAATGCATTATGGAAACAAAGTCTTGCCGTATAACCTTGGAAGTTCAGCTCATAGAGTCAAGTTGAACTCCAATAGTTACGCTTCTAAAAACGACATGGGCCGATGAGTTGGCATTGGGGATAACTCGTTACTTCGTTTCAGGGCGTATTCGTCTCAAGATACTTGACGCTTTGAAAGATTTCGAAGAGGTGATGTGCGTACGATTTGTCGAAAAAACGAACGAAAGGGAATTCATTCAGTTCACCAGCACGAAGGAACGGTCCTGTGCTGCCGGCATTGGAAGAAGAAGCTCCCGAAAAGTAAGCATAGCACGGATTTAGTCTGAGTGACTTCCTGTGAGGGAAGTTTTAGTGTGTACTCACGTTCCTTAATAATTCGTAAAAATGGTCCATGCAAATACGAGAAAACATGAACAGAGCAAGGTAGGTGATACATCGATACATGTGGCCACGAAGGCCTGTTGCAAAATTGCCTTTTTACCCTACTGTGGTCATATAAACCAGTTCAATGTTTGGTAAACGATCAAAAGGCAGAAACTCAAAACATTTCACCAAACTAAGTGGTTATAGCCAATAGGCCTAGTAATTACTAAACTATAATAGTAAAAGGTCCTTGGCCTCGGCCGGTGCCTGACCTAGGCAATAAGTGGGGCCTTCTTGCGGCAGGCATCTAATATTATGTTATCAATTTCAACTCGGTTAATTTTGGCCGAATCGGATAGACCTTCTGATCCGGACATTCCAGGTTCGATTCCCGGCAAAGTCAAATCGAAGACTTTAAAATTCGTATCCGTTCCATCCCTGCCTGGCAGTCGGTATCGGGAAAGTACGGAGCGCCATGATTGTAATAGTGATCCGGGCTATAAACTGGAAGTATTGACACGTATACCGTGAGCATTGACCTGGCGTGATTGACCTTAGTAGGTGAAAAACGCCATAAATTCCAAATAAATAACAACAAAAAAACACTCGGTCAATTTTTCTACAGGTTAACATAAAGGAGGGCCAGTGCGAATTAAAAGGGACTATTCATCACGAGATAATGCACAGTCTCGGTTTTTTTCATGAGCATCAAAGACCAGATCGAGACGACTACGTCAAAATTAACTATCACAATATTGCAGCCGGTATGACTCAGTTATAACTACTGTAGATATGGCCGGTCAAAACTGGATAAACGCCTTTGTTTCGACCTGTCTTTAATAGGGGTCGACCGATTATCGCCCCGGCTGACTATCGAGGCCGATATTTGAATTTAACGATTATCGGTATAGACAGTTAGTCAACAGTCAAGTAAGGAAGTCAATATTGGATAATGGTCACAAAATCAGACGATTCGGCCTGATATCGACTTTTGGCCGATTATTAATTAATTAATTATATATTAATTAATTATTATCAAGGCCGATATACTTTATTTTTGGATTCTCGATATCCGTCGATCTTTATACTTTAGTATAATGCGCTAAATTCAA
Organism: Botrylloides violaceus; assembly: GCA_030412335.1. Taxonomy (NCBI): domain Eukaryota; kingdom Metazoa; phylum Chordata; class Ascidiacea; order Stolidobranchia; family Styelidae; genus Botrylloides; species Botrylloides violaceus. Next base: position 418,274 of record JASFYC010000352.1, read on the forward strand.
AGCAGAAGAAAGATCAACTCTCAAGGCTTAAACGTTAACGCCTTGCCACCAACTCAATTTTTTTTTCTATTAGTTACAAAGTATAGTGCTGTCTCATCCTTCTTCCTGCAGGGTCGGAATTCAACTTCCGCAGGAAGACGTACACAAGCATCGATTCCAACGATGTTGGATATGACTACAAGTCAGTGATGCAATATTCGTCTTATTCCGGAGCAAACAGGAAAGGAGCAATGGCAATGACCAAGTTAGATGGCTCGGAAATCACTGAATTCCAGGTATCTTAACCTAAGCAGACAGCCGCGTCAGGTGAAAGTAAGCTTATGCACACGCATATCCTGCGAGGCTATCGAAGTCAAGTGCCATCCCTCCGCACTATCCTCAATGCACTGGCCATCAAGCGAGGAAGCTACGGATATCATTTCAAACATCTTTGGCACGAAGCAGTCTCGGAATTTGAAGCAGGGACTTATCGATTTCGTGGCCGACAGCCAATACCATTACAGCACGAAGCCGACGACATTTTGAAATTAATTGGCAAGGCAACCAAGTCACTTTGGGCGCGTCTAAACTCGCCTTTCAGTTGGCAGTATTTTATTTATTTATTATTTGGACTGGACGTCAGGGCAATCATGCAGCAGCAACTGTTTGGGTGGCCTCAAATTATGTTTTTCAGAACGGTCACTCCAATGGGTGGCCTACATTGAACAGGAATTGAACCTCTCGCTAAAGAGCCGGCTCAAGTCGCTCCCGCTATAAGTTACCCTGAACTTTATAGCTGTTGCGTCAATTCTTAAAATGGCTGATATATTCTTTCAGAGAGACTTCATGTCGGACGGGGATATAAAGCAATTGAATCTCTTGTATCGCTGCACAGGTAAGCCTGTTTTTGTAGGCCGTGAGCGGCCACAGTGAATATGATTTGGCTGCGATTCTTACGGCAAAAGCCATTAGATGCACGTCCTTTGTCGCGACCATCCCTATTTGCCTCGGACCTTACCGTACTTCAAGTCTAATTATTACTATGAGATAGTAATGCTCGCGAGCACGTGGTCCTCCACATAGGCACAGTGTTCCCCGTAAGTACAGTGTACCCCGTGGTTCCTCGTGGGCAACGTTCCTCGTGAGCACGTGGTGGGACCAAGACAAGGCCTTATCATTATATCATTTATGGTGACCAGGAATTCCCCGTGAGCACGCGGGGTAACCAAGACGAGGCCTTATAATTATAACATTTATGGTGACCAGGACGAGGCCTTGTTCCGTGTAGGCCTACTAAGCAATGACCTGGCTTATATGACCACAGTAGGGTACAGACATAATTTCGCATCACGCCATTGTGGCCACATGTTTCACCTACTTTGTTTTGTTCCTTTTTTTCTCGTGTTCCTATGGACCATTATTACGAATTATTAGGGAACTTGAGCATAAACAAAAACTTTCCTCACGACAAGTCTAAGTACTACTTCTGTCACTCAGATAATGTTTGCACGGATTCGATCAACTCAACAGACTGTGACGTGAAAGTACGAAGCGGTTACTGTTACACAAAGCCGACGAAAATGTTCGAGGAATGCAGGAAAAGCTGCGGATTTTGCAGTAAGCTTTTTTTAATTTTGAATTGATGGCGTCTTTCACCTACTAAGGCCATGTACGCCAGGTCGATGCTCACGGTATACGTGTCAATACTTCCGGTTTATAGCCCGGATCACTATTTCAATCACGGCTCTCCATACTCTCCGCGCACTTCCCCGATACCGACTGCCAAGCATGGAAGGAAAGGATACCAATTTTAAAGTCTTCGATTTGACTCGGTCGGAAATGAAACCCGGAACCTCCTGGTCAGAAGGCGGACGGTCTAAACCACTCGGCCAACTGAACGGTTTGTTGTAAGTTAAGTGGGCAGTTCGAGCCGTACAATATTCTATTAGGTAACTCAGGCATGCGAGTGTGGTACATATGAGAAAACCGCAGAAAACGTCATCAAAACGTTTGCAATAGCGTCCGTGTTTCTTTCTTGTACAGTTTGCAAAGACGACAACAGTTGCTCAAACAGAGACAGACGAGAATGCTACCAACCACGAAGCAGAAACAGAATGCGGGCTGAATGTCCAGTCATGTGCGGTTATTGTGGCAAAGGTATGCAGTAGTCTAGTCTAGAGAGGACGCGACATGCGTCCATCGGAAACACAGAGCTATCGATACTATCGTCTAGTACACTGGTTTTTAACCTAGGGCACGCGAAGCTATTTTTAGTGGTACGTGAGACATTTGTTCAACTCCTAATTTTTAACTCCAAAGTCCCGCGGACCTCATACGAGGGCTTCGCTATTTTACCGTTCAGTCCCGGGGACCTTATGATTACATTTCTTATTGAACTCAGTGGTACGCAGGTGTAATAAAAAATCGCCAGGTGGTACGGGGTAGCGTAAAGGTTGAGAAACACTGGTCTAGAGTAGGCATATGTCAATGGCCGAGGGCCTCTCAATGAAAACAGGTCTTTACGATTTTGTCCTTGTTGGAGCTACTGGATGTACCGTAATAACCACTACACGCAGCGTATAGGTCAAAGTTACAGCCCTTGAATTAAACGAATTACCTACGAATCCCAAGGAGACTCAAGACACGGTTATTCAATTTAGAAAGGGAAAGAGAGAGAGGTTCCTTGCCAAATATACTCCATGTCATTTTTTATATTATGATACGGAAAGGGCCTTGTGCGCAACGATATTTTATCATATTATCTATTCCAGCCTGTTTTGACTCAAGCAAAAGAAGGTGCGCTGCTGAAATGGCGCGAAACAGAGGGTGTAATGTAAACGAGGAACGAATGGCGGTAGCTTGCCCGAAAGTTTGCGGATATTGCATCGGTGTAACGGCAAAATAAATTTGAAGTCTAAGATTGAGTGTGCCGGAGGGTGTCCTATCTACTGTATATAGACTATATTTCGTCGAATCGTGACAATATTGCTTTGCGTTACTTAGTTCCTAATAGGAGACAGGCAGTATTTAGGAAAATCACTCCGCTAAGATATTATCCGCAGTCCGCAGAGTAGGGCTAACCATGGCCTACGCTAAAGTAGGTCATCTAGTCTAACTTACTTTAGACTAGGCCATGGTCTAACTTACTAATATGCTGTTTCGGACTACTAATTAACCGGAGAAGTAACTGATAGTAATTTTGATGTCTTTGGTTTGACTATGTCAAGAATACAACCAGAGCCTTGAAGACCTTCGGTGGTGTTCGTTCATGAAACCTCTTCGTTACTTATTGGTTGGAGAAGAACTCCAGTTAGGTTCGAGTCAGTCGAAGTACGACCGCCTTTCGTTGTCCTAATTGGCGATTCGACATCGCTTCGTCCCTGATAAGAAAAGTTTGCTGTTTGGAGAGGACGATGCGGCTGTTTACTGACGATAGCGCCAACTAGCGTCTTTACAAACCTTTGGTTTCTTTCTCGTAAAGAAACTGAAAATTCCGAACAAAATAGTTGCGATGAAGGTCGCGCATCCGCACAGTAGGAACAAGAAGTCACCTCCCTTTGAGCTGAAGATTACTCCGCCAACGAGAGCTCCAACACTGTAAGCTTAGAATATATACTGGGTTTAGAGAGTCGTAACTATGAAAGAGGGAACAACCGATTGCGGCTTACCGTAGTACATTTACCACCGAAACAGACTTGCCGAAGTAGACTTATCACCGAAATAGATTAGCCGAAGTAGACTTACCACTGAAGTAGACCTACCGAAGTAGACTTACCAATGAAGTAGACTTACCAATGAAGAAGACTTACCAAGGAAGTAGACCTAAGGAAGTAGGTGAAGTTGACCTACCGAAGTATACTTACCACTGAAGTAAACTTACCGAAGTAGACTTACCACTGAAGTAAACCTACCGTAGTAGACTTACCACTGAAGTAAACCTACCGAAGCAGACTTACGACTGAAGTAGACTTACCCCTGAAGTAGTCCTACCGAAGTAGACTTACCAATTCCAAACAGGAACGATTGTACTATTCCCATCGACGAAGCTTCCAAGCCTTTTGGAGAAAGTTTGGAAGTGTATGAGCATATCACAACAAACATGAGTCCCCATGTTATCCCCTTTAATGATTCAGAAGCGACCAATTGCCACGGATTGACGACGATCGCTCCTAAGAAAGTCCGCAGCTAAAGAGAAGAAACGCTGTTATGATAATTAACTCGTGTGGGGATCCGGACTCGTTTGTTTATTTGGAATTAATGGCGTTTTCAACTACCCAGGTCATTTACGCCATGTCAATGCTTACGGTATACGTGTCAATACTTGGCAGTTTATAGCCCGGATCACTATTACAATCACAACTCTCCACACTTCCCCGATACCGACTGCCAGGCAGGGAAGGGTACGAATTTTAGTCTTCGATTTAACTCGGTCGGGAATCGAACCCGGAACCTCCCGATCAGAAGGCGGACAGTCTATACCACTCGGCCAACTTAAACTGCACGCTCCCGAATTATTACCGCTTTCATCTGTAAGAACGAGGTATCAGGGAAGTGAGGAGAGCTGTTGTTGTGATCCAGGCTATCAACCGGAAATATCGATGTCGCGTATTATTGTTGACCTGGCGTATATTACATTAGTAGGGTGAAAATGCCATAAATTCACAACAACGATAAAAATATCAATCTCGACTAAAAGGCCGACACCGATTCACAAAATTATGCGAACAGCGGCCGCGGTTGTTGTTGGGACGGCGATAATTGGTCGACTCTTACTAAATGTATCATCCTGAAAAACTTTAGCTAGGGAATTTCAAGTAGAAGGGAGCGGCGTAGCGCTCGTAAGCGGAAAAACATTGCTAGTAACGTACCGCCATGGTTCCAAGTCCGAAGCAAAGTAGAGTAGCATGTCCAAATTTCCTTGTGAGAAAGCCAGCGATTAAGCAAAATGGAATGTCGAGGAAAGAGCCAATAAAGGCGCTGATACCTTGAATTTAGTAAGCCATGAGTTAGCTAGCTAGGAGGACGGCATATAAAATTTGATATTTCATGATTGAATCGTAGCATGCACAGAATCAATACGCGAAGAAAGTACGCGTGATAGAAATCGATATCATGCTACGCAGACGCAGAGTACAACCTCTGCGCTTAAGAAACGAAGTGGGATTCACCGCCGAGACCTTGAGTGTTATTATACCATATTTGCAACCGGCAATGTCAAATATTTACCGAAATTTGAGAAATTAATACCCGTTTATCGGTTATTTGCGGTTAAAATTAAAAAGAAGTTTTGCCTAATGGCATAAAAATTTCAAAGAAACAGAAGTTATCGCCGAATGCTCAATAGACCTCCTCACTGTTTAATCCAATGTGGTCATCCAATAACACGCGGGAGGGGGGTATGAAGAAGCTCTTTAACTTACCTAGAACAAAGCTCGGAGAGTCGAACTTGATCTCAGCGAGCCAAAACAGATATATTTCAAGTATCGCGCTGTCGACACCAAAGAAAAAGAGAAGGCCGAGAAAAGCGCACGCTTGCGGATTCTTCAGAAATATCTGGTAGAGACAGAAAAGAGGATTTCAATCATTTTCGTGCGCTCAGTAGGATAATTATCAAGATGTCGAAAAAAGGATGAATATTTATGAATAATATCCAGCAGGAGCGTAGCCACCTTCGAAAACGGGGGTGTCCCATTCCAACCACGTGCTCGCGGGGAATATTGTAATCACGGGGAACACTGTGCTCATGGAGAACACTGTGCTCATGGGGAACACTGTGATAACGGGGTACACTGTGCTCGCGGGAACCACGTGCTTACGTGGATCCACGTCCACGGAAACCACGGGCTCAGGAGAACCACGTGCTCACAGGGAACACTGTGATCACAAGCAACACTGTGCTCACGGGGAACACTACCCGTAGGGGAAAACTCCTTTTCGCTTCGGGACATCCCGATTGTAGTCTAATCTCGTGCGCGGCACTTCGACGAGCAGTATAGGTCCGCTCCCTCTCCGACTGCGTCCTGGATATCCGGCATAACCGGAGCTACATCACTATCATACCAGGATATCTTTTATTCTGACTTTCTTTCTGCTTACAGCCACCTTCACGGGAAGTTTTGCTGACACTCCGGCAGCGCAGCAATAACAAATTAAAACGCCAACAAACATGGAAAGATAAGAACGATTCGTTCCTACTGATGTACCGATTCTCTCCGCTGATTGATCTGAAAAAGTAGTTAAGCCGGCTTTGAACAAGAACACTGCTCAGTTGGCCGACAGGTTTTACTGTCCGTATTTTTTTTTTTTTTGGAATTTATGGCGTTTTTCACCTACTAAGGCCATGTACGCCAGGTCGATGCTCACGGTATACGTGTCAATACTTCCGGCTTATAGCCCGGATCACTATTACAATCACAGCTCTCCGCACTTCCCCGATACCGACTGCCAGGTAGGGAAGGAACGGATACCAATTTTAAAGTCTTCGATTTGACTCGGTCGGGAATCAAACCCGCAACCTCCCGATCAGATGGCGGACAGTCTACCCCATTCGGCCAACTGAATGGTAGTGTCCGCTGTCCGCCTTCTATTCCCGACCGAGTCAAATCAAAGACTTTAAAATTGGTATCCGTCCCTTCCGTTCCTGGCATGCAGTACTGGACGAGTGGAGCTTTGGTTGTGAAAGCGATTCGGGATATGAACCGACACGTGTACTAAGCATCCAAAAGGCGTACATGACATCAGTAGGGTAAGAACAACATAAATCCACATGGTTTGACCATCTCAGGGCATGCGAGTGCGGTGCAAAGTAGCAAAACGCAGACCACGTCATTCACTCCTGTACAATATACAAACCACCAACGGAGTGACTGGTTTGAAGAACCTAGATGAGGCTACGAAAGAGTGGCTGCTCTGTGTGGTTCCCTGACGTCTATTCCGAAGTAAAGATCGCCAAACGAAGGAAGTAGACGGCACTACGTAGTCCGTAAATGAAACATGACGTTAAACCAAGCAAAATAACCCACCTTTTAAGTATCCCACAAGCAAAGCAGCGAAGCCGTATCCGACTGAAGCCCACAGCCGTTGTAGTCCAAAATAATGGCGGTTCTCTGGACCCAGGACTCCCAGAACAGTAGATTCCAAAACTGGATAAATTCCAACTATCGAAAATGACGACGAGAATACGAGGATCACCAACAACCAGAATGTCACTCCATATTCGTCAGTATCGTTGGCGACTATTTCGTAACATAGCGTATCATTGTTAACAATTGTTACGTTCATGTTGGCACTTGTGACGTTGTCGTAGATACTTGTTACGTCATCAGAGGCTGTTGTGACGTTGGCAGAAGCGTTTGTGACGCATAAATAGTCTTCTTGTGGTACGAAATACATAGTAGATAGCGTTATAGCTCCCATGATAAACAGAGCGATAAGGACCAACTTCGGTCGTTGGGTTTTGTCCGTAACGACGCCAATTGCTGGTGGTATGATGACAGATACGACTCTTTCCAACGCCCATATAATTCCTGTCTGGCGGGTGGACATTCCTAAGTGCCTCATGTAAACAGATCGGTACGTAGTGGCGCATGCCTGACCTGGCAAAAGATTAAGTATAGCAGTGAATTCAATTCCCATCGAAGATGAGCGAAAGAAATGAGATGAGCGAAAGAAATTGCCGGGTTCGAGGTATTCGGACAGCAAATTTAGCAAAATGTTGCGATATGAAAAAGACCTACTGATAGGGAAGGGATGGACTGGTAGCAGTTTGACACCCTCCCTTGAGGAAATTCGACAAGTCTACATTTAGCTGCTTTTGAAAACAGAGACACCGGATCCGGATACTTCACGAAGCCAGGGAAAGAGTTCCGTGGACTTATAAACCATACGGCGAAGGACTTTTTCGAATATATGGATTTTTACCTACATACCGGTACTTAAGTCAGGTTAATGCCTATGTTACGCAATAACGAGATTTCCTGTTCAACGGATATTACGGTCTGATGGTTGGCCAACTGACCGTGTAACCATTCCAGAATCAGTATTGCTGATTTCGACTACCAACCGCATTACGACTCGCGGAAAATTTTGACGTGCGCTGGGCATACCGTAAGTCAATTATATACTCAAGGAGCGCGCCGCGCCTGTGATTACTCATTACAAAGGAATGTGGCGATACCGACTCACGAAATGGTCACTCAGGCATTCTAGTCCGCCATAATTCAAATGACAAGCAGTGCGGTCAGATCTGTCATTCTCAGTGACTTCGTCATAACCAAGCGGCAAGCACCTTACGTTGGAGACTCGCTACCGACTGTCACCGCACGACTCCTAAAATGTACTAAAACTTGACAAAACTCACCGCCAATGAAGAACAGATACAGTAATTTCAAAGGGATGTATTCTTTGTTAAACTCGCAGCAAGCAGCTGTTCTTTTCGCGTTCACGTCATCACCATTGTCCATTCTTGCGAAATACAGACAAAGCGTCGACGCTACCGCCGCACGAGTATACCTACCACGAGTAGGCCTACCAATCCCTATCTATTCTGTTAATAATATTGACGTTCGATTTTAGACTGGATTTACATAAGTACGGTACAACTAGTGATGGCAAGGCAACGTATGGCCCCCATCAAACCATATACATGGCTCATGCGGCTTCGTGGAGCATTTTTAAGATTGTTTCAAGATGCAAAAAGAATCTATTACAAATATCTAGATTAACGCATATAGCTTTTGCCTAAATGTTATATATAGGCCAAGGCTTTTCATGTTTGCGTCACCAGGCATATTGAATTTTGTTTATGGTTCAACGCCGCTCTCTTTCAACATTTTGGCTTGCTGAACGCCGGCCTACGCATATAATTCGCTCAGTCAACCGAAATTTGCCGAGTTGAGCTAATCGGACTGTACGATGAATGAGTAAGCAGAGTAGCCTTGCTGCTAAAATATTTACTAAAGGAACTGTGCAGCAAATTGCAATATATCCGCTTCCCCTTCGCCATTTTACTATTCATTTGTCGTCGTCGGTGAACTCTCCCTATTATGCTCTCGCGTTGCTTTGCTAGACCAAGTAGCCTACAGTACCGGTATCTGGATTTGTTATATATCCTGTGTGTCTGTGTGGCAACTGGCTACACACAATCTGCTACATTTTCAGATTCCTATCTCCCTAGCCCTTTGAATTTGTGATTTAACGCATTTCACATTGTGATAAATATATATTCCATGCCTACCTAAACAGTACAACACCACAGGCTTACTGTAGCGACTTTGCCAGAGCCCAATCTCGACTGCACTGCAGACAGCAACGACCTACGGGGTGCGGCCACGTCATTATTACCCCACCGGAACGTCGACGATACTCGCTGCAAATCACCACATCGCGTCTTGATTATTGTCGAAATTATTGTACGATGCGCCTGATGTCAATCTGGTCGAATGTCGTACTCCGACCTGTCGGCATTCAATCAGCGTATCAGCTGATGTTCTGCTTCATTGAGCATAGTCTAAGCTGCGTTCTCAATGGATGAAAGCATATTGGTGAAAGGTGGCAACAGCACAGGCAATTTTGGGGGTTACGTTTGTCAGAGTGTGGTTGGGTTGTCGGTGGGGTAGTAAAAAGAACTGCCGCGACCCGGGATTGAACCAGGGACCTTCAGATCTTCAGTCTGACGCTCTCCCGACTGAGCTATCACGGCAGGAATGTGGCCAGTACGGGGATCGAACCCGCGACATTCGCGTTATTAGCACGACGCTCTAACCAACTGAGCTAACCGGCCACCGTGCAAGACTAATCGACCAAATCACAAACAATCTTTGCAGCATTCTCCTGAATGGAGAAAGAATATCTTATTATTGAACATGTTTGTTTTTCAGCACAAATATTTACACAAGTTACCGAAAAAAAAACACATGAATCCAACAATGAAAAAATCCCTAGCCACAGGTGTGCCGTTTCACGCCTCTAGTGGAGAGCAATGCCAATCGATACAATATGTAGCGCATAGCCTATACATTAGACCTGCCTGTTTCTTTCACTAAACCTGCCATGAAGAATAAACATAACTATCATTTTCCTACAGGATGTGTTTCCGAAGGTTTCTCTCCGTTTTGGAACACCATCGTAATAACATCACTCATATCGCCGCAGACTTTGCTCTGGGTAGGCCCAAGATGATATCGGTACTAAAATAGCATTAGGAATTGCGAAAAAGGAAATTAACATTACGCAATATCGGTAAGTAGGCAGGAAGCATACAGCCTGCAAAATTGGCTCTATTTGCTAAAATTTGCGGCAATCAAAATCCGCTGAGCTGTGAAGGCTTGGAAAATAGCGAAATGTTAGGTGATAGAAATGGTACACCAAGCGGATCATTGGATTATCGATATATTCGATGGACAGCGATATCTCGCAGGTTTCGGCGGCGAGAGAGCATACTCTGTAAACAACCCTTGTGTAATCACAATTGAAACTTGATGAGGCATGACGTGAATGAAACATCTCTTGTGTCAGTGTGTGCCTCGAGCAGTCACTCTATCTGGCTAAACGTTTTTGCTTTGAGCAGTTGTTGTTACATGAAGGCCTGTGGAGTAAATCGTTGGACGTTTGTCCAGCCAGGACAGTATATAAAGCATTTATATAGTAAGGTGATAGCAATAGTGCAGAGCCGGGGGCGGACGCTCCGTGATAATAGCAGAGATTCAAAAAGTAGAGTTACCACAATTCAAAGTCTAGCCTCTGTTTATTCAGTCATCTGGCCACCAGGTGAAATATAGTGTTTCGGTATACTTTAAAATTCCCGCCGGGGAAAAGATGTAGGGGATTCACCTTCTTAGCAAAACTTATTGTAACCCACTCTCTAATCTCTGTTTATTCAGAAATAGGTTTACAAGCTTTCAGCTCGATCAATTGCTTCATCAGTTGAAATGTAACAAAGGGCAGAGTCATGCTTCCAACAGTTTTTTCAGGAATGACTACATTAGCTTATAGCTCGACTCGTTCGTCAGGTGCAATGTATCAGCTAGAGCTTCCACCTATATCTTTAGCTGTGACCTACGAGACAACCGTGTCATTTTTCCGGGAATAAACGCATCAATGAAATTGCACAGTCATCGGACTCATTGTATCATGTAGGCTGCGTTGTATGCTTACAGATTGCGCAATGCAACGCCTCTGCCCAATGTCAATAGTTGAATATACGTTTTGAGCCGGATTTCATTTACTGCGAGAAGCGATAGTCCGATACATTACGTTCAAGTCGTTGAGCTGGTAGAGTAGAAGCACCGACAATTTTTTGTTTGCGTGATAATTATCTATCATAATTGAGTCGCCATGCTGTGCAGGATTATTGAAGACTAGTGTGTAGCCGACGGCGGATGGTCAATAGATATATGTCGTAAAGATGATTCTTTCGCAAAGGTGCCAAGGAGCAGTATGTGTTAAGCCTTTTATACACCTTACATGCTTGGGCTACTTGTAATTAGTAATCATAGCATATTGCCGTGGCGTTAAATAGCATTGAAGGTAGGCTTACGAAAGTTGCGAGATTCGTCCGACCGCCCGTGGATTCGCCAATCACGCGTTAGCAATATAGGCCTATAATAGTTAGAAGCATGAGCATCTATATAGATAGTTGTATATAGGCTTTATGTTATTCAATTATACATGAATTGTAACGACAACGAGGTAGTCTCTGCGGCGGTTTTTGGTATTGACAATGAGTATGCAAAAGGACGATATCAAAGAAATGGTTCTTTCGGAACCCAAGAAAGCGCCTTGGTATGCAATTAACAAGAAGTATGTTCCTCTCAAGCTGATGTACTTTTTTTTCATGTCAGGTAAGATACAGGACTTGCTAGTTGCCTGAAAGTTACTGGAAGGAGTTGTTGCTGTTTTTAAATTTATAGCGTTTTCACCCTACTAAGGTCACGTGCGCCAGTTTAATTCTTAGAGTGCGTGTAGACACTTTCTGCTTATGGCCCCGAATCATTATCACAGCACACAGTGTTTCCCATGAGCACAGTATTCCCCGTGAGCACACTGTTCCCCGTGAGAACAGTGTTCCCTACGAGCACGTGTTCCACCAGGGCCAGTGTTCCCCATGAGCACAGTGTTCCCTGTGAGCACGTGGTTCCCGTGGTCAGTGTTCCCCGTGAACACAGTGTTCCCTACGAGCACGTGTTCCACCAGGGCCAGTGTTCCCCATGAGCACAGTGATCCCTATGAGCATGTGGTTCCGCGTAACCAAGTCGTTCCCTGTGAACACAGTGTCCCCTTCCATCACGTGGTTCCCGTGACTTCACTATTTTTCATTTTGTTTTCCTTTTCAATAGCAATAGTATCTCCATTTCTTTTCTTTTTTAGGCCAAGCATGTTCTATCGTCTATCGATCCGTCTTCATGCGTCATCTTGGTTTGTCTACTAACCAGACTGGCATTATATGGATGATAGAACGTGTTATTGCTATGATCGCTCCTTACTTAATCGGTGGCATAACGGACAAGACGCGTAAGCCAAAAGTTGTGCTGTTGGTTCTGCTTATTGGCGGAGCGATCACGCTGTTTGCGATGTACTTCATACCTCCAGAGTTATACGTGAAGAGCGGCTTGGGAAGGCCAGTGTCGTTAAAAGGTGAGTGCAGAAAGAAAGATGCGGATTAAAATACTTCGCCTCTGAGGCTGGATGTACAGTTTGTGACAACTGGTTTTTGTCATCGGTTTCTCTAATAAACTAACTATACGATATTTTTGCAGAAATATCAACCGGGAAGACCTCATTTTGTTTGAAAATCGTCTGTACTAATAATGCAACGGACTGTTCTTTATCAAACCCACACAAATCATCAAGATCCTGTTACTCTAACACAAGAGACATTCAATCATTTCAATGCCTATCTATTGTAAGCCACCTCCTGAACAGGACCTCAATGCAACAAGACTGCAACGCCAGTATTATTACAATTTCAAACACAAAAAGTTCATTACATACATGCTTAGACAGTATTATCCGTTCTAACTCAACTTTTGACGTAGCCAAACAAGCTGTCTCGGCGGACAATATAGGAAAAGTGGCAACTCCTACGGGATCATTGCCGAAGAGAGATTCTTTTGTGAATATTCCAGGCGACATTTATTCTTCCAACGACTCATCTAATTTAAGTTATCTATGCTATGAAGCGGATATTGAAACCGGAGCTGCTTGCGCCGGTTTTGTTCCAAACCCGATTGATGAATACGGAGTGACATTTTGGCCAGTTACGATTCTGATGTCAGTTTCTTGTCTTACCGGAGTTGGGATTTATCCGGTTTTGGAAGCTACTACATTTGAAGTGTTAGGAAAAGATAACCGGGATAAATTCGGTAATCAACGTTTATGGGCTTCTGTCGGATACGGGATCACATCTTTGGTCATCGGATACGTCAAAGGTAAGTTTTGATATTGTTTTTTTCATGGCCGATACGATAATCGACCTTTCACATGACTGATGGCCGATATCGAAAAACCAAAAATTCGTGAATATCGGTCTCGATTATCGGCCAAAAGTCGATATTAGGCCGATTATCGTCTGATTATTGAGGCCGATATCCAATATTGACTTCCTTACTTGGCCAACCGCCGAGACCGATAATAGTCGCAAAAATACAAATATCGGTCTAGATAATCGGTCGAGCCCTACTATCTACCTATTCAGTTGATAGAGCAGAGGCTACAGTATTGAAATTACGATCCGTATCGTTTATATTTTAGATAAATCGGCGAGCGCGACGTCGACCGCAGGAGAAATGATTGACAACCGGGAATTCCTATCAATGTTCGTTGGTGTGTTGGTCTGTTGGTCTTGCGCTGCTCTTGTTTCTTTCACACTTCCAGTGAAACAGGAGAAACAAACCAGTAAAGTCAGACTCACCGACATCAAGGTAAAAGGAGAGTTATCCTGTTGGGTGCCAGCAATATGGAGTTTGTGTTGGAGGGCGGCCCTGGCTTGACGTTGGCCTACCTCATATCAGCGTCTCCGAGACTTGGGACCTCCTGGGAAACCAATTTACCGACGTCTTGCGCGATCGGGATTCGCACTCAGCATTCCAAGCTTTTCGTAGCGAACGCTTTGACTATTGCGCGACCAATCGGGTTGGCCTACTATAGTCTGTTACTCTTTAATTGGTGTCCATACGCTTAGCTAGAGTCATTCAAGGCCCTACTCCAAGCATATGTTTAGATTGTACTCAAGAACCCAAGAGCTCTTGCATTTTATGGAGTTCTGCTTTTCTACGGGATGACGAACGCAGTCCGTCAGATCTACTTATTCTGGCTAGCTGAAGAAAAACTGAATGCTCCAAGTTTCGTTCTTGGTAAGACCGTCACTGAAGGAATCTTGGAATCCTACTTCTAACTTTTAAACTTATAAAATACCTAATGCATCGAAGGACAGCAGGACTGTCCGGCTTATATGTTCATGCGTACATTACTAACATTTATGGTGATTGCAATTTGTTGCAGTTGTGCATTGTTGCTCATCTACTGTGCAGAGAAAATTGTAATGGCTCGTACAAAAATGTACGCAATATTTCAGGCATGCCCATTACGTAGGTCTATGCTTGTAAGACGTACCGTTCGGTTTATTGCTACATTGTTTTGTTTCTGACCAAATGTGTAAACTTTATATATAATTCTCTCTCTCTCTCTCTCTCACTCAGAGAACTTTTGCCCCTCTCTGGTCAAGTGTTGGACCGAGATTGTAAGGAATAAGGGCTGCGATTCTTTTACAGGAATAGCGACGATGATTGGATCATTCATGGACATTCCGTTCTGTCTATCAGCTGGCTTTCTTATCAAGAAGTTCGGTCATATCCCACTCTTTTGCTTTGGGATCTTCGTTTATGCAGTAAGTCGCGTAGTGCCATTTGTTGATTTCATGGATATCAGCTGAAAACGCCCACAATCACATCGAGTTGTGAATAGGCTAATGTCCTGTTTAAGACTTGTCGGATGGCGGCAACTGTCTCCTTATAGCTACGTTTTCTCACAATCGCCGAAGATATCAATGTAATCTTCAAAAATCCCATCTTCAGAGTAACTCTTAAAGGCTTATGAATCTTCTTAGTCTCAGTCGATCTGCGTGGGCTGGACGATAAGCCTATAATGTCACTCCGTCATGCCTATAACAATATTACTCGTTTTAGGCCTCTAGCTGTTGTCTAAAATTCATGGGCCAAAATTGGCTCACATTTTTATGCTAGATCCGTATCTCGTCCGCAGCGATAATCGTCAATTACTGGCAACTACTTGCGGTCGAATCATTGCGTGGGATAACATGGGGTCTGACATGGGTTGTCATATGCTCATACACAACGAAGATATCACCGAAAGGATTGGAAAATTCCACCATGGGAATTACACAAGGCCTCGTGAGAGGAGTCGGTAAGGAAAAGAGAAACGCAGGCAGAGATAGGCAGGCTAATGATGTGAGCCTTATTGGTAACTATGCTGTGTCAGGCCTCCCCAATTAGTAACCTGCTCCGCTTCGAATGCATTATCATTTATTCATCGATATTACCCTACTATAGTATTTTGTCTGACTTCTTGTGTTGCCGTTGATATGCCCTCTTCTCTCTCGTAAGTTAGTCCGAGAGCCCACGCAGAAAGTGCCATTTTCGTTTCTGCTAAAGGTTTGAATGTGCTGATGTAAGGTAAATACTTCACTGACTGCCACTTGGGCTGTAAGCTGCCTCAGGACTGGGGGGGACTCCCCCCGCAGCAACCGGAAGTATTGAAGCTATGCCTAAAAAACGGTCGAGGTTTGGCGCGAACGGAACGAGCTCGAGTTTATTCGGCAGTAGATATTGAATGACTGTGTATCAGAGCTTACGGTGTCACCCGGTGAAAAGCGATGTTAGCCGAATATAAAGATATGACGAAAATGCGTATTGCAAAGTTTGTATTAGAGTTGTAAGCTCGTGTGCATTTCAAAAGAGATATATAAGGAGTGCATAATTTCGCAATAGCTTACAGGTTACAGTGGTGGATTGAGCAAATAATGGCAAACAATCACGGAGTGCTGGGGGCGGCGGCTCATGTCCGACTACTTGAAATGTCTGTAAACGAGTGATTTTATGGGTTGATGGCAGTGCTAATAAATGAGCCAAATAGTAAGGGATGTTGTACTTGAGAAAAAAACGGTTTTAAGCCTGCCGATAGAAATTCGCAAATAAAACCATATCTGGCAACACCTACTTCGCAACGCTTCAGCGATCGTTATCATCAGCTGATCGCTCAACGCTTAGTGTACTTGGCCGTTGGGTATAGTGTCTTCGAAGCGACTTTCGAGACGGAGCAGCGTGCAGAAGTTGTGGAGAGTCAAAAAAGTGAGTGTCGTACGGTTATAGTGAAAATCAACAAATGTTATACGTTTATGATGATGAATGTACAGAAGGTAGTAGGCTATGGTGTCTTGGTGACGGTACAGTTTTACTAGGCCAAGGGCTGTACTGTAGCCACATTAGCCTGGTACAGAAGTAGAATTGTGTGTGCTCAGAAGCCACTTTGCATCTATTTTTAGTCCTCTCTGCCACATAGACTAGGTCAAGTAGAAGAATCGCAGCTCTATGGCTCTCAACCCTAGTCCCACTGCATCCGGCACGTTTATGTTGAGTTTGGGTAGTTATAGTAGGGCCCTATACCTTATTCGTCCTTGCTATTATAAATTTTCGTTGTCAGGTTACGTTTGCTGTCTGCATGGCGATGGGCCAACTGAACTCGATGAAAATTTAATCCTGTTCAAGA
This sequence comes from Botrylloides violaceus, assembly GCA_030412335.1. Taxonomy (NCBI): domain Eukaryota; kingdom Metazoa; phylum Chordata; class Ascidiacea; order Stolidobranchia; family Styelidae; genus Botrylloides; species Botrylloides violaceus. The sequence goes on from JASFYC010000352.1 coordinate 435,035, forward strand.
CAGAAACGTTGATGAAATGTCACTGAATTCTTCAGATAAGAAAGGAACATCATTTAAAATATGATACCTTTGCGCTGCAAGTTGCTATCAGGAATTTATTGCCCTTCCACAGTCGTGTCGTTCAAAGTTATCTGTGAGTGTGCAGGATGCTAGCAGTAGACCCACTACAGATTCTGCAAGGAGTGATGAAAGTGGTAAAAGCAGTCGCATCACACGGTCTGATTTGAAAACGTTCTTGAAGCCTTCAGGATTTACTGGTGTCTTTCCAAATGCCTGCATCTTTTGCAATCAGAGTAGGAAAAAGGTGAAGCAAAAGGAACAGGCTCTCATGCGAGCTGAAACTGTCAAATTCGAAAATAGTATTCAAAAATATGTCCTGGAACATGACAAAGCCTTAAAAACCCGACTACAAAGCGTCAATTTGCGAGTTAAAGAAATTGAATATCATGCCCATTGCAGGAAGCGGTATCAGGCAGAAGCTGAAAGACTGTGGAATACCCGTAAAAATAGACAATCTCTTGATGGGACAAGTAGTTCTTATGGTATTTCACACAGTCGCATTGTCCAGAAGAACGCATTCAAGGCTTTTTTTTCTCTTTGTACAGGACGTAATCATTGCCAGAAAAGACATCCTAACAATGAAAGAGATCACCACATACTGTAGTCATTTTCTGACTGAATTGGGGGGTGTTGAATTTGAAGACTTCGTTTGTGATGTAGCATTAACTTTAAGAAGAGAGATAATGAAGGCTGAAAAGCAGGGGTCTTCCTGATGTTATCAAAATTGATTCATGTTTCACCTTCAGTTTCATTGAAATAAGAAACAATCTTGAAAATTGGGGAATGATTAGATAATATGCTGGCTCTCTAAAGAATACCGACAGCATGATGCGGTCAACTTGTTTAGAGCGATTATTTTACCACACAGAAAAGGACAACACTGTCAAATATCTTATATCAAAATGGTAGCGTTTGAATCGTGACTGATATCGATTTAAAATCACCATAAATATCTCAATTTTCTAGTCTGCGGCTGGGTAAATAAGGATGCCTTTCAATATGCCTTTCAATATCTGGGGCATATCGCAATAGTCTTTCCGTATGGGCTGGGATGCATCAGTCAGTCTTTCCTCAGTATGTACGACTAATTCTGGAGTTTGAGCCATAGGCCTACACCCTTTACCCTTATAGGCTATACTTACGATATAGACATGAGTCATTACGTTTCAATCAACGATATATTGTATCATTGGCAATTATCAATATAAAGTGCAAGCAATAGTGAAATAGGCCAAACAGTATTTACATTGTTTCACTATACGTAATGAATCAGCACTTCAGCAGCACTTGCAGAATCTGTAGTGGGTCTACTGCTAGCATCCTGCACACTCACAGATAACTTTGAACGACACGACCGTGGAATGGCAATAAATTCCTGATAGCAACTTGCAGCGCAAAGGTATCATATTTTAAATGATGTTCCTTTCTTATCTGGAGAATTCAGTGACATTTCATCAACGTTTCTGTCTTGAACAGGATTAAATTTTCATCGGGTTCAGTTGGCCCATCGCCATGCAGACAGCAAACGTCACCTGACAACGAAAATTTATAATAGCAAGGACGAATAAGGTATAGGGCCCTACTATAACTACCCAAACTCAACATAAACGTGCCGGATGCAGTGGGACTGGGGTTGAGAGCCATAGAGCTGCGATTCTTCTACTTGACCTAGTTTATGTGGCAGAGAGGACTAAAAATAGATGCAAAGTGGCTTCTGAGCACACACAATTCTACTTCTGTACCAGGCTAATGTGGCTACAGTACAGCCTTTGGCCTAGTAAAACTGTACCGTCACCAAGACACCATAGCCTACTACCTTCTGTACATTCATCATCATAAACGTATAACATTTGTTGATTTTCACCATAACCGTACGACACTCACTTTTTTGACTCTCCACAACTTCTGCACTCTGCTCCGTCTCGAAAGTCGCTTCGAAGACACTATACCCAACGGCCAAGTACACTGAGCGTTGAGCGATCAGCTGATGATAACGATCGCTGAAGCGTTGCGAAGTAGGTGTTGCCAGATATGGTTTTATTTGCGAATTTCTATCGGCAGGCTTAAAACCGTTTTTTTCTCAAGTACAACATCCCTTACTATTTGGCTCATTTATTAGCACTGCCATCAACCCATAAAATCACTCGTTTAAAGACATTTCAAGTAGTCGGACATGAGCCGCCGCCCCCAGCACTCCGTGATTGTTTTCCATTATTTGCTCAATCCACCACTGTAACCTGTAAGCTATTGCGAAATTATGCACTCCTTATATATCTCTTTTGAAATGCACACGAGCTTACAACTCTAATACAAACTTTGCAATACGCATTTTCGTCATATATTTATATTCGGCTAACATCGCTTTTCACCGGGTGACACCGTAAGCTCTGATACACAGTCATTCAATATCGACTGCCGAATAAACTCGAGCTCGTTCCGTTCGCGCCAAACCTCGACCGTTTTTTAGGCATTGCTTCAATACTTCCGGTTGCTGCGGGGGGAGTCCCCCCCAGTCCTGAGGCAGCTTACAGCCCAAGTGGCAGTCAGTGTAATATTTACCTTACATCAGCACATTCAAACCTTTAGCAGAAACGAAAATGGCACTTTCTGCGTGGGCTCTCGGACTAAGTCTTAAACCATTGAGTTCAACCTTGGAACTGAATTCCAGCCACTAGTGAGAGCCATGAACAATGATTATCAAGTTTCGCGCGTTTTCGATAGCCTTCTGGACTGAGAACGGGGTAGCCGCTGCAGGACGAGACGTCGGCCTAAACATGACCGTTTCAGCTTTCAGTATCGGTGCTCTACTCGGCGGCGTCATTTATCAAGCAAAAGGAGGCGATTTTTTGTTTCTGATCTGTGGATTAGCGAACGTGATCGCGGCAGGACTGTTTGGTATCTTCATTTTTTTCACCAGGAAGAGATCGAATGACGAGCAAACTCTTGACCAAGGTATTCACGGCCTCGTTTGAGGGGACTTGTGCCGATGTGGACTTACATGAAAAATTTGTTGCTCTCCTTCATGACGATGTGTTGAAATGTTCCCTTATACTATAGTAGGGTAGCGATCGGCTTCTCATCTGTCAAAGACAGACAATCGTTAAGGCATGAGAATATTGAAATGTCGTGTGTACAACTTTATACAGATTCAGCCTACTATCCTCATATGACCACTACCAAACTTTATTTTAATAGGCTACTTTATGTTCCTTTTGAGACAGCATCATATTTAAAGCGCAGTGCCCTTCAAGATGAAGACCAATTTCTACAATATTTTGTTCTCACAGATGGCGAAAGTGAACAAATGACGATGAAAAATACAGAAGATGCGATATGAAAACCAAAAATCAACGCATTAATCGAGACCGCTATTCATTAATTTTGAGTTATCAGTAATCTGCAATCGGCCACCATCAGTTAGGCGATTATTATCGTACCGATATTGGTGGATTTTCATAAATAATTAAGGGTGCAGATCATCAATGAAGTGGGTTATTGTGTAACTCGCGAGTTATCCGCGGCGGTGGGGTTATTTCGGTTGCAAAAAAGTCAGGTTAGGTCAGGTTTTAACCTGATCGACAGAATATTCCGGGTAGACATTCGCGCTGCTATGGAGCAGGGTTATATCTAGCGAGTTTCGCTGTTCGCTCGAGGAGTATTATGGCGGCAGCCCTTGTCCATAATCTCTGAGAGAAAAAACACCAAGCTTTACATATCCCAGTTTCTTTTTGAAAGTTGTATGTACGTGTGGAGTAAGTAAAAAGACGGATCAAGGTTGCAGTGAAAATGATCACACAACAAAAGTGACAGAGAAAAGACGGCAAGTAATTACGGAAGAGCGGTCATTTGCTTAGCAATTTCATACTCACAAATAAATAATACCTAATTATACATAGCTGCTATGACACTGCTGCGTTGGAGAATAAAACGTTTAGGTCATGTTATTATAATCATAACGAAAGTCGATGGATTCCTAGAATCGTGCTGAATGGACAGGAGATACTGCGGTGGTCAAATAATGTTTTTCATATTCTGGAATGAAAGGACATTGTTTATTTTTGTCCATGTAGCAGATGTTTCCCTTGGATACGGGTAATTTGTCTCATAAAGGAGCATCTTTGCTTGTTCGCCAGTCAGGGGTTGAAGAGACACACTGCTACGCAGAAAGAGGAAGATAAATGACAAGAAGTATGAACACAGTTTAGAGAAATACAGACGGCACGAGCGTACAGGTGGAGCACCACAGAAGGAGAGAAAATAATGAAAAGTCCAAATGTTACAAAATATGGCTCTTTTCGTTGGTTGAATTGTAAGAAAGCAGCGTAGCTGACGGAGCAACGAAAAACTGCAGCAGAACTTCCATTCATAAATAGTAATCTCCACGATCAGAGTCGTCATCTTGATCAGTACGTGTCTGGAAAAGCAATCGTCGGTGGCTGCTCTTGTATCATGCTTTGCTAATTACACTCTATCACGTGGAACCACGTACTCGTGGGAAATCACGTGCAACCACGAGGTCACAGGGAACCACGTTCTCGCGGGGAACCATGTGCTTACGTGGAACCACGTTCTCGCGGGGAACCATGTGCTAACGGGGAAACACTTTGCTCAAGGCTAACCCCTTCTGGCTGCGTACCTGGCTACTCTAACCACAATGTCTATGAGAGAATGTGTGTCAAGCTCTCACCACTGTACTTACTTCTTCGTGCTTTTCTAAGACAACAGAACATGGCTTCAAGACGCATTTATCTCTGGTAAACCAAGCGGCGCTTGTACCCAACGCCGTTCTGATTGAACCCCGAAGAACAATAGGAGCGAAACGACTGGGATCTGAAGAAAGCATACAAATAACTAACTGGTTGTATGCAAGATGCACGTTACAGAATCAGTGTCAGGTTCATCTCGAGTATATAAGTGACATAGAAGTGGCTTCTGGTAAGGCAGCACTGACGAAGGAAAGAAGGGGGAGCAGATATCACCAAAACAGACAACGTGACTGCAGCAAGAAAGATTCATTTCCCGTAAAATTACAGGGTCGTGCACTGTGCAGGCCCAAATCACTGACCTCTTACATGGATATAGGTATCGGTATCGAGCAGAGAGTACGACTGCACATGGCAGTGTCGCGGCCAAGTCTCCTAAACCCTACTAATGTAACGACTACGGTGTCGAGTATAGGGTGCGACCGCGCAACAACGCTGTCATTAAATACCCTAATGATATACCTATCGGCATTGAGAAGAGTGTGCGTATGGCGTATGAGGCAGTGTTGTGAAGTCGAGTCGAGTCATCACAACACTGTATCGATCAGTACAAATATCATGAAAACTCAGAACTTACTTCTACTTGATGTGTCCGTAAGTCGACGCCTGACTTTACTTCCCTGAAATAACAACATTTTAGTTCGAGGCAACTCGTCTACTGATATATGGGACAACTATAGATTCCTTCTCAGAGCTCCGAAAGATTTTGAATTATATTCCAATAACCTGAAGTGTACATTAATTCTGTGGTGACTCGTCTAATCTGTTACTATAGTAAAGTAGAGTTCCGAACGTTTGTGAATTACATTCCAATAAACTGGACTGGGCGTGAAACCTGTGGTGACTTATTCTATCTGTGAATCTATCTCTGTAATTATAGAGAAAATATCAAATTCTCCTCACCTTCTTAGATAAAGGTACACGCTCGTGTGCTCTTTGAACATCTTTCGATAATCGCGGTCTTTTTGTCAGCGGTTCTCTCTCATTTTCGGCTTCGCTTTCGCTGACAATCTCATCACTGTCAAATTCTGCGGCTTCATATTTTTTGGAGATGTAATCAGAGATCATATTAAGAGGAGATTTTATAGGCTCTGTGAAGAGCCCTGGCGATATTCTACCGCCTTTTCTCGATATCAGTGTGGCCGTTGATGATATTTTTCCCCCCAATTTTTTCTTGGTTAATGATTTTTGTCGTTTTCTTTTTACGAAAGACGACTGGGATGTTGACGGTTGATCATCTTTATTGACGTCTGAACTATGACCTTCGACTTCCATGTTGACCTCTGTATCACTATGTGTGCCTATTTTCTCGACTACTGTATAAGTGAACTTATTCGGTGAAGATTCATCGAATGCTTCTTCATCTCCCCCTCGGAGTGACATCTCTGGAATCTCTAGATCAGTATTTCCGCCGGTCAATGCGTCAAAATTGGTGTCAACGGATGACAAACTGTGATGTGAATCGGATTCGTAGACATCTGCATTTGTCAGATCCAATACACTTAATTCGCTTGATTGATCGGAATCAACTTCAACGTAATCTACATCGGTTGCGTCAAGAATGATTTTCTTTTTCTTGCGAGCCAGTTTGGGTTTACGGTGCCGCACAGAAATGACGATGTCATCATATTTGTCTTTATCCTCCTCAGACGAATAATCCATTAGAATAAAAGGATGGTTATGTTTTGTTGGCAACTCTTTATCGCCGTCCAATGAATCGCTATTATCAGTGACATATTCTCTTTGCTTTGTGCAATCAGGTGAACTTGGTAAATTTTTTGATGACGTATTTTTATTTTTTGACTTTGTTTTCTTTCGTTTTGATGTCGATGCTTGTTTATCAATTTCCCGATTAACAACGTCAACATCTTCATCTGATGATATCACAATAGGCTTTGATTTTTTCAATCTCAAAGGAACTATCGGACTATCGGAGAGGTCAGATGTGTCATTGAGTCTTGTGCTGGTATAAGGAGCAGAGAAGTCATCGTCTGAACTTGAATAAATAAGACATGACTTTCGAGGTGTTTGAATCTTCAACGGGCTGCTTATACTGTTATCTTCTTCATTCGGGTCCTTGGCTGGACTGTTTGAGATCGCAGATTCCATGCCATGTGGCGTTTGTGCCTTCACTGGATTGTTAATACGCTCGTCTTCCTCAGCAAACACGTTCCCAGTCTTCATCCCAGGTGGCTTTTGCACACTTGAATCTTTGCCAGAATCCCTAGATTGACTTCCTGTTGCAGTGGCTTGCTTTCCAGGAGACCTCCGGACATTAGTGCCTTTGCCAGACTCCTTGGCTTGATTGTCTGTACCAGTGGCTTGCCTGCCATGTGGCTTACCTGAATTTGTGCCTTGTTTGCCAGGTGGCTTCTGAATGCTAGTGCCTTTCCCAGACTTCCTGGCCTGACCATCCGTACCAGTGGCTTGGCTGCCATGTGGCTTCACTGAATTTGTGCCTTGTTTGCTATGTGGCTTCCTTGACTTTGTGCCTTGTTTTCCAGACGGCTTCTGCATACTAGTGCCTTTTCCAGACTCCCTGGCCCGACCGTCCGTACCAGTGGCTTGCCTTCCAAGTGACTTCCGCACATTAGTGCCTTGCGTCTTCCGCATACTAGGGCCTTTGCCAGATTCTCTGGCTCGACTCTCAGTACCGATGGGTTGCCTTCCAGGAGCCTTCCGGACATTAGCGCCTTGTGCGACAGGTGACTTTGGCATACTAATGCCTTTGCAAGACTCCCTGGCTTGACTGCTTGTACCAGTGGCTTGTCTGCCAGGTGCCTTTCGCACACGATTGACTTTGTCCCTGGCTCGACCTCCTGCAGGCATGGCTTTCCTGCCAAGTGACCGAGACGTACTATCGATGGCTGCCGTTACCTCTGAAAAACCGCTAATTATTCTGGAGACAACTTCAGAGTTGTCACCACTAAGTATAGGAGAAAAGGATTTGATCAGATCATTCCTCTTGCCAGCAAGGGTGGTAGGGTTGATGACGTCACTGTTTATATCATTCAAATCATTTGTTCCATCACAATTTTCATCGATCACCAAAGTGTCAACGTCTGAAGGAATGCCACTCGTTTCGCTTGCACTGTCTGAATTGAGTGATCCTACCATTTCATCTGCAACAGCAGGTCCATCTGGCTCAGGTCTTTTGTCTGTGACAACTGAATCAACTTCTTGCATGTCGTCGCTGGCATCAGAATCTGCTGACCGTGACATATCATCCATAGCCTTTGAATCGACTGATCCTGGCATTTTGTCTGCAACTTCTGAATTGATTGGTCCAGGCTTCTCAGTGTTAGCAAATGAATTGGCCTTTGGAGAATCTCTTTCTGCACCTGAAGTCATCTTTACATTCGATGTAGAAGACTGAGTTTTGGAGCTCAGCAACACTTTTCCATCGGCAACGGATAACTGACTCTTACCAATGCTTTGTGCTGTATTTTCCAAAGCCTCTGTGCTTTCTGTGCGAACAGGGGCAGTAGACAAAAAAATTTTATTTGTCCGAGATGATCCTTGTCTCACTGAATTTGGACAATTCAGAGAAGAAATACTTTCAGAATCGGGATCACTCGAAGCTAGCAACTCATCATCATTGGCCGTTGTCATTTTCAAAGAGTTGGCCATTTGTGCTTTTGGCTGTGCATTGGAGGATAATTGTTCACTTTTTTTCGATTTGACTCGATCAGTTGAAGGCCGGTGATTCGGAGGATTTTCAGAATCTGAATCAGTAGAAGCTAACAAATCATCATCAGGTTTGCAAAGAGTTGAATATATTCTGTCGCACAAAGATGTCGGTTCCTTCTTTATAATTTTCAAGTCTGCTTCAGTAGTGGATAACATATCTTTTTTTCTTTTTTCTGATGTTCTTGAGGATATAGGATTTATAGAGTCTAGATCGTTGCAAAGGTGACTTTCATCTTTAGCATTGAATATTGGATTTACGGCACTGTTTGACGACTCTGGCTCACCATTCTCTGACTCATCTTCCGAGTCTTGTTCATTCGATTCTTCATTTGTTTCATTTTGATCTTTTTCTGCTGAATTCAAATTTCTTGCGTTAGCTTGGTTTGTAGGTGGCTCGACTCCTGTCAGTAATAAGTTAAATAATGATTTTAATCTGCTACCAGGTGTAGATGTATCAGTAGACTCTTTGGTAGATGTCAGAGCGGTTGCAGGTATATCTTCTGCTGCTGTGATGCTTTCTGCAGCAGTAGGGTTTGAATCAGTTATACTTGCCAATTCTTCATTGTTTGGAGCGTTAGCTGTTGAACTATCCATATCCAGTATTTCAGTATCTGTAGTATTAGAAATCTCATCTGTAGGTCTTTCAACAGAGCCTGCAGATTTGATATTATCACCACTGTTTTCAGCCAAGCCCTTTTCCTTCTTGATAGATTTCTTAACGACTTCGGATAATTCATTGATATCAGGTTTTATATCATGAACCACAGGCTCGTTGTCTTCTTCACCAGTCGATGATTTGTTTTCTATGACTTGATTGGAAGATTTGAGTGATTCTGTTCTTTTAGAAGTCGTTCCTGTCAAGTTCTTTAAATGCACAAAGCCAGAACTGTGACCAAAACTTGGCAATGCACCGTTTGAATTCATTTCGTTTGCGAATGATGTACTTTGTTCATTTAAAGAATTCAATTGAATTGAATGGATCGGTGAGACTTGAACACCGGATGGTAATTGTGAATTTGTTTCTGTTGTACAATCTTTGACAGGAGAAGTTAAAAAACCACCCATGTTTTGTAATGTTTCAAAAATACTTAACCGTTCAATGGGAACATTTTCTTGCCTTGATGGATCAACATTAGCAGCAAAATCAGGTTGAGAGGTAATAGAATGGTTAAGAATTTGATCAGTAGTAGCAGAAGTAAAGGATCTCTCAGATGAAATCTCTTTCTCATTTAGGTCTCTACTTTTGCTCGGTTCAACTGAATGTAATCTTTCAGATGATGTAGGAGATAGTTCGACGCCTTCTTTTCTTTCATTCGATACTGATAAACTCTCTCCTTCATTTAAGCATCCACTTTCAATAGATTCAACTGAATTTATTCTCTCAAAAACTTGTGTTGGACCAAATGTGGAGCGATGTATTTTGACAGAGCTTGAATCACTTAAAAATGAAGATTGAAGGGGATCTTGGCTGGATGCATCCATGCATGGTATGCTAAAAGGCCAGCTTTCGTCTGAGGTGACACTGTTCATACGATCAAATGATACATTTTTATTTTCTTTGCCAGAATAACCTTTTTCCGTGTCAATAACCAAATCAGCATCGGTGTCAGAAACATCAAATTTGCTACATTTTGCTTTGCCTTGTCTCACATCTTTCCGATCACCTCTCATCGCATGGCTTAAACGCGAAAGTGGATTTTTGAGCGAGTTTGTGGTTTGTGTTACGTGGGCTTGGTTGGAATGACCAATTTCTTCTTTATCTGATATATCTGAGAGTTTATCGTCAGTGGGGACTTTGTTCTTATTTTGGATAGCAGTATCACTGAATTTGTTAACCGGTTGAACAAACCCACTGTGTTTTTGGGCAGATGTAGATTGTACAATGTTGCGGTCATTGGTAGATAAATTAGAGAATTTATTAATATGCTTGGTGCTGTTTCTCCAACATGTTTTAGAGGCATTGGCAGATTTCGTGTGAGTAATAGAGTCATCATCATGAGACATATCAGAATATTGATCACTAACTTTGGCAGTGAATTTCTTTGATGCAATAATCTTCTCCTGGCAATCATCGGAGGCGAAATCATCCATCTTTTCACTGCTTAGCTTTTTCTTACCAAGATTTGAATTAGTTTCATTCCTGTGTTCATTACAGATGTCAGATAATCTTTCCGCAACTTTGCCAGAGGTTTTACTGGTGACTTTAACCTCTATGGCATTAGTATCTTCCTCATCACTGGATGAAATATCAGAATATGCACCGCCTGTATGGACACAATGTGCTGGTTTTGTCTTGTTGTCAGGTTGTGAAGTTTCAGGATTATTAATTTGCTTGGTGTCAGATTTCTTGCTTTCTATTGGTTGTGATTTAGCAGTCTCTTTGTCTTTCGTTGCTTCAGATTGGTTGGTCAATTTTGAAAGTGTTTGATTTGATTGGTTCAAGCTTACATTTGTTACATCATTATGAATTGTTGATTTTGAATATGGCAGTTGATTAAATCTGTTGAAATGACTTAGCTTTGTTGCAGGACCTTTGAGAAGAAGTAATAGAGGTTTTGACAACTTTTTGCCACCTGCGTGAAGTTTGGATAAGTTAGGTTTAATTTTCAACTTTTTAGTATTTGTTTCTGACATCGAACTCCCAGATAGTACAGAATCCCTTGAAGAATTTAGGACACTTGATGAAGCTGATTGGCTGAATTTGTCAACAGTGTCACCTTTTCTTGCTGAACTTGAACATGATCCAACTTCCCGATTCTGTTGGGTAGTCTTTTGACAAGGAGATTTGTTGGTAATTTGGTTATCCTTTAGAGTGGCTTTTTGAGAACCTGTAGCATCGTCAAGACAGCGACCTTCATCTTGATGACTAGAATATTCTTTACTTTTCTGAAATATTGGGAATTCAGTGGTTGTTTTGCCATCTTTTCCAAGCGATATCAGAGGAAATTTTTTGATGTCACAGTTATCATTCTTGTTCTGATATTTTTGGAACAGTGGAGTAGATTTGCCAGGATTCATTGAATTTCCAAGAATTTTCACCATAGGGAGCACTTTTTTATCTTGAGAAATGGCGGCAATTTGTGACTGGGCACGCACTGATTCAGCCTCATTTGGTTCAATTTGATTTTCAGTTTCAACATCCATTTGTTTTGGCTGAGTGCTCAAATTTTCTTCTGTTTGGTGATTTGAGACTGTAGACTCCTTCAGTTTGTCTCTGTTATGCCGAAAAGTATCTGAGACGTCAGTAGATAGAAATTCTTCAGGTAGTTTGTGAGGAATCACGGTGGGATTGATTAAAGCTAGATTTTCTGGTACAACAGAGCTGAATTTCTCAAGCAATTCATTACTCAAGTCATCAGAATCTGAAATTTGCTGAAAAGAAATTGGTTCTGCTCTTTGACTGATAAGCCAATCTGCGAGTCTTGGACTTACAAGTTTTTCATATGGACTCGAGTTCTTTTCAGTAATATCTGATGTTGTGACTGGCTTCGATGACAGCATAGCAGCAGAAGAATTGGCCTCTATCGATAGTAAACTTGTTGTGGTTGTCAAAGTTGAAGAACTCTTAACAGCGTAAACATCACTACTTTTTGATATAGTATGTGGCAGACTCGTAGCTGTAGCATTATCTCCCTGTACTAACTCATGTTTCGAACCACCAGAGGAACAGGAATGATTGGACTGAACCTGCTGCACTTTGAATAGGGATAAATCTCTAACCACTGAGGTCTTGCTGGATACAGTTGACTGGTTTTTATTGTCAGCCAAAGTGGTATTGTGATCTGGTGACAATTGTGAGGTCTCTGCAGTACGCAAACTTGGTGAATTTGATGAATTTTTGAAGCGTTCGAAATCAATGGTTGATTTTCGTGCTGAAGAATCATTCACATTTCCTGGCCTACCCATTTGTGGACTGAAGGAACGTTTTGCATCTTGTCCAGTACACTTGAATCTCCGCTTCGACTTGGTTAGTTTTAAGACAAGAGGATTTGTGTCTGTCTTTGTGCTTATGTACATATGAGTTGTAGGATTCTTGTGCAAATTACCCTGTATATCACTCGGCTGTTGAGACCCAAGCATTGAAGATGATCGTTTTTCTGTTCCCACATTGCTTTTCTCTTTATTTGGTACAGAGTGTGAGCTAGAACATAAATCAGCGACTTTCCGGTGACCTTGATTGACAGATTTTTCACCTTCAGCCAACTTCTCATTGCTTTTTTCATTATGTGAACCAATTCTATTTAGAGATTCAGCAACTTGTTCCTTTACAGCTGGAGTTTGATTCGAACAGTTTGTCTTGATTCTGTCAGGCGATAGATTAGATAGAGTGTTTTGAGTTAAACCTTTTGTAATGGAGCTTCGAGAGGATATTACATTGGAGTTCAAACCAGAGATATTTTTATCAACATCTGATGATTCCGTACGAGGACCAGTATGTTCATGTTGGCCACATTCTGACCCTTTTCTCTGCATTGATCCGAGGCTGATAATTGCGTTGTTTTCAGCACTCGTCGATGTATTGGAACCCTGAACCCTGCATCCTGAATTTGCTATTGATCTGACATTGATAATTGTGATACTTTCAGCACTTGTCGATGTAGTGGAACCCTGTATACCTTCAGGATTTGGTAGCAATTTGATACTGGTAACTGCAGCACCCGTTGATGTAGTGGAACCCTGAACCCGGCATTCAGAATTTCGTATGGATCTGACACTGTTACTTGTGGCACTTGTCGATGTAGTGGGACCCTGAATCCCTGCAGGATTTGGAAGAGATCTGATACTGTTACTGGCAGCACCCATTGATGTAGCAGAACCCTGAACCGTGCATCCAGAATTTGGTATTGATCTGTCACAGGTACTTGTGTTGCTTGCAGCACTTGTCGATGTAGTTGAACCCTGAATCCCTTCAGGATTTGGAAGCGAACCAATACTTGTGTTACTAGCAGCACTTGTTGATGTAGCGGAACCCTGAATCCCTTGAGGATTTGGAAGTGAACTGATACTTGTGCTACTAGCAGCACTTGTTAAAGTAGCAGATCCCGGAATCCCTTCAGAATTTGGAATCGATCTAGTATTGGTACTTGTGTTACTTGCAGCACTTGTTGATGTAGTGGAACTCTGAATCCCTTCAGGATTTGGAAGCGAACCGATACTTGTGTTACTAGCAGCATTTGTCGATGTAGTTGAACCATGAATCCCTTCAGGATTTGGAAGCGAGCCAATACTTGTGTTACTAGCAGCACTTGTTGATGTAGCGGAACCCTGAATCCCTTCAGGATTTAGAAGTGAATCGATACTTGTGCTACTAGCAGCACTTGTTAAAGTAGCAGAACCCGGAATCCCTTCAGAATTTGGAATCGATCTGGTATTGGTACTTGTGTTACTTGCAGCACTTGTTGATGTAGCAGAACTCTGAATCCCTTCAGGATTTGGAAGCGAACCGATACTGGTGTTACTAGCAGCACTTGTCGATGTAGCGGAACCCTGAATCCCTTCGGGATTTGGAAGCGAACCGATATTGGTACTTGTAGCACTTGTCGATGTAGCCGAACCCTGAATCCCTTCAGGATTTGGAAGCAATCCGATACTGGTACTCGTAGTAGCACTCATTGATGGGGTGGAATCTTTAACCATACAATCTGAATTTGGTATCAATCTGACACTGATACTTTCATTATTTGCAGAACTCGCTGATGTAGTTGAACTCTGAAGATTTTGATTACGTTCGGACAAAATCCTCAATTGGTTTTCGTTTTCTTTCTTCCATTTTTCGGGATCACACGTCCAAAACAATAAACTTTCCGCCTGTGGCTCGTCATCAATCATATGATTTGTCACTTGAGGGGAGTAGATATAATCCCATATCTCTTTAGCTATCGCTGGTTCGCTACAGGATGTCGTAGACAGAGGACTTGAAGAGTTTGATTGCATCGCTTCAGGAATTTTAAAGTTACCGGACAAGTCTGTATTCTCACACATAGAATTCGACGCAGGACTGGACGCACTCGTCGCACTGGCAACAGTTTGCTGAACGAGGTTATTAGTATCTATAGGCATGGAGGTTTGAGAATTGGAAAAAGCAGCGGATGATACAGCTGTCGTCACCAGTGACTGCGACGCAAAGGGGAAATTCTGTGCACTTGTGGTGGCAATATTAAAACGAGGTTCAACCGTTGAATCTCCTTGACCGCCTGGCTGCATTGTAGTCAGGGAAGTTCGACTGGAGGTAGGTGAATTCACAGGATTATTCAAGGAAAAAGCCATTGCCGGTACGTTTACTGGACTGCCTTGCATATATGCAGTGGTATCTCTTGTAGATGGGGTATCATATGCTGTGCTGCTTTCCGTATGAACTGGTGCACGAGCAGAGACGTTTGCTATATCTCTTTGTATGTTTACGCGAGCATTTGTCGGAGTTGTTGTACTGCCATCATTTATCCGTGCCTGAGCCAAACTTCTGGATATTTCTTGCAGTAGTAAACGAAATGTACTCGGTGATATGGTGACAGGAAAGACCGATCCATCGACTGTGCATACATTAATGGTTTTTCCAATTACGGGTGCATTAAGTGAAAGATCGTTTTGCAAATGAACTTCAACTCTACAATGCGACTGCCTTTGACGTACACTAGCATTCGTATTGGAGGCTGTGCCTTGGATATCTTGACCACTTTGTGATGAATTTTCCTGTGTTGTACAGTGCTGTGTTGGTAAACGGCTGGCGTTAAACCTAGTTTGATTTTGATTTAGCACAGGCCTGTATGCTGTAGCTTGAGAGCCCATTGATGGCGTTTGGTCATGAGTATTCAGATAAGGGTCAAGCGTTGGCAAAATCGGAAATGTCTTACTACTTTGCCTGGGATGGACAGTGGCGGATGGCATTAGAGGATTTGTCATAGTCATCTGTTCATTTCTCATACTAGCGTTGCGACTGGATGAAAAATTCAGGCTTGACGTTTGGTTTTGAGGATGTGCATCATTCAAAGACATTGAACGATGAGAGACGCCTTGTGGCGTAAAATGGCGAAATGTCATTCCTTGTTGAGAAACGTTCCGCATCACTGGCTGCCTGGCTTGAAGCTAAAAAAAAATAGTTATGCACACCATAACCTTCGTGGGAAATACACTATCAACCCCACCAATAGGTGTAGGGGTGTAGCCAAGGCATCTAGTGCAGGCTGTAGGTGTAGGCCAGTATGAAAACAATGGCGTATTTCGGGAACGCGTTCCTTGCGGCAGGGTGCAAAGTAGCAGCTGGATGGTGCAGAAAATTGGCGTCTGTATGCCTTTGGTCAGTTTGGTGTGCAAAATTAGAATTCTGGTGCGCAAACATTGACCTAACAAGCCAATTCAGATCGGCCACAGCATCAATGACCAATATGGTAGCATCGCAAATAATACAGGAACGTGACGTAATTTGCGTGCACGGCTACTTCCGGTTACGAGAGCGTTCCTTACTTTTTGTGTAGAATTTTGAGGCTCTGGCGTGACCCTGCGACGGTTTGCATATTAGGGTGTAGGCAGTTTAGGTAGATACTGTACGGTATGGTTTGTTATTGTGTTGATTGGAGTCAAAAAATGATAGGCCTATACGGTAGAAAAATTAATCTACATATCTCAGTAAATAGTTGCGACCGAGAAGTTAGACGGATATACTTATATTCAGGAGGTTAAATGCTATCGATCTACTTACAATTTGGGGCGATTATGAATGGGCCGATTTTCTATTAATTTACCGTATAAACAGTGAACAAAACTCTATTAAAATTTCCAACTCACCATCGCATTCACACTACCGGTACTATCTTGCATCGAATCAGAAGGACTAGTCCGTTGGTCTCCAGTACCAGTATAAAATTCTTCATTTCCGTACGAAGCAACATTATTGCTATTACCAGTCCCTTGATTTGACAAACTTGTTAGATAGCGAGCTGGAGGATTTGGAGCAGTTTGTCGACTGGTGCCTTGACTATTTATATCTGGTGTGCTGATCAAGAACCGGTTTCCCTGCACAGGTCCAGTAGCAGCAGTTTGTTGCATTCCTGGAAAACCTTCGTTTACATTGGTTGGTGCATTTTGCATATTTCCAGAATAGTTATTCATGATCTGTAGTCTTTGCTGTTGCATCCTGAGGGCAGATAGGAGAAAAGACCTTCGCTGCTGTTCCATAGGCCTACTTACATTGCGATTCTGCCTGGGGTTGAAATCATTCATTCTGCAGTAGAATACATCACTCCTGTTACAATAGGGAAGAATAAAATGAACACACATTACGCTCGTTTTAATAACCGTTTCAAGATCCCTCTCCGGGCTCCAGCAGGGATGAATAGAGAATGACGGATATCCCAAAGCGATAATCAGATCTTTCGCAAGCGGAGGCCTGGCTGAGGATGGATATCAAACTAACGATAAATGAAATTTCATTAATATTGGTCTCGTTTATTGTCTATTCCAGCCTGTGTATTAACGCCTCATATATTCCTAACTCCAGGGTGGCTCCGACTCGAAGGTCACATCGGGCCACCCTGTCAATATCGGAAACGACTACCATGATTTCATGTTATTTGTACCAATACTTTCCTGATTGACAAAATGAAGTTCTCTCTCTCTCTCTCTCTCTCTCAGAAAATACAGGTGCCGGTACTCCGCCCGTTGCTATGTGATGTCGCGCGCTATTTCTTTTTTCACTTAAACTGACTTGACTCCGTCACATCTGCCACATAAGAGAAAGCTCTTCACCAACAGGCTACGGCGTAACACACTCCGAATCTATTTCCTCCCAGTGCGGGTCAGTGGATATACTCAAGTATCGCAGGTACCGCAGTTCCCGCAGGTATCGCAGGTATTGATGATACGACAGCACAGTCTGTATCGGAGCTCAACGGCTTGAGATCCTATCACCTCGTTTCTCTAGCAGAGTATAGCACTGCGTAATCAGTCCTTACAGCCAACGACACAACTTCACACAATATGTACAGTATATTCACAAGTAGGCCTACAGTTGGCGTCAGTAGTCAGTGGTTATAGTTTTCAGTGAGAGATGAGCTCTCCTTAAGACATCTTCACCTGATGCAGGAGCAGGGCTCCGAAAGCTAGTGAATGTTCTAATTCTCAATAAAGTTAAGCTGCACGCTAAATCTGTGGTGATCTTCTTTACAATATCTTTTGATGGTCCGCAATCGGCTCCACTACACTCTTCCGTAAGACAAGGCCATACATACAGAAACAATAAAAGCTGGGTCTAGACAACCTCAGAAGGTGACCATTAATCACATTATAACATACAGGTCAGTAGGATAACGACTACCATATAACTAATGTGATTACACCCATAAGTGACACAGTGTCTAAGCACCCAATAAAGTAGGTCTATCTAATACTTTCACACTATAGAATGTATTCATGACATTACATTCTATGTTTTCATCAGGTATACCAGTGATAGTAGATATACTCAGGTATAGCAGGTATCCCAATGTTACCGCTATATATTCTTAATCATCTACGATGAATTTCCAGCGCAGGTACCCCTACGATAATTAA
The DNA here is from genome assembly GCA_030412335.1 of Botrylloides violaceus. Classification (NCBI taxonomy): domain Eukaryota; kingdom Metazoa; phylum Chordata; class Ascidiacea; order Stolidobranchia; family Styelidae; genus Botrylloides; species Botrylloides violaceus. The sequence goes on from JASFYC010000352.1 coordinate 453,094, forward strand.
TCGATCTGAGTAAAGTTTTGTACGACATCGTGTCGACAATGCAATGTAGGCCTTCGTGTACGTACCAGCGGTCATTCTATATGATGTGAATGTAGGCTACAGGCTAGCCGATTCCCTCAAGGCGAGATGCGCTGTAAATTGATCGTAAATTAAGAATAGTGGGTACCTGCGCTGGAAATTCAGCATTAAAAAAAAGAAATATAGTGGGTACCCGCGCTGGAAATTGATCGTAAATTGAGAAATAGTGGGTATAGTTGCGCTGGAAAATGGTCATATATGCATTAGGAAATATCGGGTAGGCTACATGCGTTGGAAATTCAGCTTAGATTAAGATATTGCGGTAACATTGAGACCTGAGTTTATCCAGTGCCACCGTTGCGGAGTTCTTACAAAGACCCGAGCGTCGCTCGCCAGAACCCAGCAATCTCGGAACAGCTGATTTGTTGCTATTGACCACAGAACACAAAATCGAACTTTTACAAAAAGTAAAGTAGAATTTGAAGATCCGACAGGCTTGCACAAAACACACACACGCACCCGACCCTGAAAGCGTACTATGAAGAAAACCTTATCCGCACTAATCAAAGCTGTGGAGATCTGTTCGCGCAGCCTTCTCAGGCAGAGCATTAATAGGCTCGCGCGTGGAAGATCCATTCAATTCAGGAAGATTACAACCCAAATATAGACAGTACGGCGCGGACCCGCTTTCAAAAAGGCAAAAATTATAAGACGTAACATCACGTCTACAACCCAACAGAATCGCTACAATCCTTCCCTACGCGATAAGTATAGAAATATGACATTTCGGTACCGAGGTGTGACGTCACAGCGTGGAAACAACTCGATTCGGGTGAACGATTGACCCATGCTGGGACTCCACGAGAGACCAGCCTAAAGTAGGCCATGGTCCAGCTTTGAAATTGTCCTAAATTCAGACTTGCCACTACAACTAATCGAGCATAACCGCCCCCAAATTATCCTTAAGTTATAAAGCCATTTCATCCTGGCGAGCGAAGACAAACAACTAGAACCACGCCAGCACTTTGTTATAAAACTGGCGGGCATGGGTTGTGCCGGGCCATCAGCCTACCTACAAATTTTCAAGTTTTGCATTGTGCATGTTCTCCTCACGCCCGTCCCCGAATTGGAAAAGGGCTGCCTCTGGTTATGAATTTTCTTTCGCGTTAACCAATGCAATATAGCCTTAATTCAAATGTATTTGGAATATTCTATGTTTAGGCCTCTTCTCGGGCACTCTCTATTTCTAGCAGGACCGACAATTTACCTCGGTGATCGGCATAATCACCCAGCAGGCAACTTTTCGTTACAACCAAAGTCAAGTCTGGTTTATGCCCGTCAGTGCGCTATCCATAATATTAAAAAACCGCATAGCTTGAGATCAATGCGAGGATACTCAACATCGCAAGTAAGCTTGCATTGGCCACAGGTAAATTGGAGCTGTTTTTGCGGCATTTTGCAAGTTCCAAATAGTCAACCATTGTAGATGGAAAGTCAGTAAACAGACCATCAACACCCAAGGCTACGAACTCCTCGTATTCTTTGTAAGGATCAACGCCGTAGTCGAAGGCAAGAAATTGATTTTCGTTGCGAAATGTATATGCGTGAACCTGAAATTATTGCGTACGCTATATATATAGATGGTAAATTCACATAAAATCTCAGTGCTTAATACCCTATTCGGCTCATAACATCGTACAATAATCTTGTAGTCCTCATGGGACAACGCGCATAAAGATATCTGCGGTGTGATTTGGTCATATGCCCTCTTGCTTTGCACAAGATGCTGGGCAGGCGACCAGAGACCGGCGCCCTACGTTTGTCGTCATCATGGGCTGCGAGTCTACGACGAGTTCAGAATACTCGCGAAATTCGTCAAAAGGTCATTAGTCAAGGTTTGAAAATCAGTAAGTAATCGAGGCTTGGAATTTTATAGCCTACTTCTCACCATATATCCATGCTTTTTGACCCTTTCCATAAAATCTGTAGTTCTGATAATTTTTTTGGTTGTTTGATCCACTTCAACGATAGCCTGTTTCCACGCTCCAATGCCCGCAATGTATGATGTCATATTGCTCAGTAATTCATCCGTGACTTCGATCTCCATCAAGTAAACGAGCCGAAGTTTCGTACGCTTGGCGAGGTATTGAAGACTTCCAATATCGAAGGATTGAATGAAGCATGGTGAGTTCGCAGAGTTGTAGCCAAATTGTTCAAGCTTTTTCACCAATATGTCTTCTATCGTCGTGTTAAATTGAGTAAGGTATTGGTTTAGAAGTTGCGGAATTTTTGTTTCCGGGTAAATGCCAACAGTCCGGTTCGCAGCTTGAGCGACTGCGATGTAGTCGTCGAAAGAAGCCATTTGGAACAAACCGTTGTACGATTGGTCACGGTAAACTCTATTCTGCATCTAAAAATTAGTAGGCTTACATTAAAAACTTTGACGATATGAGTATAGAAACACACAAAGTCTGAATTTATAATCTAGAGACCTAGGGTGCTGAGCTATAACTCAGCCCTCAGGCCGTACGGTAGGCTACTCGTCTGCTCAACCCCACACAATCTTGATGATTTGGAGCACTCAGATTTCGCAGTGGAGTGGACCCGACAATATTAGGGTCACAAAGGCCGTCATTCTCAATTTGCTTTCTACTAAACCGCCTCTGACCCCGATAGATTGAGGGCGGGACATATTCCTATTTTTGCAAATAATCGGCGACGATATCAGTCAAACAGCATTTTTCATAATCAGTCGGTCTTCAGTTAAACGGTTATGAAAACTGAATATCGTGTAAAGGCTACAACTGGGCAGGTGGTCACACCTTAGTCAGCGTCTTCAACTCTGCCAGGGTAAAGTCGATCGTAAAGTAGTCGGTGATGTTTCGACCTTCATACAGATAGGTTCGTTTTCTTTCCGAAAATTTGGACGCGACGTCAGTTGACTGGTTCAGCATTGGCTCATGACTGCAAATTAATTTTTGATCCTGGAAAATAGTACAAGGAGGCTTCAATCCCGAATCAGCGCGGTAAGAATGGGCAAGTTCATGGCCTAAAGTAGGCCACGCCATTGGGGATATATTTAGGAGGTTGTCGTTAGTTTTTATTTTGTTATTCGGAATTTATGGCGTTTTCAACTACTAAGGTCATTTACGCCAGGTCGATGCTCACGGTCTACCGACTGCCAAGAAGGGAAGGAACGGATTCCAGTTTTAAAGTCATCGATTTGACTCGGTCGGGAGTCGAACCCGCAATCTCCCGATCAGAAGGCGGACAGTCTAACCCACTCGGCCAACTGAACGGTTTGTCGTTAGTTGTTTTGCGCCAAGGGCCAAGTCAATGTTTAGTAACCTGCGCGTGTCTATATTCGCCGTTCTCGCCCACCCCCGATACTACTGCATGAATGCCTGTTCGACTGTCAAGCAACATGCAAAATAGGAGCGGATGGGACGCCTACGTTTTTCCAGAAACCTGTGAGATTGCTTACCTTCGTGACGACAACATCACATTCAATGATGTCAGCACCTTCATCAACTGCTCTTTGATAAGCTTCTACAGTATGTTCTGGCAATTCCCCTGATACGATGCAACAATATTGTAGTTGCACTATATATTAATGACGAGTGGGCCTAGGCCTACGTCATAATGTCCATATAGGTAAAAGATATGCCAAGTTGAAGTAACGATATGCAGAGTCAGCGGCTGATCTTCGCTTAGTAGCCTATGTTCTCTGTTCCCGCATGCCCTTCACCATAAATAAGGCCTTTGACATATAGCCTCTACGTTCGCACGTTCGCCTACTGTATGGGAGGCCCGTCCGATAGTCCTATCATCGAGACTAGAAATCGACTGAAATTGGTTTTGATAAGGCGGATATGATAATCGGCCTTTCCCATAACTGATGGCCGATGGATATCGATAATCCCAAAATCATGAATATCTGCCTCGATAATCCGCCCAAAGTCGATATTATGCCGATTATCGTCTGATTATTGAGGCCGATATCCAATAGTGACTTCCTTACTTGACTAACTGCCGATACCGATTATCGCAAAAATACAAATATCGGCCGGGGCGATAAATCGGTCGACCCATAGTCTACGGTATGCGAGGTACGCCTAATATGGGATCCTTCTATCATCGAGACCACAGCGGATGGTTAGGTGGGGGTAAATCGGTATATATCGATCATCAATCGGGCGAGGAGGCTGATTATGGCAGCGGCTTTTAAATCAATAAAGTGGCGATCAGCCAATCGCTATAATCTATCGCTTACCTGACGATCCTCGATGGGCAATTACGAGAGGTCTTCCAGTCGGTAACTCGCCAAGATCCTTCCCACTGCCAATGTCGCAAATTATCGCAATGATGAACCCTACAAAATAATACGACATGATTCAGTTTCTCACGCGCTACAAGAGTGGTAGTTATGTCTACTCACCGAACACGAAGAATGCCACCCGATCCATTTCCTGCTATACTGTAAATCCTATACTGCCGACAAATTTCTCGCAAATTTTAAAACAGTAGTTTGATGTAAGGTATCGAATGAACTGTGCGTAAAATTTTAAAATTATATACAACAGTCGGATAAATCTCAATCTAGACGATGCTACACTAACACCACTACATCATATTTCACCCGTTCTGTGGGTTTTTGGGATATCCCAGCCTGCGGGAAAAGCGAGCTACTCACCTCTCAACCAAGCTCAATGATAGGCCTATGACCATGAGACATCATGCCTACTTGGAAGTTATTATATTTCGTGCCTATATACACCTTGCTCATGCGTATAGGCGCGCATTCATAACCCCACAGCACCTTAGGCTATTTGTAGCCCACTATATATAGCCTAGATTTTAACGATGCGTCACGCGGTTACCTATAAATATAGAGTAGGCCTACCCGCGAGAGCCGTGCTTCAGGCTTCGTATCTAACAAGTAACTGAAGTATTGCGGTCTTCATGCCGCCCAATCCTATTTATATAACGACACAGCGCATAGTTGATGCTCTGTGGGAACGCGTTTTTATCGGCTCTCAGACATATTGCATCACTGCGTTCATCCTCGATTAACCTATATAACTCTCATATACAGCTGGCCTGTATTGCGGCGGATATGTGCCAAGGGAATTCCTGATGTACTCATTTATGTGTAAGATAACTGGTCTATTTTTGTACTGTCTTCCGTAATCGACGAAAGAATTCAAAAATCTACTCTTATTTCGCCCAGAATGTAGGCCTATCTGATGGCAGACGCACCCTCTTATCTCACACACTCATTTTGTTGGTAGTTTAGTCGCGTACACCATTTCTGCTCATAATAACGGCGTGGGAAAATCAATATCGAAAGATCACAAGTATAAAAAACAGCGAAACAGGCCTTTTGAAAGCTGGGACTCCGTACGAACCTTCCACAACGAAAGCTCGGACTCCATTCAAATCGTTATCGCCCCCTGGGGACGTCATTACTTAAAAATAGAATTCTACAAGGTGGCGCTCACATTTATTTCAGTTTTCGGGCAAGTTGAGAACCACAGCTTAGGTCGGTTTGCCGGGCCAATATTTTTGGATTCTCAGAGGTTCTAGGACTATGTAAAATGATAAGATATTTTATTGAGAGGAACCTTTTGTTGTCTTTATCTATTCACATAACTACAAAATGTCGTGATGTTGGAATATTTCCGATTACATAATTTGCGTGCTGGCAGAATGTGGTCGGTGACGATTACATTTTGGTATTTGGTCGCGTTGACGGTTGCAGCGAAATGGGCGAACGTTGCTTTGCAAGTTGAAGGCCGACAATTAAAACGCGAGACTGGTAGTTTATGATCAGCGTCTAAAATACAATCATCTTTGTAATTTTTCTATTAAAGTTGAAATATTACCATAATAAACCCGTCTATCTTACAGTTAATAGCTTTGTATATGAGAGAACTATATAGACTAGATCGCTTGCTAAGTTTCATCTTTTCTCGTTGAGATGACGGATGTTGCCGGCGATGGAGCGACTGAGCAGGCAGCAGTAGAAAAATCAAAAGTAGAAGAACCAGTTCATGAAAATGGAATAACTGAAGAAACACCGGACGAGGCAGAAGAGAAAAAGGTGACGAAAACCTAATTTATTAAGCTGTAAACGTATGCTGTCAAAGGGTGACTCAACGGAGTCTATACTGACCCTAAAAGTCAGACCATGGACCATGCAGAATTACCAAAATTAGCTAAACTCAGTAACTCTGCCACAGCCTTATCAGTAATTCTTCTGAAATTTTTATGTGGCCCGTAATTCCATCGTACTACTGTAAGTATGGCATGCCACCTGGTACTTTGGGAAACATTGGTCTAGGCCTCTAGGGTCTTATGGATAACCACCATACTACTATGTATTTATGCGAACAGGTTAATGGAGAATTAACAGAGGAACCAAAGACTGAAGAAACTGAAGCTTCAAATGATGACGCTGCGACTTTAGAAGTTCCAGAGGATTTTACTGAAGTTGCTTTACCATGGGAATTAACACAAGCGGTTTCAAACGCTCATACAGCAGAAGCGAAGTTTGCTGTTTTGCGAAGATTGTCAGATGCTGTTGAGATATCTGATAGAGATTTGGTGGATACCGTTTTCAACTTGGTGAGTGAAAGACTACATAATCAATTAGGCCTGCGCCTTGACTAGAGATCGACCGGTATTAACATTTTCAATTCGGATACAATGATTGGCCTTTCACCCGGCTGACAGCCGAAATCGATAATGTAAAATTTCTGAATATCGGCTACCATATTGTCCTTTGATGGTTTATCGGTTGATTTTTGGTGCCGATATCCAATATCGACTTCCTCACTGACTAATAGCCGATACCAATCGTCGCAAAAATATGAATATCGACCTAGACATCAGGGAAGCCACTGTTTCGTGGCCTAATCAGGGTTGAGCTTGTATATAGTGCAGGAGTGGATGACTTCTATGGTTTGCTCCTCGTCTGCACCACACTCGCATGCCGCACTGGTCATGAGACCTCGATAAATCGGTTGACCCCCTGCCTCGATCTACATTCGTCTCTTGGTATTCCGTAGACTTGCTACATAATATTTGGACATTCAGTCCCAAACCTCTGCTTGTTTTGACGCCGTTTCTATCGTGGTTTTCATGTGTGAAATTTTGGCGCTTAACCTATCTCTAGTGTACGCCATCGGAACGTACCACCGAAGACGCAGAGATTGAAATGTTTCTTGAATTGACTTTTCTTAATCAATAATTCAGCGTGTTGAACTACTCTGACATAGCATCTGGTCGTAAGGCCTTTCAGTCGATGCATCAATATTGATACACTGAGAACATATAGTATTAATGATGTAAGCATTTAGGTCTGTATTCAATAGGTCACATTGTTCAGTTTATAAAGTGATATCTGTCTCTAATTCTCTCTCTCTCCTGGAACAGGTTTCAGGCCGCCTTTGAAGTCCAATGTAGCCGATACATACCAACCTGTTGTTAACGGGCATTAGATATTACCTAGTCGTGGCCCACCAGCACCGACATGGTTTCCCTATGGATCATAACCTTGCTCCTATATCACGTAGCTTCTTAGCACTGAACATGACAGGTTGGATTGACGCAGTATGTTATTTCAGCTTTATCTCACCTCTGTGACTAATTTATAATAGCCTTAATTTATTGATAAACCCAATTTTAGTTTATGTATCCAAGGCAATTGAGCTAACAGGATTAAAATTTTGGCTTTGAGATTAAAAAATTTGAGCATGACATGGTAAAATTTGAAATCTCAAGTCGTATGAATCGGGAAGATACTTTCTGTATAAATAAACACTCCAGATCCCAGAAAACGTATTTTTCTTTTGTTAGGTCCTATTGGGCACCTTATTATACGAGTCAGAATTTTCATCTCATCCAAAATATGTGGTAATGTGAGTTCGGCAGCTATCCACTAACGTTAGTGGGACTGGGCTTTATTTCCAGGAGCACGGCCGGTCAAATCTTGAGCTTGATTTGGACTTCAAATTTTCCTCACCCTAAACTGACGATTTTGCCAAAAACTGAAAAATTTGTAAAATATATATAATATATATAAAATTTTTGGGATATTAATTTTGAGATGAAAAGTCTAACTGAGACTTGTACTTTCAGCTTGTCGGAGGAGAGTTTGATTTGGAGACTAACTTCATTATTAAAGATTCCGAATGTATTACATACATGGTTGATCTTCTGGAGTCATGCACATTACAATGCCAGGTAAATATTAGTCTCCTTGTTTCGTTAGAAAAGGCATTCAACTGCAACACAACCAGGTAACAGATTCTTGTTTATTTAAATTTATTATCGAACAAAATTGTTTCCTCAATCTTGAAGAGTTAGTGGAGCCGATGAGAATTAAAACCTGATGAAGGAGCAGAGCTCCGAAAGCTAGTGAATGTTTTAATTCTCAATAAACTAAGGCTGGACGCTAAATCTGTGGTGATCTTCTTTACAATTCCTCAATCTTGAAACATAGGAATTTTGTTCATTATTAGCTTATGCTGGGCCTCTGTTACTCTGTTAGAAAAGTCGGGCAGATGGATGATACTCATCTCTTTCTCATTCGACCGAGTCCACCTATTGTGTCGTATTGTTAATGAACTCTATAAAGCCTTATCCGACATCTTTTCGCTGTACGATCTCACTTTTGACTAGCCCCAGGCCCACGCAGATCTCGATAGGCATACCTGTACAAATATATGAATTTTCTGCATTGTAAAGTCACATTTTGGGGTGGCCACTGGCCCACAGTATATAGGCTACATTGATACCAGTACCTGAATTGGCACGTTGAAACCAAGGCCTATTTGTTTTCCAGGCAGAAATCTGGAGTAAATTCAAAGGAATATGTCGCAAAAGCACAAGAAATTTACAAGCTTGCAAAGAAGCCGGATTGCTCGAATCTTTGCTTGTTATTTTGAAGGAGGCAGATGACATGGTTGCAGGCAAGTACTCGAACTTTAGGCATCTCCAATCTGACTTGCAGCAGTGAATCGCTTGAGTGATCCTTCTTGACCCATGTCTCTCTCTATTAACCCAACCTTTTCATTCCATCTTCACCTGATGAAGTAGCTTAGCTCCGAAAGCCTGTGAATTATATTCCAATAAAATGGATTGGACGTTAAATCTGTGGTGATTTACTCTATTTACTAGTATAGTAGGGTGGCACTCTGAAAGCTTGTGCATTATATTTCAATAAACTGGACTGGAGGATCTATGGTGACTTATTATATTTATCACTTTTTGAATCGTCCACCATCGGCTCCACTATTTTTCGTATTAACCCAACCGTTATATAACCCCCTTTAACAGTGGAATTATGTCTGTAATTGGAGGGTTCCCTTCCAATCCGAGTCAACCATAGATTGAGCGGGATTTGTTTTTTTCGGGCATTTTGTCACTGGTAGATATCATTATCTGGTAAAAGTTCTTTTGCTGTCTCTCTTTCGACTCATGGTAGTTGCTTGAAGTTGAAGTTTCACTCATTCGAATCTCTCCTGACGTGAAGAAGCATTGGATTTAGTTCACTCTCTAGTTACAGGGTCTCCTCCCTGAGCGTGCAATGTTTATTCGGGCTATCTGGCAAATGCCCTGTTTGCAGCTTGGAGTCTGTTGCTTGTAGCAGGAGTTCCATCCATTCATTATTAGAATCAACTCTGAAGTGAACTCTGTTTTCCTAATTTGATATTGTTTGTACTTTCCAGAGCTTTTGATTGACATGTTAAGTCTGATGACGAGCTACAGTATCACAGTGAAGGAATTGAAATTACTTCTCAGTATGTTGAGAGGAGAAAATAACACTTGGGTATGTTTGCTTCACTAGGCCTGCTGCATTTCCTGTCTTTCTATTCTGCCTTTGTGGTGTAGTGGTTCGGCTGCAAAATCAGTTGGTCTTGGCCTCTTGGGTTGGTCCTGGGTCCTGGCTAGTGGTTCAGTAGTTGGCCGTAAAACCGGTCCTGGGTTCAAATCCTGACCGCATTGTATCAAATTTGTGAGAAAAATGGTATCCGTAGCTTGACTAGCTTCATCGCAAGATGGCCAAAGCATTGGGTATGTTTTGACCGACAATTCCGTTCCCTAGTTGTCCTTGTTTGCTTTCCAATGTCATTTCCCCTCTAGTTCCATTATTGGCTTGTTTTAGCATCAGGGAAATTAGTTTATAAGTAAAGTAGCATCTATTGCGAATGAAACAACAAGCTCCGTAAATTTGAAAAAAATAGTCGTCCAAGAAGGATGTTAGGCCCGAAGTAGTTTGATAGCTTTTTGACTAACGAGAGAGAAAGTTTCAGCTTCATAAAAAACGTGCTAAGATTTTAACCTGTACTCACGAATGGAATTCAAGCAGTACTTATTTATTACTATTATTAAATATTATTATTAATTATGAACTAGTTGTAAGCTTGCTTTGCACTTAAAATAGTAGCTGTTATGGTTTGCTTAGAGCTATCTCTAGCTTTGGTTAGTGAAAATATGTTTGTATGAAGTTTTATGTGACGGTGTATAAAATCAAAGCTCTATTCTAAAACTCTGACGCTTTCCTGTCTTTTCATGTAGCCTCTACGAGCTGTTCAACTCTTGAAGATTCTCCAACAAACTCCCGAGCGTCACGGTCCGGATTGTTTCTTCATGTTTCCGGGTGAAAAAGATGCGAGCATTGCTCTTCCTCCTTTGAAAGCTTGGCCTCATTCAACAGGATTTACTTTCACGACTTGGTTTCTTATGGAACCGACTATAAGTGGCCGTGTGGATATTAATAAACCATATCTATATTGGTGAGTATATTCTCTCTCTCTCTCTCTCTGCACTGTACGATCTGCAGAGTTATGTGCCGTGGTCCCTTAAATTATATAGATGCTCTTCTTTTCAGTTTCCGTAATTCAAAAGGAATCGGCTACTCAGGTCATTTTGTCGGGAACTGCCTCGTCGTTACTTTTCTCAAATCAAAAGACAAAGGATTTCAACATTGCGTGAAATATGAATTCAAACCGAACCAAGTAAGTTTGTAGGCTCTTGAGTCTTGATTGGCTGATAGATTTTTGAATAAGCAGTTTTGATTGGTCAGCTTTTCCGCGCTTCCAACTCTTCACCTATGAACTCCAGGCTTGTGGGTGGGGCTTGCCATCAACATCATTGCTAATTTGTGGACCCCTCCACGGCGGTCCGTGCATATGCTCCCAGGGTTTTGGGTCATATACATTTATAATTAATAACTTTTTCAGTGGCATATGGTATCAATCGTGCATATTTACAATCGTTGGCGAACCAGTGAAGTGAAATGTTATGCAAATGGTCAACTTGTTTCAACAGCAGAATTAAGCTGGGCTGTCAGTGCCAGTGAGGTGAGTGTATGAGCAGTGAGTATTTACTACCCACCACTAATTGTATATATATATATTTAAACTATTTCATTGTATTGGCAACTCATGACAGATTCCCACTTCAAGACCCACCACTAATCATATATTTATTCAGATTTTTCACATTGACAAGATTCCACACTTATTAGGCACCCACCACTAATTATATATTTCTGATTTCTGGTTGTTTGACACGGATAATGATCTCTACTGCTTAATTTTCTGAAAATGATAAATCCTACTCACCACAAATTGTATAATTAGTCAAATTTCGAGCATGGACATGGAATTCATTCCTCTGTTTTTTTTTAGCAATTTGACAAATGCTTCATCGGATCTGCGGAAACTCAAGGAGATGAGATTCGTGTGTTCAGTGGCAAGATGGCCGCAGTCTATGCATTCAGCGATGCGTTAAATCCTTCACAAATTTATGGAATTTATCAATTAGGACCAGATTATAAGGTATGCTGATATATTAACCTTTGACCTTTCCGTTCTCCCTCTGTTTCATTAGTCAAACGAGGTCTGAGAGGCCGGATGCATCAAACCCTGGAATATTAACACCACCACCCAAACTAGGCCAACATTGTTCACAATTTTTGAAAAATCAGAGTATTTATTTGACGGTCGTCATTATATTCATTTTGCTTTAGAATCAATTTAAATTTCCTGCCGAAAGCGACAAACATCTCGTGAGCCATCATCGTAAAGTTCTATACGAGGATAGCAAACTGAGCGAGCATTTGATGTTGGCGTACAACCCGAAGGCGACCGACAGCTCTCTCTGTTTGGAATCATCTCCAAAACCACCCAGCAAGGACGGAGTCGCTCATAAATGGTTTGTGCACAGCCCGCATGCTTTGATGCTTCAGGTAAGAAGCAGTTAACAGCTCAATTATGATTTCTATTATTTTTTTTTATTTAATATTTCAACTGTCAGCCGTGTGATTGGGGGTTCCCGGATTCGATTCCTGACCAAGTCAAGCCAAAGAATTTAAAATTGGCATCCGTGCCCTGGTTGGCAGACAGTATCAGAGGAAGGCGGAGTGATGTCATAATGAAAGAAAATATTGATATTGAGCACCATTAACATTGACCTGTTGTATATTACTATAGTAGGGTACAAATGCCGTAATCTCACTTAATTGTGACTCTGATTGCATTCTAGGGTGTGAAGGCTGTTGTGACACAATCAATCCATTGCGCTCTCCATTCAGTCGGTGGAATCGATGTCTTGTACCCTCTCTTTTCACAACTCAATTATAAACAACCGGATGGTTCGACTGACACCTCTGTCTGGTGAGTCTACAATATAGACAACATGTAGAACAGGTATTTTCTGCCATCTATGAGTCGCGAGCTGCAGTAGGAAATGGTGGTAAAAATGCCAAGTAGACTCATTATGTAGGTTACTCTGAGATTAAATAACATCTCAAAATTTGAATACCGGTAATGGTAATTGTTGTGATATTGTGTCGTCAATAGTGACAGGACTGTGTACATGAGCTATAAATTGAAAACAACAAACCCCCAAAATAGCAAATGATGAAGGATGAAGGAGCGGAGCTCCGAAAGCTAGTGAATGTTTTAATTCTCAATAAACTAAGGCTGGACGCTAAATCTGTGGTGATCTTCTTTACAATATACACAAACACAAGAAATATTCCTGGTAGGTACTTAACTATGTTTTCCTAATTCATCGGAAGGAGTTTGCAAAGTTTTCCATTCACACCATTCTTCTTCTTGAAGAGTGTAGTGGAGCCGATGGCAGACGATCTATAAACTAAGACTGGATGTTAAATCAGTGGTGATCTTCTTGTTAACAGTTTGACCATCTTGAAGTTTATCCTTCAATTGATGAAAGGTTCGTTCAAAACTCAACAGCAGATTCTACACGGTAAAGGATTCCTCGTTATTGGACATTTCTTGGAGAAAGCCGACAAACAGCATATTACAAGTGAGTAGCTCCACCAAAGTGGAGTCGAAATGGAAGCCTCGAGTTGGTTGACCGTCCTCCTTGAAGCTTAAACTGGTATCCTTCCTCGCTCCTGGTATCCTTCCTCACTCGAATAATAGGTTTTGCTTCCCAGTGGCTGTGTTTGTTAATACAACCAAATATGGAGATTAAAAACAACAACCAATTAAGGTCATTAAGTAATACCAGTACGACCAAATATGGTCATTAAGTAATACCAGCACGACCAAATATGGTCATTAAGTAATTCCAGTACGACCAAATATGGTCATTGAGTAATACCGGTACACCGAAATATGGATATTTAATTTGTAGCGATATAGTTTTATCACATTTTGAAATATGAAAAATAGTGGAGCCGAAAGCAGACGATCCAAATAGTAGATATAATAAGTCACCACAAAATTTAACGTCCAGTCCAGATTCACCTGATGAAGGAGCAGAGCTCCGAAAGCCTGTGAATTATATTCCAATAAATTGGACTGGACGTTAAATCTGTGGTGACTTGTTATATTTATTACTATAGTAGGGTAATATTCCGAAGGCTTTTGAGTTATATTCCAATAGACTGTACTGGACCTTAAATCTGTGGTGACTTATTATATCTATTACTACACTCTTCAATATATCTATTATGAAATATGTTTCTTTTAAACAGTGGAAGTGTTGGATATCCTCCTTGCAATTGCAAAATTTTTGGACACCGTGCAAAACAACGTTCCGTTATTGAGGCAATTTTGTGATCATATATTCTTCAATCCAGCATTATGGATCCATACCGAACCAAAAGTAAGTTTGTCGAGAATTTGTTATGCAAATCATGTCAAATAGACCTACATGAAGATATAATGGCGTTCATGCTTCAACCCTTACGAACTTGGCGCCATCACCCACCAGGTCGTTGTCCTCGAAACTGGTAGGTCACGGGTTCATATGCCGAGGCTGCATCACATCAAAGATGTTTCCTTGCTTGACACCATTGACAATAGTGCGGGGCCTCTTCTCCTTAACCAGCCTGTATATATACCAATAGTGTGAATATGGGTGCACCCTGTGTTGCGATCGAATCCCGTCCAATGATTGTGTTGTCTTGCTTATGTAGGCCTATGTAACTGTCTGTTTATCCTGTACGTTGTCTAGTTGCTGTAGGAGCTGCAGTGGATAGGATTAGCGTTTCTGTCACGTGTTATTTAGAGCTTACGTTTTAGTTTGTTTAAACCGAATAAATAGTCGTTTAGTACGTTCGTGTTCACTACACCCCCCAAAAATCAATTGAGGACAAAAATATGCGGAGTCTTTCTTTCCCTTTTACTCAACACTGATGAAGGTTGTTGTGTTTTAGGTACAGCTTGCCTTATACACTTATCTATCGACGGAGTTTGTGCTTTCATCTGCGATGCAAAGTACAGTGAGGAGAGTCAGTACTGTGCTGATTGTAATGCACTCTCTGAAACATTATTACTGGGTTACAAGTCCACAAGATCGTTCTGGTATCACTCCTAAAGGACTGGGTAAGGCTATTTTGCATTTATTTGAGTGGAATTGAAATAAGGTGGAGCCGATGGCGAATCGTGAAAAAAGGAATGACCGAGGGGTGTCTTTATCAATGAATATCGTTAAGAAGATTCACCACAGATTTAACGCCTAGCCTTGATTTATTGAGAATTAAAACATTCACAAGCTTTCGGAGCTCTGCTCCTTCATCAAGTGAAGTTGGAATCTTTTTTAGTGAAATACAGTATAGCTGGACCAGTGAAAAATGAATCTCTCTCTTTCTCTCTCTCTCACACACTCACTCTATAAATGTTGTAGTTCACTCGATGAGCGTAAAGTTGTGACGTCAGAGTGCGATTCCCTGCTTTTGACGTCTCATGATCCATATCTTAACACTCTCCCTCTCGTATGGTTCCAATCATTCTTGCGTTAAATTTAACACTCAACCCAATCAAGTCTGTGGCAAGATCGGACATTTATATACTGGTGCTTTTTTCAGATGGTCCACGACCTTCAAAAGACGAAATCTTGTCACTACGAGCATTTATTCTTCTCTTCCTGAAGCAAATCGTGACAAGATCAGGAGGATCACTGGATGATGAAATACAGTCAATCATGAGTTATTTGATCACTATGCATGAGGTAAAGGCGGTCAAATTGTCGCTCCAGGAAACGTTTGAGTGCTCTGGAGTTCAAATCACCATAAATGGATTCCAACATAAAATTCAAATTTTAGAGACTTTTGCCTTGCAGGGCGCCGAGTCAAAATATGGCTCTGGCGGTCGGTTGAGGTGGCTCTGGAATTTAATTCACCATAAATGGTATATTATTTCACCACATAAAAGTGTTTTTTGGTGAAGGTGTATAATATTGATAGGTAATTGTTATTTATCACAAAAATATTAGCGTAAATATTGCCTTTTAAAGGGCTTGATCTCAAAAAACTGAATAATCTGCCAACAAATACACACTGAGCACCTCTTTTCCATTAAAAAAATTTCTATACTTGAAAATCTCAGAGGAGCCCACAGGGCAGGGCTGAAAAGCCGTCTATGGACCGGGAACCACCCCTTGCTAATCCGTAGGATAATTCAAATTTTCAACCATTATTACATCACAGGATGAAAATGTTTTGGATCTTCTTCAACTTCTTGTGGCGTTACTTTCCGAGCAACCGACGACCGTCACCCCGGTATTTGATGCTCACGACGGGATCGCTGTCATTTTCAAGCTACTCGGCTCTGGATCTGAAATGGTCAGAGTAAATGCGGTCAAACTTCTGGCCTATTTCTTACAACATTGTCCAGAAAAGTAAGTGATCAGTGTCCTTGTTGTCTCAAATCAGAGCCTAAGAGGTGAAGGGGCCTCAAAAGTAAATGACTGGGAACCTAAATCTAGCCCGCAGGTTGTGAAACACCATTCAATAGTGCTATCGTAGAATATAGTGTCGGCTATCCGAAACCCATTCTAAGCACTTTTGGTCAAACCATAGGCATAATTTTTCAATGTATGCAGTTGGTTTCTCGTTTGGCTTTCTCCACTTCAGTCTGGACATCAGGGCAGCCGCCGTTTCGTGGCCTCATCTAGGTTCTCCAGCCCACTCACTCCATTCGGTGGTTTGTGCACAGTACATGCGTACTATACAGTAGTACTGAGGCATATGAAAATCAAGTAGATTGTGGTTGGTAGGAGCAGCAATTTCAAAAGCTTTTGTACTTTCTAGGAGAAAAACGGAGCTGATGAAGATGTACAGTTTATTTGCATTGATCGGGGAGCGACTTCTTGTCCATTCTGACAGCCATACAGAAAATCCTCTCACTATTTCCATGTACAATGCTCTCTATGAACTTCTCATTGAGGAGCCGTCTACACAGATTATTCAGAGACCTCACAGCGAACCTACTGAGTCAACGAGCATAAAAAATCCAGGTAAAATGTCTCTTCTTCATCAAGGTGCGTTGTTTATTGAGAATTGAAGCTTTCCCAAACTTTTGGAGCTCCGCTCCTTAATACAACGAAAAAATAATGGAGCCGATGGTGGATGATCAAAATAGTAATATATAGAATAAGTCCACCTCCGATTTCTATCTATTTTAGTTGGATCGCCGAACATCGGCTCCACTATTTTTCGTACTCTCTGATATGATAGGTAGGATAAGCCACCACATCTTCACCTGATGAAGAAGCTGAGGTCTGAAAGCTTGTGAACTATATTCCAATAAACTGGACTGGGTGTGAAATCTACAGTGGCCTATTCTTATCAATTACTGTAGTAGGGTGAAACTCCGAAAGCTTGTTGGTTATATTTCAACAAAGTGGACTGACTTATTCTATCTATTACTATTTGGATCATCCGCCATCAACTCGGCTATTTTTCTTATTTTATTTTCTATAAATTTGACGAGTTCTTTTTTGCAGCCATGATGAAAGTGATAGCCAATTTACTTCGGCAATTTCCTGACGGCGACGATAACGTTATGATGGTTCGACTTCTCTTCCTCAACGACATGTTGAAATTATTTGAGAAGAGTCAAGTCAATAGACGGTTAGTAAGAACTGTATCATGTGCTGCCGTTGACCGATAATGGCACTTGATCAGTGAGCGTATCTGGGGGGTTGGTTTTGTTGTCACGACAACCGCCCTTTTTTACTGGGTGTTAAGCGTCTAACACGATCATGCGAAAACATCAAGGGACAAGGGACAAGGGTCCATCGTCTATAGTGAGGGATTATCGTACTCGTCCAAGAAGTAAATACTCTTGTATTATTTCCAGGACTCTTCTACAACAATCGGTGTGGCAAGACTGGATGTTGTCTCTGAGTTATCTTCGTCCGAGCGACTTGAACGAGAAACGATGCCAACATCTCGTGTTTGAGATCTTTCGCGTCTTGCTCTATCATGCGATCAAACTAGAGTGGGGCGGATGGAGAGTGTGGGTCGATACTGTTGCTATCGTCCACTCAAAGGTGTGTGCAGTAAATCTCTCTCTCTCTCTCTCTCTCTCTCTGTCTAACCGGCCCTACCGATATTGAGCGACCACGGCCAAGATTTGTACAGTTTTACATTGAAATATGCGAGAGAGAGTGAGACCGAAGCTCTGATTGGTGTGCGGTAAATCTCTCTCTCTGTCTTTCGCTCTCTATCGAGCCCTACCGATATTGAGTGACCACGGCCAAGATTTGTACAGTTTTACATTGAAATATGCGAGAGAGAGAGACAGACAGAAGCTCTGATTGGTGCATACGTGTAGTCTGTCATTAAATCATGTAGTACCATCACATAATTAATCTTTCTTCAGGTAAATCTGAACAAATCAGGTGGAATTCCTAGACAAAGCCAAGCAGTTAGCCGTCTATTACATTTTTCCAGGTGACTTTCGACGCCCATCGAGAATATCTTGAAAATATGTACAAGGAATACAAGAGTTCGGAAGAAAGGAATATAATGTTAGGAACAGTTTCTACAATCACTGGCGCCACTAGTGTCAGCGGACAAGTAACGGATTCTGAAGAAGCTACAATTACAGAAAGTAAGGCATTAAATATATTCTTACTTTGACCAACGGCGTCACCAATGTAGTCGTCACACCAGATCACTATCCTGAACTTTAGTATCCTATTCCGGCATGTTTAATCAAGTTGCCTGAACAAACCACTGTCCTCCATAAACTCCCGTACTGTTAGCACCCTCTCCTATGGCTATTTGTCATCATTTCCTCATCCAACATTATATCCCAGTACCATCAGATCAACCAGATAACCAGGAGGCAGAGGAACCCGCTGACGAAGCTGTTTCGACGCCAGGCAACATGCAAGAGGAAACGAGTGAAGACACGCCGGCTTTGGACCAATCAACTCCCACAGACCAAGAGCCAGTGCAAGAGGCACAGGAAAAGGATGAAGTACAGCATCCACAAGATGGCGACGTTGAGACTGACGTTTCTGCAAATACCAACACTGCGGTTGCCGATGACGATCAACCGCCATCAAATGACTCTAATGTGACATCACAAGACGCACAAAACACATCTCTTGAGAAATCTGATGAAGACGGCTCGGACTCAAAGGAGCCAGAACACAAACAGGCTGAAATTTCTGAAGAAAGTGAAAGCAGTGACGGTGAAAGTGAAGACGACAAACCCGTTGTGCGAGATGACAACAAATCAACTGACAAAGGAGCCGAACCAGATGTGACTTCTGATTCAGAAAAAGCACGAGATGAGCCAGCAAAGGACTCTAAAATTGTGGACGAGTCTCATGAACTGCAAACAACCACGACCTCCGAAAGAGGTCACGATGAACGATCAGCTGAATCTACAACAGAAGGAGAGGCTGACATTGAAACGAAACCGTCCTCTGACAAGGATATCATTGAAGAGGATGAAGACGACCAAACAGAGTCTACAGCCGAATCTGGAGATGTTGAAACCACAGAGGTGGTCGATGAGTCACAATCAGAATGCACCTCCAACGAGTCCAAGCAAGAAAATCCTGACGAAGCATTAGCAGACTCTGATACAAAGGTAGAGGAGAGCAAGGCTGACTCACAATCAGAAGGCATCCCTAACCTTGAAACCTCCAACGAGTCCACGGATGAAACAACAGCGGAATCTGAAACAAACAGGAAGTTAAAGGATTCCGAGGCTGGCTCTGACTCTGAGCTAAGCCAAGAGACTGCCACTGAAGAACACACGTCTAAGGAGGAGGAGTCTAAGCAAGAAGATATGATTGAATCGGATTCAAAGGCACCAACCAAGCTAGAAGATTCTGAATCTAAGCCAGAGGAGTCTTCTAGCCAGGCTGAAACCAAGCCAGAAGATACTGTCTCTAAACCAGAGGAGTCTTCTAGCCAGGCTGAAACCGAGCAAGAAAATTCCACCGGTGCTCAAGAAACAGCTTCTAATGAAGTTGCAGAAACCCAGAAAACTGACGAAGAATCCACAGAATCACCACAAGATCCTGCTGAAGGAACATCTGGTGCCACAGGACAAGAAGGTGCTCAAAATGCCATGTCTCATGTAAGATATCAACTTGTACTTGAAGTCAATTGAATAATTAGCAATACTTTTAAATTTCAGGCTACAAACAGGCAGTTTAGTCCTGGTCCACGTACAAGCGTGTTTCGGATTCCTGAATTCAAATGGTCAACTTTCCATCTTCGTTTGTACAATGATTTACTCAGTATGATGGAAAAAGACATGAACGAATGGAGAGGGTGAGAGAAGCTTTTAATCTTTTCATTGCCTTCGTGTCGTGTGTCGTAGGCCACAAAATTGATACCTTCAAATCCACAGACTGCACCGTTCCAAAAATATTAAAAATGGTATCCATACATGGCTTTCTCGCTCAACAGCAAGTGCATTCAGGATAGTGCAGAGGGGGACTTGACTTCACCCAGCTCCTTCGGTACATTCCACCCTGTCGTGACCTATAGCAGAAACTAGACGAAGGTTTCCTAGGCTTTTATTAACTGAAATTCCAACGTAACTGAACAGAAGACAAGACCATCATTAATCCTAAGCACGCAATGCGAACAATCGAGGACAACCGTCCCACAGCACATCCGAAACAGAATGAATGAACAAACACACCACAAACACATTACAAAGCACAACGCCACCAAGTGACCGAAGTACCGGAGCGTAACTACACCACACACCCTGAATATGTACACCATGCTTGCACTTGAAGATGGTATCCATACATAGCTTTCTCGCTCGACAGCAGGTGCATTCAGGATAGTTCAGTTCGAGTGCTTGATTTCAATAGCCACCCAGCTCCTTTAGCACCTCCTTGTCCAGATGTCCACCTTATGCTTACACTTACACTTAGTGTCTCTGATGATGAAGTCAAGATGACGTTCTTGTTCTGTATCTGCAGGTCAGAGATCCCGTTGACGGACATCGTGAATGAAGGACAACACACAGTTTTCATGAACAACACCGTTCATCTTGTATCTCAGAATATCGACAATCTCATCCTGGCCTGTGGTGGAATCTTACCTATCTTGTCCTCTGCTACCTCTCCAAATGTAAGTCTTGAGCAGGGATTTGTTATTGGAAGCTGGATAGAATCACTTTTTAGCTTAGTTAAAATAAGTCGCCACCGATTTAGCCTCAAGTCCCGTATATTAGAATACGGCGGTGAACTATATTATAATAATAGACAGAATGCAACACCACCAGTTAATTAGAATGTTGTAATTCACCCTACTAACGTAATAAATAGGATCTGTCACCGGTGATTTAACGTCCAGACAAGTTTAAGAAGGACAAGACAATTCACCATACTATTGTAAGTGATAGAATTGGTCACCACACATTTCACATACTGTCCAGTTTATTGGAATGGCCAATTCTAAATATAATTTGTAATAGCCGCAGATTTAACGTCCAGTCCTGTTTATTGAAATATATTTCATGAACTTTCAAAGCTCAACTTCTCCAGGTCCTATCTGTGACTTGTTTATTTCAGTACGAGTTGGACACGATCGATTCGTCTCAAGGGTTGACGATGGATCTTGCTTGGGATATGTTAAATCGACTCAGTTCAATCATTGATATCGTTACATATTCGTCAACGATGAGTCTCGCAGAAATCGAACAAGATGAGAATATGCCGTCTGGTGCAGTTTTAAAGCAATGCCTAAGAACAGGTAGAAGGTTTGAGAAATGTTGAACAAACGCTCGGAAATTTTTCGGTGCGACTGTTGTTATATCTCTCGTTCTATTCTAGCGTGCATCTGTGCCGTTCGAAACTGCCTCGATAACCGGTATCTATACCATAAATCACCGAAGACGCCTCCTCCGACACCAGAAGCTGATTCGGATTCAGTTCCATTGCATGCTGTAGTTTCAGATGAAGCTCACAAAGTGAGTGCAAAACGCTGAACCTACCGTAGTCTCCACCCATAGGCCAATCTATTTCTGGTTAGACATAACAAACAGATACACCAGGGATGCAGCCAGCCTCGAATAAAGGGGGCGTTAAAACTCACTAGGTCACAATTAAAAAAAAAATTTGAAATTTTTGTGATCGTCTTTTTTTCACTGTGTGATTTTATTGAGCTCATGGGAAACATTGTGCTCACAGCAAACACTGTGCTCACGGGAGCCCCCTCCCTAGCTGCGTCCCTGAGATATACCTGCAGCCTCCACGGCGTGCAAGATGTGTAGACTATATCAAATTATGAGATAGGTAAAATTTTTATGCTGGATACCCTTCTCCTGTGATGCCCCCAACCATTTCTGGGGTTTGCGACTACGACTGCGGATATGGGGCGTCTTGTTTTTCCCTTCGGTACTGCGAAAAGTCCGGGCAGGCTTAGCCGAAGCTACATTGATTTGTATTCGAAAGCCCGAATAATTCGACCCCCTACTCCATAAACTCGCGCACACTCTCCTACAGTTTTCTCCAATATACCCTGTTGATCGGTGTATAATTTCCGTCGTGACCAGGCTTCTGACAACGTATCTGCTGTAGAAGCTGCAGAGATCCTTCTCTCTCAAATGTCAAACTATTCAACACCGATCGTTGATCCGAACCGTCTACTACAAGACGCTGATGTCAATAGACTACGAGCTGTTATATACAGAGATCAGGTAAAGCTCTCTCTCTCTCTCTTCATGTTTTTTTCATGTCTATGTCTCATTCAGTCTCTCGTCTCTCCCCTGTCTGTCTGTCTGCATTTGCCCACTTTAGTCTCTCTCTCTCTCTCTCTCTCTCTCCTGATATTCTATTCTCTCTTTAACACATCCTGAACTAAACAGTAAGAAAAACTGGTTATTGTATACACAGACAAGTGTTCTCTCTCTCTCTGTCTGCCCATATTTATGGCCTGGTCTGGCCTAATTATTGGACAAGCCTGTAATATTTCAGCAGTAGAGAAACAATTGATGTATTTTGCCAGCGACTGTCTTTTATTGAACTGGGTAAATTGCAGTCACCATTAAGAACTGCTAGCTCGCTGCTCCGTCTCTCCATCCATTAATCCATTACACGTGATGTTGCTATTTGTTTAGGAAGATACCAAACTGTCTCAAGACCTTGCACTCGCAGTTGTTTATTTCGTTTCCGTCTTGATGGTGTCGAAATATCGCGACATTTTGGATCCGGACAGCCAGACCAAGTTGCTACAATCGACTGTGGCGAAAAAGAATCTTCCGACAAGCGGAGGAAAAGTAACAGGTATTAGTGATTGAAAATGACTCATGTTGTCCATTAGGTGGCACTAGAGATTTCACTTCGAAATTTCCTTCGAGTCGACTGAAATTGTTTTCTGTTGATTTGAACTGTTTTGGTCTCACCTCGCAAAAAGGTAACTAAATCCGTTTAGTTGCAAAAAAGACGTTGACCACTATGTTTCATAAGTACGGTGCACTCCAATCTTGATAATCATGATCGGTATTTTCTCTTTCTAGCTGAGGACAATCGACTCGAAAATACAAACGAATTGTCCGTGTACAAGAGCAAACTTGACAGGAAAAAATCAGGTACAGTGCGGAGATAGATAGTGACATTTTTTCTGAAAAATTTGACACAATTTCATTTTAATTGATGGACGGACGGCTACTACCCTACTATGGTAATTTAGGTTGACTTGGTATCTTGTTTATTTGCCCCTCTATGATATATGTTTGCATCGATTATTATTATTTATCAATTATAACAGAAACATTATTTCACTTAATATTATTTTGATAATTGGTTAACTGATTAATTTAATTTATTGTAAAAATTGAATTACAGAAAGAAGTGAATCATCGGCGTCTGAAGAGCAAAAGAAGCCAACCGTTCAGGTTTGTTAAGTCATAATGTTAATTTTAGCTACCTCGTAGCCGTAGTGTGTGTGAAATAAATGCGAATTAATTTTATTTCACTTGAGTAATTTTTATCGCACGCGGTGGTTTTTCTAGACTATACGAGCCTGTTTTGTGGTGTACTGTGTCGAACGAAAGCTAAGATATCTTGCTAAATATTATTACCCATAGTCACCCCGCTTGATGACTTTCTTCGAACTAGACGTCAGGACAGCTATACAGCAGCAGCAGTTGTTTATAAAAGTATGACAAACCCCCAAACACATCTATCATCGATCAATGTAGTGTCGCTGCACGGTAGTTCGCAATGGTTAGTCATACGTCAATACGTAGTTGGTTCGTAGTGCAAATTTAGAGGTGATTCCTTTTTGCTGCCAGCTCAACCAATGTGTGACAGTGTCCACTTCACCTCATTCTCTGAACACTAGTAGCTTTAAATTAGTATTCAAAATATTATGATAAGTAGCATTCACCGAACTTGAAGTTTTCCAATAAATTTGGATCGACTGTGATCACAGTTATGGTGAGGATCAAAAATGTCGTTAAACCTGATATGAATTTTATTCTGGTTTAAGATATAATATATCTGTGGTGACTTATTATATCTATTACTATTTGGATCGTCCGCCTTCGGCTCCACTATTTTTCGTATTCTGGGTTTAAAAACTTCTACACAACTACACAACCCAGACCTAGAATGGTTTGTGCTTTGTGAGAAGGAATTTATCCTCAGGCTTACTTGGGAATCAATCAATCAATTAAAGTTTAAGCAAGCATTATGCCTTTTTGATCCCCACCCTCACTATCTTAAATTCTTGAAGATATCTTGAAAATATATTTATGTCTTAAATGTATACTTGCGATTTTGTGGTTGCTAAAAAATTATAATAACTTTTTTGATGGAATTTTTTTATTTTGGTCCTTTTTTGAGTATTATAAGATTCCAATGGCTAATTTGTTGGCGTTTATACTTTATTGCATGCTTTTGCAAAAGGAAATTCTTAAAAATTTGGCAAAATCGGAGGACAAACCTGCCACGGAACGAGGATCGGTGGTAGGGCGAAGTCTAGACCGGGTAAGAATAAGGCTCATGCGATGCAATGTGTAACTTGTCGGTGTTGACTCTGATCAAGAGCTTACTGTACGTTACTTGCTGTACTTGAAAATCCAGTAACTGGATTAAGGCTAACCTTGATTGAATGGAAAACTGAGAAGCGTCTACTCTTAATGCTACTACAGTTGCAGTGAATCTGCTTTCCTGTTAACTCACAACAGACTTGATTGATTACTATACCTACCCTACTGTGGTATTTGAAACCTATTTGGGGACTTGGTTGGTCTTTTATCTACCCATTCATGGCATGCATTCTTGTGAGCAACAGAATATCGTGGAATTTTTTCTCTTTTTATGCATGGTAGGCGGAGGCTGATTAGAAATTAGAATGCATTTATTTTGTCCTTGATTGATTTTTTCTGCCTTTACACAAACTGACACGATCACTCTGGCTGCTGGTGAATACAAGATATTCATTAATTGTTTGACACCATCAGTGCGTAGGCGTAGAAAATTCACTGCTTGTAGCTCATTTGATTTGC
The DNA here is from genome assembly GCA_030412335.1 of Botrylloides violaceus. Classification (NCBI taxonomy): domain Eukaryota; kingdom Metazoa; phylum Chordata; class Ascidiacea; order Stolidobranchia; family Styelidae; genus Botrylloides; species Botrylloides violaceus. Next base: position 478,383 of record JASFYC010000352.1, read on the forward strand.
ATGGCTTTATTTCAACATAATATCTAATTTTACGCTTGAGTTGGTATCAAATTGTCATCTTTTGTTTTAGAAAATTTCTGGACAAGCAAAATTTCATTCGTTTGATCGTAGCGTGATGGTCTCTGCCACTCCGACGGAAGAATCAAGTCAGCCCCAAACTGGTAAGATTTGATTAGCTTTTGGCCTTCTGATTCCAGTGACCTGTACAGCTATGATACTTGAGCTGGTGGAATGGGTTGTGTGGTGAGATAGAAATGCTTACAAGTTTCAGCTGCACGGAGTAAAGCACACTCTGCTGTTTAATATCACTTGCCTCTTGGGTTATTACTGCAGAGACTGGGGGACGTAACGCTCCCCCCAGTATATCAATGAAAAACCAAATGCTCTACTTCACTTGATGGTGAGACGGGACTGTCCAGCTTTGTATTTAACTGGAAAAATTGTATTCTGTTTTAGTGAGTGAAGCTGCTGAAGGAAGTTCTCAGAAAGAAGAAACTGCTGAGAAGGAAGCAGATCGGACAGAGCTTCCCAAGATCAACACTGTAGAACCCGCGGAAAATCCTGATTTGGGTTTGTATATTTTATGTTTTCGTCAGAAGTCTTGCGTTGACGGCCATGATACGAAAGATAGTGGAGCCGATAGCGGACTATTCGAATAGTGAGATAGAATAATTCAACACAGATCAGGTAAAGTAGCTCCGAAAGCTCCATATGATATGTCGTAAAAACGATTCACCACTAATGTTATAATTCTCAATAAACCAAGGCTGGACGTTAAACCAGTGGTGAATCTTTGTTACGATATCAATTGATCGTCCGTCGTCAGCTTCAATTTATTATCTCTCCATCTCGCCAATGCAAATTTTCATCCATTTTGTGAAGGTTTTATTTTGATTTCAGATTCAATGGATGTTTCGAAAAGACTCGAAACTTCGTTGGATCAACTCGCTCCGTTACTTCGAGATATTTTCTTGGATTACTCTTCCTATCTGAGCAAAGTACTTGTCGGAAGTCATGGACAGGAGTTACTAAATGAAGGTAAGCAGTTTGCTTTCTGGTATAATATATATCTGTCTTTCCTACCTTACACAGTAGATGTTATAATGTAATGTTTTCTTTGAAGGTTTGGTCTGTATGAAGACATATTCGTCGGTTGTGGAGTTGGTGATGTTACTATGCTCTCAAGAATGGCAGAATTCTATACAGAAAAACGCTGGACTTGCATTTATCGAACTTATCAATGATGGAAGGTAGGGAGATGGTTTCTTTGATTTCCTTCGTCGCAGATTCTGAGATATTTGGCTATAAAGCCTTGTTTATATTGAGTGTAAATCTTGTTGCCCTCAGCACTTAATCAAATGTTTCTCGTTTTTATGCTCTTCAATCGCTCGATGATCGTTATAGGTTCTGACATCAGTGCGCAAACATCCCTGCTACTGTTGTGCGGCGTGGCGTGACTTGAACCAAACTCTCTTCAGTAGGGGGATTCTTGAATACTCTATTCTAGGGCACATTCAACCCATACCATTGAGAAGCGACTCGTTGTTTTCATCGTCAAAATACCTTTTAACCGTTATAATTGACTGCATTTCTCTTTAATTCTCAGGCTCTTGTGCCATTCTAAGAAAGAACACATCGTCCGAGTCTCTAATGAAGCCGAATTCATTCTCAACAAGCAGAGGGCAGAGGAAGTGAAAAGACATGCTGATTTTGGAGTGAGTTCATTACATGGCGGTTTCATGCAAACATATTCTCTATCTCTCTCTTTGTTTTAGTCATGGTGTGCTGTGCTGATTACGTCCGTACGGACGGAAGAACGACAATGTGACTTACTGTTGTCCGCAGCAAAACATCGTGATCGCTCGTCGGCAGAAAATCTTTGCAACCGAATAACTAATATCATGACAAACAAACACGGTGCGTGGGGAGCCGTTTTCATCAGGTAAATGGTAACATGTACGGTGGTTCAGTCACCCACGGTGTCGTTGTTCAAACTAAGATTATCAAGGGGTAGTGTTAGTAGCCTTGTTTGGCTCATGTCCTCCTTGCCAGTCTGTGGTTTTTTTTGTGTAATGGGAATAGTCTCTCGCTTTGATCTTCTCTCCTCTTCGACCGGTGAATAAATATACATACATACTCCTTCTGCACGTAAAATTTTAATGCAATTCTTGTTTCAGCCGATCAAGAGAGTTCTGGAAATTAGATCAATGGGAAGATGATACTCGACGTAGAAGACGTTTCGTTCGGAACCCGTACGGAAACACACACCCCGAAGCTACACTACAGAAACAACCTGCCCTTGTTGGTGAGTCGAGTCGAGTCGTGTGAGTCATAGTTCAATCTAGCTCTGTGCCTCGTTTCACTGTGCGATTGTTAGAGTAGAGTATCTACCAAGGCTCGTCAACCTACGTCCCTCCGCACGAAATCGTCAGCGTCAAATCAATTACAGGAGTACAGTCATCTTGTTGCGAATTTACAAAAAATTGTCTGGCAGGATTGTCTGGGATGAGACGACAGGTTCTTGCTACCAGACGTTAAGTGAACACAGAAAGTTCGCGTACTGAGTGACGTGTGCTATTTGTGCTGGTTCAGCCTGCCAGTACCTGATGAATCATACTGTTAAATAATATTTCTGGACCGCCAAAAAGTCGCAAGTTCGGTATTTCACCTTCCTCAGCAAAGGTCTTTTGTCTGACTTGTGCAATACCGATAATAATGCGCTATCTTATCTACTGCAGTAACGATATCCTGTCCACCTTCTTGTAGAGTCAGAATATACTAAGCAGCACAACATTCATGGCTATAAAATTTTATTTAATCGAAGACTTTTCATCCGCCACTCATCATGATTAACGGCGGAATAAAGGGAGAAATAACAGAGCATGAAAGTTGATTGTTTGATAATTTGACGTCACATAAGAAATGTAAACAATCAAGTAACTATAGGAATAAGCAATAGACAGTACGTTCAAACGGGGTAAAGTCTTCGATTAAATAAAATTTTGTAGCTATGAATGTTGTGCTGCTTAATTCAAGTTCTGTTCCACGAAGAAACTCTTGTAGAGTCAGAATAATTAGGCTACATCAAGTAACGATCCCTCTGACATCGACCGTATCTCGTTTACAGTGTCAGACGCCGCTGTATCTGGTAAATTCCCAAGCACACCCAAAGCTGTAAGAACCAAACCTGAAGAAAATCAGCCATCTGGCACCTCTAGCGATGACGAAGATGACGAATCGTCAGTGAGCTCACGCGCGGAAAAGGAATTTGAAGAATTAAACGGTAAGCGCTTACACACTTAATTGGTAATCTTGGATTAACTTCACAATGATTGGTCGACTTAAGTTAATATCTGATTAACTTCACAATGATTTATTGACTAAAGTTAACCTCTGATTAACTGCAGAATGATTTGCGACTAAAGTTAATCTCTGATTAACGTCATAATAATTGGCCGATTAAAGTTAATCTCGGATTAACTTCAGAATAATTTGATCACTTGTAACGTTAGTCTTGTATTAAACTTAATCTGGGATTTCAAATTTCCGATTAGCAGCTTGTAACAGTGAGTCAAAGTGTTTGTCCACCTCTGGTGTAGGGCTCTGGCACGGAGCAAAGAACGTAGATTATTTTTTGTCTGTCCTTTGTTGCGGTATTTACCCTGACTCACACACGCTACCGGCGCATATCAGGCTAGGCTATCGAAGTCAAGAGCCGTCTCAAAGCACCATACTCATTGCGCTGGTTGTGTAGCTGGAAAGCATACCAAGGCGACGAGTCTCGATAAAATTCTTTAACGCAAGGCGCTGGTTGGGAATGGTATAGGGGGCGCTGACTATGTATGCATTTACACGCGAACCGGTACGAACAGAACGGGTTCGTTACTGACTATTAGTTGCCGCTGGTTCACTGGATACGTACCGCCGTTCGCACGAGCGCATCACTGTAAAGGTATTCATTTTTTTCATCACAGGACCTGCTGTTTACACCACGGAGTGTGACCTCATCGCTCCCGGACTGAACTTACCAGGAACCTTATCGATGACGAACGAAGATGTTTTCTTTGAAGTTAACGAGACTTCGGATTCTTTCAGGAAATCCGATCCATCAGTGAGTGTGACTTCATTAATCTTTTACATTGTGACGTCGTTGAGCGTGAGATTTTGGGGTCAGAAATGCAACAGGGAGGAAGTACACCAGTAGGGTCAGAGATGAGTATGACGTCATTAATCTCTCTTACATTGTGACGTCATTTATACGCATGAATAGGTCATGAATAGGGTTTCAGTGGTGAGTGTGACGTCATTGAGCGTTGACATTATATCGTCATACGCAAGTGAGGATAATGGAACGCGCTACGCGCGATATTTGCTTTGCATACATTGTAATAAATTTCTCTCACTCGCTTTGTGTGTATTCGACACTGAAGAGAGACCGAGATTCTGCAAACTAGCCTAGTGTTGACGTTTATGGCTCTGGCTGGTTCTGTCTCTCTCGCTCTCTGTGTATCTTTGGCACTGCTAAGGTGCTAAATAGAAGCGGTGGTTCTAGAAACTACTCTGATTTGTGCTACCGCCGTTGCCTTTGATGATATTGACGGAATCGGTATATGTTCCTTGGGGAATCCGACTTTGTTATCACAGCAGAGATTAAACAAATCAAAAAGTCTACATTTATTTCGATTATAACAAGATTTTGAATGAAAATAAAACATAAACATGAATAAATTAACAGCTGTGATATAAACAACATGTCGTGAATGATTAATTTCACGGCTTAGTATTTAAAATTTTTCTTCAACTTTCGGAATCTTCGATCAGGTTGCCATAGCAGGTCCACAACCTTCCGCACTCTTACCGGTTCTGACTTGTCAAGCACAGGAAATCAATGGTGTGACTGGGTCGGGAGTCGACCCTGGATTTCTCGATCTACAGACAGGATGTCAAACCACTTGACAAGCTGAGCGGTACATCTTTGAAGCAAAATACCGATGAGCCTTCTAAATCATTACTCTTAGTATACTTCTCGGAGAATTCTCCAAGCCTGGTCTGACGTGCCCGGGAATCGAGCTTGAGAACTTTCAGTCAGAAGACAGATAGTCAAACCAATCAGCCATCTCAAACGACTGGACGAACTGAACGGTAACTTTACAAGCGAAATACAGCTCACGCATCGAAATAATTCCCATGCAGTTCTTCATGGTCTGACGCGGCTGGAAATTGAACACAGGGCCACACAATCAGAACTTCAGAAGGCAGAGAGCCAACTTCACAGTAATGTTGTATACGACACAAATCACCGACGGTTACCTATCAGCCCATCTAAGTTATTCCCGTTAGTAATGACTTCTCTGGCAATTCTCCAAGTCACTTGTATCGCTTCGTCTAAAACAACCGGGTTCACACCAGCCAGCATATCAACGTTAGGTAGGAAATAATGCGGGAATTTTCTAGACTGCAGACATGAGATAAATTGAATTAAAATTCCGCAAAGTCTGTCACCAACGCATAGATCCGTCCATTCTTCTTCCTGTTGGTGTTTCTCGCATTCGTATAAAACCAATGTTGTCATGAGATTGCTGTTGATCTGCGTGCCGGTGAAGTCGAGATATCTAAATTGAAAATTATACCGAGTGGTTGGTTATACGTACAAGCTGTTCCAATTCGTTGCGATGCAGATGTAAATAGTGTCAGGGGACAGCGTTTCCCGCGAGCACAGTGTTCTCTGTGAGCACGTGGTTCCCCGAGAGCAGTGTTCCCCACGACCACGTGGTTCCCCTGAGCGCAGTGTTAGATGTAAGCACGTGGCTCCCCGCAAGCGCGTTGGAACGCCCCCTTTTTTAAAGGCTGGCTGCGTTCCCGAGTGTCGGGTTAGGTGGATAGCCTTCTCCATTTAACCCCATGAAAAGGGTAGAGTTTCCCCTCTCTCCCTCTCGCTCGCTATTTATTTGTCGTTGAAATCGAGATATTTAAATCTAAAAGACCGTTTTGAAAGATTGCAAATGGTTGTAAGCGCAAGCTTTTCAAACGCCGTGCGATGCAAACGTATGGAGTTTTGACTTAACTGACGGTCGATATCGCTTATCGCAATACTACGAATGTCGGCTCCGACTTATTGGTCATGGCGATACAAATACTCCATACGGGAAGCGCCAGGTTCGAATCCCGAGCGACGAACCAAATTCTTAGCCTCCGGAGGAACGGAATAATTATGCACTCGAGAATAAGGAATGCTCGCTTGTCGAATTTGCTACGGACATCACCGTCTTTTCAATTATCTCGTCATAATTGCTTTTAAATCCTGTCATCAGCGACCGCGTCGTCAATTCACGGCACGCGAAAAAGCGCATTTAGCCCACGTTCTGCATATTTCTCATCGATTTTATGTCTCCCTGTCAACGAGTTTGGTTCCGTAATGAAGCGAATTAGTTTCGCGTGTTTCACGCTACGATGCGCACCCGCCATTTTGTTTTTAATCGCTTTTAGCTTGTCTTTTGCGTCCGTCGAGCCATATTTGTTCCGCGATCTCTCTCGGGAGTTGAGTCAACGATCATTGCGCGCAATTTCGCTTGCAATATATTGTTGATTATGTTGTAACAATGAGCGTGTATTTGTGTCATTGTGATGTTAATAAGCAGTCGGCTGCATTATCGCAATATTACTTGCGAAGAGCCGATGGCGGATGATTTAATACGATATAGTAAAAATTTGCGCCGCAAATTTAATGTCCCGCCTGATATCCAAGCTTTCGGGACTGCGGTCCTTCATCAGGTGAATAGGAACAGATAGAATTAGGCACCACAGATTTAACATCCAGTAATGTCACAAGCTCTGTCTAAAGCTCTGCTCCGTCATCAGGTTAAGATGAAATGAAAGGTGAATATCGACTTTCACTTGAGCGAATTTAGTCGCACGGGCCAAGCTTTTTGAAGCAAACAGGCTAATACCTATCTCGCAGAGTCTTCAGTATTGACAGACATCGTCTTCTGCATCCGCCTGAGATTAGCTTTTCCTCTGAGCTTGAAAATGAAATTACCCACGCGTCGCTATCTGCATACCTGCGATAAATATAATTATTATTGTGATAGCATCGGAGATAGCGGGCGATCACTTCAATAGATAGAGCGTCACCACAGTTTTAACGTCCAACCAAAATTTATAGCAGCCAATGGCGGGCGATCACTCACGATGGATATAGAGAGTGTCACCACAGATTTAAGGTCCAGCCAAATTTATCAGAAACTCAGTTCACACGCTTTTGGAGCTTGGCTCCTTCATCAGATAAAGATATCCTGGGCCGTGTAAAAAAACATTTCAACTTTGAATGACGAACCTTGTGAATGTTATTCTCAATACATAAAGGCGGGATGACAAGACTGTGGTGAATTTCCTTTAAGAAAAACCAATGCTTCGTGTGACACGTCAAATCGCATACCAAGATCTTCTTATCGTTGCAACTCTTTACGTTCGTGACACGCTGTACACACTTTACTTACCCGCTTTTGTCGTGTGATTTTGGAATCTGCATTGATAGCAACTTGAAGCCGTTTGCTCGAACTTCGGCAACTTTGTTAATTGGTGGCCACTTACATTTCTGATCAGGCCAATGCGATGCGCTTCGTGGCCAAAATCCACTGCATTTGAAAGCTGGAATGACCTTGACCTGAAAAATGCTGGGGGTTGGTAAATTGAATACAGACGCGGCCGATCACTGATCATTATTTCCGCGCAGCGCTTTTGTTCTCATTGGGAGGAAAGTCTTCGCAACATGGTATAGATTTTCTATCTTGGGTGGTAAGTCTGACCGGGAGGTTCCGGGATCGATTCCCTACTGAGTCAAATCAAAGACTTTAAAATTGGTATCCGTTCCTTCTCTGTTTGGCATCAGTCAGTATCTGGAGAGTCCGTAGAGTTGTGGTTGTGATAGTGACACGCATACTACAGTGTAAGCATTGACCTGATGTATATGACATTAGTAGGGTGAAAACGTCATAACTTCTAAAACAACAACAACTTGCTTATGAGTGGGCTGGGTCTCGGGAAACCTACCGAGAATGCGTCCCTGATCCGGAGAACGACATCGTTGCTTGTAGTTAACAGGCTGACAGATTCTCCGTAGTTTGAACGCTCGATTGCTTGTCCAACCAACGAGTGAAACCGCGACCGAACTTTTCGCGCTGATAAATACCTGAAGGAGACCTGTCTGTTGTTAAATCAAGTGGCGAGTGACGTGGGTAACGCGCCACAGTCTCTTGACAAGTTCTAGTGACAGTCAATGGTGTATGATGAGAAACACGCACAAGGATATTCACATGCTCAACACAAATGTTAACGTCTAGCCTTAGTTTATCTAGAAATATGTACACAAGCTTTCCAAGCCCTGCGCCGTCATGGGGCTCAGGTACGTCTTCGTAGTCGGATCAGATATACAGTATAGTGTCACCACAAATTTACCTTCCGGTCTCAATTTGTTCAGAAAAGGTACACAAGTTGTCCGCGCTCCTTCATCAAGCGCAGTTACGGCTTGGTATGAAGTACAGCAGCCTATGTAGAGTCATCACAAATTTAATGTCTAGCCTCAGTTTATTGAGAAATAATAGTTCACAAGCTTGCAAAGTCTTGTTACTCGATCAGTTGCGGCTCCGTATTGGGATCCGATACACATTTGAGCACAGTGTCACCACAAAAATAACTTTCAGCGTCAGTAATATTGTACGTTTACCCTGACGCAGTGATGAATTCCACCCATAGTGACATGCTTCGTTTTCTTCCATCGCTTAGCTTGAGAACCGCGCATCCAGGAATCGTTCCGTCGTCAACGAAATTGAATACGCCCATTTGACTGAGGTAGAACGTTACTTGGAATTCTGTTGGAGTTAAAATTTCGACCCCGTCGAGTCGTCCGTCTACTTCGGTTAACGTGCTTTGAAAGATACACAGAATTAGAATTTCGGTCCTGAGTTAAGACGGTCTGTAACCGGGGTTCGACCGATTTTATCGAGGTGGATGGACGTGATATTCAGTCTTTGTGGCGAACAGCCGATATTCATGATTTTCTGATAAAATCGGTATCTGCCAATACTCATCTGATGAGTGGATTATCGTATCGGCCTGAAAAAAATCGATATTGGTTTTCTCGTTTGGCTATTTAGTTGAAAATACAGATGGTCTTCGGTAACAACGTCCGCAGATAACATTTCTGTGTTAATTATGACATGATAATAATCGCAAATATATTGATTATGTCGCAATAAGCGGTAATAATCTCTGAAACAGCAGGGTTCTCTCCCTTCTCGTATTCTTACCTGACGAATCTTGGTTCTTCTGCTTGTACCTGTAGTAAGATATCGTTGACTACCTTCCCGATCTCAAACACTTGATTTGTCATCAGCGATTTCCTTTCAGTGACGTGTTGTCGGTAATACTCGTTCAAATAGTAAGATTGTTTTGCTTGCGTCGCCAGCATTTTTTTAACTAGCGATGAAACATCCAAAAAACAAACAAACACGTCCATCATGATGCTCGTTAGCCAAAGGCTTGGTGATTAAATGCGCAAATTCAGCGAATGGCGCTCTCCAGGCCAAGGGTCTCAAACTCAAATTGCTCTGACGGCCAAATAAGGGCGTGTAAAATATCCGAGGGCCGCAATCCACAATGAAAAGTCAACCAACAAGCAAACATAATAAGAACACACAAAAAGATACACACCAGTAGGCTAATGATTTAGATTACAGTCATAAATAGGCTAACTAATATTTGTCGCGGGCCGCACAAAATGTTCTTGCTAGCCGCGTGTTTGAGACCTCTGGGCTAGGCCTACTTGCGATGCTTGAAACTGCCAGCCACTCACTACTAGTCTTGCGTTTTTTCAACCTCTCATTGGAATACAAACGAGCCTGTTACCGCGAGCCCGCCTCCATAAATTGTAGAAATGACCGGAAATCAACACAACATGCCCTATGCGTCGCCGCCATTTTGAATAATTCATATTCTGTCTTCATGTCTGTTGAAAGTTGAAAAATATTTTACGAAAACTTGCTTTGTCTAGTGTGTCATGATTCGCGTTTAGCTGGGCTATCAACTGAAGACCCGCGTCTGTCTTTTGCTGACACTAAAAGCGGATCGCGCTGTAATTACCGACACCGCACAGTTTCGACGAGTCGCGCAACTCAAAAAGTCATCTGTTCGCTCCTTCCGTCTCTTGCTCTACGTTAATCTCTCCCTTGATCTCGCTAATTGGCTGTAACCTCATCACCTCATTTCGCTTCAAAGTATATATCAATCACTAGTGTATGCTTTCTTTTCCCGGCGATCACTGATCACTTTTGCCTTAATTTCGATGCTTTATAACGGCAAATATCTCAAATATATCAAATATCAAATCGCCGTCACTTCTATTCAAACGATATACAAAGTAGCCTAAGCCTTTTTGTATCTCGGCGATCAATGTAGAAATTCGCCTTAATTTCGAAGCTTTATAACGGCAAATATCGATTCATATCGCCGATGATTTATGTTATATTTTACGTCACCCGCGTCACATTAGAGACATTGTTACGCTCCGTCAACTCGGATGAGGGTTGATTAAAAGCAACTCTGAAGCGATCTACTTTGGGATCGATATTGAAGAGAAATAGCGCGGTGCAACAGAATTAGAATCGCATCCACCGCCCACACCGTTCGGTTGGTCGAGTGGTTTAGACTGTCCGCCTTCTGATCGGAAGGTTGAGGGTTCGGTCCCGGACCGAGTCAAACCGAAGACTTTAAAATTGGTTTCCGTTCCGTCTCTACTTCACAGCCGGTATTGGGGAAGTGCGGAGTGTTGTATTTGTTATTGTACTGCGGGCTATAAACCGGAAGTATTGACACGCGTATTAAGCGTTTACTTGGCCTACATGACCTTAGTAGTGTACCACGCGATAAATTGTGGTTGTGGCTGTGAACCCGTACTATCGTCACACTTACTAATGATAAGGCAGCCCTAGACCAGCTATCAGCCAAGGTTGACGGCGGAATAAACGTTCGTGATATTTCAGTACCTCACCGACATAACTGTCCGCCATCTTGAGTGAAAATTTCAAATTCGTCAACTTTTCTTCTTGTGCGCTGCGTCTCTGCAAACTAGATTACGTTATAGTTACGTCACACTCGAAAAAAGATCGTAATTATTCGCAAACAACGCTACTACAAAATGTTGTCCGTTTTGCCGCCGACTAAATTCAATTATGTCGCCACTCAATGGCGGGATTGTCGCGACAAGAATTTTCAATCCTTGCGTTAATTTGACGTTTCAGACAAGATTTCAGCCGATTTTGGCACAAATCCGACAAACTGTTTGTTGATTTATTAGCACGGATCAATTCTAAGCGCGAAGTGACGGGTATCATGTCACTCTTCGAAGTTATAGCAACTCTCTGTCGCTGTTCAATGAAAGAATTTTATCTAAACGCCGATCCTTAAGGAATTCTAGTGGAGCCGATGGCGGCCGATCTAGGAAGTAATAGACAAGGCAGGGCGCCATGTATTTAGCATTGACCTGATGAAGGAATGGAGCTCTGAAATCTTATGAATTAGACCAATTCTCCATTAGACCGAACTGGACGTTGAATCTTTGTCTCTCAATGATGATCCAGACATTAATAAATAAGACTGATGGTAATTATATTTAATACCCGATTAGCAATTCAGTTCAGAAAACGAGCTAATTTTCTTTTTCTGTATGACTTGCATTGCTATGACAAGTCTTCCTGTTGCAGGTGCTACAATATACTGACAGTGTACATGGAAAATGGTCATTTCACGAGATTCGGGCCGTATATGCAAGAAAATATCTCCTTCAAACCACTGCGGTCGAGATTTTCCTCGCAAACAGAAGTAAGTATCAATACCCAGGCCTACAGCTTTTGATTTCAGATCGGGTACAATGACGTCGCACTTATCTTCTCCCTCCTCTGTTCTATTGTGTTTGCCATATAAAAAAATTCACCATCAGCTCTTTATCTCCACCTAGCGTCTGTGATGTTCAACTTCACCGACAACTCAACAATGAAGAAAGTCGTGAACTATTTGCCGAAAGTTGGGATAGGAACTGGATACGGGCTACCTCAAACGACGTGAGTAAACGTGATACTTGAATCTGACTGCTGACTTTTTGGCTGTCTGACCAGTCCTGATGAAGGAGGGAGCTCCAAAAAGCTTGTTAATATTATAATTCTCTATATCTCAAAAAACCAAGGCTGGATGTTAAATTTGTGGTGAATCTTCGTTACGATATTGTATTGATCGTCCGCGATCAGTTCCAGTGCCATGCAATACTTCAATTTGAAATTTTATTTCTTCAGCCGAATTTCGCTCGCGAGCCCTCGTCAATTATTCAAGCAATCAAACATGACCAAAAGGTGGCAGCAGAGAGAGATCTCAAATTTTGAATACTTGATGTTTCTTAATACAATAGCAGGTATGACGGAACTTTCCGTTGGCACTGTAAATCTTATGTTAATGTGCACCACATCTATTTCAGGGCGCACCTACAATGATTTGAACCAGTATCCTGTGTTTCCGTGGGTACTGACGAACTACGAATCTCCAGAATTGGATTTGTCGTTGCCTAGCAACTTCCGCGACTTATCAAAGGTTAGTATACATATGAAGGAGGTCACAACCGTTTTCCAATGATGTGATTGGATGACAGAGAGTTCAAACGACTGAATGATTTGACCTGCTCGTGATTTTACAGCCTGTTGGAGCTTTGAATCCGAAGCGAAAAGTATATTTTGAGTCACGATACGAGAACTGGGATGATCCTGATATACCCAAGTTTCACTATGGTACACACTATTCCAATGCAGCCTTCACACTTGGATGGCTTGTCAGAGTTGTGAGTATAATTGTTATAGCTACAGTGTCTTCACCTGATGAAGGAACTAAATTCATGAAGCTTAGCGCCCTCTAGTGACGAAGTTCAGTCTACGATCCCTTGCTGTTCTATGTTAATATTCAATGTATTTTTCAGGAGCCGTTCACTTCGATGTTCTTGAATCTGCAAGGTGGAAAATTTGACCACGCCGATCGTACCTTCTCGTCCGTCCTACAGTCTTGGAAAAATTGTCAACGAGATTCTCACGACGTCAAGGTTTGCGAGATACTTGAGATGTCTCTTTTATCTATGATTGAAATGATCGTCTTCCTTTCCGTACTACCAATAAATTGGTAGCTCGACGTTGAAACTGTGCTAACACTTCTCTATACCATAAGTCCGTGAGGTGTAAGTGATCGTCCACCATCGGCCATCAATATATTACTATGTCCTTGCCTTGATGTTGAAACGCTGTGACACTCTCTACATCTCTCTCTTTCTCTCTATTATAGGAATTGATTCCAGAGTTCTTCTACTTGCCTGAGATGTTTCTGAACAGCAACAGCTTCTGCCTCGGCACAAACAGCGATAAAGTTGAACTAGGAGATATTAAGCTACCACCATGGGCTAAAACTCCGGACGACTTTGTGAAAAAGCATAGAATGGTAGGCTATGTATGGCTAGTTTTTTTTCTTTTTGGTAAACCAACCAACATGTGGTATTTTACCCACTGTTGTGACCCCACACACACACACACTCGCTGAGCATATCAGACATTTCGAGACTCTCTCATATTTCTTTCCAGGCTCTTGAATCAGAAATCGTTTCATGTCAACTCCACCAGTGGATCGACTTGATATTTGGTTACAAACAGAGAGGATCGGAAGCAGCAAGAGCAACAAATGTCTTCTATTACTTGACTTATGAGAATGCCATCAACTTACAAGAGGTTTATGTAAGTAACATTGACTAAAAACGAGAGAATTTAGTTTCATACTCTCACTTAGATATTGTAAAGAAGCTCCGAAAGCTAGTGAATGTTTTAATTCTCAATAAACTAAGGCTGGACGCTAAATCTGTGGTGATCTTCTTTACAATATCTATTGATCGTCCGCCATCGGCTCCACTAACTCTTCAATACTCTCACTTTTAATTCTCTTACATCCACAGATCCACTTCTCTCATTTGCTTTTTCTTATCTCACTCTCTCGTTTGCTCTTTCTCAAATCACTCTCTCGTTTGCTCCTTACTCTTCTCACTCTCTCACTTGCTCTGTCTGTCTCTTCTCATTCTCTTATTTGCTCTTTCTCATCTCACTTTCATTTTTCTCCTTACTCTTCTCTTTATGTCTACTGCCCTTTCCTCAGAAGCTTGGGCCCCCTGCCCCACTTTGTTAAGTGTGCAGGACTGTGCCAGATGCCCTTGCAGTCGCAACCCTTCCCATCTAGCATACCTCCCCGGGCAGGGCTACAGCCAGTTCCTCCCGAGCAACACAGAGCTACGGCCACAATGTCTTAGTTCAAATTTTCTTTCAGGATCCAGTAGAACGGCAAGGCTTGAAAGATCAGATTCGAAACTTTGGACAGACACCTTGTCAACTTCTCTCTGACACCCACCCTCCGAGAAGTTCAAGAATGCACATGGTAAGCCGTTAGTATTCCTTTCAGTGCGAGTGTGGTGAAGCGGAACAGACTGCGAACCATATCATTCATTCTTGCTCTCTCTCTATCCCCGAAATGAAATGACTATCCTGAAAAATTTGATGGACCAACACAGACGTGGTCCCTGTCTGACTGCCTAGTCGTCTAGACCAAGAGTAAAGGATTAAAACGTCATCTTTCGTATTCCTTCATTTTTGTTTCTTCGGACTAGACGTCAGGGCAACCGCACAACAGAAGTCACTGCATGGTGACCTCGTCCCGGATTCAAACTAGCCCAAATCTATGACTCATCAAATTTTGAAGTGTTTTCATGACTCTGCGTTTTTCAGACTCCTATGATGTTCAAAGATAGTAACGCACAAGACGTCATCATGGTGCTCAAGTTCTTGTCTAACTCTGCGGTGACACATGTGGCGGCAAACACTCATCATAGTCTGAGCCTCCCAGCCGTTATCACTTGCACTCAGAACTTACAATTTTGTCTCAATAAATGGAACCAGGTGATCTCTCTCTCTCTCTCTCTGTGTGTGTGTGTGTCAATCAAAGCAGTATTGGCTAGTTTGGCCCGGAATGAATGGACCAGTTGCCCAATAGGGATGTTCAAACAAGACTTTCTCTCAGAATTGGTTCAGTGATGGCCGAGTGCAAAATTTTAAGAAGTTACCTAAGAAGGGTGATTCTGACTGCAAGTTTGGACGGAAGATTTTCTTTTCTTAAGCATGCTTTTCTTAGGACTTCATAGAATGTGTCCTTACTACTCCATTGCAACGCATCATGATCGAGTTAATTGATCAAATTTTTCAGACTGATGGTCAGGTCAAGCCTAATTCCACTGAAGATGGCAAGCAGGTCCTACCAATAGAACCGGACCAACTCATGAGTAAGTATTGAATTGGGATTTGACGCTGACCGTGTCGTTATGGAGGCCGGTCAGAGAGAGAGAGAAAGAGAGGGGGTGCGTTGTGACCAGATCAAACCAGTTGAATTGAGAGATCAATTCCAGGCTCGGACTCAGTTTCCTCAGCTTGGCTGACCTATTTCCGACGTTCTCTCAACTTTTTGCATCTCTAGCCGAGCTTCCGCAGCGAGCTGAGCTGCGACGACCAACGTGTATTTCAATACAATGTGGTTAGGCGTTTAATCTGCGGTGACTTAGTCAAATCTATTACTTACTATCTGGATTGTCCACCATCAGCTTCACTATTTTTGAAAGATTTAGTAATTTGTAAATCTCTTTTCAGATACTCAGGGCGCTTTGAATCGTCGTCAAATTAGTGATATGTTAGACCAGAGTGTAACTGTCCACAGTTCATGTTTTGTGGTGACTGCTGACAGCAAATATCTTGTTTCCTGCGGCTACTGGGATCGGAGCATAAGGATTATCGCTACAGAATCAGGTTTGCAGAAAAAAATGCATTCTGTCCTTACGAAAAGCTGTACTGCCTGCTTCTACCGTTTCCTGTAGAACGTCATATGTATGTTCATTGTTAAATAATATTGCATTCGACCAAACGCACATTGTTTGCCCAAGCCCATTGATTCTCTGACAGCATCGTGAAGTCTTCCAACTACATAGCCCTGATTCTGATCTGTTTCCTACACATTCAGGCAAACTACATCAAGTCGTATTCGGTCATTGGGACGTTGTGACGTGTCTGGTACGATCTGATACTTACATCGGTGGAGATTGCTACATTGTGTCCGGATCGAGGGACGCAACCATTCTGTTGTGGTATTGGAATGGGAGAAGGAACAAGATCGTAGGAGACGCCTTGAGCGCAAGTAAGTTCATTTTTCCTATTGAACTCTGAAGTCAATCATCTGCAGATACCCTATCTGATTCAAAGAGCCATAGGGACAGTTCTCTACTATTGAAGGCTCGCAACATGCCTTAGCCTTAGTAGCAGTAAGGTACCTCAATGGCAAAATTATGTCATGCAGTCTGCAACTGTGTCACCAAGGGTGGCTAGTCTCAAGCTCTGCTAAATGTTGTGAGTTGTGACTTGGAAGACATCATAGAAAAAACACCTTGACCAATGTAGCCACGTAGTAAGGAGATCTACCACGTGTCCACTGACCTCAGCTAACCATCGATTTTAGTTGTGAATTAATTTCGCTCGTTTCAGATGATAATCCGTCTCCGAGGGCAGTATTGACTGGTCATGACACCGAAGTGATCAGTGCGAGTGTCTGTGCCGAACTTGGTCTTATTGCCAGTGCTTCTTTGGGTGGACCTGTTCTTCTGCACACTATCACGGGAGACTTGCTACGAACTCTTCAGCCGTCAGCAGACGCTCTTGATAATAAGTAAGTAATGTTACAATACACTGCGTGCTTGTACGCTAAATGTCCAACTATTTCACCGAGGTCAACGACATGACGGTCACAGCGGTCATCCTAATGTTTCACGGGGTGTAGGACAAGATATGGCGACCATATTGAAAGAAATTACAACAGTAGGGTTGGCCATATCGAATCGTATAATTGGCATCAAATCAATAGCAAGGAAGCTCCGGACACCATTTTTAACATTGTTTCAATGAAACCAGTAGACCGTGAACCTGCCTCACATCGTGACCAGTTACCAAATATGTTTAAAATGGTAAAAGTGCCACCTTTGTGGTTTAGTTATTAGGTTGGTGACCAAGAAAATGTTAGACCGGTGGCTCGAATCCTGACCGCTTTATATATATATATATACCAAAGATGTTTAAAAGGCTATCTGTAGCTTCCTTGCTAGACGGCAAGCACATTGGGAAGATAAGGTTAAGGGGACATTTGACTTAGATAGACATACACCACGGCATATTCAGATTATATGACGCCGAACTGATTTACTCTTGGTTTGGCCTATCTCTAACTCTCTAAAATCTCTCTCAATTGTAGAGTTCTCTCTCCTTACATCGTCAAGTTCAGTAGTGAAGGTATCGTGTATGTGGCATACAAGAACGGCCTTGTCTGCAATTTCACAATGAACGGGAGAAGTCTGACTTTTAAAAAGATCGAAGATGGAATCAAGGTAACAGAATCAATGACTTGAAGGGGTCGCGACCCCAAATGAAGTACGGAAAAATCAAATAAAGCCTCGCTGCCCCATAGGCCATGTCATCTGTTGATGCTCAATTTATAAGCCACCCAACGAAGAACCCAAACAAGGTCACCAAGTAGTGGCGGCTGTGCGGCGGCTCTGACATCTAGTCTAGCCATATGAGCCGGACTGGACGAGAACGACATGCTCGAGGGGGGACCGCGTACTCATGGGGAACACTGGGCTCACAGGGAACACTGCTCACTCGGTCCACGTGCCCATGGGGAGGTTAGGATTAAGGGGGGGGTATTAAAGTGAGGCGACGAATCTGAACAAGCAACTTGTAGACTTCTCTTTCGACAAAGGCGATTATACCATTGAGTCTCTTTTCAGGCAATGAAGCTCAGTTCTGATGGCGAATATTTGCTCACTGGAGGCGACAAAGGGCTGCTTCAAGTTTGGAGCGCATGGAATCTAGATCATTTGTATTCCTTTCCTCCGTGTGACGCCGGGATTTTGGATATCGATGTATCACATGACCAAAAGTAAGTTTGCTTTAAAATTTTTATTAATGTCTGTTCTTTTTCTGACCACAAGTAAGTAAAGTAAAACATTCACAAGCTTTCAGAGCTCCGCTCCTTCATCAGGTGAGCTCAGAGCTCCGAAAGCTAGTGAATGTTCTATTCTCAATAAAATAAGGCTGGACGCTAAATCTGTAGTGATCTTCTTTACGATATCTTTTTATCGCCGCCATTACACACTTCTTTATATTTTTAAAATTTTAAATTTAAAACTGTTCGTTCCGCTTTGTGTACTTGGCAGTCAATATCAGTGTGGTCTTGATAGCGTTCTGAACAATACCGGAAGTACCGATATCGCATATTACACAATAACCAAAATAATCGACGTGATGTGCGTGAACTTTACCAAAGGAGGGTTATTGAAAATGGCATAAATTCAAAAGAAGTGTAATTTGTTAACATTAGATCAATGAGGGGAGAGAGAATGATTTGTTTGTCACTGATGTGTAGTCTTTGAGTTGGAGGCATCTTTTGAGGGTGTGATCCTTACCGTCGCCACCGCTTAAGAGAGAGAAAGATGATATATTTCTCAACAACTATAATATCATAGGTTTCGATATTGACAAGCTGACTCAGACATAGTCTTCGAGTCAGAACCGCCTTGAAGGCCTGTGTGGATTAATGATACTCTGGACATGATGATAAAATTGTCCTTTCAGGATCGTCATAACAGGAATGGCTTCTGGCAGCCTTGTTGTGTTTCGTATCGATTTCAACAAATGGCATCATGAATATCAAAATAAATATTAATTACCGTGACTACAATCAAGAATCTATCGTCTTATATCGGCTGCTGCCTTGAAAACAGGCTTGAAAACAATTTTTTACAACTCTCTTCATTGACTAACTTGAGCAATTTGAAAAAAAACAAATGTATTTATCCTATATAATAGCATTTCAGTAAGATTACAGCCACCACAAATGTTATGTATAATTGGCAATATCCTTTGAACAGTAATCTGCAAATTGTAATCAACGCAAATGTTAGATATCTTTCCAGTATAGGGTGCTGTCCAATTTCTGCACAGGGAAAGTGGGCTCTGGCAGTAGTTTGGGTGCTCTGGAATTCAAATCACCACAAATGGTAGATTTTGCGATGGATGCCAAGTAAAAATGAAAATTCCTGACCACCCGCAACGCGGACCAAACCGCGATCGAGCAAGGTTCGCAGTACGGCTTTGGGAGTCTGTTGGTGTATAGACGGCCTCCTTAGATCAATGATATATTGTGTGCTTGAGTTCCTGGTAGAATGGGCCAATCGCAGTCATTTTTTTTTCATGTATATGGTAAACGGACCAACCGTCCATTGCTAGATACTAATTATTCCTGTGTTTCGATATTCCCGACTTGCTGGGTGCTCGTGGTTGAAGTTATAATTATACCGTTTCAGTTTCAATCTGACCATTTCGGTTCATAGTACAAACTGAAATAAAGCAGTGCTTACTGTAATTTTTTTGCTGTTCATTTAGGGTGATTGTAGAAACTGTAAGCCC
Source organism: Botrylloides violaceus (assembly GCA_030412335.1). Taxonomy (NCBI): domain Eukaryota; kingdom Metazoa; phylum Chordata; class Ascidiacea; order Stolidobranchia; family Styelidae; genus Botrylloides; species Botrylloides violaceus. The sequence goes on from JASFYC010000352.1 coordinate 498,002, forward strand.
CATTATTTACTCTGCACTGACGTCTGTTTGACTGCTATAGGGCTTAGTTTGATGTAGGCTGATAGCTCACACATGTAGCACTAAGAAAGCTTTCAAATATCGACACTATTCAGTGGGGGCACGTCCATAGTAGCTACCTATTCAACTGTTATCCCTTCCCTACGCACACGAGCACTGCATTTGATAGTGGCGCTGGACACGAACATAACCGATGCCGTTTCTTTGTTACTCTAGGCCTAGACTTGCTGGCTTTATTTCGGTCGATTTTCGAATCATAGAATAATTTGCATTAATCATTGTGAGCAGCTTTTGCTTCTATTGTGATGTAACAAGACTATATTGTACCTGTCTCGTTTTTTGTTTTTTCTCAACTGATTCGCGGATGACGAAGACTTGACAAGTGGACGACGTGTACGGCGGCGAGCGCTGTAACGCCCGCTCAAGCCCGCGCGCCTACGGTTGGCCTATTCCTACTTGCAAGGAGCGATTTTTTTCGCTGAAACGATGGTCCGTTTGGTGTGCGAGTGTCCGAAATGACGCAACAATTTTTACGCGCAGCATAGTTAAAGAGCTCAAGTAGCTGAAACCGCGAGAAGCCTCGCACATTGGGACACTTCGCGCAGCGCACCGGTTCGGCGCATGGTGGATTCGGGCCTATCGTGTGTAACGTCCACTGCTAATACTGCGATGCCCACGGTTTTTTTTTTCTTTGGGCATTGTGACGTAATAAAGCAGTCGATATTTTTATCTTTATTTGGATAAGATTGACAACGGAAATTATTGCGCATTGTCATGGCAACCGATCCGGTCCCGTTTGGACGGAAATTTGCGGAATTGATTCGAAAAGACCCGCGTTTCGCGAAAGGAGAAGTAGGTCCGAAAAGGAAATTGCCTCCTGTACGTGTGCGGATTGAGAGCCAGAAAGACTCGCAAAAGAATCCGTTCGTGTTACCGAAGGATCGCACATGGGTCGGTAATGTAGCGTAAATGCTCCAACACGTTAGGAGGGCGTGTATTTCATCTCATTTATTATTTGACAGCGTTTTTGTGGTGGTAGGTCATAAGTTTTATCTTTGGTAATAATATCACAGAGGATCCTGCGCGTAGGTCATAGTTTTTTACCTTTTTTTTCCGTCTTCGCCCGATGAAGGTGCGGAGCTCTGTGAGCTTATGAATTAAGTTTAATAATTAACGAGGCGCAACGTTAAATTCGCGGTGCTCATATTACGGGATAAACACTGTTCACAGTGAACGACGTCCTTATGGGGAACACTATGGTCATAGGAACCATGTGCTCCCAGGGAGCCACGTGCTAGTGGGGAACACTGCTCACAGGGAACCACTTGCTCCTAGGAAACACTGTGCTTACAGGGAACCACATGATTTCGTGTAATCACGTGCTCGGGGGGAACACTGTGCTCACAAGGACTATCGTGCTCGCGGGGAACACTGTGCCCATATTCGGGATGTAGGCTACGGACTTAGCAATTCCGGCGCTTCCAGACCCGGAACTTGTAAGGCCACCTGGCGTAAGAACTTTGTGCAGACCTTTTTTGATCCTCCTTTGCTCGCATATCCTGGTTTGTATGTGACAAGTAAATCTCTTCTCTCTCTCTCTCTCTCTGTCTGTCTCTCTCTCTTAGATAAGCCTGTGGAAAGAAGAGAAAAAGAAACAAGAAAGTCAACGTCAAGACGAGAGAAAGAAAAAATGTCACCAAAAGCACACATTCAACTCTCGCTGCGCGTATTCGTTGCTGCCTCGTCTGCGCAAGCAGGTCAAAGAGTTGGACGGAAAGATGGAGAAAAGTGTGCAAAATCACAAGGACATATTCGGTCCCAAATGTAAATTTCGGCCCGTTGAAAAGGAGTACACAGTTGACTTTATACAGGTGAAGTACAGTAGGCTTGCTCTGTGTCTATCGTGGCTACTGTCCGTGCGTATTGAGTACAGTGAAATATTATGGTTCGCTTCCACCCTACGCTTGCGCCTGGTCTATTGTAATAGGCGTAGGCCTACTCTCTGGGTCTGTGTCTAATTGGTTGCTCCACGTAGGCTAGGTATGTATAGGCTACACCACGGCCTACTTTAGTTAGAGTATGCCATGGCTACACATCGATTTTGATGGTGACCCACTAGCCCTCGAAATTTAAAGGTCTCGCAGTGTCAGAAAGAGATCCGTAGGATCTGAATTTTCCAACCCGGAATATAAATTCGGGATGGGGAGTGACGTCACACAAAACGGGTGAAAGAGGAACCGCTCAGATCCAAATCCGACCCAACCGTTGGTCTATTACGTCATCGAATGAGTAACAATAACACTTGCGGTTGGTCATCATCCAGAGCACCTGTCTTTCTAATTTTTACGTCATCGTTTGAGTAACAACAAGTGCTGTCGATCAAAATTCATTTTCATAGAAAAAACGTGAAATCTTTCTCATGGAATTTGCTCTCCAAAACAAACGCGATCAAGTCGAAAAATACAGGCAGGAAGCGATCAATCAGGAAAAGTTTTTCGCCAGAAAACACGAAAAATTACATCAAGAAGCGATCCAGTTTGATGAATTTTTAAAGGCAACTGACGACGCGGCGGCGGAAAGCATGAGAAAAGCAGAACACGAAACAAAACTACGAATCGAAACAACGAACGAATATCGTCGACTTTTCGCTTTAGCCATGGCGATCAACAGTGAAATCTCGCGTCAGGATGAAATATTGGCGGGATATTTAAAATGCAAAACATTTTTGTTTCATGTTTACGAAAAAAGCGTACAAAGCCCAAATATATCAGGAAATTTATACAGCGATAGAGATGCAAAAGTCAAACTTGCCGAAAAATCGAAAAAGAAACGCCGTATGTCGAAAAAGGTGACGCAAAGAAAAAACTCCATCAAAACACCAGACAGGCATAAAAAGGGGGTCGATATTTGGCAGGATTCTCCATCGAAAATATTATACCCTGACGAATGGGTGGATCAAAATGAACCTGCTGAACTGCCATTCAATTCCCCAAACGAGCTTCTTGAAATCATCAGAGACTTGGAAGAAAGAAACTTAAAGTTAATCATTAAGTTCCAAAATACAGAAGAAGAATTAGAAGATACGAAAAAATTCTCAACCAAAGCTGAGCAATATCTTGTGCTACAGACAGCAGAACTATGTGATCACGTTAACGATCTAAGGCGACGAATCGAACGGCATGAAGAGCAAGCCGAGAGCTTGAAATTAGTATGTGACATATTTACTGAAGGATCAAAAGAACGAGACACTAAAAAAGCATTAGTAGAACTCAACACAAAAGTGGAAAAAGTTTACAAGTCTGTTTTTGATCAACCAGTCTTAACCATTGAGGCGTTATCAATGCTTACAATGCTGGAAAGGAAACTAGATGATCTAGTTGAAGAAGTTGATTCGTTCCCGCCAGAAGCTGTGTTTGATGTGCAACGAGCTCTCGATAAAGAACGCAGACGTCAGTTGAGAGATGAGAAATTAACGCAGCAAAAATCAAAACAGGAAGAACGAGCGAAAAGAGTCGCAGCAAGATCGAACGCTCTCAGTTTTAAACAGAACGGAAGGAGGTTGATGTTTCGTTCTGCTCCTCCAGAGGCGAAACGGATTGTCTTTAGAAAGATTTCAATGAAAGAAAGAGCGTCAATTGTTGCTGATGAAGCGTTTTTCCAGGATTAAATTTTGCTAGTGCATCCTCTTGAACTTTGAACGTTTGATTATAATTTTCTCACCGAGTCAATAGATTAGTCTCGCACCAGTAGCCATGGGATAGGGCGTGCGAGAGTCTAGAAGGATATCGATCATGAGTGAACCAAATGGTACCGGCTATTTCGAAACAAGTTATTACCAAATGTATATATTCCTATTCCGTTCTGGCGGTACGACCACTGAGCTGAGATATAGGGTGACTTAGGCCTACTAAACGATGGCACTGAGTTCAGTCTGTTTGGACCAAAGCTCTCCCGTAAATTTACGTCGTCACATCCCACATGTCTTATATAGACCTATCTATTTGCAACGCGTGTGGGCCTTTAGTTGTCATTTATGGCTGACGCGGCTAGACATTGGGTAAATCAACTCGTCAGATCGTCCTGGAGCAGCTCTCATAGTTTTATATGGACTAATATTCTGTTAGCACTCACAAACACAAGAGAATCGTCACGGCGAAATGACTTGAATAAAAATACCATGCTTTTTCGATTTAAATGAACCAGTCGTTGAAATCTGACACCCAACAATACCGACCACAGAGACTTTGAAATCGGATAAGCCAACACTGGCTGATGAAGCTAGTCGATTAGCCTCTAAAATGCTCCGATAATGAAAATTTATAGTATTCATGAACTAGAATACGTTTATTAAGTTTCAAAACTCCGGACCCTCCGGTGCTTGTGGTATCCGCAATAGGTTCCATATGAGTGAGCAAGCGATGATGCGTGACAAGCCTAAACAAACAAGACTCAACGAACAACTTATGAAAGAATCGGCGCCACTTTCAAGTTGTATCAATTTTCAGCGAGTGATGGAGCCGCGTTTGGCAGACGATCAGACTGACAGGCCGGCAGATTTATTGATTTATGAACCAAATTTCAAACATATAAGTCAACTTTAAAGAGATACGGCGCAGCGGATATATAGATAAGAAGAAATACAGTTTCAGCACAGCTTTCCATTATTCCGTTACTTGCGTTATAGTTCTGTATTTTAGTGTTTTGTTCCGTTAATCCGCCTTTTATGGTTTCCCAGCGGAATTAACAACGGATATAGAAGTACAGTGGCAGCACAAATTTATCTTACACTCCCAAGTTTTTCGTAAATAAGTTTACAAGCTTTTAAAGTCAAACAGAGCAGCATGTTTGTTGCGTGTTCGGTAACTCACAACTTATGGTAAACGACTTGCCTCGCCCGCCCTCTAATTTATTTTTGAACTGTGTCTGAAATAGATTTGAGTTATGCATGAGATGTTTAGTCGAAAGACGTTTTTGTTTAAAATATGAATGGAGACGGTGACTCAGTCGGTTTCAAGAATTGGGACGATAAAATTCAAGAACTTCTTGAGCAAGGACGGCGTCTTGGATCAGTGGATTCGAATTATGCTGCTAATTTAAGTAAGTTTTCCGTCATACTAAATGCCGGACCAAACAGATCACAGGGAATTACCGATACTAAGCGGTGGAGGACCACTGACCTCGTAAATGTTTCAAGCGTTTCCGATAAGGTCACGTCTCCGTTTATAGTGAAAAAATATTGCCATTGTGGTGACGTTGTCTATTTCGGAGAAGCGTGCAACTTTTGAGCTACATTTTTTTGAAATTCGGGTCCTTGGCAAGTCGCGAATTGTTAGGCTTGGTAACTTTGGTCAAGTTGTGTGCTCGTAATTGAGTAGGTGTGGATGTAAAATTCTCGTCTTTTTTTGTTGGTGGAAAAATTTCCTCTGTCTGTTTTACTCAGACACGAGACCTCTACAACGACGAGTTTCGGATGACGTCACCAAACTGAAAGACGAAATCGACGAACAGAATCGTAAAACCATGGAGTTACAACACGAAATTAAACGGGCCACAGAAAATTTTCGGTCAAGTGTGCCACGACCGTCGTTTTTATCAAATATGAATAACAATAACAATGCGGCAGCGGGTTTTATGCTTCCATCCACCAGAGGGGGCTATAGAGACTATCCTGCACCTTACGAAGAAACACAAACGAAAGAACATTTAGAAAGGGCCTTAGAGGACTCGCAAGTAAGTTCAAACCTAGAACGTAGAAAATCTCTCAAAGAGTTTAGACCAGAGTCACTTTATACAGTCTGGCAGACTGCCTGGTGCACACCCATATTCTAGATTGGCCGAGAGGAGACTGTCCGCCTTGATGGGGGTTCCGAGTCAAATCAAAGACTTTAAAATTGGTATCTGTTCCTTCCCTGCTTGGCAGTCGGTATCGGGGAAGTGCGGAGAGCCGTGATTGTAATAGTAATCCTGGCTATAAGACGGAAGTATTGACACGTATACCGTGAGCATCGACCCGTATATGACCTTAGTAGGTGAAAAACGTCATAAATTCCAAATAAATAAATAAATTAAAAGCTGGGCAAGGCTTTGATTTTAGGAGCAGTTGATGTTTTCACTAGCTGATTCAGACGTTCCTGTTTCCCTGATCTGTTTCCTGATCGCAAGATCTTTGGTTTTAGGAACAGGTCCGTTATCTCACTAAGAAGTTAGAAGATTCTCAAGAAACAACAGAAAAACAGAAAGTGCAATTCAGAACATCTGTGGAAGAACTGCAGATGAAACTCCAGGTAGCCTTCCTTCATTTATCAAAGTCGTCGAAACCACCATCTTTCTGTGGCCCAGGAGAGGATTTTCCTAACACAAATTAACTCCAGAGAGAACATTCGGTTATAAATCTACAAACTTTCCTAACCTTGACCACAACTCTCCAGTGCAAGCACCCGGCAAAATATCTGCTCCTGTCGACAAAAATGAAAACCCTCATTTTTTATGTTCTCATTTCTGTTCCAAGGAAACTATTGCCGGTAGAAAGAAACTCGTTCAACTGAGAGAAACAGAAATGGAAGAGAGAGATGAAATGATCCAGAAACTTCAGGTCTGACATCCACTTTTGATCATGTTGAATTAAATTTTCTATTAAATCTCGACCATGTCAAGGCATTAAAAGTGGTATCTATATCCCCCTCGTTGAATGGCCATCACGATTTGGATATTGTGTACCTTGTGTGCATTCAGTGATCATTGTGGGTGCATGATACATGGTAGGGCATATCATTCACCCCTGCAGCATGCCTTAAGACCCAGCAAATCTGAGTGGGGAGGGGGGTCTTCTTTATCTTTTCTTGATAAAAATCTCTTTCCCTTTTATGACAGAACACTTTGAAAGATCTAGCATCAGCCAATCAGATTCAAGAGCAATCTCTCAATGACACAAACCACCGACTGCAGCTCGTAGAAAAACATAACCAAGTCATCGAGAAAGCTTTGGAAAGAGTCCGATCCATTTTTTCATCACACGATAAAATCAAAGGAAAATCAAACAGGTACCAATACTCTCTCTTTTCTAAATTAACGATTAACTCAAGTGGGTTGACTTTTTTGTTCCAGGCTGACAGAGAGTGATCGGTTGTCTGATGTATCTGCTGAATATGTGGCTGACGCAGCGGAGAGAGCGATGGATGATTTGTATGAAGAAATTGAAGCGATGAGAAATAAGATTATGGAGTTAGAGAATGAAATATGTGACACAAAACGAGTGAGACGTTTTTTCCGTTTCTTCGTCAGAGGAAGATAGAATTCATTACATAGAAGCAAAGCTTCGAAAGCTTGTGAATTATATTCTAATATACTGGAGTGGACGTTAAATCTATGATCACCTAAATTTATTACCATAGTAGGGTGAATTACCATATTTCAATAAATTGGACTGGGTGTTAAATCTACGGTGATTTATTCTATCTATTATATTTCTTAAACCAGGACCATGACCGTGAGGTCAATCTTCTGTCTGCCAAGCAACAAGAAGCAGCGGAAATGTTGAGAATCGAAACAAACGAGAGAGTCTTGGAGGAAAGATTGAATACCGAGAGTGCCGTGAAACAGGTACTTGTCGTTGTTTGGTTATACCAGTGTTTCCAAACCTAAGGGTCATGACCCCAAATATAGTAGGTCGCCTAATGTTGTTGTTAAAATGTAAGCCAAATGAATTTTTCGTTTAGGTTCATGCCTTGCAAGACGAAGTGCAGCAGCAGAAAATTGCGCTTGTTTCAAAAGACCAAGAAATTCGGGATATCGAGAAAGAAATGACTATCATAACAACTCAGTTTGAAGAGGTTAGTGGCGTGACCGTACTCCAGGGCATCCAGCATAAATATCACGGTTAGCAATTGATAAAAATCACTATTAGCAATTGATAAAAATTGCCACTAGCAATTGATGTTATTTCCCTGCTGGTACATATATATATTCTCCTAACATGCTCGTTTATTTTCCTCGTCACGGCTCCCGATTTGATGTGCTTAAAACAATGGACCCCCCACCCTCTCTTTGAAATTGTTACGTTCCTAAGAAATTCATTTATGCAGCCATCTTCATTTGTCTCCAGGCATAAGCTTTCCATTTCCCTAGCCACGGCTGATCCCGATTTAATACGTATTTAAAAAATTTATTGTCTATCGTCTATCTAAATCTGTTTGTCAAAAATAATAAATCTAAAAATGAAATTTTCAGCTCAAGCATCATTATTTTGACGACAAGGAATCTCTCCAGAACAAACTGATCAAAGTTGAAGGTGAACTCGCTTCGAGAAAACAATCGAACGAAACATACAAAGAAGAATGCGACAAACTCAAACTACAGTGAGTAGTTTGCTTCCCCCTTCTGATTATTCCAGGAATAGACAATTGTTTAGAACACTGGCATCTTGTCATTTATATCAAAATGTCCACGTAAGCAAAAGCCTTGCCAAAGTTAACAGACAAGCCCATGTAATATTTCAGTAATTAATTAATAATTAATGCATTCGTCTCTGGTAGATCAGTAAATAATCAGCAACGCCAGCCACCGCATTACATTCACCATAAATGTTAGTATGCCGTAAGCATGGCCCATCCAACTACACTAAAGACGATTATGCCTTTGCAAACTGGCCTGATGCCTCTGCTTCACACTGGCTATCGGGGGTCATCATACACTTGTGCATCACTTACAAGCAACTCTAGATGATGTAATAATGTAGTCGGCATCAATCCCCGCCCCTCACACGCATCCCTCACCCCAAGATTTTTATTTAGGTTGGCAGAATCCCAACAACATTTCCTTCGTACGAACGAAGAATTGAAATCGGAGAGGGAACAGAGACGGAATCTGTGCGTGAAGGACAACGAAGCAAGAACAGAGATAAGTGATTTGAGGTAACGTCTATTTCAAAACTTAGCACATGGCTGTAACTGCAGAGTGCAGATACATACAGTATGTGAAAAGCTCACCTGCGTTGCTTGCTCTGTACCACCAAATGAAAGAGGAATTGTATCTCATGTGATTCCCAGGAGGCAACTTGACCTTAAAAACGCTGACGTATCGGTGTTGAAAGAGAAATTATCTGAGATGAAAGCAGAACATTCAACACAACTTAATGAAAAAGTTCGTGAAGCGGAATTGGTCGAAAGGTCAAAGGTGATGTGAATTATTCTTTCCTTGGATTCTTTTCGTGTCGCAATTCTCTCTCGCTTTGCCGGAGATATGGACTGTCTCTCTCTCTCTCACTCTCTAACTCTATTCACGGCAGGGGGAACATAAATCGTCAGAACTGTCCGAGGAATTATCGCATCTTAAAGAAGAGCTCACTCGAACAAAAACAAAGTTAGAATCGACTGAACGACAAATTTCTGATGTCATGGTTGAGCGATCAGATAAAATGAAGTCAATTCAAGATAAAGACCTTCAGGTTGGTGACCAAAGTTTCCGACACAACCAGATCTGACAAATTCATTTTCAGCTTGAAAAGGTGACGTCACAATGCAGTCTTGTCGAAAGAAGGTTGATCGAGGCTGAGGATGGGCGGCGGAGAGCAGAAGAGAAATGGGAAAAGTAAGAATGAGAGTTTGGGCCTCACTAAACATTTTGTTCATCAGCAAAACTGTGGCGGGGTTGTTTAAGTACAACTGCTGCAGGGCAACTCGGAGAAATTTTGAATTTGGTCCCATGATTCATGACTGAAAATTTTGGCCCCCAGTTTATTGGAATAAAATTCACAAGCTTTCAGAGCTAACCCTACTATAGTAATAGATAAGAATTAATCGCCACAGATTTAACGTCCAGTCTAGTTTATTAGAATATAATTCGCAAGCTTTTGGAGCTTTGCTCCTTCATCAGGTGCAATATATGAGGCTGGATGTTAAATCCACGGTGTCATCTTCATACTGTATATTCTAAACGTTTATTTAAATATTCTATTACTATTTGGATCGTCTGCCACAATTTTTTATATTCCAGGCTATACAAAGAATACGACGATGTCTTCCAAAAGTTGAAATCTGAGCAAGAAAACCACGAAAAACTCAAGTCTGTCTCGACGGCGAAAGAGAAGGAGCTGATGACTATCCAACTCAGTTTTCAATCTGTGAAATCACAATTGGACCATACAAAGAGTGACCTTGATGAGGTCAAAGTGCAAAGGTTGAATTTAAGAGCCGACCTCGATGTAAGAGACTATAAATCTTTCTGTCAATCCAACGATGTCTGTGACTTATATATTCAATTTTATAGTTTTATGGCTTGTGATAAAATAAGTCTCTCTCTCTCTCTCTCTGCCGCTCTTCTTCTCTGTTAGTATTGTAAAGCTCATTTACTAATCTTGCATGTAATAAAATCAGTCCCTCTCTCTTTCTCTCTCTCTTCTGTTCTGTTATTATTAAAGGTCTCGTAGCCCAGTATTTATCTTCTATGTGATAAATTGATCTTTCTCTCTCTCTCTCTATCAGGTGAAGACAAAGGAATTTGAAAGCATACGAGATCAGTTACATTCGTTCAAAAATACGATATCAGATTATGAAAATAGGATCGGTGAGTTGTCATAATTTATGCTTTGCGCAATGATTTATTCAATTTCTTACAGTATACCCTCTCCCTCTCTCTCTCTCTCTCTCTCTCTCTCTGTGTGTGATCTCTCATGGTGGGCAACCAATTAATCTCCTTTCTCGATTCTCTCTCTCTCTAACTCAGTCCTTTATAATAATAATTCTCAGGTGAACTAATCCAAGAGAAAACCCGCGCCACGACATCAGCGATCCAGTTTGAAGATGACAATTCGATACTGAAGAAATCTTTGGAATCAGCCGAGGACGAGATCAGAGGCGCAAGGAATCGGGTACTGTAGAAACCAAAATTACTAACCCACACTATAGATTTAGACTCATAACTGTAGACTTAGACAATAAATTTCTCCAATCCCACTAACTGATATATTATCTCTAGATCTCTCTCCTCGCAGAAGAAAAAAGTGAGATCAAAAGACTTATGAGAGAGATTGAAATGAAAAGCAGAGCTGAAAATGAGAAATTAAAGAAACAATTAAAACAAACCAAGCAGAACTTGAAGGAAGCAGAGGTAAAAATGCACTTATTCTTCTTCACCGGGTCTTGTTTGATTAGCCACAGGTCACAGGTCACAGCTTTGCAAAATGAACAGTGAGGTAGCGAAGCCAAGGCCTGTACGAGGTCATATTTCGATTTATGGAGCATACACCTGAGTGTATTTATCACTCGTTCACCATTTCCATTGAATCTTCCGACGAAACAACGTTTCATGGGGAGGGGGCTCACAGTCGAGTGTTACAGCGATTTACACTCGTTAGTAGCTATGAACCGATCAGTGGGCCTTTGCTTTTATGCTCGATGCCCTTTTCTTGTAGAAATCACTCCTAACGATCAAGTCTGTTGATGGTCGAGCGGCTCGGATCGCCGAGAACATGCAAAAGGAGGTCACAAGTAAACGATCGCTCATCGACAGTTTGCAGACTGAACTCTCAAAAACAATTGACAAGTACGTTTATTTATGAGAGATCTTCCCTCTCTGTCGACCAAAATCTGATTTTCGACGAATGACATATTGCAGTCACCAGAAATGGTAATAATGACACGGAAGTACATTTGAGGTCTGCTTTGACCCCTGTGAGCACAGTGTTCTCCATGAGCACAGTATTCCCCATGAGCACAGTGTTCCCCGTGAGCATGTGGTTCCATGTAAAAATCCAGACTGGTCCACCTATCATAACGCAAGGTGTCAGAGGAGAACTTAGCGCCACCTAGTGAACTATCGGCAGGCTTTGACCAAAAAATACTTTTAGATTATCGCATTTTGAACGAGCGAACAAAACGCTCCAAGACAATTTAGGAGAGACAGAATCTAATCTTGAAGAAATGAAAGTTGCAAAGAAAACTCTTGAAGTGGAATTGAAGAAATTAAAGAAGTCTGAAAAAGGGTAAATTTTTTGAGAATTTCGGATGCAGATGATTTGCTGAACTATTCTTCAACACCTCCATCCGACGTGTTGTAATGGGTTTTAAAGTTCAGCAATATTTGTTGAATGTCCATTTTCACCTGATCAAGGAGGAGAGCTTGGAAAATTTGACTGGACATTAAAACTGTTGGTGACTTGATGTCTACTGGTATTGTAACTGATTGTTCGCCATCTCCTATCAAGATAGCAATATATTGGAATTATCATTGCCCAATTTATTGATTTTTTTTATGTTGTAAGGTACAAAATAGCTGTTGAAAGACTTGAAAAAGGTCTGGAAAAAGCGGCGATTAAAAATTGTGAAGCGCAAACAAAGATGACAGAACAAGAGAAAAATATCGCAGAGCTTCACATCAATCATAACATGATGTTGATGAATAAACGAACAACGGTTCCGGTGAGAATTTGGATTTTCAACCCTAGTGAGAATATGTTACCGTCAATAGACATCATAAAGATGTTTCACCACAGATTTAATGTTCAGTCTTGCTTTATTGTGAATTATAACATTAGTGGTGAATCGTCTTTACGATGTATCAAAGAATATGGTGGAGCCGATATCGGATGATCAATATTGTGAATTATAATCCGTTAAATCTGTGAGGAATCTTGCTGGCTTCATTACTGAATCATTTGAAATACATACATTGTCCATTCTCACTGCATTCATCTGTATTAGTTGACCGGTACCTGCTGTGAGATCCCTAGGTTAATATACAGCACTATTGTAAACTCATACAGGTCCCTTCTACTGACAAACCATTACCTGGGTCAAATTTATACCAACCAAATGTGATGCAATCTGGAGGAAGTGTTGCGCAATCCATGCTGGCAAGACTCATTCTCAACATGACATCTCAGCAAACGTCTCTTCAAGATGGCTTCAATCAACCGCTTCTTATTTCTGGATCAAAAAGTAAGTTTAACAAAGCCTTTCGGCTTCATTTTTAATGTTGAGCCGACGACGTAGCCATTCTGAGCTTATTTCTTTTTGTCTCTGAAAGCAGATCTTCAAACAGCTATCTCACAACCGGAAGCCAGAAATGGCATGACCACGGACATGTATAAGGTAAGTAACCAGAGGCTTTCCGACTGGTATTTCTGCCTACCTTGTCACAGTTTTTGTTGAATACACCCAATGATGGATTTTCCCTTAGCCTATATCAGATAGGCTGTGTCAAGTCGCTGATTCCGAGTCATAAGTCAAGTCATCGAGACCAAAAGTCAAAGTCGAGTCTTTCAAAATTTGAATCACAAGTCAAATCGCCAAAGTCCCCGAGTCGATTTCAAATCTTTCCTGCTGGCCGTAGTTGCCCGTGCCGGCCCTTGCTTCTGGTATGTGTTCTGTGTTGACACATATTTCCTCGCATTGGCAGATACTGTCGGACGTTCGAGACCATCTCAATAAAATGAATAAATCGGAAAGCGAGACAAAAACGAAACGTTCACATTCGAAAAAGAGAGAAAATAAATCTCGACAAACGGATCCGAGTGTTCTAGAATTGCAGTCAGAAAGGTAAGGAGGGAGAAAAATAGTGCTCCAAATTCTTGTCAATATTCAAATAGACGTTGTCAGATTCAAGCAGGCTGCACAAGAAGGCAGTGAAGGAGTCGGGTGGCTATCACAGTCAAGTGCTCCTCCTCCGTACTATCCTCAATGCGTTTGTCATCTACCGAGGAAGCTACAGATACCATTTTTAACATCTTTGGTGTGATGTAGTCTCAGAGATTTCAATCCAGGACGTACCGGTTTCACGGCCGGCAATCTATCGCACCACAAACTCTTCGAGGTCACTGAATATTATTTTTGTGTTTTTTTTTAACAGCTACGACTTCAGTTTGACTCCAGATTTGTCGTCGGCTTTTTCTGTCTCGCTACTCGATAGTGCAACCCTTGGATCAACTCTCAAAGGTTTGTTATAGGCAGGGTCGGATTTAGCCCTACGTTGAGAGGCTACTAGGCTGATCCTTTCAGCTGTTGAATTGGAGCAAAGCATTGTTCACACTAGATATGTCGCACATTTCATCATCATTTTCTGTACGATTCTAGCTTCCTGGATGGAGCCTAACAAGAGATTTAAACCAAAAAAATATCTGGTGGTACAGATGCAGGTTCAAAATTGCCTCCGAATCAATTCCAGTCTTTTGTGATTCGGATTGATTCTAAATATTCAGAATCTATTAAAAATTTTTCTTTTAGATCGCCGAAGTCCATCTACAATAAAAGCTGCAGAAAGTACCGTTGATCGACCCCCATCTCCTGTCAGTGATCTCCTATCACGAGACAAGCCAAGAACACAAAAATCACCCAACTCAAGAAGACGGTTTGAAGCGTAAGTCCATCCTGGGATATCCGCCTGTCAGCTTGCTGCCCAATTGAATCGTCATTACTATCTCTGCCAGGTGGCGACTGATTGTAGGACCTAGTCACCAGGGACGTAACCAGCCTTGAAAAAATAGGGTCTTCCAGCTCACGACGTCACACTGGACTCCCGTGGAACCACGTGCTCACGTGGAACCGCGTACTCGTGGGGCTCACTGGGCTCACGGGGAACCACGTGCTCATGTGAAACATTTTGCTCATCGGGAACACTGTGCTCATGGGGAACACTGGACTCATGGAGAACACTGTGCTCACGGAGAACCACGTGCTCATGTGGAACATTTTGCTCATCGGGAACACTGTGCTCATGGGAAACACTGTGCTTACTGGGAACACTGTGATCATAGGGAACACTGGTCTCACGGGAGAACCACGTTCTCGCGAGAACGCTGTTCCCATGAGCAACTATTTGCTCCCGTGGAACCATGTGCCTGGAGGGAACACAGTTCATCATGTTTCATCATGGCAATCTCTATAACTCCCGCAGGTGCATCACATTTAAGACGAGCTAGGCGTTGACCGAAATGCTGCCACAGTCTGTGCTTCGAACAAAACAATGAACCCAATTTTCTGCTCCAGGTCTCCTCTTGATACTTCAGACTCTCGTGTTGGAGCGACCAGTGAGTCAGCATTAGAAATTCCAGCCACAGATCCTGTTGTTCTAAAGAACGCCATCTCTAACACGGCAGAAGATCTCTGTCGGCAGTTACAGGATAGATTGGAAGGTTTAACCCGAATGGGTGGAAAGCTTGAGGAACAGAATAAGTGTAAGTAATTCATTACTGAGCGGCGAGTAGGAACATCATTGATAGAGTGTCAGTTCATAGAAGGCTGGGGGTGAGGAAGCATTTACTCCCAGAGGCGGACGGGGCGATCCTCCTCCCCCCTAGACGATAAGTAGCTGTAGCTAAGGCCCCAAAAATCTAATATTTTTGATTTATTGGAGAAAAACTTGATTTTCTATGCCGACGGCGTGGTCGCCTCCAGTAATAGTGATTTGTGTCCATGGTAATGTCAATGGGATAATTCTACTCAGCTCAGCAAGACAGGGCGTGTTATTTTCCGGTCATGTAGCGTGGAAAAATCATCATTATGCGCTGCAACACGCCGTACGCGGTACGGCTATTAGCGGTGACGTCATTCGACCATCATGTTGCGACTGGTAACTCGTCGATCACTTCTACGTCTCGTAGCTCCTCCAACGATTCAATTCGTTCCATTGATTTCACAATCGAAATCTTGGCAAGCACAAGGTTGACACTGATCTTGTCTACCGCACTTTCTTTCGTCCATGTTCCACTTTTACGAGATCACAGTGGATCGAACCACTCATAATTGTGCCCGATTACCGGGGTGATGAATTGGTCACTATGAAAAAATACCTCTAAGCAAACAGGATCCGTTTTCCCTTCAGTAACCGCAAAAATGATAAAAAAACAAGACGCAAAACTACAGAAAGTACGCGGCGGAATGAAATTCAGATGACGGACGCAAGTTTACGCGAATGCCAAAGACTTCCAGAACAAAGAGGAAGGTCCTTGTCTATGTCAACGCTCTTTCTAGAAACAAGATACATCAGACACTGTAACAAATAGTGAAGCCAATGCCAGACAATCAAGTATATAGACGATGTATAACGTCCAGCCAGTTTATTTTCTGATATATTCACAAGCTTACAGAGCACTGCTCCTTCATCAAGTGTCGCACGACCTTACACAGAGCGGCGTAGTACGGAATACACGTCCATGCACCACCGAATGGAGGTTCTATGTATGTTAACGTTAAGCACCTTTCTGTACGTTGACTTTCAGCTCTATGGCAACTCTCTTATCTGTAATGAAGTATTAGTTCCAGTATTTGTTGTTTGTTCGACTATAGTTTTGCTGATGTCCAATGTTCTTTGTAATTTATGGTATGGTCGATTCTTATACTTTGGGATTGGAAGGACCAGTTTACACAGTCCATCTGTGACTTTCCACCCTACTCTGGTAATATGTCCACAGAGGAGAGATAGTATTTGTTATTTATTCAATGCTCTTTGTCATCTACGGTATTATCGATTCTGAGCGGACCAAGTGACATACCCAATCCACGACTTTCCTCCCTACTTTGGTAATAGAGAAGAAAGATTGTTTGTTATTTATTCGATTCTTTGGATAATAAGCTGTGTTACACATTACACATGACGGTACCTTCATTTCTATATCCACTGTTAGTGCAGATCCGTTTGTTTATGATCACTGTTTACTATTGGTTTGAAATTCTGTTGACTTTTAAATTTTTTCTTTCGGTGGTAGGTGTTAGGAATGACGTCGATCCGTAACTATGGAGTTCGATATCCCAAGGCTGAATAGACGAAACAAAATCGAAATTGTCACCGCCTAGGGTGTTGGCCATTGAGTGTATGATTGAAGTGCCAAAAACACAGTTCACAAGCTTAGGATGAGACGGGACGCCACATCAGTGTCGTCAATTATGTAGGCCAGGGGTCGGCAACCCGCGGGCCGCATGCGGCCCACGAAGCCTTGTAATGTGGCCCCCGTGATTTTTCCAATTTGGGCTAATGTCTATGCAAAATGAAACAGATTACATTTCTAACTCAAGTTATTATTACACGTCATGTCGAAGATACAATTGGCGTAGTCATCGTCGGCAGACCATTCGCTAACACGGTTTACTAAATGGCGGGCCAATAACGACCAAGCCGACGATGAACGGTTGAGGGGACTCCGTTATCGTCAACTTTTCACAATCGGCGACATGCGCGGCCCGCGAAACTGAAAAGGTTGTCGACCCCTGATGTAGGCCATAGCATAGACTATATATCATACCATCGTTATGAATACTTTTTTATTGATAGAAGCAATTAGCCTGCGGGCTTGAAAAAGATGTTTTTCTTAACAGGATTGTCTTGCGATTGTAGGGTAATTAAGATGTAGCGACGTGACTATGTCCATAATTATAGTGGAGCCGGTGGTGGACGATCAATAGATATCGTAAAGAAGATTCACCACTGATTTAAAACGTCCAGCCTTGGTCTATTTGGAATTGAAACGTTCGCAGGCTTTCGGAGCTCCGTTTTTTCATCAGGGGAAGATAGAATGTTTTCTAGGAGAAATGGCCACCGCGGCCTTTCAAGCTTACGTAACCGCCAGTTTGTCCCAAGTCACCCCCAGCGATGTACAATTTTTATGAATAGGGAATCGCTTCCTTATGTATGCAGTCCCGAAAATCACTTACGACGCCCCGTCGAGAGCCGAAGAGAAGTGTGCGAAGAGTCTGAAAATCGCCTCGGGTGCCTCCACGAAATTGCGATTAATGCACGACCACTGTTATTGCTTTGCCAGGTAAATAACCCCTGTCATTATTATCAAGGAAACCGTATTTACTTTGTGTTATTCAATCTAAGCGGTGTTTGTTCTCTGATGTATAACTGTTGCGACCGTATGAATTGCAAAACCGATGAACAACGATATTGTGTCGAGGCAATAGCGATTTATGGTGAACTCATATCAGGTTATAGAACGGCTGTTTGGTAGTTGAACTCTCTTCGGCTAGGCGTAAGTTGACGGAGAGGATTGCTCAGAATTTACTGCAGTGAAATGTCAATTGCATGCATTAGTGTTAAGCTACTAATTCCGAATAGAGATCTCTTGTATATATAGATAGGTATTGATCAAGGTGGCTAAGATTAGGGTTAAAAGTTATTTTCCGCTGAATAGGCTATATGATTAACGATCAACTGATATTGATTTACTCGCGTTTAGTACGATAATAAATCGGTCACAACGTTTGGTTGAAGGCTGATAGCGATTTTCGAAAACACTAATGGGTCGCTAAAACTGTCGTGTACCGCAGGCCATATGATTGACCTATCGTACATGACTTTAGTAGTCGATAAACGCCTCAACTTCAAAACAGCAACGTGACATTGGTATGGAGCGGGACTCGGCCGACGACCGGAAAAAAACGAATTAGATAAAATAATTTTATAAGTCACCCGTCACCGTAAACGTTAGTAGGTCAGGCTACAAGTACCCCCCAGCGGTCCAGTAATGCGTTTGGCGTGTTATTAGTGATACGCAATTACTGACTGCGGATATAACGCAGGAATATTTGGTTGTATCAAGGTATAGGATGAGGAAGACATTGCGTTTTGATTCAATTAAACGATACCCTATGATTAAGCACGTAACAGAATGTGCTAACTAACCGCATAATAGACTTAGAAGTCGTCAAGAATAATTTGTAAGACTATAAGATTGGTTTTTATTTCTTCACTGTGCTTTATATATAATAAGTGAAAGTTGACTGCAAATTTAACACTCACAGACCGCACATAGCCTATATAGGTAGCTTCAGCCAATCCCACATCCGCTTCCAGAGGATTAAGCATTGACAGACAATTCGATACCCGTCGCCATGACTCTGCTGCCCGGTACGTAACGTGTGATGTGCATTTGTAATTACGGCAATCTTTCGCTGTTCAATTTATTTAGAAAATACGTCTACGTTACAGGGTTGCTGTTCTTCCTACTTGGAAATACCCTGCGGTCCGTGGCATCTGAAGGTGACGCAGTGAAGAAGCCTCTGATAATTGCACACAGAGGCAGCTCAGGTGGGTCACTTCGCCTCGGATGGTTTATCTCGCCATGATTCATATTGTCGAGGCTACTTATTCCCTCGCATAAATCCCAATCAATCGACCCACGTGGCGCGAAGCTGCAATTTCGTATGGCTTTCGGTGTGGCCCGTGTGTGGTTAAAGGGATGCAAACGCAACACTGGCCCTTGTACACGTGGCCGTGTTTGGAATATTTACGACCTTACTCAGGCCATATAACGGGGCTACGCGAGTGCGATACGGCATGGACCATCTGTGAAAAAGATGTACATGGGCCGGGTATTTCACTAACAAGGCCATGGGCCTCATAACGCGTAGCGTTCCATGCGCAAGCCTTGGCAACCGCACGCGTGGGGACGCCCGCATTTTTCTGAATGGGATAGAATCTGTGCATGCCGCGTTTCAATTTATGAAAATATTAGTATATTGTTATGGATGTATTTAGGTCAATTGCCAGAGCATACAGTTGAAGCATACAAACTAGCTGTTGAACAAGGCGCAGATGTAATAGAGTGCGATCTGGCAGTAACAAAGGTAAAGTGGTAAAGGTCATCTATATCGGAAGGAATGTTCCGTTTAAAATTTCAAACAATTTTCAAAACGGAAATTCTAAACGGAAATTTCCGTTTAGAAAATTGACACAACTTGGCAGAGATACTATCGACCTTTACATGACGTCGAGATATTAGTCTGCTAGGGAGCGATAAAAGAGCTGTTCCGTTTAGAATTTCGTTTAGAATTTCCGTTTGGAAATAATTTCCGTTTAGAAAGTTGAAACAACTTGGCAGAGATACTATCGAACTTTACATGACGTCGAGATATTAGTCGCTAGTAAGCGATATAAGATCTGTTCCGTTTAAAATTTCTTACAATTATAAAACGGAAATTCTAAACGGAAATTTCCGTTTAGTAAATTCAAATTTCCGTTTAGAAAATTGACGGAACTTGGCAGAGATATTATCGAACTTTACATGACGTCGAGATGCTCGTCCGCTAGGGAGCGATAAAAGAGCTGTTCCGTTTAAAATCTCCGACAATTTTCAAAACGGAAATTCTAAACGGAAATTTCCGTTAAGTAAATTCAAATTTCCGTTTAGAAAATTGACGGAACTTGGCAGAGATACTATCGAACTTTACATGACGTCGAGATGTAAGTCCGCTAGGGAGCGATTAAAGGAATGTTCCGTTTAAAATTTCAAACATTTTTCAAAACGGAAATTCTAAACGGAAATTTCCGTTTAGAAAATTGACACAACTTGGCAGAGATACTATCGACCTTTACATGACGTCGAGATATTAGTCTGCTAGGGAGCGATAAAAGAGCTGTTCCGTTTAAAATTTCAAAACGGAAATTCTAAACGGAAATTTCCGTTTAGAAAGTTGAAACAACTTGGCAGAGATACTATCGACCTTTACATGACGTCGAGATGTTAGTCCGCTAGGGAGTTTTATTACAGATTCATCGCTACGGACCCACCAGCCCTAAACAGAAAAATTAAGCCGTTCACGAACCCGTGAAATGAAGGTTATTGGTTCAGCCTATATGGTGGGACTGTTGTAATGGCGACAGGCGAAAATCCCAACACGGCAACCCAATATCCATGTGTTGAGAGCGCGTCTATATTTTCGGTAGGATCTCCATCTTGTCTGTGCTCACGAGCCGTGGCTGAGCGATACCACAGACGTTGCGTCGCGACCAGAATTCGCTGACAGGAAGAAACGATATTTCATCCCGTCTGAGCTACGTTACGTCACAGACTACTTTACCATTGACTTCACATTGGAAGAATTGAAAACAATACGCCGGGTATGATTAGTTAATCGCTGATTGTTAATCGTAGATCAAAAACTTGGATTAAACATAATCGCCAATTTTGTATCTCTTGAGTGTTCATTTTTCCCTGAACCCGTACTTAATGACAAGTTTAATTTTTTCTATAATAATTTAATCGTTTCCAGGTTCAGCAGCGATCTTATCGCGATCAAACATATAACGGTATGTTTCCAATAGCAACTTTGGAGGAGCATATCGCTGTAGCGAAAAACGAATCAAATTCAAAAACAGTGGGGATTTACCCGGAGACAAAATCGCCGGATTTTTTCAACCAGTTTCTAGAGCCAAATGATACAACCGTTGAAGACATACTGGTGAATGTCCTTCACAAAAACGGCTACAACTCTAAGGCATCGCCGTGTTTTATACAGTCTTTTGATGTCCGCAGTCTGCAGTATTTAAACAATATAACTGACCTACGACTTGTCTTTTTGACGGGTACTAACTTGCCTGATTCTCAACTCAGCAGCTTGGCTTCGTATGTGTTTGGTATTGGCCCGTCAAAAAATACCATTGTTCAAGTCGACCCAACTACAGACAAAAATATTAGAAGCACCGATTTCATTGAAAGAGCCCACAGATTCGGGTTACAGGTGAGATTGTTGTGGATGATATTTCGCTCTTCGTGGAAGACTTTTATGCTGGGTCACACTAAAGTTACGGGCCCATTAAAGACCCAATAGAGATTGGTTGTTGTTTTGAATTTATGGCGTTCTACCCCTACTATGGTCATGTAGGCCTACGCCAGGTCAATGATTATAGCGCGGATCAATACCACACCACAACACTGCGCGCTCCTGCGATACTAACTGCGAAAAGGCAGGGAACGAATAGGCTACCAATTTTAAAGTCGTTGGTTTGACTCGGTCGTGAATCGAACCCGGAACCTCTCGACCAGAAAGCGGATATAGTCAAACCACTCGGCCAACTGAACGGTGTAGAGATGGGCTGTAGAACCTGCACTTTCGGATACAACTCCGACGGACTCCTGGTTTGTTCTGTTGTGCCTTTCCACGACGAAGCTCGTCATCTCATCGCCTATCAATTTTTTACTTGTTGCATTTTCAAATTCCAGGTTCACCCTTACACTTTCCGCAATGAAGATCAATTTATGGCTCATGACTACGGTTCTGATCCGTACCTTGAACTGAAAACATTTATCAATCTTGGAGTCGACGGTTTATTCACTGATTTTCCAGCAACTTTGAATCGCTACTTTCAAATCGAAGAGCTAACAAATGGATGTCGGCAACTACGAAGAGAAAATTTTGTTACATATTTGATAGCTTTAATAGCACTGACATTTTCGAAGTAGAACATGCCACCTGTGATATCAACAGAGTGATGACAACCAAATTGTATTGAAAATTAGAGATCGGCTGATAGCCTACTAGAAAAATTTCTGTTTATAAATATTCATCTAAGTCGTGAGCAGCACTAGTAGTACTATGACTCAACATTTATTGTATCATGACTTGTTATTATGCGTTTCTGCCAGATTCAGTAAGCTATTCACGGTTGGGTGCATGTGTCTTCGTCGTGTGCGTCGGCATAATCTCTATGGTGTCGATCTTCGGTAGTCGGTCGGCAATGAACAAGGGCAAGAACTGTAGGACATGGAGGAGAAGGAAGCCAGTGCCACTAAACGGCGGACTTGCGGAGTATTCTAATCGTTGGAGAGTCGCCCAACCTCACTTTGGGGAGAGCTCCGTTCGCTTATCTGGTCGCTCACTTCGCGTTAATAGCACCATTATCTAACTACAAAGTACACCCCGAATTATAACCTTATCCAAAATATTCGCGAAGTTCGCAGTCTGTCATTTAGTATCGCCAATTCCGCGTGGTTTTTTTTGTCCGACCTTTTAGTATGACTCTGTGCACAATCTGTGGTAAGGTCTACTGATGGGATAGCATACAATACAAATAGCACTCTGATTTCAACCATTACAACATGCTCGCAAGACACACCCATGCCGACAAGATTTCCGAAGCTGATATATCAAGATGTGTTTGTATCAGTGACTTTGAAGACGTAGCAACAGCAAAACTAGACAAAAACGCTCTTGGATATTATTCATCTGGTGCTACAGACCAACAAACCTTGAAAGAAAATTGCTCGGCGTTTAAATCATGGCGATTTCAACCAATGATATTAAGAGATGTGTCCACAGTTGATTCGTCAACGACTATTCTTGGGCATAAAATTCCTTTCCCGGTGTTGATAGCACCGACTGCAATGAATAAAATGGCATCATCACGAGGGGAAGTAGATTCTGCAAAAGCTGCCTCCAGTTTGAACACTGGATTTACTCTCAGCTCATGGGCGACATCTAGTATTGAAGATATTGCTTGTAATGTACCATCTGTTTTACGTTTTTTCCAATTATATGTGTACAAAGACCGGTTTTTAACAAAAAAGCTGGTTCAAAGAGCAGAAAGTAATGGATATAAAGCGATTATTCTAACTGTCGATACTCCGGTGCTTGGACGAAGATATGAAGATGTCAGGAATAAGTTCACTCTTCCTCCGCAATTTTCGTTTAAAAACTTTGAGTCACAAAAAATATCTGACTCAGCATTTTCTGACGGTGTGAAAAGCAATGATGACTCAGGTCTTGCAGAATATGTTGCATCTCTAATTGATCCTTCCTTGAACTGGGATGACGTAAAATGGTTGAAATCAATCACAAAATTGCCGATTATTGTAAAAGGAATATTAACTGCGGAAATGGCGTTGGAAGCTGTACGTCATGGTGTTAATGGAATTCTCGTGTCAAACCACGGAGCTCGACAATTAGATGGAGTATTGCCAACAATCCATGCTTTGCCGCAAGTGGTGAAAGCAGTCAATGGTCGATGTGAAGTTTATCTCGATGGTGGAATACGAAACGGTGGAGATGTTGCAAAGGCAATTGCTTTAGGAGCTAAAGCAGTATTTATTGGAAGACCAATTTTATGGGGACTTAGCTGTGGTGGGGAAGCTGGTGCAGAAAAAGTGTTAAAAATTTTACGGGATGAGTTTGTTCTAACTATGAAGCTACTTGGTGTTACATCAGTTATCAAGCTTCAATTAAATCAAAATTTAGTCATCCATGAATCAAGGATTTCGAAGTTGTAGCTTGGCAGCGGAATCACAAGCGTGACCAGAAGAGTCTCATTTTTAATATTCTATCATGTATTCTCTGTAAAGTCATCCTGAAATTCTCGAATGAGGCTGTGCATATCCACTAGCGGTGTGTGTGTATATCATGTCAGTTTGAATGCAGTAATAAGGTTGATAATAAACTATGGCCCGTCCTATCCTTAATTATTATTTTATTGGTGATAATTCTACCCGTGTTTGTGTGGTATTCAATCGATCAAAAGTATATGCATAGTGCAATTTTATTAAAAATTATTTTTCAATCATGAATATTCTTTAAATTCAGATTTTTATTCATAACTTGTTACAAAAATAGAATTTAAAGATGCCTCGTGGTATTCCTCACGGAATTCCATTCAAGAAAATCGGCCACGGAACTCGTGACAGACTTGATATAATGCGATTAATGATCGCAGCTCTCATAAAACATGAAAGAGTGGAGACATCATTCTTGAAAGCAAGCGAAACTCAAAAATACATGAACAGATTAATTGATATCGCGAAATACGGCCCGGAAAATAAATACTGTAAAGATATGGTGAATTTTTGGACTAAAGAGGATGAAGATTTAAAAAAGAAATTGTTTAATGTATTAGTACCGAGATATTCTGCAGAAAAAGGAAAATATACAAGAGTAGCAATTCTACAACATTGGCATAATCAAAGTATAAAGCGTGATATCAGAATGTCTGTGTTGGAGTTAAAAGGAAACCCACTCCCTCCATTGCCAATTGAAGAGGAAAACCCTCACAGTCTTCAGAATGTACTTATCACTGCTGCAAGAGAAGAGTGGAACAAAAGTCAGAGCTCGAAATGAATCCATTTTTGATATTATCCATCAATGGGACAACTGGCTTGAAAAAGGATGCATATCAAACTGAGTGTGGTTACAAAAATGGCCGGCAGGCTGAGCATTGCTGGCTGGTTTGTTGTGATTGTAAATGTGAAATTGTTTATAATATAAATGATCACTGCGTGCTTATAAATAATCTCTCCGGAAGGAGCTACCTGGATTTCCACATTGTAAGCCATGCATTCTACAGCCTTGGGTCATTGTGTTTTAGAGAACTGACTATTTAATATTGACTGTGAGTTAGTGCGGGAACTTGTTTAGTACACCAGTCGATCAGAAGTAGCAACCCTACGGATTTTCCCACACAAAGTTGAAAATCATGTGCTTGGACTTGACTTCCTTTCTCTTTTTTTCACAGGTCTTATAAAGTAATTTGTTGACTAGTTTAGAAGCCTACTGTTGATACCAAAGACAAATATGTGAGTACCAGTACAGGAAATACTTTTTAGCTGCTTATTGGCTATGCCATTATCTCTGTGAAAGAGCAATGCTCCGAAAGGTTGTGAACCAACTTGGCTCAACCAAGTTTCTAATAAATTTAGCTGGTTCTTCAACTGTGGTGATACTCTTTATATCTATCGAAGTCCGTTTTTCAGGTTATCTGTTTGGACCAGTATTCTGGTGGGTGTGGCTGTTAGGGCGTGTCTTTTCTCATCACCAACTGTCAGTCAATGGCTGATGGACAGGCCTGAAGTTTCAACTCCACAATCTTCATGGATTCGAAGTGAGGATTTGAACGTTTCGATTCTGTGACAACCTTTTGAATTATATTTTGAAAAATTTATAGTGAAAGAAGGAATGGCGCTGTATGAAAACGATATTCCTATTTATGATGGTGATTCGTTTCATGATGTATGTATTTATTTTCATCACTTGGGGGCAGTAATGAAATACACGCTTTGTCATTTTTCAGACGCCATTGATGCTGCATCTCTTTCTGCATTTGAAGACGATCTCTCCTTATCTCATTCCGATAGTATTTGTGGTAAGTGCCACAATTTTCTGTCTAGCCCCGACCAGTGGAGGTCACTAGTGTTTATAAAGCTTTCACTGAGAGAACGTCAAAATGTTTATCTGCGCTTATGCTTTATGGGATGTGATAGTATTAAAATTTCTCTCTCTCTCCCGCCTCTCTCTCTCTCTGCAATAAGTCTTAACAGATTCATAGGTCAAGATGTAGCCTATGTACTCTGTCCGTGTTTTCCCAATTGCCCAGGTTAATATTTTTGGTATTATGCCTACTATGGTGTGTGTATGTTACGAAATTTCTCTCTCTCTCTCTCTCTCTCTCTTATCACATTAAGTCTTCACATAATCATAGGTTAAGATATATATTGCAGTCATCGATAAATTGTCGTCATTTCAGCTGACTGATATTGCTGCTGCATTACACTTGAGTTTATTTGCAAAGCGCTACATGGCAGATATGGTAAGTCATACACTTCCAAAGCTTTAGAACGACGCTCAGATTTGACCCTACTATGGTAAAGTTTTGGTGATTTATGCCAATGATCTAGCCCAACCCATGTTCTTGACACAAGTACAGTATGACACGCTTGACAATTTCTTTTTTGTCCTTCGGCAATGTTCTGTTATAAGTGAGCGGATCAGCTTGTTATTGATTTCTACACTGGATGTCTATCCACTCACAACCCTCCAACGGCTGGTCGTGAGTGGGAAAACACATCTGTATGATCTACGTCGTGACAGGTGTATTCTCCCATTCCTTACCCATGTCTTTAGCTATAAGCTAAAATATACGGCCCTGTCTGGCTGCAGGTTTTAGATCAACAGGAAAGCCGATCGAAATTTGCCGATGATTCTTACAAAATATTGATTGATAAAAGCAAGAAGGAATGGATACCCGACTTGGTGTGTTTACTGTGAGTATTCAGCTCTTTAGCACCGTGCTCGTTTTTAATTTGTGAGTCCAGAGACGCAGCCATGGGGGTTCTTGACGTCAGACCACCCCCCCCCCTCTGAAATCTGAGATCATTGATACTAGTGGTTGATATGTGTAAGCTTCACGGCAGCGCTGAAATGTTTGTATATTGCTCAGCGAGGCGACACAGTGGTCCCTATGAACACGTGGTTCCCCGTGAGCTTGGGGCTCCCCGTGAGCATGTGGTATACCGTGTGCACAGTGTTCCTCATGAGCGCAGTGTTCCCTGCAGGCACAGTGCTCCCCATAAGCACATGGTTCCACGTGAGCACAGTGCTCCCCATGAGGATGTGGTTCCCCGTGAGCACAGTGCTCCCCATGAGGATGTGGTTCCCTTTGGGCACAGTGCTCCCCATGAGCATGTGATTCCCCATGAGCATAGTGTTCCACGTAAGCACAGTGTTCCCCATGAGCTCAATAATACCGCCCGGTGAAAATAACGTTCCCGAAAATCGCTTACTTTTTCAATTGTTTAGTGTGATGTCATAGTGTGACGTCAGGAAGTTGGAACACCCTTTGTTGAGGCTGGCTGCGTCCCTGTGTGAGTCCGTGAACTTAGTCGAGTAATTTATATTCCAGTTACATACTGAACCCCTTCCTCATTGCTGCCTGCGTTGCCAAGACAACGATTGTTTTTCAAAATCTATATCTATGTCTTCTATTCTATCATACTGTGAGAGGTAAGTTGAAAATAATTTATTGAAGAGTAGGCGCTGTCCAGCTGGTCGTCCGTTAGGTGGAGTAAACGACACTTGAAAATGAGGTCAATTTATGTCCGTTTTTTTCTATGCTTGGTGGTCAGTATCGAGGTCGTATGGAAGGTTGTGGTCGTGATCCAGACAATAGCCGGCAGTATTGGCATGGTTATTATAAGAATTGACCTGTCATAATATGACCTTAGTAGAGTAGAACGGCGTAAATTGGAAAGCAACGAGGTTGAATTTCATGTTTCAGGGTAAGATACCGTAAAAAAGAGTCACCACAGATTTTTACGTCCAGCCTTGATTTATTGAAAATTCCACATTCACCTGATGAAGGAGCTGAGCTTGGAAAGCTTGTGAATGTTTTAATTCTCAACAAACCAAGGCTGGACGTTAAATCTGTGGTGCATCGTCTTTGCGATGTCTATTGATCGTCCGCCATCATTCTTCAATGTTTCAGGAAACGTGATCCAAACAACGTTTTTCCTGGCCCTGTCCACGTATCAATCCTTTTATCCGTTCCAACTACTTGCTCCGATAGTCATGTATTTCCATAAGGTAAGAATTGAACTTCTTCGAACTTAGCGTGACCTGTGACGCTTGTTATCACTATTGGTTTGGAGTCGGCTTTGGGCACTGTTCAAGATGATATGCTTGTTCAGCTTCCTGAGTTTGCAGTATTTCCACCGCTACTCTGTGTTACTGTACCGGTACGGTACCCCAACACCAGCAACATCCGTATAGCGTCATGTCAATGATAATTCTTCACCTGATGAAGGAGCAGAGCTCCGAAAGCTTGTGTATTATATACCAATAAACTGGACTGGACGTTAAAATCTGTGGTGACATATTATATTTATTACTATTTGAATCGTCCGCCATCGGCTCCACCATTGCCCGTGATAAACAAATTTAGAGTTTAACCGAAAGTGAAGCCGCATCAGGCGATTATTCTGTATGACGTCATAGAGTGCGATGTTTTGAAAAGAGACCATCGTCGTCATGAAAATATATTATTTTTCAGCGTACTAATAGTTCTGTTGTGCGATGCCTGCTTGAGATTGTCTGTCTTTTTATTGGCTGGAATGTGCTACTGTTTGGAGCTTCTGGATTTGAGTCGTTTGACTCGGCGATAGCAACTTTTAAATTTATGTAAGTAACCCAATTTTCTGGCCACCTACCAATTTACTTACTGACCAACAATTGTTACATTCCATTGAAATAGTTGCCGTCAACGTCGGTAGTTACCCCGATAGTGTAGAGCTCATCGATTCAAAAGCAATTTCGAATTGTGATCTATAGCGCTGGGCTAGTGTTTTACAACGTTTTTGTTGGTGATAAGTGTGACGTCATATATGCTCGAATGACATATGACGTCATTTGTTCCCTCTAAATAATAATCTTGTTGCGGACGTACACAACATGTTTGACGTGTTCGTTCAATCAATAGGATTCGTTAAAACGTCGCAAAGGGTTAGATTTGCGCATCCGTGCCCGATACCACGCGTGAGATCAATATATTATGGCAGTAATGTGATCGATTTGTAACTGATTTCTCCGTTTCGATATTATCCTCTTTTATAATTTGCTATTCATAGAATTTTCTACCAATTTTCTCAGACTTACTGTTCCTGATCTTACTCCAAATGTTGGAATATTTTGGTATTTTTTTACGGAAGTTTTCAATCACTTTCACACATTTTTTCTCGCCGTATTTCAACTTAACGTCGTTATCTTCAGCTTACCGCTCACAATCAAGTTAAGGTAAGTGTTAGTTTTCTTCATTACACCGTACTGTGATATTATTTCATTACTAGCTTCGGCATATTTTATAACATGTTGTGCATGGCTGCTCAGGAAAAGTTTGAAAACCTCAAATCATATACCGTATGCTGGCTGGAAAAAGAGGCGTCAAAAGAGCCGGTTAACTTCCAAAACCGCTTACGATCTGGCAGGGCAACTGGTGTTGTCATTTTAAACATCTTTGGTATGATGGGGTCGCAGGATTTGAAGTCGGGTAATATCGGTTTTATGGCCGACGACGTGCCACTACTGTAAGGGGAGAGGGTTGCGGACAACTGTCGCCATACAGTCCATGAAAATCATCCCCAACCAGACAATATTACAGCAGTATTTTCATTCTCTATTTTTAGGAGTCGTCCGATATTTTTGATGTTTCTTCTTTGTTACGTCATCGCAACGTTTAAATCTTATCCGTCAGTCGCCGACGCGGGATTTTGTCTTTGCTTTTTACCGATCTGGTCGCATACATTTGAGCGTAAGTTGGTCGGTGTATTTGAACTTGTTGTGTCAATTACATACTACAGTAGGGTGACCGGTCATGGACGCCGGGATTTTGTCTGTGTCTTTTACCGGTTTGGTCAGTATATTTAAATCTGAGGTGTCAATTACCTACTACAGCAGGGTCATTCACGGACACAGAGAGTGTCGCAACAGTTATAGCATCCAGCCAAACTTATAGCCTCGATATATTGATAGTAGCCTGTGGGTGGACCATGGCCTACTCTAGGTAAAGTAGGCCATGGGTAGACGATCAATTACCACAGATACAGAGAGTGTTGCCACAGTTGAAACATATAGCTATAGCAGTGGACGATCATTTACGATAGATTAGAGAGTGTCATGACAGTTTTAACGTTCAGTTCTAATTTTCAGATCTGCGATCTCCTCTCGTCACGTGCGTGATGCTGCTCGTTAGCTCCATCCTGTGTCCAATAATGTGGCATTTATGGATTCAAGCTGGAACTGCGAACGCAAATTTTTATTTTGCGACGACCCTTACATACACAACATCTCATGTAAGTTTGTTATCGAGTAACCTTCAATTAAGTGCATGCTGTTCAATAAACAGGCCTCCCAATGGAATGACTGGCCTGGAAAACCGGAACCAGTGACTGTTGTGGGCCTGTTCTGGCGTCTAGTCCGAATATATAACAAAAAATCGCCAAACGATAGAAGAAACGAATTTGACCGTTTTCCTCATTTGGCGGCCAGCTCCAACCAGACTCCCTACTTATCTAATCTCTAGACCGAAATTTTCTCCGCATTGACTGCCTTCTTCTTTCGGACAACTTTCTTCGCGTTAGACGTCAAGCAGCCACACAGTTGTTACGCCTCAGTTGTGTCCATTCTTGTTACTCAATGATTTGAACTACAGGTTCTAATTCTGACTGACTTGCTGATCGGCTACTTGAAGTACGACTACCATCTGTTCGAAGGATTGAAGCCAAAACTAGATGGAACAGATAAAGAGGCTTTGATAAGATTGAAAAATTGATTGAAATCAGAATTTGACATCGATTTCATTCAAATGCGGTCCACGAGTCGACACGTTTACCCACCTAAATGGGAGACAGATAACTCGACGTATAGACTCAAATTTTGGAAACGGGCACGTTAGTTTAGATGCGGTGCTGTCTTCACGCTGCCAGCGCATTGATACGCCATGGTATGTACTTTGGCTGACGGTATGTATCGTTAACACGCAGAAAAGAAAGCGCATGATATGCAATAGAGATTGACTCGTCTTGATTTTTCAAGGCCGATACAATAAAAGATCCGTTCGTATGACTGACGGTCGGTATCGATATTCGAAAATTCATGAATAGCGACCTTGATAAATAGTCGGTTTTTTGTCGGCTGATAATTGAGGTCGTTATCCAATATTGACTACACTTTATTAACGGCTGATACGGATAATTGCGAAATCACGGATAGCGGTCTCGATCATTGCCGGGGTGTTAATCGGTCAACGCATACTCTGGACCTGCCGTTGTGAATTAGGTTGAAATTGCCTGGATGTTCTCTCGAGTGGTCACATTTGCTCCTTCACGTCCGGGTTTTCGTACAGGCTTAGCTGCGTTAAAAGGATTTAGCGTAAACACTTGGGAGAGGTTAAAGTGGTGTGATCGGGGGTGGGGTTGCATTATGACGTCGGGACTTTTATGCTCGTCGAGCGCTCAGTGCGACCGTCTTTAAAACAGGATACCGGGGATGATGTAACGAAACCATCGGCTTTTGTTCGATTTATTCCTTCCAAAGTTTGATGATCGTATTCATGAAATTTTTGTGCCGTCCAAAATCCCCAAGTAGGCCTACTGGTAATAAACAGTGAAAAATTCCGTTTACGCAATAAAATGATATGTAAATTCAGAACAGGAAAAGATGAAATAAATACATACTTTGTGATGTGTGTGTCTGCGGGGTTACGCCCAACATGCTGTCGGTTCCTATCGTGAGCACTTTGCCCGAGTTTTCTTAGTCAGAGATGGTACTCTGGTTGTCTGCGTGGTAACATGCTATCGGTTTCTATCTTGAGGCCTTTTCTAGCATATTGACTGACTCTGTGCATGCCACGTTTGAATTTGTGAAATATTCAAGTTCTATTTACCCGTTGCCAATCATGATTGCTGGAAATACTCCTTCGCTCTCAGGGTTGTTCACATATGGAACTCCCTCCCTCTCGAGGTAGTCCAGTCACCCACGGTGTCCTTGTTCAAACTAAGATTAGTTGAAGTAAAATTATCTCGCTTTATTACGGGGTAGTGTTAGTAGCCTTATTTGGCTCATGTCCTCCTTGCCAGTCTGTGTTTTTTTTGTGTAATGGGAATAGTCTCTCGTTTTGATCTTCTCTCCTCTTCGACCGGTGAATAAATATACATACATACATTAATAAATTGTCTTGTCCGGGAACAAGCAGACGTCATTAAAACGGGAATTTAGCGTGTGGAGTTAAAATTCCCGAGCGTTCAGCTGCGCAGGCCTGTAAACGAAGCAATCAGGGATTTCAATTTCCCGAAATACTGATCACTTCGTTGGCTTATAAAAGAAATTGGAATTGGTATGTAGCCTACAATTACGACACCGGGAGGCTTGCAGAGATCGTTGGTTTAGCAGCGCGTTGAGACAACTACTGGCTAATTTGCTTCGGGCAGTCTTCTGTTCTGCTAGATATGCTTCGTTTGATTCCAAGACATTGTTGTAATTTAGGCTACTGCTAATGTTGATAAAACTGGCGGCGGGCTGCGGTCGGAACCCGATGAATCGTGGCCGCGACTGTAGCTAGTCGATAGCGCTTCAAAAGGGTGTAGCATAATCAAGAGCTAGCATATTTCAGCCACCATGAATGCGTAATTCCGTTATTTTGTCTGTTTCTAACCACTGGAAAAGCAGGGAGGGTTGTAGGAACTGTGGCTGTACGCTTGATCAAACCACCGTTGTCCAGTCTCTACACAAATATTGAGGGTATGTTAGTGTTTTAGGCCTCATTCAAGAATCAAAAGACAGAGATTAGGAAGCACTCCTTACCACCCTGTTCTCTTCTCAACCACCTGCTTATCTATAGGCGTGTACGTGTAACCGTCACAGGTCTAGAATGGAGAGAAAAGCTGATATCGATCAGAGCGACCATGCGTTGGCGCTGCTAACAAAGTTTGATAGGTGAGTCCAACGATTACAGCGGACACGGAATAATATTTCGTCATATTATGAAAATTCTAATGCGTAATCAGTGCTCGCATACAGTTGTCAAATATCACGCATTGCTTGAAAATGCAACTGAATGATACGTTGAAGGCCTTCTGTTTGCGTTCTGATGATCAAACGGTTCCGGGTTCGATTCCCGACCGAGTCAAACCAAAGACATTAAAATTGGTATCCGCGTTATTCCCATGCTTGATAGTTATCCAGACATATATGACCTTAGTAGGGTAAACGCACCACGTATCCCAAAGCAACAACATTGGAGAAGGCCTGCCGCTCAGAAGGCCAGTTGCTTTTGGTTTCGTATACTCAGAGGGGTCACACGATATGACGTCACATATCGCCGCATAGATATGAAGATTGTGATTGGTTGTTTCAGCTTCAGGAAGACCAAAAAACATTGTGACTTCATAATTAGTGCTGAATCGAATGAAATGCATGTCCACAAGCTTGTGGTTTCTGCAAGTTCCAAGTATTTTGAAGATATCTTATATAAAGACGTAAGTAGGCTATGACAGTCCTCTAGCCTATATAGGCTTTTGCGTAGGCCTATCATTTAGCGATCGTCGGTGTATCGGCCGTTAGTCAACGAGGAATTCGGTATTGGATATTGGTTTCTACTAATTGGTCAAAAAACGACAATCAACCAATTATAATCGAGGCCGATATTCATGAATTTTCGTCATACGAAAGAAAAAGGCCTTCAGTCAGGCGAAGGTGCTGAATATCGAATCGGTCCAATTCAAACCAATTAAGTCTCTTGAGCTGGTAGACCTGTGATTATTTGCAGAGCCCAGAAGATAAAGCTGGTGTGCTTGAAATAAAGGATGCAGATCCGAAATCGGTCGAAAAATGTGTTGACTTCATCTATACTGGAGAGGCGTCCGTCTCTGAAGAGATGCAGAGCGATCTGATGGGTGTCGCTTACAAGCTGAGATTGGAAAGTAGGTTTTGTTTTTCACAAGCGAGCCTGACTTCAGTTATGTATACTGACAGGGGGTCAGTTTTCCCGAATCTTGTTTCGAAAACGAGATCTCGAGAAGGTGGGAACTATCGAAATATTTGCCACAATCCCGGGAATTCAAATATAAAACATTTCGAGAATTCCCGGGATATTGTCTTGCGTGTCCCACAAACCTTGCCGAATGTAATATGCTGAGTACCAATAGTCCTGCCCTCTGTTCCACAGAGCATAAACGGGGAGGAAGATCAGAAGGCGGACAGTCTAAACCAGTCGGTCAACTGAACGATTCTGTGATCAGTTGAATGACGCTTTTATTAGTGACGTGTTAGCTTAACCGGAAGATATATCGCATTTTGATGTCAGTTTCGGGATTCCCGAGAATCTTTCAACGTCCCTGCGGGAACATAGGCTTCGAAAATTCATAGAGAAGCCCACGACCCTCCTTTCCGGGGATTCAAATCACGTCTTTCCGTTGACGAAGTGTTAAAAATTTTTAGGGCTTTACACTGGAATTGCCCGATTTTTGGAGAAAACTTTGGACGCATCTTCCTTTTACTCCACAAGAGAAGTCGCCTTGCGTTACAAGATCAAGAATCTTGAGGACGCTTGCAATGAATTCGCCAAAAGAAATTTTCGAGCTGTCGCTCGAAAGAAGGGCTTCAAGGATATGGACTTTGAGTATTTAAAATATTTGATATCTTCTGCTGACTTGAAGGTAACCTTTAACCTCAATCTGGTCAAATCAGTTTATAATTCATTTTTTGAAAGTGATAGTCATCTAATTGTCAGCACACGACACATTGCGGCACCAACGCCTGTTTTAATTTTCTTAGGCAGAAGTAATACTCTGTGTGTCTGCATGGCCACACGGGATTTGCTAAAATCCCTATATCCGCCGAATATTCGGTTGTCAAAATTCCTCTTATCGATGGCTCTGATCCGATCTGGTAATATTTTTCGCAGGTAGATAATACAATCAAAGCCAAGGCACTCATGGTATGGGTTGATTATGACACCAAACGAGCGAATAAACTCTTTGAACTAATGCAGTTGATCGATTTTACTAAAGTAAAATTGTCATACAGAGTACATCTCGCAGAGAATGAGGTCAGTTATATTCATTACTCAAACTTGCCAAAGATCATACGGAAATCATGATTATTACACTATTCTGTTCTTCAGCCTCTGATTTCAAAGTCGAACGAATTACTGAAATTTTTGATGGAGTCAATTTCCGAAAACACTGACACTAAAGCTTCAGATGTCACACTGGATGACGTACCGGGTACGTCATCTACAGCTGTGTCAATATGCGAGAAAAGTTGACATGAAATCTGTAGGATGTTGATGCTGTCACTCAAACAAACACAGAGTAGGCCAACCACCAGGAAGTCAATATTGGATATCGGCCTCAATAATCAGACGATAATCGGCCTAATATCGACTTTGGGCCGATTGTTATTGAGGCCGATATTAATAAGAATTATTTTTAGAATTTGTTGTTCTGGACTCTGTATCTTCGAAACTGAAATGCTTTGATTGTGCTGAAAAGACCTGGAGTGATATGCAGGTCAGTTATGGATGGACCATCCACGATTCTAATGACGTAGGATACAGATATTACTTTGTGCTATTAATTCAGAAATTAGCTGACAACATGAAAGACCAATCTTCATCCGTCGTAACGGACAAGGACTACATCTACGTCTTCACTGCAGACGGCTTGACTTATCGGCTGGACCACATTGAACCTGAAGCTAAATGGGAGAAAATGGCCGACAGAAAAGGAAACTGGGGCATTTCCGTGCTTGTGGATGGTGATGCATTGCAAAATCATTTTGTGACGTAGCCTATACATCAGAGAGGTCTAGACTTCCCGGATGTCCAGAAATCCCTGTTACAGATATTTTTTACTAATTCGAAAAATTGATTCTAATAAGACATTAGTATTAATGAGACACTAAATCCGGAAGTATTGACTCTCGTACTGCATCACACCTAGCTTGAAATCTGGTACCGCCGATGAGTAGATACGTTCGAGGAATGCCTTCTCTCCGCCTTGCGATTGGGCGGTCCCGGGTTAGACTTCCGATCGAATCAATCGAAATACTTTGAAATTGGTATCCGTTCTTTCTCTGTTTCGCAGTCAGTGTGTGATTGTGATCCGGGCTAGAATCCGGAAGTATTGACACGCGTACGAAGCATCGACCTGACGTATATGTGACCTTAATAGGGTTGCAAACGCCATATATCCATAACAAGAAATTTATACACTAACAGCATTTTCTTGCCATATTTTTTAGGAATGATTTACTCAACAGACCATGAAAACTACACCAATAAAATTGAGCGATACGACACAAAAGAAAACAAATGGTCGTTTATTACCGACAAATCAATTTCAGCCCTTGGATTTGCTATCGTCGGATTTATGGGTACCTATCTAAGCGCTGGCTTTCAATTTCTTAACCAGCAGTGAATATTATACTCTGTGTGGCTGCAATACGCGCCACCTGCCATAGATTGTTATTGCGGTCTGTCCCTTGCATTTCCATAAGCAGGACGTGGTACCGCATGTCGTCTGTGTCTCTGCGTAGCAACAAACAGACAGAATTTACTTTTGTTCATGCGAACTGAACTGGTTGAGAACGTGAAAACGTATCATGATTCTCGTCGCAATTTGCTGCAGATGTAATATTCTTAGCATCTTAGGTATAGAGGTTGTAGGCCTATGTGTCTGTGTGGCAACACGCCAATCGTGACGGGATGTTACTCTGTCTGTCACATTATTCGTTATTGAAGATTGTAGAGAAGCCGATGGCGGAAGATCTATAGATATTGTAAAAGAATATCAGCCTTCACCTGATTAAGGAGCAGAGCTCCGAAATCTTATGAATGTTCTAATTCTCTGGACCTCAAATCTGTGGTGATCTTCTTTACGATACCTTATTCCTTGTACATGTCGCGCTATGTCGGCTCGCCGCTAGACCAGGGTTATTTTTAGATAGCGTTGCTGTATCTTGGTTACTTTGGCGCTTGTCTTCAAATTCTGTATGTTTGATGCAGGAAATACGCCTGTTCTTAAGGAAATGTTTTTACTTACAGGCAATCATTTTAACCAATTTCATTTTCAGGCAGCGTAACAGTGATCGGAGGATACCAGGAAAATGTTTCAAAAGCTTTGACCAAAGTACAAATATATCATCTCGACGATCGTACATGGTTTGACGGTCCGGACTTGACGCATGGACGATATAACGCCTCTGCTACTGTGCTGAATAAAATGATCTATGTGCTGGGTACGTTCAAATATCCTCTATAAAACGCTGAAGACCGGTTTTCCCAATTTTGGATGGTCGATAGATATCAGATTCTCGATTCGTCCAAATAACAAGCATATCAACTTGAACAGAGTCCATACCAAAACCGTGTTACTGGGAAGGAAGGTATAGTAGTGGCAAGATTCGTCACAGATCACTGAGATCAGTGATGTCGCACCGAAATCAAAAGCACGTTGCCGCCCCGTCTGACATCCCATATAACTGAACTTCACTTTCTTAGGTGGCTATTCCAACGACACGGGCTACGTAAACTCTGCGGAAGTTTTCCATAAGCATGATAATTCATGGACTGTAATACACCTCCAAGATTTTCAGAGACAGAATTTTTCATCTTACGTCATTGATCAGAAGATTTATTTGGTTGGAAGCAGCGATGCGAGGTAACTGACTGTATTTAATTCTAGTTTTACGGATCAAGATTTAGAATTAACCTCCGGGCGATAAAATTGCGATCAAGAATTTATAGAAAGTATCTCTCTCTCTCTCCTCCCTCTCTCTCTGTCTCTAATATGTTTCTCTCTCCCTCTCTCTAGTGGCCGCTTCAAGCGTCTTTATACTTTTTATTGATTTTTACAGTAACTTCTCCACCATCGATGAGTACGAACCGGTGACTGGAGAAATAAAAACGATCGCCTCATTAACTGGCATGACTGTGATCCATTTCTCTTCGGGCGTAGTAGAACAGATATAAAGAGCGATTTCGCGAACTCGATATTATGTAAAATACTTATGAATAGCAGACGATGGCGGGATATAGATTTGTGTGAGTGTTAACGTTCCGCTCTCATCTTGCGTGGAAATGATTTTTTTAAATCTTGGTGTGTGAAGTAAGAGCGGACCCGCGGGGGCTGAATGAACGACCACTCCACCTCTACACGAGAAGTCTCGACTTGCGGCAATCGTTCCGTAGACGAGCGAGTTGCGGCTAGAATGCAATCGAAACACTATTAGTCGATTACTTAATTGCACGTGTGTAATAATTACATTTTTTCGTAACGAATTCCAATTATCGTCAGATTACGAGGAGCAAACTAATTAACATGACGCACGGGAACGTCTATTATTGGTGACGTCATCCGCGGGCGCATCGAAATTTACCGATGTTACCCGACCGTGTACGTTGTAACATCATCCCCCTGTTGAAGTTCCGATTGGATCCGCTGCTGTAAATATTCCTGTTGCATTTCCTTGTACATCTCCCATAAGCGCCGCGGTATGTTAACGCAGAGGAGTACAGAAACAGAAAATTTGTGTAATAGTGTGATGCATGGCCTACTACATGTACTACATGTAGTAGGCCATGTGTGATGATACTCATAACTTGGTGAGTTTTGATTTTCTGGTTTGCATCAGCAGTTTGGTATTAAATGCATTAGTGTAACTCGTCTTATTTTGACAATATTAATATTGTTTAAAAGATAGAGTGGCGCTTATCACCGATGAGGACGTAACACTAGAAACTGGAATGGCTATACATATTTGTTACGTCTTTAGAAGAATCTCTCGCAGACGAGGACGTACTCCACGACCAGGGTTAGTAGCAGGGACACAGTTAACAGGGTGGCGAGTGATGCGTCACAATTAAGCTCTCGGGCTGCTTCTCTGAGGAAAGTACGGTGGAAATCGTATTAAGGGCATTCCAACATGAAGTGCTCGATCGTCTCTGGGACATCGCACTCGGTGCCGATCTTGAACAAATGTCCATGAAGACAGCAATGACCTGTTCGGAGTCTGAATACTATGCGCCTTGTACAGTCGATTCGAATGTACTGAAGGGAGATATTCGTTAATGACAATGACAATGACAATAGATGACGCAAGGCATTCTGTAGAAGTGTAGAAAATACATAGTAAGAAGTTTACACCTTTATCGCGGGGTTGTTGGTGGAGAGAGAATATCGTAATGTAGTTGAACTCCGCGCTGATCTGACTCCAAACTGCGTGTTAGAAACACCCCACGATAAACGCCACGTCCGTGACGTACGCTTCTATAGAGCTCTTCGTACAGCGGTCTGTCTATATAAATACTGTTCTTGCACGAGTCTTAGCTGAGACAGAATTGATG
Organism: Botrylloides violaceus; assembly: GCA_030412335.1. NCBI lineage: Eukaryota > Metazoa > Chordata > Ascidiacea > Stolidobranchia > Styelidae > Botrylloides > Botrylloides violaceus. The sequence continues at coordinate 537,386 of JASFYC010000352.1, forward strand.
CCGAATTGATGATTATATTGAACCAATATTCCAAGTCACTTCGATTACACGTTCGTACGATGAAACAATATTAGTAATGCCGAATAGACAAGTCGAATGGTGTATTTTCTATGACTACATGTCTACAGCGCATGTGTGCTCCGTTGCGGCAGACAACCAGATACTGAATGTCGGAATAAAAGAATCCCGATTTCGAATTCAAAACGTGGCGCCAAATGTCATCACGTGGTTCGACCACGGGAAAAACAATCCCAAATTACGTCAGCGAATTATCTTCGCATGGCTTGAAATCCTCCTTATAATAATAACAGCGGGAGGTTAGCGGTACTGTTATGATCGGAACAGCAGGAGTGTATTTTGTTACTACTACAGTAAGTCAATTATCGATTCCATGTGCTATATGAGCTAGTTAATTATATGTCTTGTTTGGTATAACCCACTAATGGATAATACTCTCAGAGAATTTAGGTCATGTCCGAGTGTCCTAGATACGACAGTTGATGTCGCGTATATACATTCAGAAATGTATATACGACACACACCGATGATTTAACGTCCAGCCACATATATCGCACTTAATGAAGGCGCGGAACTCCGAAAGCTCCAATAAACTGGACTGGACCTTAAATCTGACAGATTGCTATTTTGATCATCCATCATCTGCTCCATTACTTTTTATAAGCAAGTTAAATCCGTAGTGTCGACTTCCTGTTATGTTCCATAAATTGTCAACCATTTGCTACGATACCCCGAGAATTTTATTCAGATTCCACTGTTCAATGACTCACCATGAGTCACCTACCGAAATGAATATTGCGGAATCATAATAAGTTGTCACTTTGAGAAATATGTCACGCTATTGAAAGTTTCCAGAAAGAGCGGTTGTTATTGTAGTCAGACTAGAAGGGGATTATGGCGTTTTCTACTACAGAACATGTAGGCCTACAGTATACAGTAGGTTAACTTCGTCAGGTCAATGGCTTATTTAGAACGCCCGCGATATATCCGAAAGGTCTCATCAACATTAGAAATCAAAACCACAAAACTTCGCACTGAATGAACGCAAAGCAAAGCGGAACGGATATCAATTTTAAAGTCGGCGCTGTAGATTTCTATCGTGGGCACTTTCCTCGTATAGATGCCGCATTTTTGAAAAGAAATTCAAAGTTGTAAAGTTGCGCCACCACTGCGCATGAAAAGGAGATTACAGTATAGAGCTTATTGGAAAACACTTTTCCTAAGCGTAAGACAGGCTGTTATTAGAAAGATATTTTATCTGGATAAAGTAAGCCTGCGGCCAAATTTGTCCTCGCTCTCTCGTTTATTTGTTAGCAAGCTCAAATATCTGCGACATTATTGCAAAATTGTTGCATCAAGTCAGGAAATTGCAGTTGACGACTTCGTTTTGCGATGTTGTGGTCTATGTTCTCCCACGCTACTGAAGCGTGACGATCTGGCCGTACTATCAATTCGGGAGAGCGTGCTGTGATAATGTGTAGGAAGCACAGGTAAATTGCGAAGCTGTAACCAAGGCGCGTGCAGATGAACTACAGTGTGGAGAGTAGGCCTTTTAAGTGGCGATTACAGGTTACAAGATATTTATCCTTATTTTTAATCGTTTGGCTAGCAAAAAGCTTAGAAAGGCCTGCAAAAGGTCATAAATTCCATCAAGTTCGGTGTCAGTGCTAAGGTAGGGGCGTGAGTGACTGTGCTATAGATATCTCTGCGTTGTAAAGTAGTTTATCGCGGGGTTTGTTGGTGGAGAGAGAATATCGTAATGCAGTTGAACTCCGCGCTGATCTGACTCCAAACTGCATATTCGAAACACCCCACGATAAACGCCACGTCAGCGACGTACGCTTCTATAGAGCTCTTCGCACAGCGGTCTGTCTATATAAATACTGTTCTTGCACGAGTCTTAGCTGAGACAGAATTGATGCCGAATTGATGATTATACGATGGGGGCCTGTATATCTCGGTAATAGTGAGTGTTGGTTGCCTTCAACTTGGAGGAATACATGGGTGCAATTTAGCAAGCTTTTTGGTAAATATGCTCTACGATCTAGTCGTACATTCACTTCTGGAAATTCAACGTTCTGAAAGAAATGATTTATGCCTTCCATCAGCTCCGAATCTGATGTGCCCGTGCGTTGCTCGATATGTTCTGCTAGTGCTCCTGGAATTCTCAAGGCGCAACCGAACGTCAGTTCGGCGGGGCTGTGTTCGCGTCCTGCTGTGACTTGTGTTCTCAATGCTAACAATGCGAAAGGTAGATAGTCGTACCATAAATGTGGGCTCCCGCAGGCTCGCAAAATTCTTTTAACTTAGGCGGCACTGCGTTCTGCGAAAGAGTTTGTCTGCGGGAGATAAGGTAATGACGTTTCGTGGCGAATGGATAACTTGCGCATGAGTTCTTTCCACTCGTATGACGAAAAGCATGCGCCTTGATCTGTGCGTAAAGTAGCTGGGCAACCGTGTCGGCTCATGTATGTCTGTGCAAAGGCCCGGCCGACTTCTTCGGTCGTTGCCGTCTTGAGAGCCGCACATTCGACTAACTGTGATGTAGGGTCGCATATCACCAAGATGTAACGATAATTCTCTGGTCCAGAAGGTACAAGTGGTCCGGCTAAGTCGCAGCTGATGTAACAGAATCGTTGATCTGATCGTGGGATTCTTGCCAAAGGTGTTCGCGTATGTCTATAAATATTTGATCTCTGGCAATCAAGGCATTCGCGCGTGAGTTTGCGTATTTGTTTATCCATGTTGGGCCAGAAAAAGTCTCGTTTGATTGCTTTACAAGTTGATTCGATACCTGCGTGGCTCAGGTTGTGTACATTTTCGAATGTCGTCCTACGCAATGTATCTGGAACCCAAACTCTTGGTTGTGGTGTAGAGACCTCACACGTGACTGTTCCTCCATTTTGTATAAGCCTGTCCTCGAATTTGCGGGAATCCCTCTTTTCTTTTCTATAATTAGTTAATTCTTGGTCTGATTTCTGTGCATGTGCAATGCGTTCTATCAAATCTCCTGTGATACCCGGTGGAATTGAAATTTGGTTAATTGTGACGCGGCTCAAAGTGTCTGCCACCGTGTTTCGGTCGCCTTCGATATGTCGTACGTCCGTCGTGAATGACATGATGAAACTTAAATGTCTGCATACCGTGTCATCTTTCACTTCGCTAGGATTGTTAATTTGATGGACAAAAACTTTGCGTCTGTGAAAATTATGAAGTCCTTTCCAAGCAAGTAATGTCTGAAGTGCTCAATTGCCATTTTAGCTGCAAGGATTTCACGCTTGAGTGCGTCTTGACGAGATTGACTGGGGGTTAAAGCTTTACTGAAGAATGCTAGTGGTTGCCAACGGTCGTTTGCGAATTGTTGTAAAACTGCGCCCGCACTAATTTTGCTTGCATCAATCATGAGCGACCATGGAGCATCTAAAGTTGGAAATGCTACTTCTGTGGTTTCTGCCAGTTTGGATTTGATGGTTTGGAATGCATGTTCGGCTGTTTCGTCCCAATTAATTTTGCATCTCTTAGGTTTGTCTCGTAAAAGTTTATTTAGTGGCTGTAGTATCATAGCACAGTTTTCAATGTTTGAGTTGTAATATTGTACCATCCCAAGGAATTGGCGAAGTTTGGACGTCGTTGTCGGTATTGGAAATCTGTGAATAGCTTGTACTCGCGAAGGATCTGGTTTGAAGCCATCTTTGTTTACTATGAAGCCGAGATAATTGATCTCGCTTCTGGCGAATTGACATTTTCGTATTGATAAAGAAAGTCCTTCGTTCTGAAATCGCTCGAATAAAATTCGCAAAGTTTTGAGGTGTTCTTCTTCATTGTCAGAACCAATTATAACGTCATCGTAATATACTTCAACTCCTTCTAAGTCGCCAATAACGTGGGATATGAACGAGACCCAGACTTGCGCTTCATTTCTCAAGCTAAAAGGTTGGACCAAGAATTTGAATGTGCCTAGGCCTCTGATTCCAAATGCTGTTTTCCACTGTGATTTGGGGTGGACAGGTATCGCGTGGTATGCGGCTGCCACGTCAAGAGTGGAAAATATTTTCTTTCCATGCATTTTGCGCGTGAAATCTTTCACTGTTGGGATGGTTGTGTACACGGGTTGTGTGTGTTTGTTCAAGTCTCGGTAATCTACGCATATGCGTGGTGAGTCAGACCCTCGCTTCTTCACTAGTTCTACTGGACTAACGTACTTTGGGTTGTGCACACGCTTGATATAACCAAGATCCTGCATTTCCTGTAATTGCTTGCGCACGTCTGCCTCAAGATGTGGGGAAATACCTCTCAATTTCATTGGTTTCAACTGACCATGTGTTTTGATGTACATCGTGAATTCTGGGGGTCGTGGGCGGATTTAATAATTATGTCCGATTAGAATAAATTTTTCGAATTATTAATTTTTAACATGTATGCGTAGCAGGGATTTCTGGACATCTGATGTGTTGGCAATTTAACGGCCTTGATGGGCTATCTTTTAGTAAAGACACTCAAGAGTTTTCAAGCGAGCAATATTTGGTAACTCTATCCGACGCTCCGAGCACTGATTACACTTAATTATTGGTATCGCGTATCCGGCTTAATCATCGCACATAATGATATCGGCATGCTAGTGCATTCACCAACGATTTCAGTTGAAAGTGTACACTCCTTGTTACAGCCAATTCAAAATAGTGGAGCCGATGGCGTATACGGTCCAAAAAGTTAAAATATAATATGTCACCACAGTCCAGTCCAGTTTATTGAAGTATATTCCATCTGTTATATAAATCCGAAGATTTAGTGAAGCAGATGGTGGACGACGTGAGTCCGATATCACAAGGAAGATTCGCCACAGATTTAGCGCCAAGCGTATAGGCCTACGAAATATGGTTTTGAATGGAATTACGACAATATGAAGAATATAGTGGAGCCGATGGCAGACGATCGTTAGATATCGTAAAGAAGCTTTGGTTTATTGAGAATTTTAACACACAAGCTTTCGGAGCTCCGCTCCTTCATCAGGTGATTTCCGTGATACGTGAATCGTGAACTCGATATGAGTTTAGGGCGTCTCACATTCAGACATCGCTATGCTGGAACCTTCACCAGATGATAGAGCAGAGATCCGAAAGCTTGTCAATTATATTCCAATAAACTGGAATAGACGTTAAATCTGTGGTGGCTTATTCTATCTATTACTATAGTAGGGTAATATTGCTTGCAATAGTTTATTCATAACAATATTAACGTTTAAAAGACTTTTCGTCCGGCTCTCATCAGTAAACACGCCAGAATAAATGTTGAATCAAAAATTGTAGCTGGGGGAGATCGGGTATTACGACGTCACACAAACAAAATGCTAATAATAATTATAAAGTATGTAGAACCACAGGAATTGGGTAGGACTATACAAAACAATTAAATAGGAATGGGAAAACGAATGAAACAACACCGACAACGAACAACACACTATATACGGATATCAGTGGGTTATTTTCAGGGAGTAAACAAATTCTTTTTGTTGACACAATTTTGGTTTATGGAGCTTTATAAATGTAGCTTCCAAGGTGGAGAGGTGGAAAGTGGAGCGACAGGTGGCAAGAACAGTAAACATTGAATCAGAATAGTTGTCAGCACAATCAGGATTTTTAAGTAAATGCCGGCCAATAGCAGAAAAGGAGGATAAAGCCGCATCATATTTTGATCGATCTTGTTGACGTGTGGTTTTGCACACACGAGGAGGGCCAATTCTTGTGCAAGCGTTGGGTGGACTTCTAATGGCCTTAGGTATATGCTGTTTGATTCTGTCCTTCAATCTTAAAGCAGTGCGCCCAACATAGCTACTATCACAGTAGCACTGAAACTTGTATACCACGTTACTTAATGATGTGGTAGTTGAGGGTAGAATGGGGCGAGTGGTGAAAATCACTTGGGGTTCAACTGCATAGAAGCATTTGCGAACGGCTGCTTTAATTTGGTTTTCAAATTTAGATGAAACAACACCAAGCCAAGGTAAATGGAGATACGTTGGGCATTTCAGTGGTCCATATTCAACTGGTTTTGCAAATTTTTCTAATTTCCTGTTGATTGTGCGATTAATGGTATCGAGAGGGTACCCGTTCTCCATAAGCAAAGTGCGAATAGCGTCAAGCTCTTTGTTCAACCTAGACTTGGAGCAAATGCATAGGGCTCGGTGAACCAAACAAGAGATTAGGTTAATTCTTCGTCGGGGTGGGCTAAAAGAATTCCAATTTAGATATTGACCAGTGAATGTTGGTTTGCGATAAATAGACGTGATGAGAGATTTGTCCACCTTTTCTACTGGCACATCTAAAAATGGTAACCGAAATTGAATTTGGAATTAATGGACACTCTCGTTGAGACGTTCAGACATTGGTATGCGCCCCACGCATTGTAAAATCGGCGTCACCAACATGGATCCTTGTGTGTTGTACAGTATTATCAAATCTGTGGTGAATCTTCTTTACGATTACGAATTAATTAACGATCTCGTTGTGACGTTCAGACATCGTTATGCGCCCTACTCATTGTAAAATCGGCATTCAGTCATAATGAATCCTTGGGCGTGGCATATCTAACTGTACTTTATTACGTCTAACCTATCTAATCAGAGTTATTGTAAATAACTTCTATCTAAGGAGATAAGAATGGATATGGATCTTGGGAAAGTCACTGTATTTGTGATAAAAGACTTTGCAAAAACGGACTATTTTGCAATTCCACTCCGGAAACCCAAACCGCGAATTATCATCGAAATATCGGACTCTGACCCAAACAAAAGCAATGATACATATCCTACAACATGTACCAACACACTCGAGGCTCCCAGCGGTGCGTTTGATGCAATTGGAGCGGAAGCAGTAGCTGGCTTAACGGATAATCTCATCGGACTGCCATGTATATTTGAGGACGAACAACAAAAACGACGCAACTGTAACGCTGACTGTAACGCTGACAAAATTCTACCTGTCAATGAAACTGATGATGTAATAATGAAAGAGTGCGATGTCACAATAGATGAAATAATTTGCATTCTTGAGCTTGAAGATGACAATAGCGCCGACAGTGACGAAGCTGAGAAAGAAAATTTTGGCTTTTGTAAAACACCCAGCCCGTCTACATTTAGTTTCCATGACAACGATAAATTATTGTTGAAACCCTCTAGTGGCGAGGATATCGCAGCTAATCCGGATATAGAGTTTTGCGGGCAAGAGAAATCCCTGTGCGTCACAGATCGGCCGTCCAGCACAAGTGAAACCCCTTTCGAGCTTTCAAATCGCGAACGTGATATCCCATCAATTGCAAATGGACTTATTGTAAAATCGAAGGATTGTGATTTGGATATGCCTGTTGATAATACAGCAGTGGATTTTAGACTTACCACGCATACGGTGCGTAACATATCACCCTTAATTCCTGCCGGCTGTCTGCCTAATAATAACAATCAATCCTGTTACGAGCAAATCTCTCCTCCAGCACCTAAACAGCCAATCTACGAGCCGATTTCGCCGGTATCATCCGGCGTTCATTCTCATTTTGTTACTGATGACTTCACGGCGAAGCGACCGCCTTCGGTCTACAGCAACGCTGTAGGAAGTTCGTATGAACCGGTATCCCCACAACATGACGCAGAGGAGTTGAAACGGAAGGCAGAAAAGGAATTTTTGAAGGAATTGTGGCAAGAGGGATCAGGTCGAATTAGTGTGGCGTCAAAAGATGACAATGGCGAATCGAAGCAAAGACAGCATCTTAGTACATCGGCCAGTAAAAGCAACTTTAAATCCACCCAATCATCAGCCCATCGTTGTACTGTTAACTACCAAAATGATTATTCGATCCTTGCCAATCTTCCCAACCAACAGACTAACGTAATCAATGCTCCGATTTTCAACGCTGCAATGAACCGGCCATTCGCTAATCCTCAGTTTCATTGGTGTAATTGTTACGGGAACAATAATAATTATAGTTTAGAAGCCCGGCCAGTCGTAGACTTCTATCAACAAACTCAAACAACGTCGATACGAACTAATGGATGTCGTATCTACGCACGGGATTATGCAGCTCCACCGGCGACGACGTTAACCTCAGAGGATATTTTCGCAAATTCATCACCGCTGGGTGTAATGACTAGCGGCGATAAATACGAACCCGAACAGTTTCCAATCTCGACGCGACAGTATTTGCCTTCCCAAATTTCAAGAGCAATTTCAGTTCCAGTAGGGGTGCCATCATCGAAACGAGCTTCAATGAGAAAACGCAAGAAATCTTTCTCTAACCATTCATCTGGCGTACTTCGTGATATCTCTAACAATGACAGACTTCAAAACAACTCAACGACACGAGCAAACGAACCAAGAGCTGTTGCAACGGGAAACATGTAAGTCAAAATTCTTTATTAAATAGTTGCAAAAGTTACACGAGCGCCACTACATGACGGAGCAACCGGACTTGCGGAATACAAAAATTGTCTTAGAGCCGCCTGAAAATAATTAGTCAGGCTCCGTTCGCTCTTTCCGCCGCTTACTCCGCATTATTGATATAAATATCTCACCACAAACCGTACAAGTACCTTATCAGTAACTCCATCGCATGAGACGTGCACTGCAGGTTGTGAATATTGTCTTTCCGACCGAGTCAAACCAAGGACTTTAAAATTGGTCCCTCCTTCTCTGCTTGGTTGTCAATATCCGGGATAAAAACCTGAAGTATCGACACGCGTAATAGGCATGGAGCTGACTTATATAACCTCAGTAGGATAATAACGCTGTAAATCTAAAATAAGAACGAGAAGGTCGTGAGAGCCACTGATTTACTCAGAAATATATTATAACAGTATACTCCCTTGGGGATGAGACCTGATTTTAGCGGGTTTGAATTATTAATACGACTGGTTTCCGTAGTTATAAAATTTTTATGAGTTAATTTTTAATGAGTTGGGCGCTGGTTGCCTCTTAGACTCGGCACTGAGTAGGAGGGATCTGGTTTAAGTGGAGCGATTGAACATGGCGGAAGCAAAGACATTCATTCATACGTCTTCCTGGTGTTCTGTATAGTAACCAGGCCAGCAGTATTAATAGATATTTTATGGGCCCGTGTTATTCAAATGGTGGTACTTTATAGCCCGTCTTTAACTTAGGTTATGATATTTTATAGCCCTAAATTTTCGGTGCCTATGATACTTTATACGCCTTGATCTTCCTAAGCGCCCCTCCCCACCCTATTGGTTTCGGATTCTATGGTATGCGTCGAGGGCTTTATCTCATGATCTAAATCAGGGTCGGCAACTTTCAGTTTCGCGGGCCGCATCAATCAAATCGATGAGCCCGCGGGCCGCTAATCAAATCGATGAGCCCGCGGGCCGCGCATGTCGCCGATTGTGAAAAGATATTGAATGTACATGGGGCTACGGCCCTACGCATGTGTACTTAGCTTGATTAGTTAGAAAATGCAGATCTGGCATTGCAACTGCATGAAGTTTATCCACCGATCTCGTTAAGCGACGCCTATAGCAAACCACTGAGTGCGCAAAGCTGAAGCACGATCTCTAGGCCTATGAATGGAACACTGAACAATTTTCAATTGTAAATCATGTGGTCGGTAATGCAGATCGCAACATTCGCAACGGCATGTTGCGTTGACAAGTCGTGACAACAGTCACAACACCTACAATCACTTATGAGTGAATACATGATACACACACAGCACGTACTTTTCCGCAACTACTATTTGGGCTTGTAGGTTCTATTTACATCCATATTTGCATTATGTTACTCTTAACTCAATGCAATCTTTGCTTACATACAACTCTATGTAATTTTAAAGATCACGATGGTAATACTACCATTAAACCGCTGTAAGTAGGAACTACTTACATCTGAGAGTTAAATTTACTGCCAGAACTATGTAGAATTACTTAATGTTTTACAGTGTAGGGACTTAGGGTCCGTAGAAATTCCCTATAATCGTCCTGCCGCAGAGTGCGCCAAATACTCAACTTCGGTTATCTTCCACAGTCGCCTGGTAGGTAGGTAGCGCCTCAACAGTGATTCTATAGCTTCTGGATGACAGAGCTTAATCACAGACGAGTGGAGATGTTACTAAGCGTAAAACACAAGGAATGCTTATACTTAAGTGGACTTTAATGATTCCTGTCCTGAAATTTGGGAAATTTGGCTTGCAAAAGTGATTCAAAGTGATCTTCGTGAAATCGGGCCGAGGCAAGGCGATCTTAGTATAGTATATTCGAATATATCAGTGATTGTTTCTGTTTTGACATGACAATGAATCATAGTATCATAATGAGCAACATATTACTAAACAAATGGGGGAAGTCAGTGACACCCCGCCAAGGAAAAGAGCCTTCACAAAAAGTTTTAAAGCTCCTTTGAATTGTTATCTTACTTCGCATGATTTTTTTTTAGCCTATTCAACTTAGCTTGTTTAGTTTGGAGCTTAGTTTTTTAAGTTTGATTTTTTCCTAGATCATAGACAGAAACCTGGTTAACTTGTTCAGTGTGATTTTATCTTAGCCTATTCAGATCAGGCTGTTTATCATGATTGTAGCTTAGCCTGTTCAGTGTGATTTTAAGGACCCAGCCCATTTAGCAAAATTTCTGCTTAGGTCAATGAGCAAAATCTTAGATAGGCACTGGGCAGGCAGGTTAGGTTAGCGTTAGCATCTTAGTAAACTTTTCATGAGCTTGTTTGCACTAGGCTCCAAAGTGGTCAAATGCGTAATATTATGAGTGGCCTGAGCAAGAATAATTTTCAAACTTTTACGATGGCTATCATAATAACACTGTTAGCAGCATTACATTGTACAAGCGTTTTTCTTAGCTCATAATTGTGACGTCACAATGTCTCGTGGTTAAAGTGTGACGTCACACTTATCACGTGACGTCATCTAGAGTCATCCACCACGTTTAGGCTTCCAACGACCCTAAAAACAGTTAACTTAGACAAGCAAACCAATGGCCCTCAGTTCGAGAGAAGTCACGCTCAGTTTCCAGGCCTGTGATTAAAATCGCCTTGGGCCAAGCTCAACCACATTACATTCAATTCCTTCGCAAATCGGCTGAGAACGGAAATTTCTCAGGAAACAATATAGATAGTTATATGCCGCCGAAAAAACCTTTTCACTTGAATAGAAATACACTTTCTGCAAATCCAAGCAGGTTTATTTATAAATAGGACTTAACGCAAAGGTGAAGACTGATTGCGACAGTTTAGTTTTGAAGCAACGGCGTTAAAGGCCGGGTAGCAGTATAGCGAAGTGGAGCCGATGGCGGACGATCGAAGTAGTAATGGAGAAAATAGGTCACCGCAGATAAATGTCCAGCCTTACTTTATTGCAGGGGTTCTTAAATTGGGGGCGCAAAAGATTTACAAGGAGGGCGCGAAAGATCTTAATTGCTTAATTTTTATTTGCTGTGAGGTGAGAATTATAAGGATAAGTGTCAAGGGAGACGCGGCTTTAAAAGTTTAAAACATTCACAAGCTTTCGGAGCTCAGCTCCTTCATCATGTTAAATCTATGATGAATCTTCCATACGATATCTATCGATCCTCATCCAACGGCTTCACTATATTCTTGATTATAAATGCGATATATTTCATTTCGCAGTTTGGTAATCAGGCATAATTTAATCCGTCCCGTTAATTACTAATTGAGTGGTTTCCCGTTGACTCACTCATTTGTTGGTGTTAGCTTCAGTCATCTTGGTATGCATACGAACGTCGCTTCTATCCTCAGGTCAGGGTGATGATTAGAATGATAGTTGACACAAACAAGAGATGGTAGGAAGTAACGCGAAGCACTATTGACACGATTCGAGGAAATAGATCATCAGTGGGAAGTATGTGGAATATTACAAAGCCGAGTGGAAATTTACCGGCCTGTAATGGAAAATTACAGAACTCGTTCGGTAAATTTCCATCCATCGTTTTGCTTACGCCTCGCTTGCTCTCGATTCACAGCGCTGCGTTGGGGCGTGGCGTAAAGAGAGTAACGATTGGTTGTTATGTGTGGGCGTGGCGCTTACTTGCAAGTGGAAAAATACAAGATGCATTGGAAAAATACTGGTTTTTTAACTTGTAGTTTTCCTCGTTTTTTTTATAAGAACCTTTTTCTCATAATTGCGACTCCCTTTTAAGTGCCGACTGTGTGCGTCAGCGATTCATACCGAATTGAGGGAGTCTCTGGGTGGGCGGGGTCGTCAGTTAAAATATAGGAGATTGGGAACGCTCTTGAAAGGATGTCAAGGTAATTAGTGCCTATTTTGTAGTGAAAGGAGTTTTCTTGCTTGTCTTCTGTACCAGCCTTCGGCAACTAATCAGTAAATTCCATCAGCACCACGATGTTGCCACTTACTAATTAAGGAGAGTCACGGTTTCCGCTAGATTGGCAAGATATTACAATGTCTGATAGTCACGCTCTACTAGTCCTGAAGAGAGACGTGTGGATGTGGTTTGTGTGTGTTGCTATTAGGTCGACCTTTTGTTACAATGATACCGGTAAGCTTGCAGGTGGCTGTCTTCCTGTTTTGGCATTCGGGTCGCTACAGCGAATTCAACTGCCTATGGTCTCTGTGTGATTTTACGCTGAATGTCAAATATAATTGCTAGGCGGGTTTACAAACTTAGAAGGAAGGCTTCTCAAATCATAACATGCCGTCGCTGCCACCGCTGCCAAATTAGAGAGCACGCGAGTACAAAGCTTTATAAAAATGCTATATTACTCTAATGTAGGCCGATTTTGCGCCATCGCAGCAGGTCAGCACCAGGTCAAACACGTGATCCATATTTATGCCATTATCATGTTGACAAGGTCCGCCGTAACGAACACCAACCAAAGTACAAAAGCGGCTCATCAGCCACAACAAGGCTCTTGCCTCGCGCGCCTCCAAATTGAAATGAAGCGCGGCTATCGAATGAATGTCTTTATAAATGGCAGCGTTGCCTTTTTTCGGTGTCTCTTCTTTGTTGTCCTTCTTTTAATTTGATCCTCTCTCTTCTCTTTTGATCTCCAATAGCCTCGTCATGGTTGCGTTTGTACATTGTAATTTCCGCGAGTCTTCACGAAGCCGCTGTGCTGTGCTGTTTTGTGCTTGCTCTCAATGGATTTTGATATTGATAGGACAGTAAAAAGGAACTACCCCTTTGATAAAATTCGTTAGATCAGATTATATCAGCATTATACACCTACTGTAGTGACGCAGTTCTGCGATTAATTCTTAACCTGTCTAATTCTCTATCACTATCAAGTCAGCAAAATATCCCGGTGTTAAGCAATCGATTTAGAAAGGTAGTAATCGATTCGTGTTCTTGCCTTTGGGAGAATAGCTGCGATGTGATATTTATCTCATAATTGCGAAGAAGGCGAAGCCACGAGTACGGAGTAAGTCTTCGCATTTCTATCTGCCTTCAGCAGTGTGTTTGCGTTGATCTATTCGCGAACATATTTATATTAGACTAACCGCAGCCGATGATGTCATAGCTTTACTCTTTGAAGATTTTTGCGCTAACAGGAGATACGCATGACAGACTACGCTGTCGGATTTTAACTTACCGGTAACATGGACGCCGGACGGTCTTGTTTCTCTGTGGTTTGATGAAGGATTAAATAAATGCCAGCAGTTTTGTTGGGCGATGCTAAAGGACGGACCGAGGAGTGGACTTGCACGTCAAAAACTGCATGACAATAAAACGCGGAGTTACCGATACTAAACTTGTCGACAGCGGAATCACGAACAACGTAAAATTTCAGCTTATCGGTCAACTTCGGCTCCGTTCGCGTTTTCCATCGCTCAGCGGTGTTAATTATATTATTTTAATTAAATAATTCTCAATAAACCAAGGCTGGACGTTAAATTTGTGGTGATCTTCTTTACGATATCTATTGATCGGCCGCCATCGGCTCTATATAGGCTACTGATGTAGGAGCAGAGCTCCGAAAGCTTGTGAATGTTTTAATTCTAAATAAACCAAGGCTGGTCGTTGAATCAGCGGTGATCTTCTTTACGATGATATTATCATGAACTTAAATAACAGCTAGGTAGTTGTAGTTGAAATCGATTCATTTATTAATGTATGGTACTCTCTATACGTAAGTTAGTGACTTGTAAGGACAACTCACCAATTCATAAGATACTGCGCCTCTTGTCGTGCTTGATCTCGGGAAATGTCCGACTTGCATATGCAGTATGCACGCATGATATGCATATGCACCAGTAGTGTGTGTGTGTGTATATCATGTGAGTCTGTGTAAATGCAGCAAAAATAAAATATCTATAAAAATAAACAGTGCCCTTTCCTTACCTATGATTCGAGCGTGTAATATAAGAAATTATTTTACAGGTACCCTGCTAGAATACAGAATTATTATATAAGTATTGGTATCAACATGATGCTGAACAGTACCATGAATCCGAGACCTACTCCAATATTGGTGAGTACCGAGTAGTTCGCAAGTATGCTGTCTTCACCGTGCGGCATGTCCAATTTTAGATGGCCGTGGCATGTACATTTTTGAGTGGCCGCGGCTTGTACGTTTTTGCGTGGCCGCGGCATGTACATTTTTGTGTGGCCGCGGCTTGTAAGTTTTTGGGTGGCCGCGGCATGTACGTTTTTGGGTGGCCGCGGCTTGAACGTTTTTGTGTGACCGTGGCATGTACATTTTTGTGTGGCCGCGGCATGTACGTTTTTGAGTGGCCGCGGCTTGTACGTTTTTGCGTGGCCGCGGCATGTACATTTTTGTGTGGCCGCGGCTTGTAAGTTTTTGGGTGGCCGCGGCATGTACGTTTTTGGGTGGCCGCGGCTTGAACGTTTTTGTGTGACCGTGGCATGTACATTTTTGTGTGGCCGCGGCATGTACGTTTTTGAGTGGCCGCGGCTTGTACGTTTTTGCGTGGCCGCGGCATGTACATTTTTGTGTGGCCGCGGCTTGTAAGTTTTTTGGTGGCCGCGGCATGTACGTTTTTGGGTGGCCGCGGCTTGTACGTTTTTGTGTGACCGTGGCATGTACATTTTTGTGTGGCCGCGGCATGTACGTTTTTGGATGGCCGCGGCTTGTACGTTTTTGTGTGGCCGCGGCATGTACATTTTTGTGTGGCCGCGGCTTGTAAGTTTTTGGGTGGCCGCGGCATGTACATTTTTGTGTGGCTGCGGCATGTACGTTTTTGGGTGGCCGCGGCATGTACATTTTTGAGTAGTCGCGGCATGTACGTTGTTGGGTGGTCGCGGCATGTAGATTTTTGGGTGGTCGCGGCATGAACAATTGGAAGTGGCCGTGGCATGTACAATTTATGATGACTGTGTCAATTTTTACAATAGGCTGCTTATACATTGATATTAGTGACGCGTTCGGGATTCGAACAGACGACCTAGTAAATACGGCTCGAACCCTAATCAATATATTAACGCCAGCACGCTGTTGTTTTGAATTTATGGCACTTTCAACTATAAAGCCAGATCAATGCTTACGGTACACTGGCCAATTCTTCTGGTTTATAGCCCCGGATCACTGTCACAACTCTCCGTACATGGTCAGCTGTCATAGGTCACTAATTCACTTGCCTTACTACAGAGCTCCATTCGCTGTCTGTTGTGGTCACTTGCAACAAATACGGAAGAGTAGGCCAAGGTTACTTGCATCATTAACCGGCCAGGCGAAACCGCAGGGGCACACAAATTGACAATTTGGTTCATACCCTTGCCAGCGCTGGCGGGATTTAAAAATAGTGACCTCAGCGTTCGCATGTGACGTCAAGATATTGCTCACTTGATTATGATAAAGCTCACCTGAACATTTACTTCGGACGCCACGTGCTGGCCAATCAATTGTGCGGCGATACAGCGGTTGAATAAAATAATGTGTGTTTATATATGACGTGGTTCTGTGTAAATGCAAATAACATTAAACAAGGACAAAAACAGCGTCCAGAGTCATTTTAATGCGGTAATGCATTATTTTAGAAACCGATGCCAACGCCAAGTCAATCATACCTTACATACCGAGCTGAGAGTCACAATCTGCCAACTGCTATTAGCGCGTCCAATAATAATAACTGTACTCAAGCGCAATACCATTCTGCAACACTACAAGAATTCAATTCAGCGCGCTATCCGAATGTACTATCCGACAACTGCTCCTTCCAACGTACTCGCCTTACACCAAACAATGGAACATATCTCGTGGCGGAAAAGCAACAACAGATACCACAATATGGACAATATCCATCAAATTCACAACGCACCCCACAGCATCGCGGTCATACCAACGGTACTTATATACAACAACAAAGGCAATTTCTCCACCCTGGGCAGCTATCAACCCCGAGATGCGCTGTGTCTGCTAACACAGTAAATTATAGACCTACACAAGAACATGTTGCATCTGTAAATAATCAAGCAACTTCAGCTGTGCAAACGAATGTAGTGAACTCTTTCCTCACGCAAAATGAGCATGTGCAGAACACTGCTCCATCAAATGCAACAATCTCACACCACAAAAGCATACCTACGTTATCGCCAAACCCTTCAGAGTGCAAAAACCATCAACCAGTGAATTTTGTAAGAAGCCACCTACCTACTACAGGGACTACTCAATCGGTATATTCACAGCCAGTTGAAATTAATGGAATGCAACAATTTCATATGCATCGACAAACAGGATTTCAGTCTCTAGCTAACGGTGCACGAGTGACAACTACCGTGGGAAGTCAGCTCCCCACACAGCAGATTCCGTTACAAATACCTCGAGATGTCTCCACAACGACTGCTCGTGTCAACCAGTTACTTGCTCCGTCAAATCCGACAGCTCAGATTCAGTCGCGGGTAATATGCACTGTTCCTTTAAAAGATTTAGCGACAGTAGTCGATTCTATACAGCCTACAATACAAAGATCACCGTTAGAGGTTCAAGTGGATATGAATTTCTTTGTGACATTAAAAAACCCTTGCCAGTCATCACTCGTTGGAGTAAATTCACACGAACGCGATATGTGTGGAAGACTGCCAAGCAATGAACGGGTTGTTCCGAATCAAGACGCGACGTACGTGTCGAATCAGGACCCTGCAAGACCACTCCCATACAGAGACTTTGTGATATTGCAACATCGACCACGTCCGATTCCTCAAACCGTCAGTAATGGAAGTCTAGCCGGCAACACGTTGCCTGGAGATATGTTAATGACTAAACGAAACGTTGGTGTCCCTGTTGGTAAAAGATCTAGAGGGGAAAAAAATCAAACCAAACCTTCTAAGTCTCTTTTCCCCATGAATGAGTATCCACCATTCAAATCACAGAAGAGATTGGGACCCGGTTACGGACCTAACGCAAACTCCGTTGTTAGTTCAACCAGTG
Organism: Botrylloides violaceus; assembly: GCA_030412335.1. NCBI lineage: Eukaryota > Metazoa > Chordata > Ascidiacea > Stolidobranchia > Styelidae > Botrylloides > Botrylloides violaceus. The sequence goes on from JASFYC010000352.1 coordinate 554,774, forward strand.
TAACCACCATAGAAGAAGTTGCACCCGACACAAGTAAATCGAACTCACCGTCTCCTGAAAATTCTTCCGGCGATCTTGAGCCTTTTGTACACTTTAAGCCTTCAACTGAACGGACCTCAATCACACTTGTTCCTTCAACGCCTTCTGAAAGCATTGTGCCTTCAGTTCCCACAATTGTAAGACGAACGTCAGTTGAAAAGACCTCTGAGCTAACGCCTCCTTCAAATATCGCTTCAGTACAAGAAGTCGCGGTAGTAAAATGTACAGAGACCCATGATAACTCAGTTGTTGCAAGTGTTATTGGGCAACGCAATCTCCCAATCAAAAAACGTACTCTCAGCCCACAACCTTCAAGTGATGCGTCTCCTCAGCCGAAATCTCGTGACGATACAACAACAAAAATCAACATAAATCAAACTACAATAAACAATAATGAAAGTGAAACAACTTTAACAGAAACTGGCCAAGAAGATTCGTATGGTTACGATTATAAGTCGCTTGCTGAAGCTTTGGGGAAATTGAAACAGCTAGACACAAATGTGGCATCTTCTTCGGACAGCGCAGAGTTACAAAAAGAATACATCGATCCTAGTTCGACTGAAGAAAAAGACACTCCTCACATAGTACGCAGGATGGCCGTTCCACCATCTTTAAAGACGAATGAAATCCAACTTCAACGAAGACAAGTTGACGACGAACTCAATTCCAATTGCTATTCAATGGCTACTGCGAAAAAAAGTGCAAATCTGCTTCCACAAACTTTACATTTTACCGGTGATACGAGATTGGACAATTCTGGAGAGACCGTCTGCGATGCAGCTGAACGATCACACACGGTAACCACTCCCACGAAATCTCCATCAAAGGATCGATTCTCTGACTCTACTACATTCAGTTCTCCTTCCAAGTCTCCGTTGACGAATCGCAGATTCAAGCGTCTAATTCCACCGATATCATCCGATTCCGACACTGACAATACAGACTCTGATAAAGATTACGAAGCTCTTTGTAAGCGTTTGGAAGAAAAAAGGAACTACCGGTCTTGTAAACCCAAGAAAAAACGGAAGAGAATCATTGAGCAATCAGAATCTTCAGAGTCTGAGGAGGACGTCGATACGTCTTTCGAAGTCCGCGTTCATTCTCCAAAATCTTCAAAAAGAGAAATCAACTATGCTCAGAATTCAAAACAATTCAAGTACTCAGGAGACATATCATTAGAAGAATATACGTACATGACAAGCTGTCGTGTCGTTTTAATGAGGCATGAACATGAAGATATCAATCGTCCTTTCAAAGTTCCACCGTCCTACTTTGAGAATGAAAATGGTAAATACTGTGAATCTCCACAAAGTAAACCAGTAGAAATATCGAACTCACCAATGCTTCAAAATACTCCGATGGAATTACAAGGTAATAAAGTACAACATTCTAATATTACGGACGATATTTCATCTAGAAACCTTCCAGACAATGATGCAATTGATTCGTTTATGCAATTGAATTGTAATAAAACGCCTCGTTCCCAATCTAATAAACCCCAAACGGTCAGCTCTCCGGAGAAACTCCCCCTTCGTAATGAAAGCCTACAGTGTTGCCGTGAAACACAAAATTACTTCTCTGAGACAGTGGGTACCTGCCAAACATTGGTTGATGGTGATCAAGACTCTGATGCAAGTCAAAACTTGGGGGCTCTACCAATTTCTTCTGAATCGAAAGATAGTCAACCAGATTTGTCTTCATTTCCTGAACAACGGTGGCGAGAGAATATATCTTTCTCGACTGATTCCACACGTACGTCTGAAAGTAAAATGTCTTGTCTTCATAATGAAAGCTATTTTTCAGAAAGTGAAGAATGTGAAGGCTTGTCGGATACAGACGTAGATGACACTCCGTGTCATTCTGAAGTAGATGACACGCCTTTTCCAGACCACGACTCTAATGATGATGATGATGTTATACTGAAATACGTAACTCCGAATCTCAACGACAAGGAAAATGAACGACCGCCTACGAAATTCCAAAGAGTTGAATATGAAGACGAACTTGAATACTACAAAGAGAATGCTTCAACTCTGTCCGATGTCAAAGCTCGTACACGTAGTCTTGATGCAGATGAGACCGAGATTGAAGAGTCAGAGCTCATTATCGTTGAAAGAATGGAAAACGATCAAGAAGTTAAAAGGTATGCGGATTCGGAAGAGGAATTCTCGTCAAGTTATACTTCTTCTAATTCGGGATCCCCTGTAAAATGCAGCAGTGCTGTTTCTGGAGAGGATAACATGTGGCCATTTTCGGTTGGAAACGTTACAAATGAATGTAGCTCGGAAGAGGAAAAGAAATCATCGGGACGTAATGGTTCACTGTACAGTACTTCTTCAAAAGAAATAAAGAAAAGACACAAAAGAAGAATTGATGATTACATGAATGATGAATTTAGAGATTTACTGAAACACAAAAAGTCGTTTGGAAACGATCCAGAAGTCCAACTAACAAAGTCATTGAAGTTAAGAAATCGACGAACGCACAAATCTCGTAAAAAACGAACGAAGAACGAGTATCTGAAAACATTCAACCTTCTGGAAAGCCCGTGGAACCTGCCTGTTTAAAATATCTGAAATTATTGGAAAACAACCCTTCGTTGCCGATTCGCCAAGATGTTAATGTTGCGAAGAAATCGAAAAAGATTTCATCACGTTCGAAAGGTTGTGCAAGAACCATGGATGTCAAGCGTAAAGAGACACTAAATGTGGATGTACATGGTACATGATGCCTTTTATCAATATCTTGTTTTGAACATTCTGCGGAGCCCTCCATTTCTCACATTCAGAAAATTTGTGAACGTATTCCTTTAGAAGAAATTGACCCTGCAAATTTACCGTCTATGTTCAATAAGGTGATGAGGTGAGGTCCTGCTAGAACTTGCGAATTAAATTTTACAACAAATAAAACATGACGTTAGATCAATGGTGTAAATTCTCTGGTTTGGGTCTGTGACAGTTTGTGCATTCCATTTTACATTAGGCTTCATCTCCCATCGATCCGTCCAATGTTGAATGATTAAAAAGCGGCGAAGACCTCGGCTGCTGACAACTTGCCTCAAGAAAAACTCATCATTGATATGTACTTTTGTTTATGTTTTACTGCTGTATGTAACACCCACGGTGCTGCTAATAGGCATATCGGGCTACCTTCTGCTTGAAATTTGGTGTCTCTTGCATCTCTTTTATACTGAACGATAGTTGCATCGCTCCGAACGGATCTGCTCCCTTGCCACATTATTGATTAAGTTCGTGCCGTTTTACCATAATGTCCTTCATTTCTATTCTTCTTTTTCCACCGTCTTTCGTATTTTTTTTACTTTTATAATCTATTTGTCTGTAACATGAGTCTCAGCTCGTATTGCCTGTTTGTTAACTGTAACGTTGGGCTGTCACTTGCTAAGTAGCCTGAAGCCTTTAGTAGAATGTCGCGTGGGTAGGGATCAAAACTTCAGTATCACAAGACACGCGTGGCTTAGGCCCTAAACCCGGTTCGCATACGCGTCCATTATAAGGCGTAAAATGTCTCATTGGCGCCGTGTTCCTCCGACCCAAATCTCGTGCCGAGTGCGCAATTGCGCTGCAAGCATAGATGGAATAAGTTCGAGGATAAATTCCTTCTCACAAGCCAGATTTGCCATTCATCCATGAGTTTTTGTCGATCGATTAGATGCTTTTAATCCGGGCATAAAACTCATACCCGGTTTATCAAGTTACGCAACCTTTTTTATCAGTAGGCCCCTTACAACATGAAGCGTCTCCGTCACTCCTCACGATTCTCAGTAATGACCTTGGACAGTAGCTCCGGGCTGCCGTCTGTCACAAATATGCATTTACCTGGAAGTCAATTTCCTGTTCGCGCATTAAAAATTCCTTTTCACGCATAGTGACACGGCAACCGTGTGAATTTATTTTAACAGATAAAGCAGATATATTTCCCAGATACCTGGACTTTGGACCAGGAAAAAACATTCGTTACTACTCCACCTCCAGGCTCCAGAACCTATCAGTTTTTCAGCTCCAGTCCCTGGTAACTTTAAAAATTAAAACTATTGCGATTATTAGGCGAATTTTTAAATTTGATCAAATCGAACACCCTTCTCCAACTCTAGCTCAAAGATCCATAGGTGTTCCGTTTTCCCAGCTCCGTTCCGTCTCCAGCTTTTTGAATACCCTTGCAAACTGACGAAAGCTCCTATTCCCACCTCCAACCGAATTTATGTCAATCTGCTGGGACAAAAGTGCGCTTGCTCCAGAGCTCGGCCTCCGAGATCCTGTTCCAAAGCTTTTCTAAAGACACAATTAACTCCCCTGGAAGGAGCTCACCGAGTTTCTCATTTTTTTCGGCCGTTTTTGTCGCAAAAGTCCTTCTGAGCTGACGTAGATAGTATCCGTGTCAGTTACGATGGAGCTGATACATATTCACTCAAACAATTTTAATCTTCAAGCATACAATATCAATAAGCAAACAGGAGTCTTATACGGTAGAAGTGCTTTCGTAAAATCCGGACAGTGGCGGTGCACCGTAAACTCAATACAACTGGACCCTTCACGGACTTTATCGAGCCAGATTCCCTTGCGACCCTGTTTCATATTTTCTTGGGAATGTTTTGTATGGTATTCCAAACCCAATTCTGGATAGTGGCGATAACCTGGGGTGCGTAAATAGTGCGCGCCGTGCCGACAGCGCTGAAGTGGAATGAGTTACGAAAGAAAGAAGTAATTGTTGTGACGATTCAGACTAAGTATGGTGACCGAACCCGCCCGCGCTTGGAATATTGGACTTCTCTATTATGGATCAAAAGAACATCGATGGTGAAAGTATTGGAATGTTGGCTCACCCAGAGAAATGGGAAAAAGATTACGTGGAGTGGCGTAGTCACGCCATTCGTCATGATTCTATTGTGCTGATTGTGACATTTTGTTTATTTATTTGTTCTGTCAATTTTATTCCCAGCAGACCTATTTATATTATTACGGCGTGTGTATATTTTAACCTTTGCCATTAACCCTTTGATTCAGATTCGCAAAGGACCTCTTGGCAAAGGAAGACGGCGAGTTCACGAGTGTCGTGTGTTGATTAGGAGACAGGGCCTACAGTATAACATAGAGTAGACTTGACTTGAATTTACTTGATCGCATTTGACAACTGGTAGGTAGGCTACGCCTAGGCCTATGTTTGTATAGTCGCAGACGATGAAACGGCGCAGAGTGACTTTGCAAAGGCGTAACAAGCTTTCCACTTTACGTTACCAATTCGTAACGCATCGTGGAAATTTGAGGTCGATAAAGGGTTATCGCGAAATAAAAGAAGAAAAGAAAACTTCACTTAGCTAAAAATCCAGAAGTAAGTTTGCTACAATAGTTTACAGACTTTAGGCCACACTTCTAAGGAAATTGAGGACACGGTCCATTAATGTCGTAGACCTACCCTGTTTGGGACTACCAAATGATTACGAATTAACGAGTAAATGTCGTGGGATCGAGATTCCAGAGTGACGGAGACAAAGAGAAAAGGTAGGAAGAGACAACGTAAGTAGCCTAGTGAATGACACGATATCGTGATTCGATTGAGTAGGTGTACCTCTATAGACGCGAATATGTAGGCTAGGTACCGATTGATAGCTAGCGTTATACAGCGGTTTGGCCGGGATACGTGGTTGGATACATGGCGTGATTGGTACCTTCATAGGAGCTGTGTCATTTGCCGTCACGCCTGAACCATTCTACTTTCTACGCATGAACTACTGAGATAAATGCTTGCTCCGGCAGGAGTCAACTCCGGATCCGTTGACAACTTTGCTGCTCGGGGACCCTCTGTCAGAGTTGAACGGAGTCTACTTTTTTCAAGTCCGAATACGCTCCTGCTCCGGGAAATTTTGACTCCTCATCCGATCCGAATCCTCCTGTGACTCCAAATAGCAGAATCCGATTCGTGTTTTCTCGCAAGAAATGGTTAATTAGGCCTATAATTACTGCTAGACAAACTAATGCACCTATTAAAAACTGTAAAGTGCCGTATATGATGAATATCCTGCTACGGGTTAAGGGATCCGCTCCGGTTACTGCAAAAATAGCTTTCTCCTGCAGGAGTCAACTCTGGACTCCGTTCACAACTCTGCCCTCTAGCTCCCACGTGCTTCGGGTGTATGTAGAGAGATCTTTTATGTGGTTCAGTGATAACGATCTTTCAAAATATCTTAAGTGGAAGGTTTACAAGTATGATGAAATATAGGAGAAGAGTTAATATCCGATTTAAGCGAGGATAAAGAACCTTTGGGCCTATTTTTCGGATATTGATTCTGTGCATGCCACATTTTTTTGTTCTGTGAAAGAGAAATAAATCTTGATTCTTGACCATGGAGATTTTATATAACGGTCTTACTACTAAATACATGATACCGATATGTGCGATAATAAATTTATTGAATGACATCGCAAACTTATTAGTCCCACAATTTTGCGGAAGTAAACAGAGGGAGTTAGCTGTGCGCTGCAGTGTCGTGAGCGCTTTAGGGGTGCCGTGAGTCTTGTCGTTTACTGGGCAAGAAGTGCAGAAGACGTTTTTGTTTTGATTTTAAAATGTGACTGAAATCATGTCCGCAAACGAGAAAGATGTATTGTCTGACTTGCTTCAATGCAGCATATGCATGGAAGCGTTTCAAACGTCTGGGAATATGAGACCGAAAATGCTTCGGTGTCAGCATTCCTTTTGTATCTTGTGTCTTCGAAGTATGAGGTCCGGATTAAAGTAAGTTCATTTTATGGTTTTGGTGATAGGTGACATACCTCAAGGTATTGGTTTGTTTGGTGGATATGTCTATAGGCCTCAGAGCAGAGGCCTGCCTGTATTTCAATCCTCATCTGACATTGTTTGAGTTTCGTGGCACACAAACCAATTTAGGCAGGTGACAGGGTGACAGGGTGACACAGGCACTCAGGCAGGGTACAAAACTCTCTGACAGTTCCATAGTATATGAGTCTGCTGTGCTTCCTGTTAAGTATTGGTATCGCAAAGCTGCTTCATTCGCAGTCCGCTTGGTCTGTCATTTAGTGACTCGTTGCAAAGGTTTTAGAGACCATCTATCGATTTTCAAATTTTTCAGCATCCAATGTCCAGTATGTCGCAAAAATTTTGAAGAAAGTGTTGAAGAATTGCCAAACAATTTTCTACTTATGCAAATCATTGATTCTAAAGGACCAATTGGACCAAACATTGATGATGGGACGAATACTTCCAAAAAACCGTCATCTGTGAGTAGAAGGACTGCAATAGCATGTAGATGCGAATACTCGGAATCAATTTGAATCACAAATGATAATAATCGATTTGAGGGCAATGTGTCAGGATTCGAACCTGGTACCTACTGATTTCGTGCCCAACGACCTACAATTGGACCACGAAACTAGCTAAGGCATACAGTATATAAATATATATATTAAGATATGCTGTCAAAACGGGTGTACCATATGCATTTTCGCTTCTGATGTAAAAGCTGTGTAGGCCTACTGTATGTATTGTCATTGTAGTACAACGGTTTGTGTTTGAAATAATCTATCTTAAATTTTGCGGAAATCAGCATTTTTTTAAAAAAAAGTTTCAAAATTCCAAGTTTACTCTCCGAGGTTTTGACGAAGTTTTTCGATTCTCTCCTAATACGTTCCTTTATTTCAGGATGAGGGAAATGAAATTTCTAATCTATGCACGTATTATAAGACGCCGAGTAAAGCGCGAACTGCTTTGCAGCACTGCAAAGAAACTCAAGCAGACATGGAATTCGACCCTGGTTACCTATCAGTAAGTTTTCAATGAATATCAAGACCTGGTATAGGTACGGAGTGGTAGGCCTATATGTAAAAAAAAAATTCTTCACCAACTACAGAGGCAGGCTTCTGGATGTGGCAACCCAGAATTCAGCTCCTTTCAATGAAATTTAATGTATCATCCCTTTGACTTCAATAACCTTCAAGCTTGTTTAGTGCCTTCTTGTCCATCCTGCATAATATGTACCAGTGTGTGTGTGTATCATGTGAGTCTGAATAAATGCAGCAAAAAATCGAATACGGACAAAAATAAACAATGTCCTTTCCATGAACTGCTCTTGTCGTTGGAAATCTGAATTTGGAAAAAAATCTGCTTGCACAGATAGCAATGAAGCTTCTCGGGAATGCAATTTTTCATGCCTTGCGTTCATGTGACTCGAGATTCATATGAAACTTTATTCTCAGGCTGTTCTAAAATGCATGGAATACTACGAACAAATTGGCGATTCTCAATATCTCGATGTCATCACGTTGTCATTAGAAGTCGCAAGGCAGAAAATACATAAAGCGGGCAGTGACTTACTTCAATATCAGAAGTTGACTGAACGGGTAAGACGTGTTTCAGACAGTGGCGCACTATCAGGCGGGATTTTTCCTAGACATTGCATTAGTATTATATCATGCAAGTGACATTGACAATTGGCATGATTATTGAAAAAGTTTTACCGGTCTTGCTCTTTTTAAGTTGGTCAAAGGTGTAGTTGGTGTTCTGAACTCCTTCAAGCGTTCCACTTCAATTCAAGTTCATAGCATCCATATACTGCGATATCTTGGAGTTCCCAGTGTTTTGGTGAGTCTGTTGCTTCGTGGTGTATTAATATGGTCATCAGGCACAAAGAGAGAGAGAGAGAGAGATATCTCTACCTGATGAAGAATAAGAGCTCCGAAAGCGTGTGAATTATATTCAAATTACCTGAGCTGGATGTTAAATATGTGATGACTAAGTATATCCATTATCATAGTAGGGTGGAGCACTGAAAGCTTTTAAATTAAATTCCAATAAACTGGACTTGACATTGAATATGTTGTGAATTGTTTTATCTACTGTATTACTATCAGATCGTCCACCAGCAGCTGCACGATTTTTGTACTCAAAATTTATCTGATCGCCCTTGAGCACATTTACTGGGAGCTCATTGCATGCATTTGCAGGGTGACAAGATGCTGGATGTCGCAAAGGTAATTCTGCAGTGTCTTACTCTGAATCTCGGCCAAACAGAAGAAGCAAAGGTCATTGACCTGATGAATATCATTCCAAGAGAATTATCAAGAGAAGATAACGCATCTATAGGGAGTCCTGCCAACATAAAGGTGAAAATATGATGTACATGAGTCTCCTGTTGTTTGGACTTGGATAAACTGACATTGTGCCTGCTGGCTCACAAGTTGCCATACCAAAAGAGTCGGTCATATCGGAAGTGATAACATATACATACATCGTAAAGAAGATTCAAGACAGATGCAATGCTCAGTCTGGGTAAATTGAGTATTACAACATTCACAAGCTTTCGTAATCACGTCTAGTTCGACGTTGGACATTAATTTTTTCTGATGACACTCGTATCTACCTTTAACGTTTGCCATGTTTTTCACAGGCTGTTCTTCTTGTACTATCGAAGAAATTATCCGATCCAAGTCGTTTGACGACTCTATCGGCTATTCTTTCTGCCTTGATGAGTTTAACAGATGAAACTCCAGAGAATTCTTTGCATATTGTCCGTGAAAAGGGACTGGATATCTTTGAAACACTCCTTAAGGTCAGTTTTTTTTTGTGTTAGTGCCAGTACCGGTATAGTCTTAGGCGTATCGTATTATGTTACCTCAACGTATCTCAAGTTCTTCTTTTGTATGATTTTTCTTTTCTTCGGACTAGATGTCATGGCCACCACACAGCAGTTACTGTGTGGTGGCCTCATCCCGATTTTTCAGACCAGTCAATCCATTCCAGTGATATTGGTGTACTTACGATTTTGTTACCGTTCCATATGTCTTCGCTATTGTTTCCAACTGCATAATGCATTGCTCTAATGAAAGAGAGAGAGAGAGAGAGTTCGCCATACAGCAGCTGCAGCTTGATGGCCTCGTACTCTGATTGTAATACCCTGTCATTTTTGGCAGTTCACAGTGCGACTCAACCACACCCTCGCCACGACGTTCGTTCGTGGCTGGAAATTTTTGCTCAAATTTGAATACGTTGCTTTCATTTCAGGACAAAAGCATTGGACTTGAACCAATATCAGACACACTAATTGTACTGGTGAGAATTTTTTTTGATAAGACCAAGCTGAGATTTAAGGCAAAGCTCATTTATATATGATTATATCCGGCTTCCGTGTGGGTTCAACCTGGCACTAGGCCTCGTCAGCTGAAGAGTACGGCAATAGGTCGTGAAAATTACTATTTTCTCTCTCTCTCTTTCTCTCTGACTTACAATTTGTTGTTCAGAGCAACCTTGCTGAAGTGTCTGACATTCCAAAAGAGATAATCAAACATCGGCCGATAATCGAAGCTTTAAAAGAATTAATGATTTCTGAAAACCGAGGGGTGAGATAGCATTGGTTGAGAGTTGACTGCCTCGATCAGTAGACTGTATCTTCAAGACCTAGTTCTAGGTATAGATATCCTTAGCTTTGTCTTACGACATCTCTTGACAGACAATCACTTACAAGAGTTTTAAACGTTTAGAGAGTGCCACCAAAGTTTTAGCGTCCAGCCAAATTTATAGCAATATATTGACAGTAGCTGATGGCGGATGATCACTTAAATCATAGATATAGAGAGTGTCATCACCTTTTAAACGTTCAGCGTAATCACTTACGATAGATTGATGATAGAGAGTGTCACCAAAGTTGTAACGTTTTGCCAATGTAGCCATGTATTGACAGTAGCTGATAGTGAATGATCACTTATGATGATGATAGAGAGTGTCACCAAAGTTGTAACGTTTTGCCAAATTTATAGCGATATTAGCAATACCTTGGTGGCTTTTCGAAGCCCCGTTCTTTCATCTTGAATTGAATCATCGGCGTGTCTTAATTCCAGTTGAGTTTCATGTCTGCCGGTGTTGTCGCTCATCTGGCTGTTTTTCCAAAACGAGAATGGGCTCGTCTCTGTGGAAGTGGTGATCTTCGAGAACACGTAATGCAACAATTGGTGAGTTCCTATTAGAGATTGACCGATATTGGTTCAAGGCCTATACGATAATAATCGGTCTTTCACATGACTGATAGCCGTTATCGAAAACAGAAAAATACTGAATTTTGGCCGATTATCGGCTGATTTCAGGCCAATATCCAACATCGATTACCTTACTTGATGCCGATAAGCGCAAAAATACGAATATCATCTTTTCTGTTTTTATTTCTAGTATATTCAAGTATTGGCGTGGGAATCAGCATCGCGTATCAACGTAAAATTTCGTTCCTTCAAACCTTTTTACCCTCTACTACAAATGTACTCAACGCCACCAACGCAACTCTACGCAGCTTGGACGATCCGCTCCTTCTGCCAACTTGACAGTAAGATGACAGAAGTTCAACTTCTTCTTTTCGTTTGGCGTTTTTTCTGTTCTTGTCAGAGCAGCCACACAGCAACCGCTCCAGGTTCTTCAGACCAGTCACTCCACTCCATTGTTTGATATTATCTCCGCGATTGTTTCGATCGCCTAATGCGTTGCTCTATTGAGAGATCTTCATCTGATGAAGGAGCGGAGCTCTGAACGCTTGTGAATGTTTTTAATTCTCGGTAATCCAAGACCGGATGTTATCAGTGGTGATCTTCTTTACGATATCTATTCCGCCATCAGCTCCGAGACACTATTTTTCGTATCTATTCAGAGAGAAAGAGATAAAATGATAAAAAATTTACATGCAGCGTAAGATAAAGAGTAACTCCTGGTATAGGCTGTGCCCCGATAGCACATCATCAGTTCAGTTCGCTCATCCCTAGTGACCTGCTGTTTCTGCCTTGAGGGTATAAAGCACAGCAAAGCACTGCTCATGTGGAACACTATCCACAATAACTGTTCATGGGGAACACTTCCTAAATAGGTGCTAATGATGAACACTGTCTATAATAGGTGTTCATGGGGAACACTGCCTTTAAAACTATTCGTGTGGAACACTACCTATAAATGAATGCTCATGGGGAACACTACCCACAATAAGCGCCCATGGGGAACACGGCGCAAATAGGTGCTCATGGGGAACACTGTCCAAAGAGGTGCTAATGATGAACACTGTCCATAAAATGTGTTCATGGGGAACACTGCCCTAACAACTATTCGTGGGGAACACTACCTATAAATGAATGCTCATGGGGAACACTACCCACAATAAGCGGTAATGGGGAACACGGCGCAAATAGGTGCTCATGGGGAACACTGTCCAAATAGATGCTAATGATGAACACTGTCCATAAAAAGTTGTTCATAGGGAACACTGCCCTTACAACTATTCGTGGGGAACACTACCCACAAGAAGCGCTCATGGACACAAATCGGTGCTCATAGGGAACACTGTCTATAAAATCTGTTCACTATACTGTTCAATTTGTCTTCAGAAAACACATACCAAGAGATGTTGAACAAGGAAGAAGCGTTGGAAATACTATTAGAGATAAGAGACAATAACTACGCAGACGCAAATGTACGGAAATTTGTCGGAGAAATATTGGATTCGATCCACTGACGTATGTTCTACCCTGGTGGTGTCTGTCAACGTGTGTGGTTTGAATTGATCTGGTGGTGGTATATTTCTCCACTGGTGTGGCCACAACATTTGCCGTGGACGATCACAACTCTTGCGCAGACGCTTTGCAGTAGGAATTCTGGTGATTTGGACTTTCACTTATCTTGGTCGCCATGAGTCATTTGAGGTTTGAGGTCCGTGTGGTCTGCGATCTCATCACAGTCATAACTACACTTCTAGCTAACCGTTAGCAGTGACTCCTCTATGGAAAGGCGAATAGCGACGCATAAAATTCCTCACGTAGGGTTTCTGGCAGTTTTCTGAAGCGTTGCCGCGGCGTATGTTATCGAATCAGACTTCGGGGCTGCCGTATCAAGATGGTTTATTTTCGGGAATATTACAGATTTGTGCTGGCCCAAATCACAGAATTTCCAAATTCCTTGTTGCCATATTAACTCTCTCTTCCCCTCTGAGCGTGAAATTTCTGCCTTGCCAGTTATGCTGTTTTTTTTTAATTTGGAATTATGGCGTTTTTCACCTACTAAGGAGTCATATACGCCGTGCCGGTGCTCACGGTATACGTATCAATACCTCCGGTTTACAGCCCGAATCAGTATTACAATCACGGCTCTCCGCACTTCCCCGATACCGACTGCCAAGCAGGGAAGGAATGGATACCAATTTTAAAGTCTTTGATTTAACTCGGTCGGGAATCGAACCCGGAACCTCCCGATCAGAAGGCGGGCAGTCTACAACAATCGGCGGCTTATACCAGTATTGCCTTGATCACACCACGTACAAGTATATGCACTTGAGTAGCTTTGCTAATTAATGTACATCCTATTAACCATTAGATTTGTAACCGTTCGTGACACGGCAAACGTTCCATTTAACGTAGACGTCGGTGTAGACTGACCTCTACCGGGCATTGTTAATATTCACTATCACCGCTAGAAGGCGATCTTGTGTCAGCTTGAGATGGAGTTAGAATATATTTTGCATTTATGGGTGGGTGAGCGCTCGACCCGTAGTCGGGGGTCTTGAGTCACGTGATCATGAGTATAGAGTATCTTTTAGTTTTCACCCGCAAGTCACCAAAACGTCTTACCACCTCAACGCGTATTATTTCGTCATCTTCGAAAATGATGATGATATGTGTGACGTCATTGAGCCCTCTCCGAAATCAAAGGCTAGTTGCGGGCCTGGGTGAGCGTAGTTGTAACTGTAACACTGGCGGCGGTTTGCAGTAGTTCGGGGGAGGGGCTAATTCTCTGGTACGCGAGCCTCGCAAGGTGTGCGTCACCGGCCCAAGGGTTCCACATTTTCGTAACGTTAAAGCTGTGGAACCAGTCGTTACAAAGCAGCCATGTGTAGACCTATATTCATCAAGATGTACTGCACATATACATACCCAGAAGATAGGCGCCTTCGTTATAGTAATGCGCGATCCTGCAACGTCATGGAGTGAGCATCGATGAAAAGCAACTGACTTTCTACGAATGGCAATAATGATACGCAAGTAGGCTACATACGAGTCCGATCCGGTTGCCGGGAGAGGTTGCTGACAGCAGCTCTAGTCCCCAAGGTTATTCGATGACTCGAACAAGCGATGGTGTACACATGAGTAGGTGAAACGCCGTAATTCGCAACACCGACAAAGTCACTCTGCGTCGATACGAGTTGGCGTCGCGAAGGACATGATTTCGCTGATCAAAGCCAATCGCATCTGCTCTCCCGGTCAATTGTCTCGCAAAGTTCATTGACAGAAGTAGGCCAGTTATACATGCATATGGTAAATTTCGGTATCAACAAAGACTTGAATTAAGGAAGTTAATTGTTATCCATTTTCTCACGCGCGTTATCACGTCAGCCGCGAGACAAATTGACGACAGTTACATAATGTGAAGGCGAAGGTGGCAGAGTAACACAGAGGTTCTATCGCGGAGTGATATCTTAACACTCAAGCGTGAAGATGAAAGTACATGAAAAGGCCACCGTGATTTAATCATGACTTTCACACCGTATAAACACAACATGCAAGATCTCTTATTGCGTCGCGAACAAATGTTTCGTGATAAAGGAAATTGCATAACTTGCATCTGTTGCAAGTTGTCGCGTCGCTTGACCAACGTGGATCAGGTTGCTGCTGTCTTTGTATTCAGCATTTCTCTTACCCAGCGATTTCCACTAAGCTACTTCGGACATGTACGCCATATTTCTATTATATATATATATATATATATATGTATATTTTATACCCGTATCACTGTCACTATCTTAACCATCGGTACTACCCCCAATACTGACTGCCAAGCAGAGAGTAATGGATACCAATTTCAAGTCTTTGGCTTAACTCGGTGTGGTAATCGAACCCGCGGGGTCGCAAAGACGGACAGTACTCAAGCCACTCGACCAACAGAGCGGTCCGTTGTTGCGTAAAATCTTTGCAATCGGAGAACTAAGAGAGTTGATTACTATGCAATCATTGTACGCAGCAGAAGCAGGCCCCTTCTAATTATATATAATCATAATGAACAAACAGGGTTACGCTGTAATAGTTCGAATCATTAAGGGCGTATAGCGGCGTAGGGTGTGATCTGCAAATACATACCCCCGCTTATAATTATAATCATAATAGAAAACGGGCCCATCGCGATATTTTGAATTGATAGGAACGCAGGCGCGTGAGTTGTAAGCACAGGCCGCTTGTACGTAATTATAATAACAATAACAAACAGGCGTACGCTGTAATACTTATCGGTTGGGGGCGTGGGGCGCAAATTAAAATCAGCTTCATCGCGTCATTCAAAAGACATCGCAAAGCTGACTAGGCCTACCCACAGATTTAACGCCCAGTCTTCGTTTATTGACAATGAAAACATTCCGATGCTTTCGGAGCTCCGCTCCTTCGTTAAGTGAAGACTAGACGTTAAATCAGTGGTAAATCATGTTTACGATATCTATTGAGCCCGCCGTCGACTCGACTATGCTCTTCCTAGGGAATTTGAATCTCAAAGCGATTCATTCTCACATTCTCAAAGGTTTTACGGCCTCCTACTGCTTCGCGTCCGACAGAAATTGCAGCGCATCGAATTGGCTCGCTGTTGCTGACACTCTCTCATAGTTATACCAAGATGGAACGAATCGCTGACTGCCAAATGCGCGGCTATTTCTCATCAAATCACTGCGTGCTGCAGCATTTGAAAGGACGATAGCAGTTCTACCGCGAAAAGTTGAATTATCACCTTAATGTGACCATCTTGCCCCGCCCTACTACAATATTGAAAAATGCGACTGTATGCCTCCTTAATATTTTGCAATTTATTGCCGAGGTTATCCTTTTTGGAATGTGATATTTCATTCGGCCCTAGCTTGTGCTTTTCGGTATTGCCATTTTAATTTCATTGGACCCTACTTCGTTATCCTTAGGCAGAGTACTGTGTGGTGTAGCCTACTGTACATCTGCGTGGCTACGCGCAACTTGCTGTAGATTCCTATCATGGGCACCTTACTCGCATATTGATTCTGTGGATCCGACGTTTGAATTTACAAAATATCAATAATTTGATCGAGTGATTACGAAATCTTTCTCCCTATCTCTCCCTCTCTCTCTCTCTCTCTCCTTAAAGGGCTGGCCCTCGCGAACATATTCCGTTCCGTTGCATAAGTTTCACAGTAAATTGGTAATAAATATAATAAGTCACCACAGATTTAACGTCCAGTCCAGTTTATTGGAATATAATGCACAAGCTTTCGGAGCTCTGCTCCTTCATCTGATGACGTTAAATCTGTGGTGACTTATTATATTTATAGCTATTTGAATCGTCCGCCATCAACTCCACTATTTTTCGTACAGTAAATTGGGCGAGACGTTAAATCCTTGGTGATAACTTCTTACAATACCTTCATGAATTAAAGCTTTTACCTTTGTGTGAATTAAAGCTTTTGCAAAAATCAATGTTTAGATTTTGCTTTTTATTCAAATCCTGGTCACGTGATCACCGCTGGTCTTCTGTAACAGTAATCATGGCGAACAAAGGAGGGGCAAACGCCCCCCAAGTTTTCACATTGAACAATGTAGTCATGAGTGTCGCATCGTGAGTGTACTGGCTGTATATGAGTAGGCAGTAAGGCAAGCAGCCCAGCTCCTAATAAGAGTAATGCAGTCCGTTTTTGGCATTTGATATCATTTTAGGCTCCGCTTTGGTTCTTGATGGAATTTTTATGTGATTTCATTAAGCCCTAATTCAACCGTGCGTACTCCGCGTGGAAATACGGAACACGATTTAGATTCCTATCGTGGGCGCTTTCCTATCCTTTGTGTTGGGCTTTTAAGCATGCGACAAACCCGGTTTGTGGGAATTTATCCTCGGACTTATTCCGGCTATGGAGGTTGAGTAGTCGGTACTGGTTCTGGATAAGGTATTCAGTCGCGTTACAATGGATGCAGATGGGAACCAGGTCAGGCATATCTTATGGTTACTTTTATATCCCCATCCTGTGAGGTGAGGGACGACGAGAGCACGCTGTCGCTTCGAGCCTTTGAGTGAGGTATGATTTGCCCGTTCGCTCGCTGAGACATGTCAGATTCTAATCTCGTAGTCAGTCAAACGGTTGGCTTCTAGAATCTTCCTATGATTGAGGTAATATGTGAGCTAATATTGCGTCGTGTTTTGTAGGGCAAGTTTTTATATTTAGCAAACATCGCCTATCTGTAGGGGATGACATCACAATCTGCGGTTAGTGCGTCATAATGGGAAACGTTGATTTAAACGAAATTTTACAGCGCGAACATCAACGACATTTCATCAGATCATGTTAACGAAAAGCAGTGAAGCTGGTGGCGGACGATCCGAATAGTAATAGACAGAATAAATCACCACCTATTTAACGTCAAGTCAAGGTCATTGGAATATAATTCACATTCCATCTTCACCTGATGAAGGAGCGGGAGCCGATGGCGGACGATCCAAATAGTAATAGGTATAATAAATCCCCACAGATTTAACGTCAAGTCCAGTTTTGGAATATAATTTGCAGGTTTTTGGGGCTCTGCTGGGATCTCCACCTGATGAGCTTCAAAAGCTGGTGAGTTAATGTGCTGATTTATGATATATGTTACTATAGTAGGGTGAATTACTAGATTCTGATAAACTGGACTGGACGTTAAATCTGTGTTGACTTATTCTATACGAAAATAGCATAAAGAAGATTCACCGCGGCTGCTCATCAGGTGAAGATGGATCATACTGTACTTGTGATTTACAATGTCTAACGACGAGCTGAAAATATCGCATTTCGACATAGAATCATTGAAATCGCAATAAACGAGGTCACGTACATTCATGCATCACTGCTGCGATGACAATTACGCTACAGCTTCACTCGAATGCCGACATTATCATCAAATTACAAAGGCCCGGACGGATTAGTGAATCTAATCAATTCTCTCCAGCGTAAACTTCCGTACGTAGTGTTAGTTAGAATGCGAATTTGAAAGAGACACGATGATGGGCTATTAGAAAATCACAGATGAAATCGTCTCAAATATCGAAGGCGAACGTTTGCCCCTGATACAATGTATCAATGTTACTCCGATGACAATCAGAAGAGTTCTTTGGGCAAAATTCGACTTTTAGTGTGCAAAATTCGGCTTACAGTTTGCGAAAATAGTTGAGTAAAATTAGATTTTTGGTGCGCCAATCCTGCGTTTTGATGCTCACAAACTCGACAAAAGTCAACAAAAGTGTAATGTCGACGATCAGAACAGTTTATAAATCAGATTCATTGCGTAAAATTCGATACTTTGTGTGAAAAATTTAAGCTTCAGTGTGCAAAATTCAACTTTGTGTGCTCAGAATTCGAGTTATATTGGTCCTAACTCGACTTCATTTCGTCATATTCGACCTTTGGTGCTTAAAAGTAGACAAAAGTCAATAAAAGTGTATTATCGCCTGAAATTTAGCGCGTTTACGTAATATCAATTATTCTGATTTATAGCCTGGGTCACTATCAAAACCAGAACTCGAACTATCTGGGCCTCGCACTCCCCTCAATACCGACTGTTATGCATTGAAGCAAGTCTTTTGCTTTGAGTCTGGAATCAAGCCCGCAAACTCCTGATCAGAAAGCGCGCAGTCAAACCAGCGCGGCCTATTGAGTGGTTTGGTAGTTGTAACGATGTAACCGAACGTTGACGTGATTAATCGTCTGAAACTGAGTTTCCGATCAAACGTGGACTCGTCTTCCTTCTCCCAACAAGCTTTTTTCAATTATCTCACTTGCTTTAACGCTTGTCAAATGTGATGAATGAGAGGTCACTTGTAAATTTAATTACGGCAACATCGCTTCATGATGGCACGCTGGATGTTTGGCTGTCCACTTTCGGACGAGGAGGCCAAGTTCCATTCCCCGCCGTGTCAAACCAAATGTATGTTTTAGTATCGGGAGAGCGCGGAGGGTTAGGGGCGCAACGAATCAGAAGGTACCTGGTTTGATTCTATTCCCGACCGATTCATCCGAAATAGACTACTTCAACAATTTGTATTCGTGAGAGTGCGGAGGGCTAGGGTTGCGACATTGATCCAGTGTAGAAACCGGAAATATCGAGATGCCGCTCAAAAGCAATGGCCTGGCGTACATATGGCAGAGCGGTTGAAAACGCGGTGACTTCGTTGTCGTCATGCGAAGAGTTCAAGCATGCAGCTAGGCATATAAGCTAATTGCGAAGTGTATTTCGTTCTGCAGCCTCTGATATAGAGTGAGCATTTGGAAGAGCCCAATATGTGTCTGTAAACTGTGTGTATGTTCTACAGTAGAACATGTATAAAGCGCCTAGAAGACCATGTCTCTGGCTATCAGCTTCGGTAGATCCGATGGTGGATTCACCGCGGATTTAACGTTAGAATTGTAATACGCCCAAGCTTTCGGAGCTCCACTCCTTCATTAGGTGACGCTTTTGTGAATTTTCTCCGAAACTGTTCCTACAGAAAATCATGAATAAAGTTCCAAGTCTGCAACTACGCTGCGAACATTAGAATTACAATGTAGTAACCTTATATTTGAGCGAGACGAGGATACGTAAATTCGTAAACCTGTCAAATGTAATTTCCCCTTTGAGAGATGGTGATTCCGCAGCTCTACGCAGAGGCGCATTGAAATTTTTTAATCCCCAGAACAAACGTCCTCCGAGATTGATTAGTTTCATTGTTACGTATGGGTCATTAATGTAAAAATGAGCTCCAACCAGGCTCGCTATGTTTCAAGCCGTTGCGTAATAAAACATGTCGCTGCAAATATACAGTAGTAGATCAACATGGTGTTGAGAAACAGTAGGACAAAGAAGGCAAGGAAAGACAGCTTGAGACTTCCCTATTAAATACTTAACTGTGGAGCGTCTAAATGAATATTACGAGACTGTACGTTAGATGAGTATGATGACAGTGTACTTTTGTCTTTAAATCTGATCGTCATGTTCAGAAAAGATGCAGAGAACATTGTGATATTTCTTCTTGCGACAGGATTTAATAAGATAAGAATGTAATAACCAGCAAAACTAAGGTGATACTCTCTATATCTATCGTAAGTGATCGTCCCCTATCAGTGACTATCAATATATTGCTATAAGGTGGCACTCTACGACTCTAATCTATCGTGAAGTGATTGATCGATTCGTATTGACTGCTAACCAATGAGGAACAGATACTGATTTTAAAGTCTTTGGTTTGGCTCGGCCTGGAATCGAACCTGGAACTTCCCGATCAGAAAGCTACTCGGCGAGCTGAGTTGATACGATTCATATTTTACAAAGAACTTGATTTGTAGAACAGATGTTACCATAAATTTATGAATGGTGTCATTAGTTCTGATTTAAAGATGTATCTAGCTCAGCAATTGTTTCTACACCATGACAAAGGCTCGGGTTTTACTTTGATATCATTGAATGTACTGTAGTTACAATTGCTTGATAGCAGCACAAGTTAATGTGTCTTATCGAAGAGAGAAAAAAGGAAGCTGCCAGCAAACAAATGTTCTCGTCGCGAATTATAATAGTTAATCAAGGTCTGTGTGCTTCTTCGCTTATGCTTTTTTCTCACTTGCTCTCTGTGACCGAATGACTATGCGATTCTTGTTGTGGTGAAGTCAGTGTTCGGTCCTATGTTTGGGTACCGCTTTAGATTCTTTATGCGTGACAAATAGGGCCTTGTACATTACTCAAAGAGTCAGGATCTCTCTTTCTTTGTGATAAGTCTTGATGGTTAAGGGATCGGTAATATATCACACATAGACAAGTGCGTAAGGACTGTGCGAAGGTATGGTGAAGTATTTTAGAGCTAGCAAGATATTTGTGGGCTTTGTGCAGCAGGGTTTTAGGCGCGCAAAAAGATCTCGTCAGAGAGAAATACCAGTAGAATGTAGGAAGGTATGGCGTAGGATTTAAAACCAAGTAATATTACATCTACCTGCGTTTCGTGGCAAAGGTGCGCTCAAAGGCTTTTGCGGGTGTATTACGCGGAGCGCACGCGATCTCGCCAAAATCTACCGTGCTATGCTGCATAAGTTTGAAACGTACCGACAGGCCGATTTCTGAAACAGCTTTCTCAATTTTTTTTTATGACGAATAGTCATGCTGATATTCTCAGAAAAGTTATATTTCTGATGATGGACGATCTAGTTCACTGTGGTGGGAATTTATGTTGTAGTGTCGTTGCAGATTTTTCCTGCCGGCTTCACACTAGCTTACATAGAAAAATTAGTTCACGCACTTTCGGAACTGGGTGCCACTACAGCGCACAGGAAGAACACGAAAACTAGACTTAATCGTATAATTTAATCATATTGTTTGAATTAGAACCCGCAATATTGTGGTGTAATATGTGACATGTGCTGTTTTTAGACAGATACCGGTGTTTAGATTGGTTAATTTTTGCAAGAGGTTAAGGCTATGTGCTGAAGAGAGGTAAATGTGTAGTATATCTTGTTTGTTTCTTGTGTAGTGATGCAATAACATGATAGAAACACGTGTTTTTCGTTTCACATGAGTAAGAATGTAGAGTATTTCTTCCGAATTAAAACCTTTCCTACAAGCAAAACAGGGTACTCTAAGCCCTCCAACACTTGTAAGATATATCAACAAATCACCACTATCTGCAAGCCAGATAGTAGCTGATGGTTGATGATCACTTGGGATAGATATAGAGAGTGTCACCAAGTTTTAACGTCCGGCCAGAGTCATAGCAATATGTTGCGAAGGCGATGGTTGATTACGATAGAAAGTGTCACCGCAGTTTTAACGTGCAGCCAAACCTATTGGATATATTGATAAGCCGATGGCGGATGAATCAGATAGTTAGTCTTATCCAATGCAACAGATGAAGGAAAGGAGCTTCGAATGAATGTTATGCTTCTCAATAAACTAAGGCTGGACGTTAAATCTGTGGTGAATCGTCTTTACGATATCTATTGATGTTTTGCGATAGAGAACAGGCCTTGATATCGAAGCGGGAGGCCGTAAGACACCACAGTTTTCTGAGTTATACCTGTTTTGCTATGAAGAATGCCAGCTCCAGGCAATGCAGACACAGTATGACAAGGTGGTAGATTGTCCAGACTTTGAACCTGAAGGCGAAGGAAATGATTTCGTCTCAGTGGCGTTATTCTGGAAATGGCATTGTTTGGTCATAAATGTAGGAAATAGCGAGTAGTCTTCAGCTTCGCGCGACGCCAGTTTCCTTACTCTAGTAGGTCTGGTAGGAAATAGCTTTGTGAGATCTTTTCTTTGCCGCAAGTTAACTCATGTGGTAGGCAAACGATATTGTATCAGATGATTGACGCTTAGGCACAAAGTTGGTAGCTCACTGGAAAACTGGACGTATCATGCTAACTTGGCTTATATATGATAAGATAACATTCATTGGTGGCCTCGTCAAGGTTCTACAGATCAGTTACTTCATTTGGTGGCTTATGGAATGGATTCCATGGTCTGCAGTTTGCTCCATTGCACTAGGTTCACAGCAATGCAGCACCGTCTCGCTTGCACGTTCTAAGTCAGGCTTGCTGTCGCTCGGATCGGGTAATCTGACGTGCTGCGCATTGAGCCTGCTCGAAACATATCTCACAACATAGTAGGGCCGTAGATTTGGCAGAGAATGGCACTTAGTCAATGAGTTTATGGTGACCGGCTGCGGCAACCTGGCTAGTGGATGCTGAGAGCCAGAGCGACAGAAAGATACTATAGGTCAAGGGGTTTATAGAGAAAAGTGATCCGCTGTGGGCTGTGACAACCTGGTTGAAGATGCCGGAAATTGAAGCAGCTTTTCGGTAAGACAGATGCTGTATTTCAAGGCTGTTGTCGCTAAACTTTTAGGTCTAATATCTTGATAACGCGGCTTATCCCGGGCCTTACGCTGGATAAATTAAGCCTGTGACATCAACGCACAGATTGATTGACTTTGTTAGGTTCTAGCAAGAGAGCCGTGAGTAGTGGGACGCAATATCGTTGTTTACTGTCGCTACGAAGGTCGTGCGCGTTCATACGAGTCGGCGCTACGCGAATAACATAAAATGCTTACTGCCCATTGATTTGGTCACTCGTGCTGAATCAGCAAATTTGTAAATAATAAGATTTTATCTTGTGTTGGTAAAATTTATGCATGACACAGCATTTTTGTCTTCCTACAGGACAATGATATAAATTTTTACGTAAGGAAGCTGGCTGTTAAAATCGCGAATGTGCGATAAAAGGGACGGGGGTGGTGGTGGTAAATCCCTCCCAAACCTTGAAAACGGCCACATTTCACAAGATGAAGAAGAGGATTTGATCAATTTATCTTCGCCTCAAAATCCAATGGACTCTCACAATGTTCACCATAATCAACATTTTCATCAACTCTCTGGAGTTCCTCAATTTCCTAATCAACCTCAGAATTCTCTGGCAGACGGCGCGTTTGCGCAACAGCAGCAAAACTACTCACATATGCAGCATTTCCCGCCGCATGGAGCGCAACCACACCATAATCAACAACAGCAAGCGTTGGTACCTTTTCGACCGACTCGTCCTGACGGATCAGAAATGCGGCAAGATATATTAGCAATTGAAGCGGAACGTCATCGTACTGCAGTTTTTCAAAACGGACAAACAGTCACGTTTCAACATCATGGTGGTATGGTTGAAGGTGCGGGTGTTTCTCTAGACGACTTACCATGGTCGGAAAACTGTAACCAACCTCTTCGGGCGTTAGAGGAAAGAAGATGGAACGAATTGTACAAACACATTCCGGCTAGAGGTAAGCGTAACAAGTAGATTAAGGTTGACTGTGGTGGGATACGGTATATTTATAGGACGACACCAACACGTTAGGGTCTGTACTCAGAAACTGAGGCTCTCCCTCCTCCCTCAACTTTTTGCCTCTTTGTTTTGTCGTATGCAGTAACCTTTTGAATTCCATGTACCTAATACTTTCCTGATTGACAAAATGAAGTTCTCTCTCCGCACGTTTCGTATACCATCTCATCACCGCAGAACTACACCTGTACCCCAACCTTCCCCGTAACTCCTTTGTAGAAAGTGTACGTTCTTCCTTGTTGGTGTCGTCCTATAATAATACCGTATTAATTACCGCACGCGGATTTCCCTGCGCGTCCCCACGCATAGCGCGAGGCTGCAATTTCGCACAACCTTTGGTGGCCCGTGTGTGGTTAAGGGTATGCAAACGTAACACTGACCCATGTTTGGACCTTTTACGGCCTTACTCCATAACTGGCCCACTCATAACGCGTGGCGTTCCATGCGAAAGCCTTGGCCACCCACACGCGGGCCTCGTAAGGACACTCGCATTTTTCTGACTGGGTACGCAAAGACTGGCAATGCCTGTGGGTATAAGCTAAGCAAATTTACGTTAGTAGAGCTGTATTATAGCTAACGGTGTTGCGAACTGCAGCAGCTGGCGGTCATCACACTTTGTTTTTCTCTGCGACTGCGTGGTAGCGCGATATGCAGACTGTGGCCGCGCTACCTGTGAATAACAGCTAGTATTCAAACATCCGATGAGCGTCTGAGGTTACGTAGCTGAGACTTGGCCGATATTGATTTTTGAAAGCGGAGGCGGTAATTATAATAACCAGTCTCCTCGCTAGACTGTTGTCCAATATGTACCGAGAATCGCGAAAGCTGGAATAATGGCTTCATTGCTTGGCTTACGACCGATGTCGATCGCTAAATACTACCTCCATTAGAGTCATATGGTACACCGTACACGATAAGGCAGACGAAAAATAGCGGAGCCGATCGCGGACGATCTAGATCTAGTAATAGATAAGAATGGAATAAAACAGTAATAGATAAGAAGTTACCCACAGATGTAACGTTCAGCCTTGTTTAGTAGGGTATAATTCACAGGTTTCTGAGTTTGCAGAGTTTTATGCTTCTTCATCAGGTGTAGATGGAATCCTCTAATCATTCCATCCTAACCTGATGAATGAGCAGATCTCCGAAAGCTTGTAAATTATATTCCAAACTGGGCTGGATATTAAATCTGTGGCGGCTTATTCTGAATAGTAATACAGTACCTACGAATCGATTCTTGTACAGTTCCGTCCGTAACTTGCTGAGATGCAAGATTATCCTTCTGGTAATCACAGTAACATCTCTGTCACCTGGGACACGAAATGTGCATCCCCTATTACAAAGTCAGAGTCAGACAGATGGCGCTTGTCTGCATCTTATAATAATGAATCCCGTCGCGAATCTTTGCAAGTTACCGCTGCTTCCTGGGTTAAGCATCATTGGGAACTTATTATATTTGCGCACCCGCTTTTCGATGCGTTACTAAATGTGTGAGAAAGTTCTAATCTTGATGATCTGTTAATCAGTGCATTATGCGGCTTTCAGTAAGCACCAAGAAGGGCCTGTGTTTTATGGTAATCTAGCATAGGAGACAAGGGCGATAATTATGCTTAAGGATTAATCATCGTTTTGCAAAGCTGATTAGGCCTTTGTTGGTGAAATCTCATGCGTTATGCGCTCTGTTGTGTGGAAATTTTTGTAGCGACGCGCTGACAAAGCGGGTAATTAAATTTAATTAAAGCGATGTTGCTGTTTTGAAGTATATATGACTTTTTCAACCGCTTGGGTTGGCGTAGTTGTTGTCAGGGCAGTCACAGAGCAGCGACTGTTTCGTAGCCTCATCTAGGTTCTTCAGATCAGTCACTCTGTTGGGTGATTTATTATCATTATATGGAAGACTTTCAGTGGCGCTTATCACCGGACGACGTTTTGGACCACGAACAAGACAGTCTGGAGCAGATACATGAGTATAGTAATCGTGAAACAAGATACATGAATACAGTAATAGCGTCAATACCTCCGGCTTATAGCCGGATCACTATTACAATCACGACTCTCCGCACTTTCCCGATACCGACTGCCAGGCAGGGTAGGAACGGATTCCAATTTTAAAGTCTTCGATTTGACTCGGTCGGGAATCGAACCCGGAACCTCCCGATCAGAAGGCGGACAGTCTAAACCACTCGGCCAACTGATTTGTACATCGCCAGGTCAATGTTTAGCACGCGATCTCGATATTACCGGATTATAGCCGGGATAGCTGTCAAAACTATAACCCAGCGCACTTTCACAATGTGTTGACTAGCCTATCAAGCTACAAAGTAGAGGAGGAAACTAAGGATATGCGTTTCATGTAGTGTTGCGCAAACTTGAATTTCCGCGTAAGGGTTTGTCTGTAGCTTTCGAAGACTCGATATATATAAGCTTCGCCATAGGAATTATTATACAGAATTGCATTTCCAAGGGGTTATCTTCTTGCCTGCAATTTCCAACTAGACCTGACCATAGCAATCATTCAATAGCCTTAGAATAGATTTCGCGGCTCTAAATTGCGAGATCCTTGCCGTCGTCAGATCATTCAAAGATATGTTTCCAGCATGCAGCATCCACAATGCTTTTAACAGAATGTACTGTGGCTTGCGGTTGGAAAGGGGATTTTGAGTCACACCTATGAAAGCTTTGCGTTGAAAGAGCGAGGTATTGAAGCAGATCCCACCGGCAGATAACCGGTTCCGTCGTACTAATACAACTGCGTCACAGCGATAGTAGCAACGCTACGTAATGAGTAATTTTTATTGTGAATTCGCGATTTTGCTGCCTGTACTGTATTGCCTCGGCTGCTGCGTTATAGATCTCATCTCCTATCACGCATAAATGCGCTGAATTCCAACGGTGTTTATAGATACATTACGACTAACGGTAAGCGGTACACTTTATGGTTACTGGCATACCCTGGAATTGACTGTAGGCCGATCCTGCGCACAAGTCCTTATACCAGTACGCCGACAAGTACATAGCATACGCCGTAGGCCTACGGGTATAATAACCTCTGCGCAGCATGCAGTCAATCCCAGGCCGCGTAACTTCCGGAGGAGCGCTTAGTTTTATTTGCGGTGCCTGTGAATGGAACTCATTGTCAACGAAATCTAATGAAAACAATTAACAAGACCTACGGTTACGAGTATCAAAATAAGCAGAAGATGAGCCTAATGTCCGAATCTATAGTAAGCAGTTTTAAAACCTACTCTCTAGGGTTACAGTTTCAATCAGCACTACTGGTAATGTGGAATAGCCGGCAAATTAAGATTTTTGCCAGCCACAGTCGCTTCCCTTTTAAATAATTTCGAAGTAATGGGTATTTCGTAAGATTTGGAACGTAAGCACCCCGTTTTGCTGAGATTCATTTTCCTAACCACATTGGATTTTATACAACAGACACGCTTCCTAAGATTTATATATAATGTACCACCGTCGAGGGGCTGACTCAAAGGTGAATTCCAAAACGGGCTATGAATCTCTCTAAAGTCGACATCCCAGGATTCTCTCGTTTCCGATTTTCAAACGCGGCATGTTTGAGATAAATTTTTGAGTAAATTACGCGATAGCTTTTTGATAAACACCGGCAATCTTTGTCAGCCTCACTGGAAATATAAAGCGCGTTTAGCTTATTGAGCGTAGCCCAGCAGACACGTCCTCGCCGCGCTTTCACTAATCGGTGGCTATGACAGATTGGTGTTTTCCTTCCACTAGGCGCTACCTCAGGAAGAGTTGGTACGCGGTGTGTCTGCGTGGCGGCAACACGCATTATGCTATAAGGATTATCATCGTGGGAAGGCCAATCATTCCCGCATTGCGTTAGTGTGATTTATCGCACGGCAGATTGCTGTTTAGCTTTCGTTCCGCGCCCCCTTCATTTTCATATTCTCTGGTGGAGATGGGTACACGCTGTGTGTCTGCATGGCGGCAACACGCAACATGCAATAGGCATTCCCAATCGTGGGTAGCCTACCTGCATCGCATATTGATTGTGTGCACGCCACGATTTCGATTTACGAAAGACTAAACTTGTAAAATTCACGATGTGATATTATGGCCATTTGATGTTCTGTAATGTGGATGCGAATTAACTCATTGATAAGAACCACGCGGCTTGTCTGTTGTCACACGCGCTTGACTTTACAAATTTAAAATTTGCTGTAATTTGCTGCGCAAGTCATATTTCTCGAGTATTCTAGCACGTTATCCGAGAGGATTGTGACGCGCGCTTTTCGATATTGTATTTCAAATGATGTTGTTTCGAAGTGGGCGTTTTCACGGGATATGTTTTGTGTTTTTCTTCGTGTCCCCTCTCTCGACATGAACGAGAAAAACAAGTAGCCGTCCGCCATTTTTATTTTACTCACTAACAAACAGACCGCGTGACATTACAAGTTTCGATCTATGGCGATGGTGTCACTACAGCGTCGCCAATAAAACCGATAGGCGTGTGAACTGAGTTTCCAATAAATTTCGCTGGACTTGAAATATGGGGTGACACTAAATGTGGCTTAATTATGCAATGCCCGATCTATAATATATTATAGGCATAAATGTACAAAATTTAGGCAGATACGGTCTGGAAGTGCAACATATGTTAGATAGGCATTGCAGTGAATGGTTTATATGTGCGTTTAGCGCCGCATTAAACTGGACCTGACAGAGTTTCGAATCGTACGCCTTAGTTTGTCCCACACTGCGGGTTTAACTAATTGAGCGCGTCAGTCTAATGTGACGTGTCGTTTGCATAAAAGTTGTCTAAAGTCGGCGTTATGTGCGTCATCTGTTGAAAATTTCACATCGCGCGTTGAACTTCTCAAGGGTGTAAGCCTATTTCTTGCGATAGCGAACTCGGGGCTATAAACCGCAAATGTGGAGAGTCACGTGAGCATTGATCTGGCGTACACAACTAGAATAGTTGAAAACGCCATATATTCAAAGCAATGCGCTGATTGATAATCTCCCATGGCACACTCAATAATAGCTTGCGGTACGGCAGTGTGCCGCATCACAGTGGTTGAAAAACCGCTGCCAGGGTGCAAGCCTACTTGTCGCTTGCATAAAAATTGTTCAAGTCGGCGACGTAATACGATCTCCAATTGTCGTTCAGGTGACCAAAGTCAGGGACTAATAGATCTGGAAAATTTACGTGGACTGTCTTCTGCCCGAGGTATCTGCCATAGATTTTAGTGAAATTGATTTCGGTAGCCTTGTCGGAAGCGCGACTCATTTGCCAATGCTCAACGTGACTCCATCTGCGGATATCGACCAGTCAGTCAGATTTTTATTAATCACAGATCAAGACAACGAAATATGGCGATACGCCCTCATGATCGAAGTCAGCCATCTACAGTAGTCAACCGCAAGCCAAATGGTAAACAGGCCGAGTAGATCAGTAATGAATTGTCTTTTAAACGGGCATCACGAACGACGTACTTAACGTGCAATTAAAGAAATTAGCTAGCTTAATGTTAGTAGCCCTAATCATTACAATGCACAGTTCGTACGTAGGCCTAGGCTATGTCTCCGTGACGAAATCATGCATCAGGCTGATTATTACCGCAACGTAGGCACGCAATAGTCGTCCCGCACTCGCATACCGGTTTATACTCTGCTCAGTGCTCAGTATTGGACTCTACTCACTAGAGACTGGAGAGGCCGATATCATATTTCGACCTCTTTATTCGTCCAGCGGCCGATACCGATAATCACCAAAATACAAATACCGTTCGAAGCCCACTACTCGCTTCCCTGACACACGTTCCTATCCTGTTTCGATCCCGGTTTCACGACAATCCCGAGACAATATATCGCCATCTGAGCATATACCGGTACCAGTGTTGATCACAGTGTGTGGTCCAAGCCCTAGACCGTACAGCCGTTCGTAGGGTCGGTGAGATGACTCGGCTGATTGCGTACGGTACCGTAGTGCTGGCGTTGACCTCGACGCTATCACAAGCCCGTGCGCAGTGGTGCAGCTTCACCAGAAACACGGAAAATGATCTGGGGGGACGGCACGACGGAGGGAACGCATTGAGTTTGACGTCATACTGTTTAGCGCATTTGTAGTAATGAGGCGTCTCTACGCAACCAATCAAAACTCATTATTTCATCGCACCGAAACAAAAGCGCAACCGTCCTGGTTAAACGACTTCAAACAGAACCACTGAGATTTCTTTTTCCCATCAATGTTTCGGTCATAGTTGATTGCGTATACAGTTATGGGAAGGTACATGAGATGTTGGCTTACGAATTACGAAAAACAACCGTGAAGGCTTCTTTAATCTCAACTCAAGATTGGTTTTACATAATCAGGAGATGGTTTATTATACTTCAAAGGGGGATAGACATTGATTGGTTATTGTTGTCTAAGGTACTTATTTGTTTACGCATCTCTTTTCTTGTTTCAGCTCAAATTGAAATCATTCCATGCAAAGTTTGCGGAGACAAATCATCAGGAATTCATTATGGTGTTATAACTTGTGAAGGCTGTAAGGTAGGGCTATTTTCATTTAATTACAAAATTGGCCTTCAAAATGCGGGGAATCGTCACCTGATTCTTTCCTGCTTTGACTGTTACTGACTTGTTACCTGACGAAGGGTGCTTTGACTGCCTGCATTCTGATCGTGAGGTAGCGGGTTCAATTTCTGACCGAGTCGAACCAAAGACTTTCAATTAGTATCTGGTCTTCGGTATCGGAGAAGTGCCGCGCCTTGTGGATGTGAATGTTATCCGGGCTATAAACCGAAAGTATTGACACGATCAAATTGTTATCCGTTCCTCCTCTACTAGGCTTTCAGCATGAGTGAGTGCGGAAGCTCGTGTTTGTTTCGGATTTGTATTTTTCAGGTTTCGCATAAGGCCTACTTCAAAAAATTTCCCGCCCAAATTCAAACCCCCCAGCGAGCAGCCATGTAGTCAAATCCCATTACGCAATTTGGCGTTATCATTTCGTGAACTATCTTTTGGTGGAGGCCTTTTATTAGACGGCGCACAATCTTAGTTTAATAAATATATCAAAATCAAGGCTGTAAACTCAACACCTAACTCCGACCTACTGACATAGTTACTGTCCTCAGATCTGGACATTTGAGATAGATTTCTTATGTTTGAGAATCTCTTGAGGAAAAGCTTATCCGGTGACTTGTTTATTTACAAATGATAATGGACTCGGAATGAAATGTAGACGATAGAGTTTTTCTTTGTGTTTTATCTATACATTTCTTGCTTGACCTAAAAACTTTGTTCAAATGATTGCAGACGACGGTTCGAGTAGAGTATTGTTGCGAAATAATGCATTTTTCGAAAATTCTTTCGGTTCTTAAATTTCGAAGAATCGTAGTGGTATCAATTGCGGATGGTCGTAAGATTTGAAATTTTCACACAAGATTTAACGCCTTAGTTCAACAGTATTTGCAGCTGAGCTCCGTCATCTGGTGATAATTGAAGTGCCCGGCGCTGTATAGGTAGTTGGCCATCTTGAATCTAAATTTTATCACGAGCTCACGGGATGGCTAATAATGAATGGTCTTCCCGGGGATTATCACAACTCTGTACGCACTAGTCTATTTAGGAAAATAGCCATTAAACTTCAGTTTGGCGTTCTATAAGGACATTCCCCCACATGTGAGCCAGGCAGGGACGGCAGCATTTTTCTGACCGGGTCCTGGGGAATCTAACATTCATTCCAGCTCTGCACGCACTTGTCTATTTACGAAAAATAGCCAAACTTTTGTCTAAGCAACAAATTTTTCTTCCTAAGACAATATTTTTCAACTAGTCATCAATTTAAATAAAACTTCATCACTGTTTCTTGCTTCTTTTTGGTATATTTTGCTGGATTTCTCTTTAATTTGAGTCAAAACATACAAGATATCGTCTGTCAACACTGAATAACTATTTCTGTTAATAGCTATCCGCCGTATTTCATGAATTTTTGCAAATATCAATGATTCACTGAGACCTTATTTTCAATATTATCAACATTTATTCATTTGTGTAAATCGAAGAAAAATAGCAGTATGTGGTCTTGATATAACCGTGAAAACGCGTTTGTACTTTCTCGCATTCACTCGCTTTTGCTTGGAAATGTAGTACTGGTATAGCTGACGGTGGACGTGTCACTTTTCACAACCTACCGCAATTCTCCTATACTGACTACCAAGCAGAAACGCAAAGGATACCAATATTCAAGTTCTTGTTTTGAGCCGGAACCTCTCGATCAGAAGGCGGACAGTCAAACCACTCGGCATACGGTGAAAAATAAGTAGAGCCGATGGAGGACGATCATGCAAATATGCGTTATCGCCATGAATTTGACCTCACGCCTCAGGGTAAAAATTGTAGTATGGTTCACAAGCTTTCATAGCTCTGCTCCTTCGTCAAGAAAATGGAATGATATCGTTCACCTACAGCATTCCATTGTACGTCTGACCATGGCCTACTCTAGGTAACTAAAGTAGGCCATGGTCTGACAATCCATTTAGTTCTGACATAGTTGAATAAAAAATTGATTCTGGCATTCGACACACTTCCGTTCCGTTCCAGTTATCTTGGTTTTCCGGTGCGATTTTCTGTTCTGGTTGGCTACCATTGATTTATTATGAACACCATCTAATTCGGGTGCCACTAAACGACGGACCGAGCAGACTGCGAACTGAACGGGCTTTGCGAAACTAAACAGCGGAATCACGGAATACAAAACCGTCGGTGAGTCAAGACTCCGTTCGCTCCTTCCGTCGCTCATTCTACGTTAAAAGTATACCTAACTGTTTCGCATCTGTTTCCGTCTGCACCTGGTGAAGACCGAAAGCTTGTGAATGTTATAATTCTCAATAAATGTTAAATCTGTGATAATTCGTCTTTACGACTGCCAATATAGATGTAGAATTTTGTTAGTGATAGCCGGTCCCGAGCTTGATTAAGTGGGACTAGTATCGTTCAGTTGGCCGAGTGGGTTCCGGGTTCGATTCCCGACCGAGTCAAATCGAAGACTTTAAAATTGGTATCCGTTTCTTTCCTGCCTGGCAGTCGGTTTCAGGGAAGTCATGGTTGTAATAGTGATCCGGGGTATAAACTGAAAGTATTGACACGCATACCGTGAGCATCGACCTGGCGTAAATGACCTTAGTAGTTGAAAAGCGCCATAAATTCCAAAAAAATGTGGGGCTAGTGAGAGAATAAACGACATTAAGCTGACGTCGCATTTGAAGACGTAGTTGTGATTCGGTAGTGCTTGAGTTGAACAAAAGTTTTCTAACCGTTATTATTGATATTAAATAAATTATTTCAAGCAAAAAATTAATCAGAATCTTCTTGCCTACGTCATCAAATGGATCATGCTGTTTGGCAAATTCGCTGGGTGTTTAAGATTCGTTAAATCTACGGCGAACTTTGTTGAAAACACTTTTTATCAGAAAATTGATCTCCCGGTGTAGTTGTGGGTTGTTATAAAAACATTGAGATGTTTTTGATGACGCTAGCACGTGCCTATGTTCGTAGTACTGTACGCCTCACAGTCGAGATTCGTAAATATTGGAGGTGCGTATTCTTTGTTGTTTTCGACTAACGGCGGATTTACCCTACTACGGTCATACACAGGTCATACACAGATCTGTGCCTAGCATCGCTGTATATATAGATAGCACGGATCACCATCACAACCACAACCTTCCCCAATATCTCTTTATTCTGTCTGCCAAAAGATTTAACGGATCCGAATTGTAAAGTATTTGGTTAGAATCGGTCGGGAATCCTTCAAGGTACCTCCCGATAAAAAGCTGGCCAGTCAAACAACTTGGCCAACTTAGAGGGAACGGATGCCACTTGTCTTGACTGGGCGCTCTGAGGTCAAGTGGTGTGAACCTTATTGGAATCTTTTCTAGTAGATTCTTATGTTTGGTACTTTACTTTCATTTTGATACAGCGTGATAACTCTTTCCGTAATTATTGCTCCGCGTTTTCCTGATTACTTGTTCACGGATTATCTCTTTAGGTCTGTGCCAATTCACTCGTTTCCTGACTTTCGACGAATGGCATATTGCAGTCACCATAAATGGTAATAATGATACGCAAGGCGTGCGCGAACCCCTGTAGGTGAAATTCAAAACCGATCCGCGGAACATTTGCAGAATATAAATGTTCGACCGAAATGATTCGATTCTCGCGTCCCATCTTAATGCAGGTCCGGGACCATTTTCGATAAATATATATATAGTGTATAGTGTTTGTCTGTCAGTGCAGGACATGTTTATCGCTGCATTCAGACGCGCCAATCTGTATTTCCTGTCTCGAAGGGCGGATTTGAATCAGTGGTAATCAAGGGTTCGAGTCAGAATTCCCAGTTCATTTTTCTTCTTTGTTCATCAAATATGACGCCATAATAGATAGATTTTACGTTATCATATTAGATTATGAAGTCATAAATAAACGGAATTCTCGTGTAACAACGTGATGTTTGCGCGGTTTTCGATAATTATGCGATTCTATCAAGAGAAAATGTGATTCAACGCCATTTTGAGTGTTTTAATCAATATTTTAGAATAATAAGACATTACGTTATATGTCTTACGCTGCTTATGCTCATATAAATATCATGCATGGCCGATGGCGGGATAACACTTACGACGGATGTAGAGAGTGTCACCACATTTTAACGTCCAGCCAAACTTACAGCAATATATTGAGAGTAGCCGATGGCGGATGACCGCTTGCGATACTTCTAGAGACCGTCACCGCCGTTCTAACGTCCAGCCAAACTTACAGCAATATATTGAGAGTAGCCGATGGCGGATGACCGCTATCTATAGATATTACACCACAGTTTTAACCTCCTGTCAAATTCATTGGACTCAGTTCACAAGCTTTAGGCGCTCTGCTCTTTCATCAGGTGGCAGAGCTGATGGTGGGTTATTGCTTATGATAGAAACAGTGACTGTCATCATAGTTTTAATGCCCGGGAAAACCCGCGTTTCTTGGTTTTTTTTACCAATGGCTCAGGTACTACCGCGCAGAGCATTCAGGTGACGGACATCGCAACCAAACGGTCCGGTTTCCGTGACCCTCAACGTTTCCCACTACTTGATCAATACTCCAGTCCAACAGCTCCCATGGGACTCACGTATTGCGTGAATTGATGATGCTTGAAATTGTCTTTGTATGTGATTGATTTGTTACCACACAGCACTACAATGTAACAACTTCTTTGATATCGAAGCAATATTGCTTTCAAATGCGAAACCTATTGGGTCCGCTGCAGTTTTGAAGATACCGACTTTCACGATGTGATGATTCGTTGCTGTAATGAAGGCAATTGCAACCCATTCAAGGATTTTCAGATTTTGATTCCAAATATGGCCATTATTAGTCATAATAATAGCAAAGAATCCCGGCTGTTCTCGGGCGCGGAATTGCAATGAGACAAACAAACGAAACGATTTGGAGAAGCAACAATTCTTCTGCGTATGAGGTCGGCAGTCGATCGCCCTTCATGTTTATTGCGATACCTTAGAATGAAGCCGATTTAAACTTCCTTCGCGAGCTATATTCATTTACCTTTCAGGGATTCTTTCGTCGAAGTCAGCAAAATAACTGTTCCTATTCATGCCCACGTCAAGAAAACTGTGAAATCGACAAAACGAATCGGAACCGGTGTCAATTTTGCCGACTACGGAAATGCATTTCAATGGGGATGTCACGTGATGGTGAGTAAAAAATGATTGTTCTGCGTTATGACGCATAAAAGGGGTTTTTTGTTTGCCATCCGTTGTGGACTTTGGATAGAAATGACCTGTCAGTTGGCCGAATGGTTTGAATGTTCGCCTTCTGATCGAGAGGTACAGAGATCAAATCCCCGACCGAGTCAAACCAAAGACTTTAAGATTGGTATCCGTTCCTCTCTGCTTTGCAGTCAATATCGCGCTGGTGCAATTATAATCCGGGCTATAAAAATCGGAAGTATCGACACGCTTACCGCAAGCGTTGGCCTGGCGTACAGTGGTTGAAAACGCCGTAAATTCAAATGCAACAACAATAATTCGCACGAATCTTTCATGACTTCGTTTGATCCGTCAGCGTTTACTTAATAACGTTCGTATTGGTAATCTGCTCTGCTATGCTTGGTGGTAAATATCGGAGGGTTTGCAGTTGTGCTAAGGATTCGGGCTATATGCTCGGCATATCAATATCGAGTACTATAAACATTGAGCTGGCGTAAAATACCTGAGCAGTAGGAAGCGACCCTTTAAGTTTTTATTCTATTTGCCTGCCTTTCGGTGATGTTCGCACCTTCGTCAGACTCTCGATATGTTTTCAATTCCGCGGTTTTCACGGTTGATTAACCACTCAAGTCACGTGACACCGAACGGGTAAAGATTAGAAATTCCATTTTGTTGAAAGTGGAAATTATTTTCCATGAGTCAACGGCGATATTCCGTTGACTCAAACGCTTTCGCTTCTGTCTAATAGTCTAAACCAAGCTATTCTGGTTATTTGCGAATTCTCCTCTCGTCGACAACGGTTTTACAAAGTGCATGCCCTCTGAAACTTGTTTTTGTGACGTCATCCCTTACCTCGTCCGGTTGTGTAAGATATTAGTCAAGACAAATGCGAGGAAATGACCCGCGCCTGTTGCTAGTGTAACGGCGTATTCTCAGACGAGTAGAAACCGCAACCCCGACGAACAGATATTCGTTGTTTCGTAAGACTCGGGATTGTTTTACTGCGTACAAGTATAATACAAGTACTGTAGGCCTACGTCTAGCAACGCTGATGGCGGACGATTTGACACACAGGGCAGTGTAGGTATACGCGTATTCGGCTCATCTCCTTCTCACCAGGGCTTGTGATTCCTTGCGTAAAAAAATGCTTATTGCATTTCGCTTTCCTATTATTCTTTGCGTCACAACCACAACTCCCCGCACTCCACCACTAATGACCGCACAGAAGGAACGGATACCAATTGTAAAGTATTTGATTTGACTCGACCGGGAATCGAACCCGGAGCCTCCCGATCAGAAGGTGAACAGTCAAGTCAGACCGTTCGACCAACTGAACGGTGCTTGCCACTTGTAATTAGTACGCCGTAACTGTAATCAATCACTAATCAGTGTTCCTGCTGACTTTGAAAGCGTCAGGTTGCTTACTCGGCCATGATTACCGCCCGATTTTCAAATCTGTCGATTACACATTAATTATGATGTCATAGTCTGATCACAATTCCGGTATAAACTGCATTTGACTGGATTAAACCGGAATTGTAATCAGAGTTTTGCCCCTTTTGTAAGAAGATTCGCGTCGCTGTTACGATATCATCCGGTGCGTTGTTTTCATAATCTGCCCACAAACCGCAGCCCTCGTTCACTCATTGAGATAGGAAGTTAGCAAGTAAAATACGCCCACACACGAAGAAAAACAAGCCCTCTAAAAGCGCAAATCAAGCATGATTGCTAATTGATAAAAATTTCGAAACATTTTGCCAATTTTAGCTGTATGACTGAGAAGAATAGTCGAATTAGGTTTTTCACATAAAATTTTCGCATCAGCGAACAGAGTATCGCGTTGGGATCTGTTTGCGAAACTCGCCCGCCTGGGCAGTGTGTAGGTCGGGATTGAAAGAGTTTCCGCGTCCGTGTATTTTGTCGCGGAGTATTGCGTTGGGACTTGTTCCCTAAATTCGCCCGCCCGCCCGGGCAATATGTAGGTCCGGATTCAATTAGAGTTTCCGAGTCGCGGAGTATCGCGTTGTTGGGACCCTTTCCCTCAACTCGCCCGCCTGCACGCGTTGGGATCCGAATCGCGTCGGGATCCGAACTCGAGTTCACCTGGTATGGGCAACTGGTAGGTCCGTGTCGGAATCGATATATGCGGGTTTGCATCAAATTTGATGAGATGGCGAACGATATCTGTTGCGCCAACTGGCGACTGTAAATATTTGCAATGCGCCTTCAAAGACTGTTTACGATGCACCAATTGTTTTATCACAATGCAGAGTAGTCTTGAAGGCGCTCTTCAACTAATCAAATTTTAACACTAGTTTCGGTTGCAGTGTCTACA
Source organism: Botrylloides violaceus (assembly GCA_030412335.1). Taxonomy (NCBI): domain Eukaryota; kingdom Metazoa; phylum Chordata; class Ascidiacea; order Stolidobranchia; family Styelidae; genus Botrylloides; species Botrylloides violaceus. The sequence goes on from JASFYC010000352.1 coordinate 592,757, forward strand.
AAGTGACGTCACTAACCAAAGCAATTGTCGCGTGTATTTGTGATGTGAACTTTCGACCTATTTAAAGCCGCTTTGTATTGTGTTATTGACGCCATCGGTTTGTTTATTTTTGAAAATGTCTTTCACAGAAAGGTATTTATCAATCTCAGAACGATCGTATATCCTAACAGCTAAGATCCAATCGACCCCATTTTTTTTGTTGACGGACGCGTTGACGATCGTTAGCCAGCTATCCGGCGGAATTTCACAATCTCCGACCTAAATAATGACGATTTTGATCACGTGTTCTATGTTACGGGAATTTTGGGTTTGCAGGGGAGTGACCGCCGAGCATGAAACAGAACAGTTGTTCTTGACAACATCGATTAGTATAGGGTTCATGGATGATTGCGCCGACTGCCGAGGGTCAATTGAATTGAAAGCAGCGTGCGCGCAATTGAGTGCCGCAGCAGTTTGAACCTCATGCCGGCTCTTTAATCCCGTAACCGTTAACTACTTACGTCGGCTGAGTAGCCTCGTAGTGGTTTAGACTGTCCGCCTTCTGATCGCAGGTTCCGGGTTCGATTCCTGACCGAGTCAAATCGAAGACTTTAAAATTGGTATCCGTTCCTTCCCTGCTTGGCAGTCGGTTTCGGGGAAGTGCGGAGAATCGTGGTTGAATTAATAATCCGGAAGTATTGACACGTATACCGTAAGCATAGACCTAACGTAAACGACCTTAGAAGTTCAAAACGCCGTGAATTCCAAATGAACAGAGATGAAGATGCATCATCCGCCATCGGCTCCACTATTTTTCGTAAGTAGAGTTTGGTATAGACGGACGATGTATCTTCACCAGATGAAGGAGCGGAGCTCCGATAGCTTGGGAATTATAATGTAATTAACTGGGCAGGACGTTTAATCTGTGGTGACAAATTCCTACCTATTACTATAGTAGGGTAATGCTCCGAAAGCTGCGGGGTTATATTCTCATAAACTGGACTGTACGTTAAATCTGTGTTGACTCATTCTATCTAATTTGGATCGTCCGCCATCGACTCCACTATTATTCGTACCGTAGCTGAGTCGAAGTAGTTCCGTGAATCGTATACATCTTATCAAACTTGCCCTCGATCGTTATCTGTCCTCTGTTATTTCGATTAATAACCGACAATTCCGGTCTGTGACATCATCAGTCTAGTACAACAATTACAGTATGTATCATTGCATACCCTTAAAAGGTGTTAACATTGCCACCGGAAATTTGGCTGAAATTTGTTCTCAAAATATATCATAGCATTACCTAAAAAGTGTTTACGTGGCCTGTGAATGGTATACACGCGGGATTTCGCGGCTAGAAGTTTGTATTCGAAATTTATCGTATCGCGGCCTTGAAAACGTGTTTACACTGGTAGCGAAAGGTGCCCGTCACGCAAGATTTTGGTTAAAACTTTAATGTCGAGTCGATGCCTAGCGGATTTATACGAAAATACTGGAGCTTTGACAGAGATGGCCGCTGACGCCTTTATAAGCTTGACGTCGTTGGTGTGATTCGAGCCACCAACCTTGCAGACAAACAGCGCTTATGGTGACACTCTATACGGATTCTGTCGTACGTACAATACACGTGACTGATTACCCGCCATCGGCCAGCAAAAGATGTGCTTTTGCCAAAACCAACATTTAAAGTACATAGGTCATATCACACGTCTTGATAATGGAAGTTTACAAAAGAAAGTTTTGTTCTGCAACTCTAACCGCCCATCCAACCGTTGGAGTAAATTAGCTAAAATCACGGGCGTCGACGAAAGTCAACTCAGACGCACCGTGATTGATCGGGAGAATTTTCAGCAACTTCTTTCTCACGACATTTGAGGAAGTGGAAGCGCATGATGAGAACTTCTCCAATAGGAAATTTTGATGATGACCACGTGGTATTTTCGTTAAAAAACTGCGGTGATGGTGTTGGAAGCTACTGATGTTAAGTATGACGTTGTTGATATGATGCCAACCACCAGACGATCAACGCGACCATTGTGACTGGTTGCTGACATACTATATTGGATTCATCGTATATAGCTCATCATCCGTCGTCGTCCACTTAAGTTGAAGTCCGAAAACAAAACGCCAAGTTGCCTAATAATAGTGATCATCTGCCAGATACTATCAATGTACTGCAACGAATTTGACTGGACGTTAAACCGTGATGACACTCTTCCCATCGTAAAGGATCGTTCGCTATACCTGAAGCAAGCGCGAAAAACAAAATGGCGGCAAATCGTCGTGAAACATGATTTGTCTAACTTTCACTTTCGTCGCCAATAGCAACAGCTTAGAGAAAGCGCTAACACTGAAACCGCCCGTTGATAACACAACGATATGACGTAGTCATCCTCTTACATTTGTGGTCGATTTCGAATATTACCTCATAATACCGCCAACGAAGATATATCATAATTAATATTTCATTTCCTATTGTTTTAAAAATTTTCTATAAACCCAAATTATGACGCATATAGATTGTTTTTACTAAAGATTTTGTAGAATATGACTTACAGTGAAATATTCGACTCATACATAGTCAATTTATTGCAAATTAATATCGATTGATCTCTCTAACTCTACAGATGCACTTGTGTGACACTATCTATTTTTTTCAGCTGTAAAATTTGGTCGGATGTCAAAAAAGCAGCGAGACCGATTGTATTTAGAAGTTGTTCGTCACCGGCAGCGTCAAATGCAAGCTCAAGGTGAAGGGACTTCTCATTTCGTGGAAGGTGCCTCAGCTCAACAAGCAAGTCCTCAAAATGGATTAGAAACAGACCACACATTGCTTGTTCAAAGGTATTGGCGTTGTTCTTTCGTTTGGCATTGTTGTTATTTCACACAGTAGCCCCTGCTTAGTGGCCTCATCCAGGTTCTTCTGATCATCATTCACTCCACTGGGTGGCCTGTACACTGTACAGGAATGGGTAGCATGGTCTGCGATTTGCTCCATGCATTAATGCCATTTTCAACTACTCATTCATAGCCCGGATCACCATCACAACTACCACCCTACAGTAACTGCTAAGCAGAGGAGGGCAACCGTTTTCAAATTGTTAGTTTTTACTCTTGTCCCTTGAAATATCCCAACTGCTTAGAGGTGGAGAGGATTAGGACCTTAGTTGCCAAAGTCTGTATGAGGCTTATCACAATAGTCTTGATGCTTTTGATCTCAATGGTCAATACAATACATATCGTAAAGAACATCACCACAGATTTAACGTCTAGACTTGGCTTATTTAGAATTAAAACATATAAAATCATACCTATGACTCTGTTTAAATTCAAATTGTGCTATTACAATTCTTTCCATCCTCACCTGATGAAGGAGCAGAGCTCCGAAAGGTTGTGAATGTATTAATTCTCAATAAACCAAGGCTGGACGTTAAATCTGTGGTGAATATTCTTTTTGATATCTATTGATCGTCCGCCATCGCCTTCATTATACTCTTCAAACACATAGAAATGATACAAACCACTATATATTTGCAGGCGTTCTCAAGCAGAAATAGCGCATTTCCAGTCCTTGCAGGCAGACTTAAGCGGCCGTGCATCCGCTCAGGTATTTATACATTGTAACGGACTTAACAACGACGGCAACACACTCGACGATTTACCTTCCTCTTCTTCAATGCTTTCTCCTGCTATGCCTTCGTCGTCTCGACAAATATCATCTGCTTTACCTTGCCACAACACTGGCCAACATATGCAACGGCAGACAACCGGCGTCCCCAGCGAAGTTATAACCAGCATGAGTGACGCACTTATGCTAAGTAGAATTTCTAATGAAGATGGAAGCTCAAATGCAAATCACCAGGGGGATTCAACGCTTCCAAATTTTCCAACACATCATGGTGAGATGTTTTTCTTCTATACACGAACTTTCACCTTTTTGCGCTACCAGTATTGGGTGGTTCACCAGAGCGTGGTAGAGAATTTTTGAGGCTCGGAGCAAGAATATATTTCGGGCGACTTCAAAAATCTTTGGATAGGCCTACCTGAATATTATTCCCGTTAAAATTGAGTGCCCTCCAGATTTTAGGTCCGCATAATAACAACGTTGAGATTCGTCCAGTATATTTATTTGAGATTCCAGGGCCCTTTACGCGCCGCGTCTCGCCAGTTACTGACCTCCCACTCCCTGAATAGCTTTGTAGTCAGCAAGCTGCAGCGGAATGGAGAGTCCTACTGGTTTTGTGGCGGACGACTTTACCGTAAAATACGTTCACGTTTAAAAATCTATTGATTCATTTGTGATAATCACGTGATCAAGAGCTGCTGTCACCACTGTTACATTAAATCATTGACCTCGTTTGTTTCCTGTTGCTGCAGGACGTTATGATAAATTTGAACAACTTGTTTGTGACGTTGTTATGAATTCGCTAATCAGACTAGTGTTACACGACTGATTGTGATGTCATTTTGTATTGACTGATCAGACTGTGATTAATTTAAAAAAAAATTTTTGACGCCATTTTGAGTTAACCAATCACATTACGATAACTTTGTGACGTAATTTTGAATTGACCAATCAAATTCTTTTTGAATAGAATCGTTTGGGAGTAACATTGTTGAGGCATTCAGAGAAACTTGCCAGTACGAGAAAAGCGACCTCCTCTTGTTATGCTCAAGAGTGAATGGGCCAAATGAGGTCGCGGAATTCAAGAGCGCGGTAATCAATTTTTAATTTTGTTTACATTTCATTCAACACCCTTGCTAGTTGAGAGATGAAAAATCACAATTGACCCAGATTCTTGTCCTTAATCCTGTAGTGTAACTTTATCTCCCGCTGCAGTGAAGTATTGCATAGCGGTAGATCGTGATGAAAGCAACCTCGTGCGACGGCACGGATGTTGAATACAGGAAGGTGTAAATCAAATACTTGTGGCGATTTGCGCTGCCGTGACTAGGTATCAAAACGTGAGATTGACGATTGCGATTCGTAGAAATCTGTTATTCATACGTTTTTGTTTTCATTTTCGAGCCATTCCCAGTCAGAAATAATGCGAGCGTCCCTATACGTGGCTCGCGTGTGAGGTTGCCAAGGCTCGCGTGTGGAACGCCACGCGTTATGAGGCCCACGCATGGCTTTGTTAGGGAAATACCTGGCCCATGTACATCTTTGCCACAGATGGCCCATGCCGTATCGCACTCACGTGGGCCAGTTATGGCCTTCGTAGGGCCTTAAATGGCCTAAACACGGCCATGGCAGATGTTGAGTTTGCATACCCCTAATCACAAACGGGCCACCAAAGGCCATGCGAAATTGCAGACTCATGTCATACGTTTGCAGTACGTAGATTTCTGATTGGATTTACAAACACCAAGATTTTTAAAGAATCAATGAGTGCATGTCGACGGCACTTCCATGCGACGAGGTGGCCGAGTGGTTAAGGCGATGGACTGCTAATTCATTGTGCTCTGCACGCGTGGGTTCGAACCCCATCCTCGTCGTTGGGGATGTAGCTCAGTGGTAGAGCGCGCGCTTCGCATGTACGAGGTCCCGGGTTCAATCCCCGGCTTCTCCAGATTTTTCGATTTGGCGTCTATTCTAACGTTTTGTCGCACGGTTGAAAGTTTTTAAAACCAGGAATAAAATTCATACAAGGTTTAACGAGTTACGCCACTTTTTTGTTCCCCACCCTGGATTTCCTGGGGAATAAACATATTTGTAATCCCTGGTCATGGCTTCGCCCGTCAAGAAATGTACAAGAAACCTTTGTATCGTTCGCTGTGTTTTTGACAAGCGATTCGCGTCTTGTAGTTGAATTCCTCTACGTTGTTTGATTGGCTATTTTGAATGGTTATATGTTAGCTTCCTTCTGTGAAGTGTAAATACACATCCGATTCATGTTCGTTCGTCATGTTTTGCCTATTCAATTTTTTTGTAATCGTGTAATGGCAGAGGTAGGGGCTTTCAATCGATCATAGCATGCGATAAGTCCTAAGTAAACTTTCCTAGTGACACTTCACGCATCGCTGCAGTTGTTCACGTGGTCTATACACTATTCGTACTCTCCGACACGTAAACTTAAAACTCGCGTTAAACTTACGTTTCTTTTCTCAGTCCAGAGAAATTAGATGGCAAATATGTATACAAGAAATCGTTGCCGGCATGCAATGCGTCATCGAATTCGCAAAACGTATCAAGCGATTCACAGATCTCCCTCAAGACGATCAAATCTCAATGATAACTCCAGGTTTGTATGGAGATTGAATAACTTATTATTAGCGGCCTTCCCAGGTTTACTCATGGTGAGCTGATGTAAAGATGAACCGTTATTGATTTTCTAAAGCCGATGTAATAATAATCCTCCCCCTCACCTGTCTGATGGTCAACTCCAGTTAGCTAAAATACTCGACTGGTTAGCAATTATCATATTGGTATTATTTTTGAATTAATAGCGTTCTAAACTACTAAGGTCATGTACGCCAGATCATTGTTTACGGTACACGTGTCAATACTTTCGGTTTACAAATATCTAGGATCTCTACAACCACCGCAACCCAACCTGGCGAATAGCCGGAGGATACGCGTACCGTTAGCATCGACCTGGTGTATACATGACCCTTAGTAGTTGAAACGCCATAAATTCAAAACAACAACAACGGACAAGCGTAGAGAATAGACATTTGGCGGTTATCGATAGTAATCTATCAAGCGATCTCCCGCCATCGTCTGCGATTAATATATTTCTGGTTCCTTTGTTTCAGCCAGCTTTGAGATGATGTTTGTGCGTGTGGGTAGAGTTTTCAACTATCGGAACCGTACTGTGCTTTTCAAAGGATCATTCACACCTATCGAAACATTCCATGGACTTGGTATGTTGGTTGAAAGGAGCTTCGTACTTTCTTATTATATATTCTTCTTCTGGATGACTTTCTTCGCCCTACACGCCAGGTCAGCCACACAACAGCCTGCTTGATGACTTCATACTGGTTCTTCAGACCACTCACTCCATTGGGTGGTTTGAATATTTAAATGCATTGATGTCATTGTATGTGGTTTGCTCCTGTGAACCACAGGGCGCGAGACCCTATACTTGCAAAGGGACGACCTGAACCATTCCACCTCGATTCTGAATCAATTTAGACGCGGCAGATTGCAGCCGGCAATGGAATAAGTTATCCTGCTTCTCAGCATATTGAGAATGGCTTCAAGGATAAAAATATGACCGGGCCCGTATTTATAGATCTGACGGCTGCCTTGCCTACGAAACCGTATGGCGCAAAGGTCTATAACTGCAACCGCCCCGCCATAACACCCACAACAAATATGTTATGAATATATATTATTTAGTGGAAGTTTGCACCGAAGTCGTTGGTGTGGAATTAGACGGCGTTATATTGTACGATGCTATTCGAATTGATCTAGTTTTCCTAAGTTCTTCGGTCATCTATATCAGTTAAAACAACTTTGGGCTCATTTTGTAGATTTCGGTGTGCTGATTCCGAAAATATGCATCTCTCGACTCAACAATGCTTAGTTACCGAGATTTTCGCGAAAACCTGTCGAATTTGGTTTCGTCAATGGGCGTAGCATATAGCAACTGACAGCTGTCAAGGCGCGAGCTATAATTTTAGAGCTCTATGATCTCGGTTGTTGTCGGCGCGAGCGGACGAGCTTCGCGTACCAGTTTGTGAACCACTGGCTTAAATACCTTGCTTTGTTGTAGGTTGTGACGAACTGGTCGCGCTCACATATGACTGTGCAGAACGTATGTCAAGACTTCATCTATCAGACGACCAGCTCGCATTATTCTCTTGTGCAATATTGATTAACGCAGGTTAGTACCGGTAGTGTCACATCCCTACATTTTATGGTATGGAAACAATCACTAAGCGGGCACAAAGCCGTAACTTATGAAGTGCTTCAACCCCAAGCTTCCCTATTATTCTAGCACAGAAAATGTGAGTGTGAGAGAGAGAGAGAGAGAGAGAACTGAATTTTGTCAACCAGAAAAGTATTAAGTACAAAGAACATGAAATCATGGTAGTCGTTTCTGGTATTGACAGGGTGGCCCGATATCACTTTCCAGACTTCGAGTCGGAGCCACCCTGGAGCCGATGGTTGGCGATTCAAATAGCAACCTTGAAAAAAACAATATCGGTCGATCTCTAATATTTACTACCTATAAATTATTATTATATTCTTTCGATATATTCTTCAGATCGCCCTCGTCTTTCGATTCCTGCTTACATCGCCGACGTGAATGGCGAACTGATAAATCTTCTCGGTCATTCCTTACTAGTATCACATCCTGATGATCCAACGATTATGAACAAAGTGAGTTGCGTTGTTCTTTAATGCACCTCCCATATCCTGTTTCCTTGCCTGCTCACTTGTGCAAAAAAGTGATAAGTTTAATGGGACCGCTCTGACTCTTTTTTCCCCATGAGTAACCCTACTTACGCAAATGTGCGTTTACCGAAATTAGGTTCATTTGGTCCGCCGTTTAGTATTGGTAATTCCGAGTGGTCCGCCGTTTAGTATTGGTAATTCCGAGTGGTATGCCGTTTTGTATTGGTAATTCCGAGTGGTCTGCCGTTTGGTATTGGTATTTCATTTTGGTCCGCCGTTTAATATTGGTAATTCCAAGTGGTCTGCCGTTTAGTATTGATAATTCCGGGTGGTACGTTTGGTCCGGCGTGCGGCACGAGGCTAGTAAATCCTATTTTCTCGATCTACAGCTATCTCATATAGTCTCACTCATCCGTCGAATGAGCGAGATGCTACGAAATTGCACGAAAAAGATGTGGACGGAGTTTCCTAATATTCGCGTACCCCTTATCTACCGTGAATTATTCCGAAATAACATCACACTTTACGAAAACGGCGAGTGTTCTCATAGACAAGAAACTTCTACGCAAGGTGTCGCTACAGGCTCATATCATGCAGCGCAGGGAACTTCCACTTCGGCTGTTCAACCGACAGACTGCCCTTACAAACTCGAAGCGTATCACGCAATAGAAGAGTTGGAAAGAGATTTGCATGTCGCTACTAACAGCGATAGAGAGACACCAACGACAGCGTACTGTGACGCAAACAATGGAAATCATGACGTGGACGGTTTAAATGCAAACGGGACGAATGAATCGAGTAGTTCTTCGTCGTCAGCGAACGGAGCTGCGGCATGTCCAATTCTCATGACAGAGACAGAAAATCGGTTCACGGGCGACCAGCTGTCACAATTTGATGAAGACTTGAACCTCGCGTTTGCTTCAATAAGTCATAACGCTGATTTCGAAAGTTTATATCAAGAGTCAGAACATAACTTTAATGCAATACCTCCATCAAATAATAGCACACCGCCTGTACAAATGTACACAGCTAACGTACACAGCATCACACCCCTTCCTGGACCATCTCATTCAAATCACACGACGCGTCACGATACGCAGATTGTCAAGATGGAAACCTCGGCTCAGTCGCCCATGGACTTAAGTCAATTGAATGACGGGCAGAACAGGCCGATGCCATGAAAATGCTTTACCACTGAAGGTTGAAGAGTTGAAAATTTATCATTGGACGTGACGTCACCAGTGATGGACGTTGATGATAGTAACTGATTACCTTGATTGCGTCTAAACAGATCCTAGGCTTAGTATTTTTTTAAATTTGCCCCTGTGAGAGAGAAAAAGAGAGAGAGTTTGATTCTGATAATAGCGTACACTTAGCTGGGTATTAGGCTATAGTGATATATCCTACACCGCCAGGAATTCTGCACTCTAAACACGCCCACGCCCCGCTCCTAGCAACTAGGACATTTCCTAGCCACTCAATGCGTCATCTCGATTTGGCTACACGTGATGAAGGATTAGAACTCCGAACTCGCCTCCAACTAAACCGAAGCTGGATGTCACCTGTCGTGACTTGTGGGGTGAGATCTCTCAGCGAACATCTGGGTACCTTGTTCAGACTCCCCCTTAAATAAAACGAATCTATCCACCACTTCCTAAACGGTAACACCCTTACGAACCAGGGTCGCAAATTGGTTCCTTCAGAAGTGGGTTAACCGCATAATCCGCGAGGTCGACGTTTTTCAGTAACTGTATTATAAGTTGTGTGCTTGGATCAATCTTTTGTTGCAATCCTCTCGCCTGACCTGACACTCCATATATCTTTACACTGTATTCAACACCAACGATGCCTTCACAGTTTCTTGACACATTGTCATCATTCAAGTGCTTTGCCCACTGTGTACATGTAAGTTAAAAGTCAAAGGTTAAAGGTTAACACGTGTAAGGCTTTTATAATCATGGTAAATCCATCGTCTACTTACATCCAAGGAATCACAAATTGAGTACCGCAATTGTCTAAAGCCAGGCGTTCTCAACCGTGGGCCGCTGCCATCCCTAGGGCACCGCCAGTTAGTTAACCATCGACGGCACGGTGATGACGAGGGCGTACTTTTGCAGCAAGTGTCAGAGACCGTGTGGATCTCACATTGCCTTTATAGTCCCTACAGACACTGCTTTCAATTGAATTGACTCTCAGCGCATTCTACCATGATCATTCGAAATCAACGCTGCCAGCAAACGGCTTGATTATATACTGCCGTAAAACTCAAATCTTCATAAAACTTGCATATAAAATCTACAGTACGTTGGAAAGCAATCGCTTTTCATTTTGAAAATCGTTGCTACAAGACTGCATTCCTATAACCACAACAAATGATATACGGCCGGAATTTTTTTTACTGAACAAGGGGTCACAAACCAAAAATGGTTGAGAACCACTGCCTTTAGCCAACCTAGAATCCGGTTAAATTCATGCCGCCATTCACATATGCACTCACTCAAGGAATCATATACTATAGACCTATCTCAAATACCTTAGCAATCTCCCTTGTGCCTATTTTGCCAAGTGAAACTCACTACACACAACCCAATAGACAAAGATACCCAAAGTGCTTGCCCGTTTTGTAACATGCTGCCTTAGTCATGTATATGTATTTATTAGTGGTTATTAATATAGAACACGGCATTTTATTGATGAATTGAAGGACTTTAATGGAAGCGATGGCGGATAAAATCAATAGAATGTAGTATGAAATTCTTTCATTTTTAACGTGATGAAGAAATGAAGCTCCGATAGTTTGTGAACGAAGTTTTACAATAGAAAAGCCCCGTAATTGACCCAATTTGGGGTTGACTGTAAAAGATCTAACCGCTCATGTTTTGACAGTGTCGTAACCGCTCTCATTTTGTCCATCCATGGCCTACTATCACGAGAGTAGACCTACGGTGTGTCGTGGTTGTGATAATGATCCGGTCTATAAACCGGAAGTATTAGCACGTGTACCCTAAGCATTGACATGGTGTACATGACCTTAGTAGTGTTGGAAAGGCAATGAATTAAAAAACAACGACTTTTATTCTAAAGGAAAGCCATGGTCCATTCCTTGTAATTATCCATAGAAGAAACTTCTTACTATATTCTATTGATTTTGGCGAGTTTATTGGCAGTGCTTAATTCATATTTTGCAATTTTGCTGCGTTTTACTACAATCCTTATAACTGCGTCGTACTTTTAAAGACTTAAGATATAACATAGTCGTTAAGTTGGGGTTTTAAAATTTTTTTAGTGGCGAATCTTTTGTATTTAGACGGTTAAACCGTCTTGCTACGCTTCAACTCGTGCTTTTTTTTTTAAACTTCGCTATTTACTTCAACTTTTGTCTGTCTGCGCCTCGTGCTGTCGCGCTGAAATGTTTATCAAATAACCCATTGGTTTTGCAATAGTGAATGCTATTTGTTCTCACTACTGATTTGATTGACATCCACACAGTAAGTTGCAGCGAACCATTGGCTTAACAGATTTGCGTTAGGCCACTCCTCACAGCAGTGAGTTTCGTCAGGTGAATAATTCCAATATTTTGACTTCGAGATAATGCGTATAGATGTGGATCAAAGCCACCGTGGCTCCACCCTGGGCTTGTGCTACATGGCGACCGAGGTAGCCACCTCCCAAGGATCGATAGTGCTCGGTAATGCTGCCGAAAGCGCTCGGTAATCCTTGCAGTGATTGGCAGGGTATTTGCGACTGATTCTCGTCCCTGTCTTAACTCTATCGGAAGCTCTGCCTTCATGTATAGGCCTACTATCTATCTCGTGCAAGGTCATCCCCTTGAGCAAAAATTGCACAAGCTGAGAAACAAACATTACAAGACGATTTCTATTTACTCCGCATATTATTGATTAAGCCGCAATAGTGACAACATCTGATTTCATATTTATCGCCGCTCCATGACGCCTTCTGTCAGTCACATCACATCATGTATTTCACTGTTATGATAATGCGATGGTCCATATATATTTACGAGGTCTGTTTTAAAAGTGAACCTGCAGAGAAAATATGGTGATGACTCAAATTAAGGATGCATTCTAGCATTTCGTAATATTTTTTTTTTTTGAAATTACCAACGAGTCGATATTTGGGAAGGGCGATTCACCTCGAACCTGTTGTTGCCAGCAAACCTCGCGACTCGTGACTCGTGACAGTTTGTGACGCCCCCCTATATGCTATGCTGAGTAGCTGCTAACTGATTTAAAAACTTCTACCCGGAAAAATTTAATACTGTGCATGGCTAATGATTTGTTGCCTTTATAAATATTTGATATAAATATTTGACGTCACACATTCTAACTGATGGACCTTATAGTGTTGATTCCAATAAATTGCCTGATTGCTGATGAGTCGTCAAAAATGGAATGTCACAGACTAGATTGCAGCAGAGTCTCGGGAGGCTATAATAGTGGCAATTTTATGAAAGTCTAGTTCGTAGCCGTTCGGTTTATCCTGTAATCCGGATATCGAAAATATTCATGTAAGATTGTAGGCCTACTTCAGTAAGCTACTTAGGCCTAGTCTGTGATACATCGGGTATCTTCACTTGCCTAGTCCTTTGACACAGTTTATTGATATTTTTGCAATTGAAAATGTGGCATTCTCAGAATCAATATGCTACTACCAAGCAACAACGATAGGATATATTGCGAGTTGCCACGCAGACCAAAGTACGGTGCCGTCTCTGGCAATCAAACATGCCTAGTAGAGAATCTGTCGTGCTGACTACGCAGTAGCGTTCTAGCGGTTTGTACAATGCGTTATTACTTCCTATAATAACAATAAATTGCATACCATTCATCGCGTGACGCGGTTACGCAATTTCGATCATGTGTTCACGAAGTTCTATCATGGGATTTACATAATAGGGCTAGGCAGGGTCACAATGAACCACTGGCATGAAAGTTCCCGAGGGTATACTTGCCCGACGTGTGATAAGGTTAGGCCTGCTAACCGTAGTACATGTCTGCATATGACGTAGGCTACTAAGGCGTAAGCGCATTATCTGGACGCGCAAGCGTTTCTGTTTTATTGAACTGGCGGCCCAGAAAAATTTGTCATCAACACTGGATGTCGCTTAAGAGTACAAGTCATATGACATGGAATCACAACAAAGTCACGTGACCACTATCGAAATTTACATGAATTTCTTTGAACATTTATTCTGTGTCAGGGGATGGCAAGGCGCCTGGCTCCTCTCATTGTGGGAGTGGGGAGGTAGTGGTGCAGGTACCAATTCGTAGAAATACTGTAGTATCATTTGAGGAAACTGCTTGCCAGACATTCTAATGGCGTCGTTTGTAATATAGACTCTATGGATAGCCCTACTAGGAACTGATCGCACAGGTCGACAGAGACAAGGCGCACTTGATTACCTTGTGAATAAGGCGCATCAACCTGTGTCTGTGTACCTCTTCATCTCATTTCCACATTTGTTAGGCTAGGCGACAGGCTATGCATTGCAAGTCTAGGGCAATCTTAGTGCTTGCTTGTTTTTTTTGGACAGGCTAAAATGTTTTGCTGCTGTTTCAACAATTATCTTACTCTGTGTTTACTTCCTTGTGCAGGCTATCGTTTGTATTATATTTACCATCCAATTAATGAACTGGCGATAAATTTGTGAAAATGGCGAATTCTCAACCACCGCCTTATGATGGATATCAAGGTAGGTACTGTTACATGACATTCTGTCTTTGGTAAGTCAAATTTACCAGGAGATATTTCTGTGCTAGTCAGATATATTGTAGACATAGCAAATATGCAGATTTGGGTTTCTGTATTGGTCAGGCCTAACCAAAGACATATGTAGTGTTACTGGTTCAATTTTCAAAGCTTACTAACTGGCCAAACAACCAGGAATCGGGGTTTTTAACCGCAGCAGCCCTACTAGAGGCTTGTGTGAAGGGGTCACACAAGCTTAGAGGATTGATGGCTCAAAGAAGTTTTTATAAAACAGAGATTAACCTAATGTGCTGTTTTCTAGGACAAAACTACCAGACCAATTGGGGTCCTGGGCCATCAGCACCTCCTCAAGGATATGTTCCATCAGTATACGGAAGTAAGAACGATTTTCATATATTTCCGTCTTTAAAACCATGGCACAAGAAGGGCCATCTAACCTCTGATCTATCCATAGTCTAGTCTCAAGCTCAATGAGTACATGAGCAGAACTTTTAAATTTTTAGCTGCAGATAAACAGCCATTGCTCGGTGCGCCCACAGCCCATCCTGGATATACAACTGTTGCAGGACAAACAACGATAATTCATCAACCAGTTTCATCAGTAGTTGTCGTCGGAGGGTGTCCTGCATGCAGGTAAATTTAAATCTTATCAAATCAGTTAATTGCCTGGATTGCTTGACCACTGATAGTGATTTCTGAGGGATTTATGGCTTACTTAGAAATCAATTGTTATCATTTGTTGTTGCTATTGAAGAATACATATAGTGGAGCTGGAATTTACGGCAGACGATGAATAGAAATTGCAAAGAAGATTCACCACAGATTTAACGTCCATCCAGTCTTGATTAATGAGAATTATAACATTCACAAGCTTTCATAGCCCACGCTCCTTCATCAGGTGAAAATGGGGGTCCATCTGTGGGGAATTTTCTTCCATTAGTTATTGTAATATTTCTATCTGGACTAACTTCCTCGACCTAGATTACCTACCAGTACAGCTACAACGGCGAATCATTTGTATCTTGAACAAATTTTTGTTTTGTTTTAAAACATGATTCATGAAATTTTGTAAATTTTTTTATGCTTAAGC
The DNA here is from genome assembly GCA_030412335.1 of Botrylloides violaceus. Taxonomy (NCBI): domain Eukaryota; kingdom Metazoa; phylum Chordata; class Ascidiacea; order Stolidobranchia; family Styelidae; genus Botrylloides; species Botrylloides violaceus. Next base: position 607,903 of record JASFYC010000352.1, read on the forward strand.
TGTTATTTTTCCTGTTCCAATTTCCCCTTCATACACCACGCAGTGCCACATGCGTGGGATAGATTCGAGGTGTGAGTCAAGTAAACTACCATAGTTAGCTTGTTGTAAGCAGTAAAACAGGAGCTGTTTTGCTAATAGCAAACTGCTGCCGGCCCTGTTTTTACATGAAAATGCTTGGATACTTAAGAAGAACTCTGAGACTTGAGAACTAAGTAATAGTTTAAACTGAGGCGGGAATGTTAACTTGATTGTCATTCATATTCGGCACTTCTACCTTTTTCTAAGGGTTGGCGTCTTAGAAGATGACTTCACATGTTGCGGGGTTTGTTGTGCAATAGTATTATTTCCGATTGGAATTTTGTGCTGCTTAGCCATGCGACAACGAAGATGTCCAAACTGTGGAGCCATATTTGGGTGAACTTCGACCTTTGAACAATTTCGAACAATTGTTACGTCACATATCACAGATGAAACATTTCATTTGATGTGATTTTCAATATTTTTCTGAAGCAACTGACGAATGCGCTGCTAATTACTTACCTTACTTTTTGAGATATCAATTTTTTTTATTAGATAGCATTGATTGCACGGGTCTACGGCCTCTTTTGACATCCTCTGGCCACACCTACTTAGAGTACGCTTAAATGTTTAACATGGGTAGGTGGTGGGTCCTTGAATTTATTTATTCCACCAGCTCTAGAATATCTTGAAGCGTTCCTCCATTGCGTCGTATTTTTCTCATAGTCTAACTTAAGATTCTCCTCTCTAAAGATCGCCCTCAAGGTTGGCGTCGTCGATTATTGAAAAATCATGAATATCGACTCTCATTTAGTTGACGACCGATACCAATTGCAGCAAAAATACGAATATCGTCGTCGATAAATCGGTCGACTTTTACTATGACAAGCTCTTCTCCGGCTTTCACGATTTGCCCCATACCCCCCAGGAAATCGTACGGCAATGCAGCAGGATCTAGCTCATTCAATGTATATTGTGGCCCGTGCAATACAACTTGAGTCGCAGAGATCAGTGTGCTATCGTAAGCCTGCTCTGTTTAAGGCCATCGATAGATTTCATTTGTTATTTAAGTGTGCAACGCTTGCAAAATGTGCCGCGTTTACGCTTTTGTTCTGTACTTGGTTTATCAGATAGGTATGTCTCCAAATTTGAATTGCAGACGAAAATAATAGGCCTATTGCACATTTTGCCATTGAAATCCGGGTGAAACAAGAACGGTGATGCATTTTGAAATGAATAGATTGATTCAAGTGAAACTGCTGTTTTTGGAACTGATTAAAGGATAAGATCCGGGTAAAATGGCGGAAGGAGTTGCTAGTTGCTACAACAGCGTTCGAGAAGACGAGAATCTAGCCGTTTTCGCCCAGCGTGCGCCTCACAGATATCTAAGCCAAGATATAGCTATTCTCAAGCCCCCGAGATTCAACCCCTTCCAAAGTTTTTCGGGCGGACATATATATATTCCGAGTTGTGCGATTTTCTAGTTGTTACGAAATGCGTCTCGTCTGGCTGACAAGATTTTTTGCATGGTTCTAGTGAAGGGGTGGACGTCTGAAGGATACCGCTGCCTCATTCGTGGTAGCCTGTAAACTCCTTTGATCGGGAACAAGCGAAAAGGGAATTCTTAGTACAACGTTCATCACTTTAATGTATTTCCGCAGTCTCGGAAAATCCATTTGACGTTTCGGGATCATGCAGTGATGTTCTGCTAAGTCCGGGTCTCTGGCGTCGCTGAAACCTTGCAAATTTGTTAGCCCTCGACAGTAAAGAAAAGCAGAATGCTAGTTAAGTTACCCCAGTTTCTGACCGAGGAGAATGAAAGGTCACAACCAGAAAGCATAGGTAATAACTCGTCCTGGTTTACTCAGTAGCTTTATTCTAGATAGTTATGATTTACAGTAGCCTATGTGTTTACAGATAGGCAACAGTTCTTGCCTGGATACACAACGCGTGGGACGGATAGGTCACACGTCAGGGTCAGACGATGTCCAATGTGCAGGTAATATAACTCAGATGGTCTAAACACTCTGAACGGTTACAGATGCGGCCTTGGAGAAAATTTCACGCACTGTGGTTAAATTTACAAAACGAAAATCGACATTACTTCACAAGGAGTCTCAAAGAGAATAGGGTCGGCGGCACACTGTAGCTTACTTTAGTTAAATTCGTAAACAGGCAAACGGTTACGAACCCCCGCTATATTCCGGTATATGCACTACACAGCGGCGTCAGTGTACAACGAAATGAATCGGTCGCATTTACGGCACCATCAAAGGTGGTTTCATGGCCTATATACTCCAGGTAATGTATGCCATCTTAAATGACCAATATATCCCGCTATAAAGAGTCGGTGCGTGCCTACACGGCGAGAATGAATCCCTGCTTTTTCTGTAGGGTCGGAGTACTTCGCGACGACTTCACTGGATGCGGTGTCTGTATTGCCGTTTTGCTTTTCCCAATTGGATTACTTTGGTGCTTTCTGAGTCGGCGGAAGAAATGTCCAAGATGCAAAACTATACTTCAGATTTGAAATAGAAAGAAAACGAGTCCACGAAAACGCTGTATTTTTTAATTCGCCTAATTTGTCATTAGTCAATGCGCAGAATCAGGCCGTCTTGCCTGTAAATTGCCAACGGTGGCTGTATCTAAATTTCCTAATTCACACCCGCTCTCTCTGGCAAATTTACAAACTACTTGAGATCGACGCGCCGTTGCCTTATGCACGATAGCGGAGTCGATCGCGAACGATCAAGGCTGAATACATGCACAGGCCGACCATTGCCTACTTTTGTTCCTAGAGTAGGTTATGGGCATATACCTATATATGATGCCTCTATAAATTTTCTTATTATTATTATATGCTTCTGCTCTGCTTGTTTTAAGTTTATTGCAACATACGCCTATCCTTTATCTCCTTTTTCACCGAATTTTAATTGGAGTGCTCGCGATAGGTCTACACGTGTCGGTGTTATTTTTATGTAGGCCTCATGATGATGCCTTAATCTCAACGGCGGGGCGGCTCCCAGCTACCTAAAATGAGTTTATACGTAGGCTATGTCGTTGTAAAATATCACACTTCAAATATTTATGATAGGCATAAATTAATAGACTTGATGCATCGTATTTTACTTCTAAAATTGTGAGCAGATATTACGCCGCCATTTCATCGCAATTGAATTTCTAATCGGGGCCTTCCAATTTACGACTCTTTTAGATAGCGTGACAACGAAGCCTCACAGGCTTATATAATTCCTGTTACCGAGCTCTATTTGTCGTTATATACAGTACTAAATATTGTATCTTATGCGTTTACGGTCAACCGCCATTGCGCGCACTGAATCGAGCCTGAAATTTGATTAGAATTTAAAGCTGAAGTTTGGTGGCCGTCGCTAGGTATCAGACATCCGTAGCGAAAGCGCGGATTCAAGTCTGGTGGGGAGAGAAGTAGTTGGAGGTCTACAGTTGCGCGAAGGCCTTTTTCGTTCGCGATGTGCGTACCCAATAGGCCTACATGGAACAACAGTATATATGGCGCTGGAAACGCAAGATTTGTAGTACGTACGTGCACGCGCGAGCTCGCACCTTCATCATTTTCTTTTTTCAGTACCCGCCTATAGGCCTGCTGGATCGGACGGATTTCCTTTGCCTTGGTGATACCATTCGACGTCCAAGATGATTTTGTTCGGTAAGGACCAGTTTATCGTAGAGATCGAGTGATATTTGTTTTTTCAAGGCCGATATGATAATCGGCCTTTCACATGACTGATGGCCGATATCGATAATCCAAAAACAATGAATGCATGCCTCGATAATCGGCCAAAAGTCGATATTAGACCGATTATCGTCTGATTACTGAGGCCGATATCTAATATTGACTTCTTTACGTGACTAACTGCCGATAAGGATAATGGCAAAATTAAAAATGCCGGATTCGACAATCGGACGGGGCGATAATCAGTCAAGCCCTAGTTTGCTGCGGTTTGAAATAATAGGCCTACGCTGACGTGAGGCTGACGATTTTTAATAATAAAGGCTGGGTCTTTCAGGCAACCAGGCATCCTCCGAGTGTGCGTGCTGAGCGAAGATGCGTAGCCTATCCTTATTGCCACCCAATGAAGTACCGAGGCCCCATCAACCTCTGAACGTATATACTGTATATAGCTCCCAAAATGTGGCCGGCGGGTAAAAATTGCCTTTTTTAATGATCCTTGTCTGTCGGAGGGTGTGTAAGGGTTTGTAATTGTCTGTCTGCCAATCAACGGTTGATTACGGCCAATCAATCAATCAATCAATCATCGGTACCCGTTTGTTCGCACACGCTGGTGAAGTCCTAGGCCTACTGACAGGATCGGTAGCTCTTGATACGCTCGCTAATTATGCATCGCCCGTATCGTCTCTATATGTTTATAATCTTGCAGTGTTCCTACTTACCCTCATTTCAATCGACCGCGGAAGAAGCGCACTCGGATGCGTCGGAATCCGTGAGTTGTGTGGGGACGACTTCAAATGCATCGGCTTCGTCGAAGGACAGGATGGTTGCCCAACGTGTGAATGCGTAGAAGGATCAGGTATAGGGTCATCAACATACATCAGTAGGCCTAGCAGTGCTAGCACATGTCTAAACTGTGAGGGCGCAACAAAGTGTCTCTAACATTTGCGCTAGAAATACATTCATTTGGCCCAACACAATTACAACCTCCGCGGCATTTCTTGGTGCACTGTTTTCAAATTATTAAATAAAACCTCTCTATCTCTCTCTCTCTCTCTCTCTCTCTCTGTAGGCCATTTGTCCTCTCTAAGCAAACTTCTCCCCTGTATGTCATACTTCTTGTTTCAGAGCGTCTCGGTGATATGAAGCTGGAAAACAATACGCGTCTCGCTCTCGAATACGCGATAGGAACGGTTAACTGGAATGGCTCGGACGGAAGTGTTCCTAACATTTTGAAATGGGATAACAATTTTGATGACGGGAAGTGGATCATTCCGTACGAATTTGACGATACTTTAGGTCAGTTTAAGCGTACGTGAAATACATTGTGCGCTCAAGATCGACCAATATTGATGATTTTTCAAACCCCATGACATACTCGGCCCCCGTCGCCAAGCCTTGGTAGTTAATATCGTGATCAACGAATTTTCATGCTGTGTGGGCAAGCACAGCAACATAATGGACACCTTACGGCGAGGATTAAATTTTCTTTAAGATCTTGAGACAGTTTTCGCTGATATCTCCTCTGCCTTAATAGGCTGCCTACCCCACTCTGGAGACGCGATCTACAAATGAGCCGCACCGATTGGTAATTCCTTATGAGAGAAATCCTTCTTTTGACAGATCGAGAAGTGATCCCGACTATTCTGAACGCACTAACACATTTCGAGGAGAGAGTTTGCCTCAGGTTTGTTCCGCGTGACGACGAAGAGCATTTCATCAAGTTTTCAGATGAAGAAAGCGGAGGATGCTGGTCGTTTGTCGGGAGACGAATGTCAAAGGAACCAAACGTGGTAGGTTCTGACATCATCGCGTTTACTTCTTTTTCTGACGTGTTGGATTTGTGCGAATCAAACCACTCTTGATTTGACAAAGATTCAGGATTATAAGCCGGACGCCCTTTCTGTCTCTACCCCGGTAATATACTATAGATAAACTGCACCGACTACGTTTGACTAGAAATAATTGACGTAAGCCCTAACTGCGTCTAAACAGTATAGTAGACTTGGGAAGACCGTTGTGACTGACGATCTTAACCGGAGATTATGAGTTCATCCTCCGATTGTAATTAAACTTAATCCCCGATTTACCCTACTTGTGTTTTTTTTTACAAACGGCGTCTTTTCTACAGATCAACCTTCCCGCTGGTTGCAATGACCTCGGTACTGTGTTACGTCAGATAATGCATTCGCTTGGATTCTTTCACGAACATCAGAGGTCGGACAGGGATGATTATATCAAAGTGTTGTGGGAAAATATATGGCCAGGTACGTACTCGTAAAGGTATTAATAGGCTTAGGCTATCCATGGCCTACTTTAGAGTAGGCTATCAAATAGAAAATGTTTGTATCCTTGACGGATCAACTTTACATCTACAATAAACGCAGCAAAGCTTAAGTGAAGTGAAGAATTGTTCTCCGACAGCACGCAACAAGTGACAGTGCTTTTTCCGTGTACCGCGAACCGCGTTTCTGCTGCTACACAACGAAGTTAACCAGCCACAGTGACTCTAAAAAGGCAGAAACTGTACAGCCCCGTTTCCGAAACAGCCAGAAGTCAGTAGGCCTAAATCTTAATAGGACTTGGAATAGGCTACCAACAAAGCGTGGTAGATAAGAAAATACTGTTTAATTTTACTCCAGCGGCTATGGAAGTTACTTGTATTCTGAAGTCCTTACTCGCAGGTTGATGCAAACTTGTAACTCCGAACCAGTGACGAAATGCCACTCAGTGTTGGCCTTCTCAGTCGTGGCTAGACCTCTGATGTCTTGCTTTATTCGAAGGAACGGAAGGAAACTTTTTCAAATTTTCAACTTCATCACTTCACGTTCAAGGCACGAAATATGACGTCAAATCAGTCATGCATTACAGCGACAACATGTTTTCCAAGGACGGAATTTCTAAAACTCTGATTTCAGTTACTGACAAACAATTAAGGTCACAGGTGAGCAAATATTAAATCCTCGCTCCTAAATTACTTTTCGCTTTCTGATCGAGAGGTTCCGGGTTTGACTCCCGACCTCGTCAGACCAAAGATATCTGTTTCCTCTCTGCTTGGCAGCCAGTATCGGGGAATCGCGGAGTGCCTATGGTCGTGATAATGACCCGTACTATAAACCGACACGCTTACTAACCATTGACCTGGAGTATATGACGTTAGTAGTTGAAAACGCCTTAAATTCATAAACAACAACGAAGACTCCTTATGTTTTTTTTAGAAAAAGGAACTGTCGAAGCGTGATGTTCAAAAGTTGAGAACTTTCTACTGGTGCGGTAAGAAGACTTGTTACACAATCGATATTGATTTTTTTCGATCCGATAAAATTGCCCTTCTCGCTTGATTCACGGCCTATACCGATTATCAAAAACTCGTAAATAGGTCCTGATGATGAATGATTGAATTTATTAATCTTTCACAATAATTTGAAATGTGGCATATGCGCAGTGAAATGCGAGTACAGTGTTCACGATAGAAATTAAAGCATATTGCGTTTATCACGCAGACCCAGAGTAGAATAAGAAGAGGAAAAATAAAGTAGTCGTATGGCTTAATAAAATCGAAAATGGCATAAAAGCATCAAAAACCAGTAGTTAAAGATGACTGTCCAAAAGGTGGTAGCTGGTAGGTGAACAATTCTGCATTTAACGGCACTTCAATAAATGAACAAGCTGAAAAAACGAAAGTAAACGTTGCTCATCCTATGAACAAAACAGCGGCCGTTCACGACCGTGAAAAAAGCACGCGCCAGTAGAAGTCACTGTAGGTGTTGTAACATGGTCATGCGTCAGGCATGCGCACATGTATCAGCGGATATCCCACAGTAGGGAAGACCGTGAGGTGATTGTAGTCTTCGGCCTCGGCGCATAGTTGCTGTGTCTTTAGCATTTTGTTGTTGCAGATAAGCCTACCCCAACAGGATCGCAACGACATGAGACAACTCCTGTGGTTTCTACTACAATGGCTACAAACACTACGGAGACTACAACAGCAAATACAACCACCAGCAACTGCTCCAACACAAACTCGCAATGTTCAAAAAGGCGACGGTACGGTCTATGTCGTGATAAACCTTACGAGTCGAAGGCATTATGCGAAAAAACTTGCAAGATGTGCGGTAAGTTAATGGGAATTCTAGCACTAATATCGATAGCAGCCGATGGCCACCGCCTCTTCATCAGGTGAAAATGACTAAGAATCTTGTGAACTGAGGTTTTAGCAAGCAAAATTTCAACGCACGAATTGCAATTATAAATCTTGTTACTTTTTTTTCAAAGGTTGTGATGATAAATTCCAGAGTTGTCGAGCCGCCGCATCGTTAGGGTTTTGCTCACATCCAAATCCCAAGTCTATCGAAGTTATGCAAAATAATTGCCCGCTATCCTGCAAGCTCTGTGGAGAAAGTATGATATCGAAATTTTGTTTTCGTAGGCAAAGGATGGGGTAGGCTACTCTGTATCTTCGTGTCTACGTGTCTGCATGGTATCATGCAACTGGGGTGGCCTATCTAGTAGATCATCGTGTGTACGGAGGAAGCCCAAAATTTTTGTGAGGGGGAGGGGGAGGGCCCTGGGGGTTCCAAAATTTCTATGACCCATCCTTACCCATGGCCACCGCAGCATGTCATCCATTTTCTATCTTTAAAGGCCTTAAATATAAATTTTAGTAGAGATTTTAAACAAAATATTCATAGGCTGCATGGATGATGCTCGAAAGGACTGCACCGAAATAGCCAAAGCAGATGAATGTGAAACGAAAAAGAAAGAAATGCTCACTGCATGTCCCGACTCATGTGGGTTTTGTGTTAGGCCAACAAAAAATTCGACCAAACGCGAGAAGGCAGAACCGAGAATGATAGAACTATATGAAGATAAAATACTCCGTGAGGAAGACTTACTTCGAATTCTTCACTCAATCGGCGAATAGGTCTACTAAAATTACCAGAGCAGGGTTAACACGCTTAGGCTAACTTTATGCACTCACGACACACTATACTCATATTGTGGTTGGGTAGGCTACTACATAGGATACCTCTCACAAGGACCTTGTTTTGTATTTCATTCCATAAACAATTCTAGTCGTAAAATGTATGCCTAGGCTATGACTATAGGCCTATACTTTAAAATTTCGACGGGGTGGTTTGACTATAGAGAATCTTTATCTCCGCATCTACGCTGTGGGACCGGGAATATTTTAATGTCAAGGTGCTATGGTATAAGCTATTTCAACCTATAATTCATGTATTTGGTTGGTGACACTGCCGGAATCCGAAGTTGCTGTTATTTTAATGATGAGACACTGCGCCTTCCGTGCATTTAAGTGTTTTCATGTCCTATTTCAAACTGCCTTCAGTCAAGTATCGATGCCGATCCAAGCTTTAGGTCTCATCGTAATCACGTATGTAAGAATTTCAGCATCCGACTGCCTTGTGGCAAGCGAAGCAAAGCTTCAAGTTCCGATATTCCCGCAACTCAATGGTTTCGGTAGCCGGGGGCGCTTTGTCTTAAAATCATCGAAGCGTTACCGACAGACCGCTGGATTTTGTAGCCAAGGCTACGCCAGAACGCGACGCCAGTTCCGCCGGAAATCATCTATGTCATATTTGTAATCAACAGCAGGAAATAGAATGAAAAATCGATTCAGAGTAACTGGGAAGGTTATAGGCAGAAAGGAAAAACTTACGCTGAAGGAAAGTTCAGTAAAGGCGGGACTGTTTGTATTCACTTCTACGAGCGACTTTTGAAATTCATGGACGGACATATAAGCTTGGATTGTCTAAAATAGATGATTTTAAATTAGTGTATAGAAATCTTCGATATTTCTACTGTTGGGTTGTATCAAATTTAAACAATGTAGCTGTAGCCTGCTGCGACAAGACAGCGTGATATATGTAGACTCTGTACTCTGACAGGCGCGCGCATATTCAATTTTTGTGTTTACCTAGCATTTGTAGGATGGAAAATGTAGTTTAATATGATGGCGGATATAAGGTGTGGAGGATTGCTGTTTACGTCCAAATTTGATTCTGGAAATTTGGCATCGGTTGAAAAAGTTGACAAGTCAGACAGCGACAGCGATGGAGCCACGAACGATCCATATGGACTACGAATCGTACCCGATTACGAATTTAACGTCTCAACAAAACCAGACTGTGCAGGAACACCGTATGAAAACGGCAATAGGTCTTGGTTTTATTTCGGCGTCAGAGGATATGGACCAAGCAAAATAATAAAATTAAACATTGTAAATCTAAATAGGCAAGGTAAACTGTACAGTCAAGGTATGGCGCCGATGGTGAAAGTCTTGCCGTCGAAACCAAAATGGGAGCGTGTACGGGATCGTGCGACATATCAAGTTGTTGATGGACAGTTCACGTTGTCATTCACGCATAGATTTTCAGAGTCGAAAGGTGGTACTACATATTTCGCATTTTGTTATCCATGGTCATACTCAGAAAGCCAAGACCAATTGGAGAAACTTGATCAATCATATCCAGGATGTGCTGAACTTGGACCTGGACAATCGCCTGATACGGCGATATATTATCATCGTGAAGTAGCGTGCTTTTCGCTAGATAAACGCAAAATTGATTTGTTAACGATCACGTCATGTAAAGGAATGTGTTCGGAACGAGAACCAAGATTAGACAATCTTTTTATTGATAAATCAATCCCAAGACCTCACAAATTCAACGGCAAAAGAGTTTATTACATCAGTAGCAGAGTACATCCTGGGGAAACACCGGCTAGCTTTGTCTTCAACGGATTCTTAGAATTCGTTTTACGAGAAAACGATGCCAGAGCGCAAGTTCTTCGAGATAAATATGTAATTAAACTAATACCGATGCTAAATCCTGATGGAGTCTACAGAGGACATTACAGAACTGACCAGAAAGGTGTGAATTTAAACAGGTTGTATTTACAACCAGACTTTAATCTACATCCATCGATTTATGCGTCCAGATCATTGCTGCTGTTTTATCATCATTATTATCAAACAATCGCCGGTGATGATAAACCGAAACACGTCAACGGAGATGAGAGAAATAATAAAATTTTCACAGTTGCTGATGGATCGGATGAGGAGGCCGACAAAAATCAGCAAAATGATAAAGAAGATATGACTGAAGCCAAAGATAAATTGTCGTTGTATTACCAAGGACGACATTCAGAAGTTCCGCCTCGAGAAAGCGGGATCGCTTTTTACGTTGATCTTCATGGTCATGCATCAAAACGCGGTTGTTTTATTTACGGAAATCATCTCGAAAACGAAGACGATCAAGTAAATAATTTACTTTTTCCAAAATTAATCGCTTTAAACAGCGCTCATTTTGATTTTAATGGATGTAACTTCACCGAACGTAATATGTATCTTAAAGACAAACGTGACGGAATGTCTAAAGAAGGCAGTGGACGCGTCGCAATTTTTAAAACTACCGGGATAATCCACAGTTACACGTTAGAATGTAACTATAACACAGGAAGAACGGTGAATTGCATTGCGGCAGGGGCCCACGGACGAGTAACCCCACCACCACCTGCAGGATTTCCTCCCAAGTACACCCCAGAAATATTGGAAGGAGTTGGACGAGCCATGGCCATTGCGGCGCTTGATTTTTACGGAATTAATCCATGGTCACGTCTAAAACAATCAGAATTTACGTCATTAGAGAATCTACGTAATTGGATGTTGCGTTATGTCAGATCATCGAGAGGTGCGCCAATTTTACCTCGAAAAATGACAACACGAATCCCTATCACGACAACAAACATGGGCGGTAATACAAACAGAAATAACAACACAACATCCGCGGGGAAAAATGTTGCAAACAGACCATCTGGAAACAGCAGCAGTAGCGGCGAAACACGGAAAAACGGAACTATGCAAAACGCTCAAAGCAACAACCTCACAAACGGTTCCTCAAATGGAACTTTTGGCAAAAAACCAGCACCTCGAAATAACGTATCTCCTTTTAAATCAACATCAGTTGGCAGTAACAGATTCTCGAGCCGCCAACGCTCTCTTATTAAAGTCACAGTCAATAACAACGGACGGGCCGTTCAAAGAATGACCGACCCAAATAAACTGAATCGAGTGCAGCCAAAGACGAAACCGAACGAAGAATCTCCCGTGACGTTATCATTTACGACAATGAACGGTGGTGCAAAAGCTTTACCATCGCCCACTTCACCTGACATGTCACCCACTGGACCATTTCCATCAGGATTTCCAAATATGGCAAACGGACACGACGAAGCGGACGAGCGTTTGTTTCATTACCTTGGAAATATTGAAAATCCTAATCTGCCGTTATCACTGGATGGCGCTAATGACTTCATGAATCATCAAAGCAACCTGCTTGGTCAACAAGATTTTAAAGCGCTTGCCCCTCTGCATCACACCATACCTCCACATGTAAGAAGCAACTTGATAATGCAGATATTAGCGAATGAGTATCATCTTAACGATTTGGAAATTAAAGTTCCAGAAAACAAAGGAATTCCCCTGATGACAAAAAAACAAGCATCATTATTACTCAACAAAGGACCTTTCTCAGGACATAACCCAAAGCTGAAACCTCACAGCGTACACTATCCGAGATTGCGAGAAAATGGCTACATAACCCCTCAATTATGCAAGCCTCCATCCATGATCGGACGAGGGAACACATTACCTGTCGAAGGACATGTGAATTCAAATCACAAGGGGGCATTATCACGGTCGGAGATGACAAGGTCTCGGTATATTACGTCAGCAACGCCGCACGGAACAGTAACCCCACAATCAATTGTATTTTCGATGAACGGCGTAGAAAAACACTTGCCTCTTACAGTAACACGAAAACCGTTACTTCATTCAAAGGATGATGGATATATTTTGACGTCTCATGCTGACTCATTAACTCCGACAGCTGTGAGACCTCCTATAGTCCATTTCAAGCCAAACAACGGTCTAATACCGGAAGGTTCGATGCAATTTGATAATCGAAAGTTTGTCACTCCAGGCAACACGAAACGTGTCAGCAAACTCCGTCAACCGCGAAAAATCAGCTCCGGCCGAGACATCGGACGACACAATGGTGCAAAACAAACGCCTGAGCCGTTAAAAGTTACACGTAGCCGTAGCAACTCGCGACAAAACGGTCACGTATCATGCGAACCTGTCTTATCCGGTGAAGCATTACATCTAGCACCACGTATTCCAAAAATATTTTCGGCCGACTCTGATGAAATGCTTGACTCACACATCATTAGAACAGCGCCGACTCCGCACACCAGCCCTACTCAAGAATCGATGAAAAATTGTTCTCCGACTGCAATTAATGCCAACCTCATGATGATGAACTGCAGCCCGATTAATAGAGAAAATGAGATAGAACTTGTTTGATTCAATCTCATAGTCAGTACTGAAAAAATGTGAATTTACCAGCATGCACGGCCGTATATCCAAAAGTCAGGCACATTGGCACAGCTTCTATGTATCACCAGGTACATGTTTGATGACAAAAGAGTCGAGTCGTCAAATTTATGATCCAGGCACAATTTTGATGATGTTACCACCGAGTCCGACCTTTTTGTCATATCCTAGAAGCCAATGTGGCCCATGAGTCAGTTGGATTGCCGGTAACCGTAACCCGTACGAAACAGTCTCAGATGCCAAAGTCAGACTCCATTCCACTGATTTTACTGATAGATTTTGCCAATTGCTTTACGTATCGTGCCTTTAAACAATTGAGATTATTTGTGATTGTGATGTAGAGCATTCCGTACACATGTATATTTAGTATATAATCTAGGAGGACCTCTTTGCTGTTGATACCAACATACAAACTGGACTTGAGAACATGTTGATTTCCTAACAAACTCATTATCATTTGCAGCAGACTTTTGGCGTACAAATTCTAAACATAACGAAGTTTGCGTTTTTGGGCATGTCCGTAGATTCAGATTCAACACAGCATCCGTGTAAATTGTAAATTCATTTTCAAATACGGCAGGTTATAATTTCCCACAAATGGACCCCTTGAAGCAATCTTTCTGTGTGTTTCCAGCTGTAGATATATCGTTACAGTTTAATTTTAAAGTGTTGTGTGTGAAGCAATTACTGTACTGTAGCCTCGTAAGTAGCGTAGTTTCTTGCATGCCGCTATTGCACAATTTTATATACCGGTATTTCACTTTGTATTATGCCTAGGCGTATCGATTCTTGTCGGTGAGGTTCATACTGTGATCACACATAAGCCTAACACACAAACGATACTGGTAGACTAGTCGATTTGTGACTACCACGTCATGCACGAATACCAGTAGTTCGAGATTGCTCAAATCAATCAATGTTCTTGATCATTGTAAATTTTTTGCTCGTTTTAATTTCCTCACTCAAATATAGGCCAACCGGTATGTCGTACATTGATTGATTGACATCATAGCGAGAGCAAGAGTGGGCTCCAAATTGTTTATATAAAATTTCAAAACTAGAATATTTGAGAAAGAATAGATAGAAATTTTCAATTTTTTTAGCACAAATTTTTTTTCCGTATTGATAGCCATAAATTGGTTTCAATCAATTTTTTTAATTTTTTCAACCTGAAATGATGCAAATTGTCACACGAGGAGCATAGTCTTGTATTGTTATTATTTGTTTGAACTGTTTGAACTGAAATTCCTCACAGGCATCTTATCAAAGTGTCCCTACCCACAGAATATGTGTCCTACACAACTTCTAGTTGTCCTTTGGCACCTGTTTGGTTCATTTAGTCTAAATATGTCGACCAAATGAAGCAAATTCACTAGCCTGCAGATGTAGCTTAAGTTTATAGACGACTATACCGATTGTTGATTATTGTGACTGAGGGCTTCAGTTTTGTGGTTTAACATGAAGCTTAGTAGGCCTACCATTACTTACTACGTACGAAATAAAAAGTACCTGACTTTGGTTTTGGTAGGTTTTTCTTATTTCAACTTCTGTTGGATTGAAGTATGAAATCTTGTGCTATTGGTTACTCATTTTTAACTCCTAAATTTTTCTGGGAAGTTTTACCGAAGTACGGTATTGAAGAGTGTAGTGGAGCCGATGGCGGACGATCAATAGATATTGTAAAGAAGATCACCACAGATTTAGCGTCCAGCCTTAGTTTATTGAGAATTAAAAAAAAATGGAATCCATCTTCACCCGATGAAGGAGCGGAGCTCCGAAAGCTACTGAATGTTTTAATTCTCAATAAACTAAGGCTGGACGCTAAATCTGTGGTGATCTTCTTTACAATATGAAGTACGGTATGAAATTTTTTCTTTTTTGAGTCAAAAATTTTACTCTGTGTAGGGATGGTTACTGAAACGCTCTTCCAGATTTTATTGTTTGTTCTTTGCTGTTATATCTATATTACAACTGTTTATGTTTACAAGAAGACTTGTTACTGTTTTAATAACTTCATTTTAATGTCTGATTTATTAGAGGAAACAGTTTTACTAACTGTGATTTTCGTATTTTATTTCTATAGAATTGATTAGGAAATTGTAGGACTACATTTAAAGAAACGGTGACTGGTGAAAATGATGTCGAAAAGCACGCGGGTAAGTGGATGATTCTGATTTTTTTAATGCACCTGTAGAGGCTAGGTGCTAGGAGCGGGCACATCGAATCAATTCGTATCACCATTCGATTCGTGACCAAAACAATCCGAAGACTTTAAAATTAGTACGGTATGTGTTTTTCCTCAACTTGACAGGGTTGTGATTGTGATAGTAATTTGTCATATAAATAGAAGTATCGATATTGTATCGTGTACTATGTCTCATTGAACGAAGGTATACAACAACAACAATTGTTTTTAGATAGGACGTGGCTTCCAAAAAAAAGTGGCGGGGTGAGTAGGCCTTGTTCTACCTGTGCACCCATCTCTACTGGGTACTGGAAACTTTTTTCGGGAATTTGGGCCGGCATTTTTGCACAACAAGCTGAATGCCTTGCTCACTAGCATGATTGCATGGTCATTCTGTTTTGAAAGGGGTTTAAATGAAACAGTTGATGTCAATATTGTTGTGCTGCCTGCATGATATGGATGAATGAATTGCATTGTGATGTCAATATTGGAATGAATAGCATTTTCAACACTTTGATTGTCGTCCACCTTTTGAGCAACATGAGCGATTTTGTTCACGCTTCATGTTGTCTATTTCCTACTACCGGTATAGTGCATGAGTCATCTGCCACTGGCCCACTGGTACAATTTTTCATTTTGCGTCCTTGCCAGACCTCTTTTGCTATCATGTTTGTAAACTTTGATTCTTCCTCTCTCACGCATGAGGTGTTGAGTGTCGGTGGTATTTGTTGACTTGAAATTGTGCATCTTTTGCAACAAGCTTTGACACTGTGTTGTAGGTTGCTACGGCGTCGTTATTTCTTGCATCAGCAGGTTGTCAATTACAACAACCCACACTCGTACATTCGTTTTGATTCTCCGGGAGCGGTTTTATTCCCTGATACTGAGTGAGGGTTGATTAATTATTTTTTTACTCTATTCTAAATTTCTTGTCGCTCTGCCACCAACTTAATGGATCATATCGCTTGATAAATGCTGAAGTTTTGATGTGTGTCTGCATGTGTGCATAATTATGGCTGTGTGTGTGTGTGTGTGTGTGTGTATGTTAAGCACTAATTGGCCATGGTCCTCTTAGGATCAATATCTTGTGTAGGCCACTATCCATGTTTTACATTCCTTTATCTGGTGATTAGGGCCTCGCTCAAAGCCATGGGTCGCCATAACTCTGGGATCAATCAAATGTAAAGGCAACGGCTCTTCCCTCATAAACAAATGCAATCCCACTGTGACTGGCTACCCAAATATGAAGTTACCGGTACTGAATGGACAAGGATACTTATTATTCTTACAATTGAACAGAGACCACAGAACGATCAGATATCGATGTGCGATGAATAATACTATTGCTGATGTTTTGAAAGAAAGGCCGGGCTGGGTTGAATCAAAAGAGTAAGTACCAATTACAATCTAAATATTCATTCAATTACCATAGTAGGGTCGGTTCAGTTCTGTGCATCATCAATCCTATGTGGTATTCAGCATCTTGTTTTGTTTGGCTCTATTCTTTCGAAAGAGTAAATACAGATAACTCCTTTACCATAGTAGTGGTCGGTACAGTTCGGTGGATTGGTTATCCTATGGCATTGAACATCATAGGCTACTACCAGCTACCCCACAGCTTGACTGCTATTTATTTAAAGTTATAAGGCAATGGTTCCCAGGTTGGGAAACACTGTTATAAGGTATATTTTATCTGTATTGTAACGTACGGTATGTCGTTTATTTCAGTGGAGAAGATTGGGACTTTTATTGGTGCGATGTCGGTTGGCTACGCGAAAATTTTGATCACATTTATATGGAGGAACATGTCAGAATATGCCATTTTAGAAACCATTATGAGGTAAGAATGAATTTTGTTGCGTTTTTACGTTCGCAGGATCATAATTTTTAGCGATTGACATTTTTGTCTATAGTTGACGAGGAAAAATTTAATGGTAAAAAATCTTAAGCGTTTAAAAAAGCAATTAGAAAGAGAATCAAAGTCAGAAGCAGCGAAGTGTGAATTTTTCCCTACAACTTACGAATTACCGGTGAGTATCGACTTATGATTGAGTTGCGTATGTTTTTGCAATTCATGCTTTTCTCTGCCACGGTTCATTGTTCACCTCTCTTTTTTGACACAGACCCCTCCCCGAAACAATCCATCTCTCTTATCCACTGATAAAGAGAGAGAGAGAGTCATTTTGTTTATGAATGAACAGAGAATAGAGAACGGTATTCATAGCAGTTGAACACAGTCGTTAACCAAACAAAATACAGCAAGGTAATAAAGACTTCATTGCTCATTGGTCATCACAATTTTTTGATTTTATTGATGTACCATCAACATATCAAAACCTTAAGGCGGGCGGTGTTTTATTTCATTTCCTGACGTAAGTATCGCTACCGTACCTTTGATGAGTTAATTCTAAACATTGTTTCTTAAAAGCTTTCCACATTGTAATTCGTAATCTGTCATGTCGATCCTTTTAACAGAGTGAGTATCATATATTTGTTGAAGAGTTCAAGAAAAACCCAGGCACGGTTTGGATAATGAAACCGGTTAGTTTACTTTTGTTTTGTCGAGAGTCGAATTACGATTTGTTAAGATTGGTTTGTTTCGTAGGTTGCCAAGTCACAAGGAAAAGGAATATTTTTATTTCGAAGGTTAAAGGACATCACTGATTGGAAGAAGGTGATTAATTATGTATTGTGACGAAACAATATTGAAATATTGTGTGTGTATATATATACTGCAGTGGTGCTGATGGCTCTCCCATAGCTTTGATGTGTTCAACAGATCCTTCATTCGTTATTTTGTCATGTTCTTAATTCCGAAGTTCTAAAATTTTTACAGGAAGGTTACCGTGTGAACGGGGACGATCGACGGGAAGAGACGAAGGATGTTGAAACCTACATCGTTCAACGATATCTTGAAAATCCGTATCTGATTGGAGGGAAGAAATTTGATTTGAGAGTTTACGTTTTAGTAACTTCGGTAAGAAACAATTGGTGTTGCAGTGACTTAAATTCACCACTTTGCATAGGAATATAGCTTGTGAAGAATTAAAAATGGTCCAAGTTGGGCTTGGCACGTTCGACATGTATAATCACCTCTTACTATACCATTGTTTTGTTTCAGTATGTTCCGTTAAAAGCGTGGCTGTATCGCGACGGATTTGCCAGATTCTCAAACACACGTTTCTCTCTCGACAGTATCGATGATAGTTGTATCCTTTTCTATGTTACGACCAAAGACTGAGTGACTATTCTCATAGACATTACATAGCTGTGATGTCCACGTCCGGCCACATTTATTGCAAGCTCATTTAAGAGTGTCGTGGAGCCGATGGCGGACGATCAATAGATATTGTAAAGAGGATCACCACAGATTTAGTGTCCAGCATTGAGAATTTTAAAAAAAAATTAATTCTCAATAAACTAAGGCTGGACGCTAAATCTGTGGTGATCTTCTTTACAAGCTCATTTAAAATGCTTTCAAAGCTCTCCTCCATCTCATCATCTTATTACGAAACGGAAATGCAGCTTTGAAAGCTTGTGAACTGGCCTTCCAATGAATTTGGATATGTGTTAAAACTGGTGACCTTCCCTATATCTATAAAGCTATACTGTATATTTATCATTGATGGTGGTGATGACACTCTCCATTTTCTACTAAGGGTCTGATTTCAAGGTGTACGCCCACAGACTCTTTTGTATTGAGATACGGTAGTGAGTTCCTTAACCATTGTATTAGACGTTCATTTAACCAATGTTGCAATACAGAAGACAGCCCCAGATTACAATCCTGACAAGGTAGGTGTCTCAGGAATAATATAATGTACCAGTACAGGCAGGCCAGCAACCAGGGGATGGCACAGGAGTATGTGCCCCCCCCAAATCAAAACCTGTTGCAGGCCCGAGTCGATTTGGATAATATAATGTACTAGGCCAGCAAAAAAGAGGCACAGGAGCCCCTTTGGAATTAAAAGTGGGCCTGAGTTGGGTCGGGCCTATGACTATTGATATTCTTTTGGCAGGGATGTAAATGGTCGCTACAGCAACTTCGAACCTACCTTACCGCTAGACATGGATACGAAGCGGTAAGTTATTTTTCTCTAGTACTATGCCATCAGATTGAACCCTCTGTTGTGTGTGGGAAAAAGTCCTAAATGAATTCACAAGCTTTCTGAGCATAACTCTTTAATACAGCTCTGTTACTCTGTTACTGTAGCTAGCTACTTCTCGAGTCTGATACCTGCTCCATAATACAACCAAATATTCTATACCAAGTAGGGAAAAAAGGGCTAGAAGTGAGAACGCAATGCTGCTGGGGAAAGCCCTGCTACTCCTTTTGTTAGTTAGCAAGTAGCTGTGCTTACTGTGGAAATATCAAGTACAAAAATCAAACTGAGAAGGGTTGCCACTTCTGTTCTGTGTGTATCATTATGCTCGCCAGTTTTGTGATGTTGATTCTGAAATTGTGGCTTTCAGGTGGAGAATATGTTTCGTCAAATGAATGAAATATTTATCAAAAGTCTTCAAAGTGTCCAGAAATGTATCATAAACGATAAACATTGCTTTGAACTTTACGGATACGACATTTTGCTCGATTCAAATTTAAAATTGTAAGTATTTCACTACAGACACTGTATTTAGAGATGCTGCTGGGGACATGGGCAACAGGAGCTTCCAGACCTCCTTGTGTTTTCCATGCCATGGGATCCTAAAAGTTAAATTTGTTGTTCTAGATGGCTTCTTGAGGTAAATGCGTCACCATCGATAACAGCCAGCAGTCAAGAAGATTATGATTTGAAATATGGGCTTTTAGAAGATACTCTGAATATAATAGATCTCGAGGGAAGGTGAGTATTTCCTTGTTTTCATAACAGCAAAGGTACCCTGGTTGGCACACCGGGTGCCCAATCTATGACACTTTGGATTTAGTCTCCCAACCCGGAGTTTCAAGTATTTAGCTCATTACCGGGTATTAGGAATATCCTCTGTATCTTAAATAATAGGAGATACGTTTCATAGCGTTCCTTCTCTGCTTGGCAGTCTGTATCGCGGGAGTGTGGAAGTGGAAGACAGTAATGGTTGTGATAGTGATCCAGGCTATAAGCCATAAGTATTGGCACTTCTGTTTTGCAGAATGACTGGCAAAGAAAAACGAACAGGCGGATTTGATCTGATGTGGAACGATGGACCTATCTATGCAGATGAAGGTGGAATGGATAATCTTGGTGGACCAAGTTACGCCACAAACACATTTCTAGGTATGCTAACTAAGCCTAACTTTTAACACATATTCCCTTTACTCTATAGGGTTACATTATAGTAGCAACCTCCCGTTGAGGACATAGACCTTGATTATTAGATTAGATATTTTTCTGATAATATTCTATGTCTTCTAACATTGTCAGATATTTCCTCGCAATATTTACAACATTGTCCCCATTCTCCCCGATATTTGTGTATTTTCTGATACCCAAGTATTATCAGATATTTTCTGTGATAATTTCTGACATTGCGAAATATTCTTCTACTGGTTACTGCATACAGCTCTCATTCTCTCTCTCTCTCTCTCTCTCTCTCAGGTTGCAACAACGACAGAAAGCGTCAACTTATTCAACTTTTCCGATCTCTACAATCCAAAAAGTCAACTTCTATTTGAACTAGGGCAGCCAAGACAGCCGAAAGGGAAGCAACCGCTAGTGTCTCGGGACCAATGATTTTGGGAGCCCACAAAAATAGAAAAATCCATCGATTTTCCACCTTTTAACAGAGCAAATTGCGAGTGAAACTGCCTGAAAGGCATAGTGGGTCCGAACTTCATTTCTCTCTTGGGCCCGAAATTGGCTCTCGACAGCCCTGACTCGAACACTGTGAATCTTCGAGAAATTTCTACTGATCAACAAAATGAAATGATTCCTACTTTCATTTAATCTGCAATGTCTCATATTTGCCAAGACAAGCTTGCGGCAATTTTGAAATGGCTCTGTGTCTGAGTGCCTATACCTACCTCAACACACAACCTTACCAGGCTCATATGTCTGAGAGAGAGAGAGAGAAAGAGAGTAATTTATATAGTTGGCAATACAACAAACGCCACCACTAACCAATCTGATGTCTACAATGAGTTCAATACGTTTGTGAAAGCAACGATTCTTATCGTCTTTGCATTAAATATAAATAATATGAAAATCCACCTTGCAACCAGTAGGTAGGCCTATACCAGACTAGAAAGGATACTTAACATTTTGTCACACACCGAAAGTGAACTGATTGAGATTTCTTCACCAGAAGCCACAAAGAGGTTGGGATCAATGCAACAACCCCAGCCAGCCTGTGCTATCGAGTAAAAGTCTTATTTTGAACCTCCGCAGGGTCACGAATAATTTTAAAACTATCGAAAGTCTTATTACAAATACTTTTTTCATCAAAAAATTCTGCTTTTTCGATACGCGAACTCGGGCTTCCTTTAGTTTGTAGCCATCGTTTTACAAAATCAATGTTTTGCGGAGTTCCTTCGATCGTTCCTTGCACTGTTCGGTGATGAGTGTTAATGATCCATCCAGTAACGTGGTGTTTGTCGCAGGTCTTTTTTGTGTGTTTGCGGAAGAAGACACCTTGAACTTTTCCGAATATTTCAAAATTTACGGATCGTAAAGAATTTGATGATGACATGACCAGTAAACGTTAGTGGAGTCAATACAAGGTCGCTGCATGATGCCTAAGGCGGACCGATCAACAACAATTTCATTCTAAAATACACATAAAGTGACAATTATAGCAAATTGAACACTGATTGGTGCACTGAAATATTCTATCTAATATTACACAAATATTTAGATTACAAAAGCATAAACCACCAGTCCAAACATAAAATACTGCACTCACAAAGCACCATGGTTGTAATTAACATGAGTCTGTTTACTCTCTGACGCCAGGCGAAGTTGCACGATGCGTTTGTTGTCATGACCATTTGCCACTTCCACCCCAGCCCCCTGGTTGAAATCATTTCATCAATCAAACAAACAAACTTCAAGAATATAGACCTGTTAGCTCAACTAACAGACCTCTTAGACCTGTTAGCTCAACTAACACTCATAACAGTACTTGCCTAGACTGAGATAGGAACAGAGGAAATAGTGCAAACATTACAAATTCAGAGTACACACCCTTATATAAAAAAGTTAAACAAAATTACAAAAATGGTAAGATCACATCAAACAGTAGGTTTGAGAGACAAGTAGATGCCAACAGGAAGAAAATTGGTACGTTAAATTGAGCAGAATTGAAAAAGAGACAGCCAAACAAGTATCTCTCAAATATCAAGTTAACTTTGGATGGATCTAAATCTTGCCTAGATGGATTGCACAGAAAACTGGGTCCACGGAGTGGGTTTATTTGAAATTTGAGCCCTCCAATGTACTGACATCGGTAGTCTAATTAAAATTTCTTAAGTACCGTACACTTGATTGTTGATGTTTCAAAGCAGCCTATTGGCAAGAATTGTCTATTATTTATGATATCGTCGATGGGCAAATCTTGAAGGGGAAGGTATTCCAAATACATTCCATGATGTGCTTGCTAAAGCGTACCGATGTATGTATGAAGAATTTCTTTCGCTTAACGTTTGGTCTTTTTTCTTCAACTCATCGATCATATCGGACGGATTTTTGTAGCGACAGCTTCGTAATGAATTTGTTCTTGCTTCAAATAGTTCTTTTTGCAGATTTGCTGTGTCGAAACCATTGGAGTTTGCAGAATTTTGGTCAGTAGTCATGTCGTGTTCGTTTGACGGAGCTCCGATTAATTTCGACTGATCTGGTTGTGGTGTGGACCGATTTCTGTTAAACAATATTCCACTTTCAGTAGGAGAATCTCGGACTGCTTCCAAATCTAACGTCGGTGATTTTTCATTTTGTGAAAATTCTTCTTCATAATCCGGTGATGCGTGAGCTCTTGCATTTTGTAACATTCTTGTTCTTGAATTTTGAGTGTTTCGGTACTGATTGGTGACGATATCTTCATCTTGCTTAATGAAGCGTGACCTTTTTTCTGGGTGTGTTTGGGCGTATCGATTCTCATTAGCATAACGACTGAATGAATTGCTGCGCTGGTTTTGTCGAAAATGTTTCAAACTATAATCTCCATCAGCACATATATTGGATGCAGGTTTTATCCCTGCTAAATTGTTTGAATAAAGTGTACGTACATTAGGGTGTAATGATGAGTCGGTAAACGCACGAGAGAGAGGACGAAAATCATCATAATCTTGGAATTGTTTGTTTCGATTTTTGTTCACACTGTCTTTGCGATTTTTGAAATATCCATCAAAAATGACAAAATTATTCACTTGTGGTATCGTCGCCCATAAATTGAAATGCTTCCGTAAAAATGACATAAATTTTTGTGACGGGCGATCTATTGCTAAATGTGAAGGATGCACATGTTCTGATTCTAACATATGTTTAAATAGTTTCAATCCGTATGCTTTCCTTTGATAAGATTCATGGATGTAAAAATCTAGGACACATAATGGATGGGTTTGGTGGTGAGTGCCGTCGTGGTCCAGTACGAAAAGCTGTTTAGTCCCGACCTTTATAAAGCCTACCACAGCTGTTGCCCGATTGGTTGAATTTCTATTAGTCAGTAGATATATTCTGTGAGCATTAATCCTAAGTTTTGACAACGATGTTATTGGAGCTGAAAGTTTTTGTGCTTTCGCTGATTTCGCTCCAACTGTATCAATAATTTCTTGCAGTTCTGCATAGTTATTCCGTTGGTTCAAAATCTTCAGATTTCCAGTAATAAGTGATATTGTATCTTTCAATACGTTGTTGATATCAAAATCAAACTCCATCTCAAAACATCAATGATCACAGAAAGTTCTGAATTGTCGGAGACTGGTGTACACACAAAAAACTAGACAGTTTAATTCCATCGCCAGAACGCCATAGATTTCCCTAAATTTTTCATTCGTCAATAATAGCAAAATCTGTTTTCCTTAAAGCCTTATAAACCAGACGATTTGAATCTGTAGGTTTTAATGATTCAGTCTCCCTACTTATGTAGCCTAGAACTAATATCTAATAGTAATATCTCTACCAACTACGTTGACGTCTCCCTTCCCTGACTTCGGTAACTTTGTTGACAGGTTGCTATGTCTAGTTTCGCTTCACTGACCGCCACCTTCTGGCCAGATTGTTAACATAAAACTTGTCGGTAGGTGATGCCCGTCATTAAACTTCGAGTGCACCGCTAAGTGCTAGCAGGAACTTTGTCGGCCCATGATTGCAACCAAAATGGCTATTCTTGATTTTTACGATGAAATTATTTCGTTGAAATCAAGGTATAGGCCCCCCAAAACATATAACTTTTTCAGATTACAAACGGACCCGGCATATAGCTTGCACCGTGAATTCCATGAGTATTTAGAGGAAACAAAATAAAAATCAAGAGGAGGTCGGGTCACAATATTGATAACTAAACTATAAAGACTCCGTAGTCTCTATAACTAAACTGCGGATTATTTATCTATAGTCACAGTCGTCAGTCTTCCGGTAACCGTATACTTCTCTTGCCTTATCGACTTCTATTAATGTCAAGGGAGCGCTGTTGGAGCAGAAGGTATACCTTTCGTTCGTGGGCTTACGGGGGTGTGGGGTGTGACTTGAATCCGCATCGGGGCTACCCCCGTTGGTGCCACTAAACGACGGACCAAGTCGACTGCGGGACGAGCGGACTACAAAAATGATCCGTACCTGAACAAATTCGCAGATCCGTTCGCTTCTTCCGTCACGCACTTCGCGTTAATTGCCGATTCTGATATCGCATTAACAACCGCGCCGCGTCATAAACCTTGTCAGTGAATCGTTCGAAACGTTTACGACATCCGCGGTCTGCGTGTAGTATCGGTAACGTTTGGTCCGCTATTTATTTTAACCTTTCCGCCTCCCGGGTAGAGGTTGCGAGCCTTATAACTCGTATTTTCTTTTGCTCTTTAGTGACTGTATGAACGTCCCAATTTTTTATATGAGTGCAAGTGAGCATTTGCATTTTGAACAGCTACGACGGTGCAGAAACAGTTTGTTTCACAAATCGACAAACGAGACTGAAAATTCAACATCTTTAGTATCATAAAGGAATGTCAACACAAGACGCTCAAGCGAGGTGTGTTGTTCAATTTCTAAGCTATTATGGCAGTCTGCTATTTTTTACACATCATTGACGTAACATTTCTTAGGAAATGGACTGTATTAAATCACCAGATGTCACTCATACCTCTTATTTATTTGATTCCCATGGGAGCGATGCGACTAGTCTCATTCCAATATATTCTCGTTATATCCGACGGTAATGAGTGTAAGAATTCATGCTTGACAAACTCCACTACCTCAATTATGGTGCACACATTAGTTGTGGCCTGCAGCCATCTGTCGTAACTATTTTTTATTCTTTTATATAACTATTTTATATTCTTCTCTGCCAAAGAGTTACCAGCTGTGTCAGAGATATTGATGTCGCTATATTTAAGGTATGCTACTGGGTTTAAATCAAAGTTTAGCATCATATTAAAAACCATTGCCTGGACAAAATGGCTTAGAAGGACTTTTTAAGATTTCTTGATATATTTTCGTGGTGGGAATGGAATAGGCCTTATGTTTTATTGAAATCATTTTTTTCAACAGCATGGACAATACTTCTTCGACTGAAGACGAGCCGAAAATGGAGTCTTCTACATCTCAGAAAGTTGCAAATGCTAATCTGGTGCATATGACACGGAAGCCACAAGAATCTCAAGATTCAATTAATGTTGAAAGTCAGCCCCTTGAAGAAGCGGAAGCGGAAGAATCGGTTGCTGCTTTGCCAGATGCCTCAGATTCAGAAGATGCCACGCCTTCGAATGGTGCCTCAGCGGATGACACAGGGTCCCCAGATACCATGATTTCAGCAGATACCATGTCTTATACAGGCGCCACAGCTTCTGAAGAAGCTGGATCTTCAGTAGATGCTGCAGCTTCAGCAGATGCCACGGGATCCCCAAATGCCCTGATTTCGGCAGATGCCATGTCTTCAACAGGCGCCACAGCTTCTGAAGAAGCTGGATCTTCAGTAGATGCTTCAGCTTCAGCAGATGCCACGGGGTCCCCTGATGCCATGTCTTCAACAGGCACCACAGTTTCTAAGGAAGCTGGATCTTCAGTAGATGCTTCAGCAGATGCCACAGCTTCAAAAGAAGCCGGGACTTTACCAGATGCAACTGTGTCAGAATCTGCCTCAACTTCAGTAGATGCCATGGTTGGGTCAGATGCCACAGCTTCTAACGCTGCCACACCTACAGAGGCATTACAATCAAATAGCAATACGACACTCAACACTGAAGATCAAGGGTCGTCAGACGAGGCCCCAATTGCCCCTCTCCGGTCTCACAATCGAAACGGTACAAGAGCCCAACATGATAGCGTGCTCAGTTGTCCAGACGTCATCAACATTATATCTGAAGAGCTTGGGGAAAGTAATCGAAGACACAGTATGGACTTTTTCGATGCAAGAAACAGGTAGGGTTACAATCCACCATTAATTATATACTTACCAGATCCTTCAATACCACAGCGGTCTATACCATAAATGCAGTACTACGATAGATATACCGGTACCAGCATTATATATGTTAATTAACACTATTAATTATCACAGGGTCAAGAAGAAGAAGGGAGCGTATAAACCATCTGACATATCTGGGCCGATATGTGGAACCGGAGATGGACCGTCTTCCACAATGAAAACGAGAGCTATTCGCACGGCGAACAGTGATTCGAATTTACTAGAAAATGTCAATGTCTCAAGGTCAGCTATTTATAATAATTATTGTCTATTTTTTCGTCCGGGCTTCTTCCAATACCTGATTAAAATTTGTTATAATATAACAAGGCCATGGCCCAGGCAGGCTTACTCATCCTTTTGGCCCTTCCAACGTCAGGGGCCACAGCTTAAATTTTGATAA
This sequence comes from Botrylloides violaceus, assembly GCA_030412335.1. NCBI lineage: Eukaryota > Metazoa > Chordata > Ascidiacea > Stolidobranchia > Styelidae > Botrylloides > Botrylloides violaceus. The sequence goes on from JASFYC010000352.1 coordinate 635,222, forward strand.
CTGCATTTGGCTTGAATTCAACGCTTGATGGCCTTCCTGAGCACTGCAATCATCTGTGTTATCTCCTGACTTGTGGGCAATCAGAATTGCTGTAGAGATTAGAGATTGTCATCACAGTTTTATTGTCCAGTCAAATATATTGGAAATTTATTTCATGAGTTTGCAGAGCTCTGATCAATTATGTTATTCCATGGTTGTAGATTGACAGTGAATATGACAGAATATACTTTGAATGAGCCAAACCAACGTCCGTTAATTATTTCATGGGATATAACGTCTTCAATTTCTTCTTTGGACTGCATCAGTCTCTACTTAAGGAGAGAAGGTAAGATATTTTACAAATTAATAAACTTTATTAATGAAAATGTCCACTGAGTTCAAAATGTATTTTAAATATGTTGTATAGGCCCTATCGTGGTGGCTATGAGGTTCAGCGTCACGGTTTTTGCCCGGGAGAAGTTGGGGGATTCCAAAACTACACTCGAGCCGGTCATGTGACATTGTGCATATTTTCTTTCCCCACTTTGCGCCTTCAAATGCAAATCTTGCTGCCTGTTAGAATGCCGAATCTTGGCTTGATAACTATCCTACTCATTTCCTTTATTGATAAACGCAAATACTGCAAAAAATTATTTTTGTATAATAACCGGTAGCCTATATATTTGCTTGTTGACAACTCGCATTATTTTGAGGAAGTCTTTTGATCTGTAGCCAAAAACCACCTAATTGATTATCGTGATTGTTCAAGTTGCTAAGACTGGCAAAAGTATCCAATTTTTATCGCAATAGAATGAATTGCCTCATCAGACCTTGGTGAACTCACATGTAGATTTGCAATAATTGAAACAATTACTATTCATTTCACGAGTATTTCCGACTCTCGTGGTTTCATAACGCACGAAAAGCTGACTCAATATCGACTCGTTTTACTTTTTTCTTTTATTCACGTTGATAAAAACAGGATGAGATGATTGCAATTGGAAAGTATTGCATTTGGAGTAGAGTTACAGTTGAGAAAAGAGATGAAACTTTGGCATTTTTTTCATAAATTTTTAACGCCGCCCGAGTCTTCTATTTGGTAACAGATTGTAGGTGTAAGCCTATCCTGTTTGAAATATGACTGAACTAGATTGGCTAGATAGGTTTTGCATACAGTACCATCAGTAAGCTTAGTGTATAATGTAATATTGCTTTTAATACTGTCTCTGGCTAACAGCTCGGAGGCAAGCCAGGGCTAATAAGTAAAAGTTGTATTTCAAGCAAGAAAAAAGTAAAAAAAACGACGTGATACGTTAGTGTATAGGCAATCTGATTATCATCTAAGCTGCTAGTAACACACCAATTCTAGTACCGGGGTATTTTTTTTCAAATCGTGGTTAATTGATTTAATTATGATAAGAGAGAGACAAGTTTCGGTTGCCTTTGTCGAATACTTTTTACTCTCTCATTGCACTAAAATTGACTTTGTTCTGCTCTACTAGTGAAGTTGCATTCAGACTATGATTATGTAGATGACGTCAAAACAAAGACTTGTTGTTCAACAGCTCCAGCTTTTGTTATTGATCAGTATTTAAAATGTGGCTTTGTTGTAAATCATTATGCTTTGTAGAAACAGGTACATAAGGCAGCATGACACGAATTGATGTCATATAGAACAGTTTTATTGAAGTAGGATGTTTAACTAGCCATGTACAGGTCGTATATGAATAGTTTATAGATGGGACTGGGAATTTGCAAAGTGTAAATAGACGTGTTGTATAAAACAACATGGTCAAAACATTCTTATTTGGAGCCGATGGTGGATGATCCGAGTAGTAATAGATAGAAAAAGTCACCGAAGATTTAACGTCCAGTTCAGTTTATTCGAATATGGTGATTCACCCTACTATAGTAATAGATTATATATATTTGGTGGTGCAGTTCTCATGGATGTAGAATGTTTTGTGGTGTTGGTGAAATGGTTAGAAATTTTCTTCAGTTTTTTTTCTCATGTAAAATTTATAAGGCAGCCTGTGAGATTGGACAACCAGGGAGTCATATTTCAAATGCAGGCCTACCAAGTCACAAGTGTTAGACTGCTGTATGAGATAATTAGGTTGTTTACCTACAGGGGAAGTTGATTTTGGAACTCCCTTAGCCAAGTGCTTTTCTGACTTGACAAATGCACGATGTTACTATTATTTTCTTAGTTCAGAGATGGAGAGCGCGTTAGTCACTGACGCAAAGTTGATTGGCCGATTTCTCCTGATAAGTGGCAACGAATAAAAAATACATTTTAATGCATACACGAATGTGTACAGCTGAAAACTATCTTCAGTTTTCATTGTTGTGTGAGGATAGATGATATTGACAAGGTGGTGAAAGCTGTGTAGCTAGCAGGACTAAATCACTAAGCACTGACAAGAGCTTCTATTAGCATTTGCAGATTTTAGTTACAATAATCATAATATTTTTTCTATCACACATTTGACCTGTTTCAAAATCTATTCTCAACGAAAGTATATTTTTAAAAACTGCAATACAGGATCTGTACTAAAAGGATTTACAGGTACGGTTGGATGCTTGAAAATTAAAAGTGCCTATAATGAAAAATTTCGTATCAAAGCAAAATCAAGCTTTAAATGATTGATGTTTTCTTAAGTACCGTGCTGAGGTTGATTTGAAATACAAAATAGTGATAAACCAGACCAGTCCCAAGCCTTCTAAAATGGGGCGATTTGAAGGGAATCTGGTGTAAAATAGTACAATATTTTAATTAATTAATTAAAATATATTTTCCTGACTCCGGGTGGGATCCATCGTGCACCAACTATACCGAGATGAATAATTTTCTATGCTTACGATACGTGACAACTCTCATACCCCTTCAGTTTTCTCTCAATTGACTTTAGTGTAATCTGTCCACTCTAATTCAACAAAGGCTGTGATAAATTCATGTTGAAATGGCAAACAACAAAGCAAAAGTATCAGCTGATTGAAACCAACAAGTCTCATGTTTTGATCTGATCTGTTTGCTGAAGGCTATGACGGGACACCTTGGCCAAGCTTTCGAAACATAGCATATATATAACAGATAAAAGCATAGTATGGTAGCCTATGCTATAAGGCATAGGCTGTGGGTTCTGATAACTGAATCAGCTAGACAACTACCACCTCTGTGTTGCCTATGTATAACGAAACCATTAGGCCGATAGTAGGAAATTGGTACCACTCTGGCTACTTAATAAGAGTCGAATATTTGTAAAGCTTAATTTTCAAACTTTTAAAGCTTTCAGCTTCCTTTTTGCAAATATTAAACTACTGATTGACAGCTCGCCGCTGATTTGCTTGTAAAATTTGAATTTATTTCAAAACTAATCTGGGGTTGAACGTAAAATATTTGGCAATTCTATCCATTCATCAAGTGAAATGGATATCGTAGTTCGAAATTAACTTCAAGGGGAATATACTTTAACAGTATCTAATCATGTGGCACCCTCTAATATTATTTCATTTATTTGTTACGTGAATGATGTCGTCGTCACTGTCGTCATGCATGATTCTTGGCAATGATATTTCAAGAAAATTTATTTTGTTTTAATATCGTCAATTAAAATGATGTACGGTATTTTTTACTGTGCAATTGTTACTGAACAATAGTTTGAAATTTGAATTTCTGCCAAAATTTTTCTTTCGTATTGATCACGACAATGCTTTACAGATAATGTTCCAGAACTTGTCAGCTTTCGTAACGCGGGTGTAGGATATATGCCAAAAGGAGAAATAAGTTGGGATCTTAATCAACATCAAGAGAAATTTACCTCAGGTAAGCTATTATTATATATTACTGAATACTGATGGACTGACTGTGGGTGTGGAAGTGGATACCAATGTGCGGGTTGCAAGCCCGAGAGACTGATGGAGCTAGTTGGTTACCTACTGTAAGTCATTCATCCTGCTATTACTATCGCTATAATGCTTGCCATCCAGTGGAAAGCTGCCGGTGAGGATACCATTTTCCGAATCTTTTGTGTGATACAAGTCATATGGATTTTGTACACTTATTTACCACCTTCTTCTGTGACCAAAAACCTTTCTGCTACACCATAAAGCAAGCTTGTCACATGTCTAGCTTTGTACGCAGTCATTTCATCAAATAGACAAAGCAGACTATTCCTGATTAGTCAAAATTCCTGTCTTTAAATATTTGACTCACTTTGAATATTTTACAGAAGAAAACTTTGTAATTTTTAAATACTATCACCCGACATCGACCGGTGGGTTATCGTTGGTTGCCGCTTCTGAACAAGTCGTCGTTTACAATAAATCAAGATCTGCAAGTGTGCATGTACGTGAATTTGGCAATTTGCTCAGAATAGGTCTAGGGTCTAGGCATGCTATTATCAGCCGTGGTCCTGTGGTAGGGGTTTCACCTTGGCGATGTGAATGATTTTTGCAAATTTTGCAGAAAATGTACATATTCCTCAAAAAGGTCTAGGCGCGCACCTATTGGAAATTGCTCGTCCATCCTCATTTCAAAATGATGCCAAACTACAAATGTATTGTGGAGACAGCAGACGTAACGTAGTAGGAAATGACCCACAGGCCTCCCAACGCCAATATATACTTTTATTCCATAGGCTCACAACTGTAATAGTTTGCTTCGTGACTACCGATAATCAATCTTCCATATTCTTCTTTTAAGAGTCCCTCGGGAGAGAGCATGAGGAGTGTTATCCCCACACCGTTAACGGTGAATGAAGATCTCACCGTTCTGGTTTTATCAGGTAAGAGCCTATCTATGAAAGGGGGCGTGTCAGAGAAGGTTTGGTCGTCTCGTCTTGTGTGGAAATTGTGGACTGTTGGGAAAGCTCCTTTGATTGAAATTGGTCGTCCCTGTGAGAAATTTGATCTGCTACATTTGAACATGCCTTTGAACTTGTGATGCATGGTTCGAATATGATTTTGTAAAGAAGATCACGACAAATTTAACGTCCAGCCTTGGTTTATTGAGAATTAAAACTGTCCATCTTAACTTGATGAAGGAGCGAAGCTCCGGAAGCTTGTGAATGTTTTAATTCTAAAAAACCAAGGATGGACGTTAAATCTGTGGTGATCTTCTATACGATATCTATTGATCTTCCGCCATCGGCTCCACTATATTCTTCGAATATCAATTGTTACGCGTGCTCGTAAGATACATTTTTTTCGGTTGCATATTTGTGCTTCATAATAATTGATCAAAGTCTATATACTCATTTATTTATGATAGATAAATGGGAAGTGATATTTAATATACGTTGTTGGGAGAATATCATCACATTACGTCACCCCGTACACAATTTGTATTGTTGATCAATATCGAGTATATGGCTGTATATTTGTATAGGGTTTCTTGTTTGTATTTTGGTGGTCAGAGTTTTGAGACAAGAGAAAAGTGATCTGTTTCGTCACATATACAACTGGTCGAGTGTCAATAAATAGATTAGGGAACAAATGAGCATGTTGCGTGGTGTGAGTCAGGCTCCCCGATTCATATAATAACATTAGGCCTACCTGAATGAAATACCAGGGGATTTGATATCTATTCCAGTCCAGGGTCCTTCATTCAGTGGTTTTGATTGAAATGTAATATTATCCTGGCATTAGAGTTTGCCGTGATTGGGAAAATTGGGGTGTACCACCATGTCATTTGATTGGAAGGCTTGTCAGATGCATTGTAGGAGACAGTTTAGGATAGACAGTTTGAATTGAACTTTGAACTTTGTTAATTTCTTACCAGATGGATGTAAACACAGACTCGATATTTTCCTTCTTAATTCGAGCTCTGTATGATGTGAGAGTGAGATTTTCATGATTACACTTTGTTGTCCAAAAGCTACTGCCAGACTGATGTAAACAAAGACCCGATTTTCTTTCTTAATTTTAGCTCTGTATGATGTGAGATTGTTATGATTATAGATAGGTTGTGTTGTCACAAAGGGGGATATTTCAACATAGTTCCTCTCCAACCTATTGTTTCTCAACGGCTTTGTTGTTCTCCCATCTTTGTTGTAACTTACGCCATATTCTGCAACAGCTAAACTTGTCTTTCAACTACAAATAACGCTTTGTGTGACTGAAATTAGCTAATTTTTTAGTCCGATACAAAATTAGTGAAAAATACCAGATACTACCAATGAAAAAACTCAAATATATGGGCCTAATGTTGGAAAATAACTTCTTTATGATATCAATATTGATAGTCCGTCATCAGCTCCACTATATTCTTAGATATTATCAGATAATACCAGATAATTTCGATAATAGCAAAGAAAATGTCTCATAAAGTGTTGAAGGTGATGGCGACAAATGGCAGATATTTCGAATAGAATAGAATCACAAGCTTTCGGAGCTCTTCATCTTCATCAGGATTGGGTCATATATTTTACACACATTTCCCAAATTATATACCCTACTACGGCATTTTACATCGGTCTGTGGTGCTTTGCGAGCCGTGAAATTATGGCATAGAGCTGGAGTTTTTGTAAGCTTTAGGAGCTTAACATATAATAATGCATCGGACACCTGACTTGAGTCAGTGGGGTTGTAATTTTCTCAAAACTTGTGTCGTATGACCTCACCAGCCCACCTGATCGTTGTTTTCTCAAAATTATCTTATTTTGTTACCCGTTCACTGCCTTCACATTTTATTGTGTTATAAATATGACAGTTGAACCAATTTATGGACTGGTTTCAGTCTAATGGGCTTGGAGACATAGTTTAATCTGAAATTATGGCCATAAACCCATAAAATGACTCATTTTTGATTGTACATAATCTCAGTAAAGTTCCAAAATAGAAAATCACCCTAACACGAGATTGTGCGATGTTGTGACGGTAGATATTTTCATTTAGTTTAAAAATATCTCTTTAAATCTTGCTGAACCGTGAAATATTTGACGTGAGAAGCCTTTTTCCTATTTTGCCGAGTAATTACTTAGGGCACTGTCGCCTAACATAGGTTATAACCTCATGATAATCACTGTGAACGTGCGTTCGTCGGCTTCTCTGTAAGCATAAGAGTAATCTTGTGATACCGGTACTTTGTTAACCTTTTTTTCAAATGGTTCCAAAGATGGGCCTGAGTTCCTTTTGTTCGTGATATAACGACTGATGGGTAATCTAAGTCAGGGGTTCATAGGTTACGGCAAAATTTCCAAGACAAAAATCAACATTTTACACTTTTCACAAGGGAGCCACCAAGTGGGCAAGGGCTAATTTAGCATTTTTCATTCGGCTAAGAGCAGATAAAATCGTGTTTGTTCTTTGGAGCTCTGAAAGCTTGTGGATGTTATAATTCACAATAAACCACAGGCTGTGTGGCGAATTTTGTTTGCAATATCAATTGATTGTCCGCTATCAGTACCACTTCGGTGTTATTCGTGATACGGCTAAAATGACACACCTTAATAATGTCAATAAAGTATGGCAACTATAAAAGAAGGTTTTGGAGTTGAATTCAAATGTGCTTATTGGGATTTTAGAAGCTACACTGGAAATTTCATTGAAATTTAGGGTAATCTGTTGTCACGTGTGTCCGTTTTGTTGGGCTTTGGAATCTAACATAATTCCCATTCAGTATATATTCTTTATAGCTGTATTTGTTTGTTGAGTGGGAATGTACACAACAATTTTGAATGATTTCATGTTGATTGTTGTGATGACGTGAAGAGTTCCCGGAAATATGACGAAAATGTTTTACTCGGGTCGTAAAGATTTCTGTGTTTTTGAGGCATTAAAAATGTTCCTGTTTCTCTATTTGACTGTTCCTAGAGCTGGTAGAGAAGTTGTGAAAGTTTAAGCATGGCAAATTCTCATTATTAACTGCAATGAGGGCTTGTAGTATGGAATATTACAACACACAGCTGTGGCCATGGTTGATCTTTGCATGGTATTGCAGTTCATATCCCTGTATTGAAATTGTGAAAGTTGGAGTTTGGCAAATTCTCATTTTAACATTTTCAACTACGATGCTGGCTTGCCATGGAAAAGTCCTATATATATATGTAACTGCGTCAGTACCAGTACTCCTTCACCATTCCTTTTGTCCTTGTCTATGAACCTCTGAACTTATATAAATGATAGTGACAACTCTGATGCCATGTCTGTATCATAACAAGGCTTATGAATCCGTATCTAATTGCTCACCATCACCTCTATAGGTCTACTAGAATTAATAACATATATATCTGAAATTTATTAGATATTATTATTTCAGAGCTCTCCTTAATAAAGCAACCAACGACTAGATGCTAAATTTGTGGCCATTTGGTGACAATAAACTCTATAACTTTATCAAAATCCCAAACTGTCTTGATGTCTACTGCGTATCGCACAGATGACTAATCTCAAATTTTCTTTTCCAGATCTTTGTGGTTACAACTTGAAAAGAGGAGTATTTTTCAATCCTGATCCTTATGTCAAAATATCAGTGTTCCCAGGACCAAGATGTTCCAAACAACCTCACCACAAGCAAATGTACAGAACAAAACAAGCAGGCAACACAATAAACCCTGTCTGGAAAGAACAAGTGAGTCAGATACCCAATGACAGTAACAACCAGACTTCATATCCTGTCTGTACTGTGGCCCTACTTCCATTTTAGATTAGGAATTGGATTAGCAGATTTAAAGCTATAGATATCGTAGGCGGGACTTTAAATCTACAACAAACCTTCTTTACTAACACATACCAAGATGCCAGTACATTGAACGTCTCAATTGCGACACTTGTTGGGTGGCTTGACTGTTGGCCCTCCTTCAATTTCAGGTTACGTACTGGTTATAGATGACGTAAAATTCTCAAAAAACCAAGGCTTGATGTTAAATCTGTGGGCCTTAACTGCGACACTTGTAGGGTGGCTTGACTGTGAGCTGTAATTTGTTGCAATTTTCAGAGCAAAATGCTCATCCTTTCTAAGGGCGTCATTTTATTTGTCCCTAATTTTCACCTCCTGTGGTTTCAAATAAAATGTCAATTGGCTATTAACCTATTGAGAGGTGTTGGTGACCTGCTCTTGATTCAGGATTATTTTTGTTCTAAATTCAATTATGATCTCAACCACACATTCATTGTGATGCAATACAATAATATCTTGCATTCTTTTGTCATAATTGCCTAAAATTCTTGTTTAAATTCAATTTTTTTTCTATTTCAGTTCATAATTAAAGTCCTACCGACAGATCTGGTCGAACTAGAAGTAAAAGATCGTTTTGACAGAAGCAGACCGATTCTTCGACGATTTCTCGGCCGATTGTTGATTCCTATACATAAGCTACAAGAGGTGATTGGACAAGGGTGAGTTACGTTCCCAGCTAAACAACAAATTTCACCTAAAATTTTGGTCTGTAAGGCCAATCCCATCTACTCGTTAATAACAGACCAAATGCCAAAATTCCATTATTGCATCTGTCATAACTTCCTCCATTCTCTAGTGATGAAAGATTTACGGAAGCTCTCGGCAAAAGGAGCCCAATCGATCAAACCTCGGGGAGCCTGTCTTTTTTGGTTACTACAACACGAAGTAAGTCCAATATGCCTTTTTTGTGCTATTAAAAAAATTTGTTGGATATTTCATAATATTTTCTGTTTAGGAAATTTTAGTCCAAATTTTAATCTTGGAAACGTGCCTTCGAGTCGGGATTCAGTTCGAAGTGTGGCAACGTCAGAAGAATCATCTGACACTCAAATGTCAATGGAAGATGAAACCTGCAGTTCCGACACTTCCGAACAACCTGGTATGAAAAATATTGATCTAGTTATAAAACTACCTGCAGGTGATCGGTTTGTGTATGGGCCGTTGTCACGGAAACCTTAATTCATGCATAAGACTGTTATCATGGAAACCAAGGCTCAGGCCGATATACAATATGGGCTTCCTTACTTGACTAACGTCCGATACTGATAAAAATGCAAATAATAAAAAATACAAATATTGGACTCTATATAATCGGCCAGGGTGATGAATCGGTCGACCCCTAGTTTGCAGCTGGTGTCTGGCGCTGTTTAATTAGTCTGCCTAGTGTAGAAAAAGATTTATTATTCATACTGGACAGCAGATGGTTTCAATCAGCGCAGCTTGTCGTTGAGAAAATAGGCTATACAACCTGTTTGGAGAAGTCGATTATGCAAATCACCATAAAGAGTATATTTTCCCACTCAAAGAAGTATGGTGCCCTACATACTGTGTAATGTACTGATCAAAAAATAACGGTTGTGAAAAATATTTCAAATACAAACACAGGTTTGAAGATAAACGAACTTTCCTGCGGGTTATTAGAGCTGTGTTGAATGTAGGAAGCTCGATTTTCATTGTTCCAATTATAAATATTTCCGGTTTATAGATGTAACAGCACCAGAGTATGTTATGCCAAGCGGAAAACACGAATTGCCAAACGGATCAGCATCGATGATTCAAAATGATGAAGCAGGTAACCTATTACATATCATGCAATAATCCTAGCCCATCTTTGCTTCTTAAGAAGTATTAACCAGCTGTTGTAATATATGATAATAATTATGTCCTTCTCCCTTCGTTCGTCCAACTTTTGGCATCTCCAATCAATATATCAATCTCTTCCATAAAATCCGGGATGTCCATTTATAGGTGAGGTTGCCATGGAAATGGAAGTATCACCACAACAAAAAGAAACTCAAGCATCGGAAAATGTCGAGGCCACACTTCTTTCTCAAGGGCAAGACGACGCCCAAATGTCATCGACCAATGAGCCGACAGAAAGCGAGCGGACTCAAATCCACGAAACCTCAAATGTGTCCGATACTGTTGACGGAGCCGTTGCAAAAAACACCATCTTAAAAGCGGTAATCGAGACATCACCATCTCCTATTCCAAGCCCAAAAGAACGATCACCGATGCGTAAAAATCGACTCGGCGCCATTAGCTTTTTTCCCGACGAGTCAGCGTCAGCACCACCATCACAGGTAACAAGTTTCTCGAAGCGGAGAGTTCCATCGTTAATAGATATGTCGCTACAATTAATATCAAAACAAACTGAGGACAAAGATAAAGCTGAAAGCACATCGCAAAACAAACGGACCGTGCCGTCTCTCATGAGACTTACATCCTTGGAATTACAACAAAAATATGGTGCTGTTGGAGGTGCTACTAATATTGATAAGTTTTATCCTGCACCAGATGAGCCTCAGGCAGGCTCTGAACCGCCAAAACCAGGAACATCTTTTAAAAAAATCAATGAAACCAATTTAGCGACGCCACCAGAAGTTCCACCAAAGAAAAAGAGAACATCTCTCTCAGAGAATTCACCTTCGAATGAAGTCTTGAGTATTACCATCCATCGAACAAAAAAACGGAATTTAGGATTAAGCATTGTCGGAGGATGGAACCGTGCTAACGCAACTGGAAAGGTATGTTTTTAATTCTTTTTTCCAAATTCCAAATTTTGGAATTGGAAATTGATTGATATCATAGAGAAGATTCACTACAGATTTAATGTCCAGCTTTGCTTTATTGAGAATCTAAAGGTTAATATTGATATCAATAAACATTTTCAAGTAATTAGTTAACTGTTGACCATTGGCTCCGTTACCGGTACATATTGTCTAGAATTAGATCAAATAATTGTAGCTCTCTGTTTTATTTGCAGCATATCCGCGTAAAGAGTGTTGAACTAGGAAGTCCAGCTTCTGAGGCCGGTGTCAAAGTCGATGATCGAATCTTAGCAGTTAACTCGCAAAGTATGATGAACGTCAGTCATGAAGATGCGGTCTCGGTGATCCGTGACAGTGGTGATGAAGTCATAATTCAAGTTGAACGCAAGCTCAATGCTGCCACCAAACGAAAATATTCAAGCAAAACTCTTCCGAGAGCATCTGGCAATCAAGCACCATCGGCAAAGCCAAAGGCTCCACCCGTTGTCACAACCTTTACAAAAGGTAATTACTGAATATTTCTGGAGCTGTTTTGTGATCTACTGAGTAAATCCGGCCAAATAGGACTGTTCAGTTTTACTTTTGTTTCCTACTGTTATTAATATTCGAAATTATATTCCCTGTTCTCATGTGTAGTGGATGCATCCCACACTGCGCGACACAGAATGCCACAGCTAGACAAAAGTGTTTGGACACTTTTTAAAAACCGCTAGAGTCAAAAATTGCATGCTTACCTTAAATATTTGTGGAAATAATAATACCCGTTTTTCGTGAGATAAATGAACGTTTCTCCTAATTGTAGGTGTTATTCCACCGAAAGTCTCAGTTTCATCAGGATCAGTGAAACTGCCATCTGCATTTGATGCAAGATTCCGTGCTTCCAAACATCGTATCATGAGCACAACTGACGTAACCCCAGACAATGAAATTCCATCTCAAGAAGGTCTCCCACAAAACTGGCAAGCTTTCAAAGACCGACATGGAAGAGTATATTACGTTGACCACGAGAATCGTACGACTCAATGGAACCACCCAACAAATTCACCAACACCATCTGGTGAACCAGCGAGAGGGGGGGCATTTAGTTTGGAAGTAAGTGCACCGATACCAATACCAGGAGCAGCGACGATTAGGCGGCGAAATTCAACAGAAGGCGACAAAAACTATGAGTCAGCCATGAAGAGATACCAGAGCATTAAACGAGCTATGAAAAGACAAAGTCGAATCATTGGCGAAGAGGAAGAAGCGGAATCATCACGAACGTCTGACGATTCAACAGAACAACACATTATACATTCAGCAGCTGGGGATGAAGATGATGACACCACATCGCCCGTACTTGTACCAACTGTTGAGGCCGACTCAGCAACATCACAAGACACGGTTGATTCACGAGTAGAAACCGATGACCAAGCGATACCAGACAACTCACTTTTATCACCAGGCTGCAAATTTCTGTCACACCCAGGATTTCGTGATCTTCTAGTCCAAAACGCAGAAGCACACTCTTTGTATCAATCCAGCTCGGCATTGAAGTATCTCGTCACAAAAGTTTCGAGGCAACCGACAAATTTTCAACAATACCAACATAATAAAGAGCTTGTGAAGTTTGTTAATATGTTTGCAAAATCAACGCAGGATCTTCCACGAGGTTGGGACACGAGAAATGACTCATCAGGAAAACCTTTTTTTATCGATCACAATCTCAAACTAACAACGTTCATTGATCCTCGACTTCCTCTCATCGAGATCCCAACACGGGAATCTCCTCCTCCAGCTGAACCCTCATCAGCAAGAACAGACGTTGATGAAAGCAGAGGACCTGTTCAATCACCGATGATATCCGATCAGCCACCTCCTGTTCCTCCAAGACCTCAACAAACCATCACAGAACAATCAGGCTTCGTTGAGCAACAAAGTGCCCAAAGTAGTGTTGAAGATTCGACATCACAAGATGCACCGACAGCGTACAACGAAAAAGTAGTCGCATTTTTACAACAGCCAAATATTATTGACATTTTAAAAGAACGTCATCCAGAAGTCGGGACGAGCAACTCGTTAGCTGAACGGATTATGATTATCAGAACGGAAGGCGTGACGGCGTTAGAAAGATTATCGTACAGCGTTAATCTAACTCTAATGCTGAGTAAATTTGAAGAAGAAATCATGAATTTTGTACCAAAATCTGCAAACCAATCCGCCATGCGTCCGAAAGGTCCACCAAAACCCAACACCTCTCAAGGTTCACCGGTTCCTACAACAAACGAAATTACCAAAGCCATTACTCGGTCTCGTGCACCGGCACCTTATAGAAGAGATTTTGAATCGAAGTTGCACACTTTTTATCGCAAGCTTGATAGCAAGGGATATGGTAAAGGGCCGAACAAAATCAAAATGCAAGTGCGACGAGACCATCTACTAGAAGATGCTTTCCAGAAAGTGAAATCATTAACGAGAAAGGAACTCCAAAGGAGCAAGTTGAATATTTCCTTCGCTGGTGAAGAAGGACTTGATTACAGGTACCGGTGCTACTTTTTTCATTCCGCCTAATTTTGATCGTGAATCACCGCAGCAGATTTTACTCTTTCCTTAGCAATGATTTTTTGTCACAAATCAAATCCACATGTTGCACTGCCTGCCTGCATTCACTCAGAAAAGTTTTGGGGTCCTGCACTCTCTCACATACAAGTTTTTTGCCAGCACCCCTACACAATTGCGTGGATTTCTCCAAAAATTCGCGACACTAAATTTTTTCTGCCATGAGAAAGTTTCTTCCTCGACTATTTGACACTACCTCGGCTTTTCTAGAAAGCCCTGCAAGACACATTCTCCTATAAATAAGCTTGGTAAAAATTCTAACATTTCCCAATTTCTATTTTCAGCGGGCCATCGCGAGAATTCTTTTTTCTTGTATCAAGAGAATTGTTCAATCCTTACTACGGACTTTTTGAATATTCTGCTGTCGATACGTACACCGTTCAAATCAGCCCCATGTCGGCGTATATTGACGATCCTATGGATTGGTAAGCACAAGATTGGTTTTAAGCAGAATGAAAGTAGAATATCTGTTGCATTTACTACAATCCACAAAGCTGTACAACGACGAGTTAGTGACCGAGACTGCTACATTACGTAGCCAGTGAATAAATTAATTGAATTCTCGTATGCCCATTATTACTTTAAAATGCCAGCAAGAGGTCCAATGGTCTTGCTTGATCGTCTCACAAGACGCAACTCGGAACAAATTTACTATGCCTTTGGTATGACTCAGCCAGGACTCTGACCCACGGCCTACTGTTGCATATACAATACCCCATGTCGTGTCAAAGAGTTATTAGTCGGGAATCTTACCACTACATGACGTAGTCAGGGAATAAATTTAATGAAATCTCTTTTCAGGTTCCGTTTCGCCGGACGAATAATCGGTCTTGCTTTGATACATCATTATTTATTGGATGCATTTTTTACTCGACCACTGTACAAAGCGCTTCTACGTGCCAAATGCGATATCTCCGATCTGCAATATATCGATGAACAATTCTACAACTCCCTCATGTGGATGAAAGATAATGACATCACAGACGTGCTCGACCTCACGTTTACAGCTGATGAAGAAGTCTTCGGACAGGTACGTGATCTGATCTAGTTAAAGATGGGAAACATGTTCATGTTTTTTTCTGGGAGAGAAAATAACGCCCACCAAGAAAATAGGAGACACCTAAACTTTATGAAGAAGCGGTAGAAATTTCGCACCACTGCTTCCGCTTTGACATCCCAGTTTCTAATAATTTAATAATAATTTTTCCAGGTGGTGGAGAGAGAGTTGAAGCCTCATGGCAAAAATATTGCTGTCACAGAAAAGAACAAAAAAGATTATATCGAACGTATCGTCAAATGGAGAGTGAATAGAAGTTGTCGCGAACAGACCAATCAGATTGTCCGAGGGTTTAACGAGGTCATCGACCTCCGTCTTGTCTCGATGTTTGATGCGAAAGAATTGGAATTAGTTTTATGTGGAACAGCAGAAATTGACCTCAAAGACTGGAGACTAAATACTGAATATCGAGGAGGTGAGACTGTCGATAATTTCTACACTTGCAGCCATTCAAAATTAGCCGAAATGTTGTCAAGTAGGCACAATAATTTCCTTTGTCCACAAGTCCACTTTCCCTTTGTAATGAGCTCCAAGCCATAGGTACCAAAGTCAAACCAGAGACTTTAAAATTTTCATCTGATTCCTCTGCTTTGCACTCAGTATTGGAGCTGTGGTTGTAATAAACACTGACCTAGCGTACATGACTTGAGCAATTCAAAGCACCATCAATTCAGAGAACGCCAGCATATCTAATTCTAACCAACCAACCACAAGAAGAAGCCGACGCTGCTGTATTTCTACTTTCCCTGTAGCCAACTCATATGATTCTGCCAATGTACCGATAACGAATTGATTGTAAATTTTTCATGATCATGTCTTCCAGGCTACCACGATCTTCATCCGGTTATTCAATGGTTCTGGGAAGCTCTGGAGAAATTTGACAACGAGAGAAGATTGCGACTTCTACAATTTGTAACCGGTACAAGCAGCATTCCTTATGAAGGTTTTACGGCACTTCGAGGACCGAACGGGCCCAAGAAATTTTGTATCGAAAAATGGGGGAAAGTTCACTTCTTACCAAGGTAAAGATTGTCAATTACAGCTTAAGATATCGGACTTAACCCAACTCGGCTAGTTTAGAAAGAGAGAGAAAGCAAGAGAGTGAGATTTAATTTTTGCCGCAAACCAATAAATGACTGCTTGACTCGATGACAACTTGTCTATACCAGTTAACTTTCAAGTTCCAGCACCTTGACCTTACATGTTTCTTCGTCACGTTGTTTGGTTGATTACTGTGTAGATGAAGATACTGTAACTGCTGGTTCACAAAACCTCTTTCACTCTCTATTAGTTGTAACACTTGGTACTTTTATTCTCCAGGGCTCATACATGTTTCAATAGAGTCGATCTACCACCTTACCCTTCATTCCAAGTCCTTTGGGAAAAACTCACGATCGCTGTTGAAGAAACCAGTACTTTTGGAATTGAATGAGCAAGCACATTGTGATGTAACGGATGGATAAATATCGCTTTTATCCTCTGGAAATAAACGCCAACGTTGTCGCTAATCACAAAAGTTCAACAGTCAATTCAGCCAAATTTGAACAAATTTGACATTCTCAAGACTTGAACCGGAAAGGTGTATCCATGACTAAAAAAAATCGAACAAGTGCTTAAATTGGGTTCCAAACAATGACAAACCTTTTGTGTATTCAAATATAAACGACTCATCTTCCTTGCAAGGTGGATTCTCATAAAAGGAGATTTCCGGTATCCCCAAGGGACTCCCAATGTTTTCCCCCTGTCGAGGTAACATGAGCTGTCTTCAGTCCTTGTGATGTCACGCTTTATTGGCATGTGATGTCACAGGATGCCGGAATTTTCGGGAGGAGGCTAATAAGACAAAAAAATGTCTACCCCTGGTTGCGGGCTTGCAAGTTTTGCATCCTCTGATTAACCGGATCCAGTCATATTGTAATTGTTAATTTATCGTCAAAATGAACATTCCATCAACATATTGCTTTCAATGTATTATCTAAGGAAACAAAAGTGTGTGTATTTTTGGCGTTTTTTCTTCTAAATTTCAATACTCTGTTACACATGGTACCGTGTGCTTTGTGCAATTTATGTTGTGGAAACTGGGGGTGCCAAAACTATTAACCCGTTCCTGTTCTTGTAGCCATATTTGAATGTATTGACAAGATACGGAAATTAGTTTATGGCCTTTGTAATAAGTTATTTTCTTGTTGGTTTGATCCATCATGGCAAGTTGTGAATGTGGTACGTTCAATTGTTGCATATGGTGTCGTTATCCCTGCTATATTGTTGAAACAATACTCGTACTGTTCTGTAGCACTCATATAGTACTCAAGTCCTCAAAATCACCACAGTTTCTGCTTCTAGTAGTTTTCATCCAGCCATTTTTTAACTGAAGGATCTGAAATTATGTGACTAAGTGGAAGCTAAAACTGTGGTGGCACTCTTTATTGTAACCTTGTCTTAAGTGATATGCCATTACCTACTAACGTCTTCTTGTTCAGTAAGACATGTAGGTCTGAAATTAAATTGTATGAATAAGTACTAAGGCACTATTCCAGTAGAAATACACGACGTTCCAAATTGCAAACCAAACCCACAGACATTGAGGGGCCAATGAAGTTTAGAAGCCACTCGCACTTAACATTTGCTAAGCGCGTTCCAACCATAAAGTGTTTCCGCGTCTGACTCTCTATAGATTATTTCAATATCTAGCGAATTAATGGGCAAATCTATTCCCACCTAGTGTAAATCAGTTGAATAATTATATTGTGCTTTATCTGTTAGCATCACACGAGGGGGCACTAACTTCAGTTCATTTGGCTGTATGTGCTCCAAGCTGCAGTTGACAAAATGTGTAAGGCTGAAAACTGACCAAGATGGCCCCACTGTGAGAATCATTTACCTTGTAAAAACGGTCTTGTATGATTATCATTTATCGTTTGCGTATTACTCCTTGTAGCATGCACGTCAGTCACATTATTCTGTATTTATTCAACGCATTTTTTCCTACTCATATATGATCCGCAGATCAACTAATAAATTAATACAAAACAGTATCGGCTTTGTCGGGTAAAAGCCGTCAGATAGGCAAGGCTGGGTTTGCATCCCAGTTGCAACACACCAAAGATATTCAAATTACATCGCTTCTCTCTCATTGGTCAAGCGCACACGTCATCGTACATGAGACAGATCGCCTGGCTCAGCACCAAGGCTTTGGCCTAGTGAAACACAATGGTGATTTCTTTTTGACTTCAAAAACCACTGAACCATGCAGCTGGCACTAGTGAGGTCACTTTGTTCCAGCAATTTTTTTCTCCCATACGATTGTCATTGTGCTTTTGATGTTATACGCAGTGCAGGAGAAACTGCACTATGAATCTTGGCAGGAGCTAAAATGAAAATCGGTGTCTCATCAGTCCGGTTCTGTAGCATACGTCAAGTGCAGTACTAAGTGGATGGTTGTGGGTTGAGAAACGAAGTAGATGTTTCTACGGAGCCCTATTTGCAGCCAAACCACCCTAGAATGAGCCAGAAACTGCAATTTATGATTTTGGTTTATTTGTACAATCCATATCTTCCTGAACTGATTGTGTTTCTACTTTCAGTTTTTTGGGTTGTATGTAACTGCCCATCCCTGCTGCTCTTTCGGCTTCTTCTTGTGTGTATGGCTCGATGCTAAGAGCTTTTATTCGACGCTTGTGAACTTTCGTCTTGAAATGACTTTTAAGAGCTTGAAGGTCAATAAAATAACGCCTGTGAAATAGAACTCATTTTAATATAGCTTTCAGATTAAAAATGTTGCAGTTGCCGGTCTAGTCACGGATTCCCTTGTATCCTATTCACCGCAACGATGAGACTGATATGGACAGCATAGCAGCTGAACACTCTGGATCTCAGCAAACATAGCAGTACATAGTAGTAGTAGGCTACATAGCGGTTAGCTGGAAAATATATACCTCAGGAAGCCTGCCTTGGGATGTACCGGGACGTCATCTCATTTATGATACAATTTGAACATATTTAAAACATTATACTTACGCGCAATGTAAGCAATAATGTTGTCCTCGGCCCGGTAAATCGTCATTAATGGGTTGATTTAACAACTTATCCTTATTTTTCTGATTCATATCTTCATGAATTTGATCAACGTTTTTGGTCGTGCGCTTCGTTTTCCATCTTTTTCCGTAGTTATTGTGACATGTACTATGTTTTTTTCCAGAGCCCTTGGATTTTCCGCTGTTTCCCATTTTGAGAGTACAGCATGGAAACTATAGACTAAAGAACTGAGGAAAGAACGAAATTAACCAAAACAACACCACGTCCACGTTGGGGCAGATTTATGGCTCATTATTCATAGAGAAAAATATTGCTGGCCTACTTTGAAAACTCTTCATTAACCAAATATTTTTATTAAAGAAGAAAATCTATGCACGAAAACTATAGATATGTAGATATTGAGCAAGTTTTGCATTCATTTATAGTTCCCAAGGATAACGTATCCGGGTTCTGCAGAAGAAAATTTACCTGAAATAATCAAGAGCCAGTCTGGATCCAGTCGAATATGCTATCCGGATTTCCTGAGCCGGTTGTTTATTTACGGCGTGAGCACCGCTGCTCAAATGTTTCTGCTGCAGAGGCAAAAGCTGTCTGTCTTTGTCTTCAAATATCCGTTTGACGCTGATATTGCAGTGAATTCGGAAATTTTGAGCTGTGTTAAGTGCATATTGTATCTCTGAGGTCTCGATCACGCAAATTTCGCTGTAAATTTCACATAAACGGTATTTTTAAATAGCTTCAAATACCGCAATGATCGTGTTCAGCAAATTGGCTGTAACTGAAGTTGACACTTCTCAAAAATTCCTTGGAAGTTTTGACAGTGTTCCATACACCTGTCATGAAGTAGGCCACACATGGACTCCATCATGCACGACATCTTGGGCAATGTGTTTCAAAAGAGCATTTTGGTTTTCTTTTAAAGTCTATGCACCATTGTACTTGATCAGTGCAATAATGCAACTTAGAAATAAAAAGGCTGACAGGAAAAAGATATTGAAAAAAACTATTTTAAGCACATTACGATCTACAGTGTTTTTAGCAATGAACGGTACTTGTTTTTTGTTCTCTTTCTGTGCATATCGTGCAATTTTCGGGAAATTTCATGGAGTTTTTGGGTACGTTACAGGGATTGTTTCTTCGTTTTTGAGTATCATAATGGAACGGAAGTCACGTAGAGGTGTTCTCAGTGTATATGTTTTCAATCTTGCTTTAGAAACCATGTTTAAAATGTTAGTAACGAGAGGTTACGCAACTCCTATTCAACACGGGGAAATTTATCTTTTTGCAATTGCTAACATGTTCTATATTGGATTGTTTCGTAACAATGCATTACCTTCTTTTATCCAGAATTTTTTTTCAAAAGTTTTGGGTACTGATGAAACTGATAAGTCAGGAGAATGTTCAGTTGTACAAAATCAATATAAATTATATTTTGTGAAATATCTCATGTCTAAATACCAATGCCTATTGGACCGTTTGAACACCGTCGGTCCTAATGTTGAAAGCTGTCGTCATACAGGCAGTTGTTCACGCTATGTATTTCACGGTGTTATCAAATACTTTTCGATTGGTTATGGCTTGCAACTTTTGACGCAGTATCGCACTATTATTAAGGCAATTGTGCAAGGAAAGCTGTCACTGTTGAAAAAAGCTTTTAGCAATTTAGCAATTCCGAAATTTTTCTGTGCGTACGTCGCTCTGTTTCGAATTACGAATTGTTTTTTGAGGTGGATCTTTGGCCATGATCACCCTGGAATATTTGGTTGTGTTTCCGGTTTTATCGCTGGGCTTTCATCTGTGTTTTATCCAAGTACATCGATTACATTGTATGCGATTTCTAAGATGATTGAAATATTAGTTATGAAAGCTGTCGGGATGAAGATTCTCCCATACATCAAACATTTCGACACGATATTGTACAGTCTTAGCATGGGCATTATGTTTCATGCTGCTTTATTTGAACCGCATAATATTCGGCCTGGATATTGGAAATTTATGAATGGTTTAAGTGGGAATTGTTTTCCTCTTATGTTCAGAAAACTGCTTGATAAATATGGAACGAATGCGACGATGTTATATCCTGACTTTGTTCCAGATCTTAACCCTTCGTTGGTACAATCTGAAGAGGTTAAACGTGTCCTTGCTATGTATGGAAAATGGCCTTATTCTTTGTAATTGTATTGTGTTCAAATAGAGGGCCGAGCCAATTGCCAATATCAATTAATGGGGCCACGAACCATGCAAAAATTTTTGGCGGATCGCGCCAACTTTGATAAGGCTATTTTGGCACCTTCTGTCGCTCACCTAGCCTTAATTACCTGACAAATGAAACATACCATAACCTTAGTTTTTAGTGACTGTTGTTTAGCCTTTCAGGAATTTCCTATCTTCAAATTAGGCCTATTGTCGTATAGCCATAATATGTTTATTGGTAATCATTTTCATGAAAGTGCAATATTTGGTATTTGTAGTGACGCGGTAATAATATGCCTCATTTAAATTGCTGTTTCAATTTTTCAGAATTTTTATTACATATTGTTAACATACTGATCTGACTGGATGACTCTCATAGGATCGAGCGGATCTACTGCATTTTCTGCCCCTTTGGTCTAGTGAAAGACCATACTCCCTAGCTGAATAGCAAGGTCCAAAATGAATGGACTCCCTAGATTAAGCCAGATAGCCAGTAGATAAGTCTTCTTTTAATAACCAGCATTAGAAATTGATTGTAAAGACAAAATATATTGCTCCACTAAAACTTCCAATTCACAAAACACATGGGTAATAAAGCTCGAATCAAATTAAAAAAACTGACAAAGCTGAAGTGATTTGGGCGAATTAATGGCAAGCAATGAATAGAGATGGATAAGATCTTGCTAACAGCTTATGGTGGATAATCACTTCAATATATTTTTATAGAAATTAAAACCAGTTCACCGTAGTGCGTAGTTTGGTCCAGCCAAATTTATATCGAAGAACATAGTGGTGCCGGTACCTTCACTACTACTAGCAGCTTGATAGATATCGCAAAGAAGATTCACCACATATTTGAGAATTATAACATTCACAAGCTTTCGAGGCTCTGCTCCTTCATCAGGTGATGAATTGTAAAATCACAACAGCTTGCCAGACTGATACTCACTTGCTATATACAAACTGTCAGGCATGAATTATTAACCGAGTAATAATGGCAGGAATATAGGCTTAAAATTAAACACATAGAAGTAGGTGGTGGATAGCAGTATGATTCATTAATTGAGACATAAGTCTAAAATTGAAATTGTGCTTACAAGGTTACATGGCTTCGCCATACTCAAAAGGAGTCCAAATTAGAGATGGTATGAACCCATTATTGTTGTTTTGGTTGTTTTGTTTGGTGGTGTTTTGTGTTGTGTGTGTTTTGGTGTTTTTGTTGAGCACCCAGTTAATGCCAGCCCTAGTCGGAAATTAAAGACAGAAAATTACAGAACTAAATGGTCTACTGCTGGCATTAATTTTACACATAGTTTACTATGGTGTGGGTAAACTGAACCTGTATTTATGTTTTTGACAAAAAAAGAATTTGAATTAATGACAGAAAGTGACATGTCTGAATGATTATCAACTGCAGGTAATTGCAAAATGTATATACAATATCTGTAAAATTCATGCTCAAAAGCTTTTCGGCTGTCCCGTAATCACAATTTGCACAGCACACGTTTGTACATTCATGAATCCAATTAGCAATCAACAGAAGAAGAATGGCGTCCACAGGGCAGCCCCTAACATCGCACCAGCAGCTACACCCCACATTACTCCACTTCCTCGATAGTAATATGGATCATTGTCCCGTATTACATGAACCACTCTCGTCTGTGGATGTATGTAGTATGGTCTTCCTGCTGTTGTGTATAAAACTTGTACTGGCCCGTAGTTAGGATAGTGATATACAGGACCTTGTTGTTGTGGGTATTGAGCCCCTGGAGGAGGTTGCTGTTGTGGATAGGAACCTGCAGGAACTCCATATGGATACTGACTCTGTGGTAATGGATGAGAATATTGTTGCGCCCCTTGTGGTCGTCCTGGTTGAAGACCTCTGGCTCTTGCTGCGATTGGTTGTTCGATCATCATTTTCCAAGCTAGACACTCATCACCACTTTCTGCACAAAGCCTCAATTCCTCTTTGTCTTTCGTGACAACTGACATCAAGCAGCCAAAATTATGACCTTGCGGTGGTTCTACAGCGCATTCCAACGCAGTTTTAATGTCGTGTCCGTTGAAATATAAGTTGATATTGCCATGTTTTTCTGTCTTTGATTCGTCTTCGTAATATGATAAGTTGCCATCGGCGAATAACACAAAGTAATTCTTTTTCCAACGCTTCAAAACACTACTGAGGCGAAGAAGATAACCGCTTTTCACAGCTGGAGTGCCCATGTTAGTATCTTACTTATTTAAAGCAGTAGTGTTGAATTTACCTCTCTAGAGGACTTAATCTTCTCTTTCTTTCTACACAGCTATCGCATCTGTTCCATCAGCCATCGTATGTTTGTTTATTACCGTCGATATCAGTCACGTGATAAGATCCCGTGATTCACTGAGTCGTTAAGTGATGTCACGTACCCAAATGGCCTTGAATACGGGGTATTTCTAGAGAAAAATGGGTCATTCAACGTGTGTCGATGTTGAAATGATATACTATGTGCGACTACACATGCCCGATGTACATAAACATGAATTATCCTTGTGGACGAGAAATAAATCTCTCATTCTCTTGTACAGGTGTCCTTTGTTTTTAGATGTTTATCCGTTAGATGTCGCTAGATATCCTTACTGACTAGGATTTATTTGCAACTGGTTCCATCAGCGAGCGAGATGACTGGATTAATACGTTTGCTTCTCGAATGGATATATTATGAACTGCGTTCCCGAGAAAAGAAGAGTGTCACAGGTAAATTGGAGTTCAGAGTCTGATACAGCCTACCACTATTAACGCGGACGCAGGTGTGTTCCCCACGTTTCCAGTGAGAACTGAATCACAGTGTTTGCACTTGTTCGTCATGACAACGGGGTCGATTTATCGCCGGCGGCTATTGGATTTGACAATCTCCAATTGAAGCATTCTACACGCAAACCTCAATACGGTTAATTCCACAGTCAAACTTGAAAATGAATGAGGTTCCATTCAATGAAGTAGTTCCACTTTACTCAGAACGAATATATATATACGCATAACAACATTTTTAATTCAAAATATTTAAAGCAGCTATGTTATGTAGCACTACAGCGGTAATAAATACAGCATGGCGTCCCAACTAAACAGACAAGAGCAATGCAAGACAGTAACCTTGTGTGCAGACTGTGGATCAATTTTACAAAACTAGCATGTTTACCATGATGTCTATAATATAGCACAAGCAGACGACAGGCCCACAGTAATTATAACAAATTAAACCAAAGCCTACAGCAATAACAGATACAAAAGAAGCATAATTTTGAAGCAGCTAAAAATGTTTAAAAATGAGTGAAGCCGATGGCGGACAATCAATATAGAAATCGCAAAGAAGATTCACCTCAGATTTAACGTTCTGCCTTGATTTATTGAGAATTAAAACCTTTGCAAGCTTTCGAAGCTCTGTTCCTTCATCAGGTGAAGATGGAATGAAAAAGCTTGCTGGACCCAAAATTTCTTCCAGACTCCGGACCCTGCTGTCAACAAGCACAGTTTTCCATGTTCTATTCATTAGTAACGTGTTGTCTGAAATATTGCATTGCATTTAGATCCAAAACATCCATCTCAGCATACATTTTCCACAGGTTGTAAAGACCAACGACCAAAGCAGAGGATCCAATAGCAAGTAAGCCTGAAGTCATTACTTGGTCTTGCTTTTTCGCGCGTCTCGCAATCTCATCGTACGCAATTCGTGTGAATGTTACCATTGTAAATCTTGGTATGTAACTATCGGGAAGGATATAATGAAGTACGTCGCCAATCTTTTTCTGAAGCAGAAACCAAGGGTTTGCAACGCCAGCTCGCATCTCCATGTAATTATACAGTGCTAGATTGGCGAGTTCGTTACACGGTGGCATTCTCTTTTCTGAAAATTTAGGAAAAACTTTTGAAAAATCATTTCCAAACTTCTCCATCAACTCATCAAACACTAACGTATCTTCTAATCCACAATTTAAGCCTTGCCCAGCAAACGGGATCACGGCATGCGCCGCATCTCCCAATAGAACAGCTTTGTCTTCGTAGTGATACGGATTGCAACGGACTGTAACCATAGGCAAAGGGGGAAACGCAAAAAATGATTCTTTGAGGGATTTTTCTCCAACTAATGGAACTAAATCTTTGAAATATTTTTTAAAAAGCTCCAAAACGTCATTTCCGGTGGTAATTTTGTCAAAATCAGTAAATTTCATTAGCAACGTCCCCGTGAAGGATTTATCCAAGTTCGGTAGTGCTAAAAGCACAAATTGCTGTCTTGGCCATAAGTGGATATGATTCGGCTCCAAGGCGTATTCTCCTGTTGCTGTTGGTGGAATACATACTTCTTTGTAACCCAACTCAATGTATGACTGGCTAAAATCCATACGATTACGCAGCATGTTCGCCCGAACTGCAGAATAAGCTCCATCACAGCCTACAAGAACATGAGCATTCGTGACTGTATTAATATCTCCGTTCTTGCCCTTGAACGTCGCCGTGGGGACAGTTGCGTCAGCTCTTGTTAACTTCTGTTCAAAATGTAAGCCGATTCCCATTCTTTCAGCCATCGACAGTAGGTTTTTATTCAAATCTGAGCGACCGATTGAGTACAAATATCTCCCTTTACCGTAGGGCAACGCATATTCTTTCCCGTTCATTGCGTGAATATACCTAGAATGTACTACGACCCCGAGAGAGTCGATTATATCTCCAACGCCAGCTCTCTTTAGTGCTGATATTCCACGGAATGATAAAGCTAAGTTAATGCTTCTTCCAGTTGAGACTTCTTCTTGTCGTATGTCAGTCGCCGCTTCGTAGAGATCAACATGAAATCCACGACGTTTTAGAAGGATAGCAGTAAGTGTACCGACCGGTCCAGCTCCAGCAATGATCACTTTTTCTTTGTCTTGTGATGACATGTTATCTTGTGCCGCAGTTTTCGACTACGCCAAGAAATATGACTTTAAGCTATCGCTATATATAAGCCTGTTGGAAAAATTTGCGCCAAATAAATTATATTGAATAGTAACAGACAGCAAGTATATTCTACATTTAAAGATACATTTCGCTCGGCCGTGGTCACAGTACTGTAGAGCGTACATAGTAAGACATACTTTCCGATTACTTAGAAATGAAAATTTATATATTGATGGTAGCCAATGGCTTACAACAGATATAGAAACGTCCCACCAAATTTATAGCTATCTTATATATTAGCTGATGCCGGACGATTAATTACGCCACAGTTTTTATGTCCAGCCAATAACGCGGAGCTGTGACACCGTGTTAATTGAGTTTGCAATAAATTTGGGTAACGTTAAAACCATGGTGACACTCCAGTGATCGTACGCCATCGGCCTCTGTCAGTACGCTGGTCTAAATTTGCCAAGACTTTGGAACTGTGGCGACACTCTCTATAACAAGTGAGATATTGAAGAATATGATATAATCTGGATATATGTAAATATGTTTTGTTTATAGAGAAAGATACAGAAAATGAACATTGACTCGTTAATAGGACATATTATTTAATAAACAGCGTTTTGGACGTAAGGTCGTACAGAATTGCGAAGAAGTAGCCTGGGCAAAACAATATGGCGTCATTCACCACAGGGCGTCTGCGCGGAACTGTAATAATTCGGCCTAATTACGGCCAGACGGCGACATTCCATCTAAACAGCGGCGGGGCGAGCAAGGCGAGGTTCTACACAAAATTCGTCACAATGACGGTTGACACTGAACACCATATATTCTGTAGACGAGACGACATCATCGCACGTCATTTTGGTAGTTTTTCAACGTATACAGTGTCGTCATTATACCACAGATTCGGAAGTATGGCCATGTGAACAGCCATACAAACTCCACGGTAACCCGTGTATGTGAACTGTATAAAAAAACGCTTTTGGAAATATATACTTTCTATGCAGCATAGTCCAGAATTTGTTGTTTGAACTGTTGTGCCGCACTGAGCTCACAAACGTCAATTCCTACCATAAATTTGCTCAAGTTATAAACACCAATCCCTAACATAGAGAAGCCGATACCGAGAATACCCGCGTTCATTACTTTGTCTTGCTTGTCAGCTTGTTTCGCGACTTCGTGGTAAGGAATCCGTGTGAAGGTCATTAAATTGAATCGCGGTATGTATGTATTAGGTAAGAAGAATCTTAGCAGCGAGACGACCTTCTGTTGAAATATATACCACGGATTTGCGACGCCGGAACGTACTTGCTTGTAATTATGCAACGCAAGATCGGCTAGCTCGTTACAAGGATCCAGTCGCATTTCAGAGAATTTTGCCAACACAACGCCGAAATCATCATCAAATTTATCCATTAATTCATCAAATATCATCGAATCCTCCAACCCACAGTTTAAACCTTGGCCGCCAAACGGCACGACTGCGTGTGCTGCGTCTCCAAGTAGAATCGCTTTATCTTTGTGGTGGTAAGGTTTACAGCGTACTGTAACCATAGGCCATGGTGGGTAGTTGAAAAATGATTCTTTAAGTGAATCCATTTTGATGAAAGGCGCGATCTCTTTGAAGTATGTTTCAAATATGTTGGCCACATCTTCTCCAGAAGTGATTTTCTCCTGTTCATCAACCGGCATTAAAAGCGTACATGTAAAAGACTTGTCCAAATTTGGTAATGCTACCAATGTATATTTCTTGCTAGGCCAAAAATGAATATGGTTTGGCGGTATCGCGTATTCTCCAGTTGATGTTGGTGGTATTGTTACTTCTTTGTATCCTAATTCAATGTAGGACTGACTGAAGTTTATTCGGTTCCGTAGCATGTTCATTCGGACGACTGAGTACGCTCCGTCACAGCCTATTATTAGCCTCGCGTCATCGACAGTCGTGATTTGACCATCTTTACCTTTGAATGTTGCAGACGGATGATCTGCGTCGACTCGCACAATTTTTTGCTCAAAATGTAGACTTATGTTTTTACGTTTTTCCGCGATCGAAAGCAATTTCCTGTTCAAATCTCCGCGTCCGATTGAGTACAAATAGTTGCCTTTGCCATAATTTTGCACACTCTCTCGTCCGTCCATCAAATGAATAAATCTTGAACGTAGCGGCACCGCGTCAGTTAATATTATATCATCAATGCCAGCTCTTTTCAAGGCTTCTATCCCTCTGTAGGACAAGCACAAATTAATGCTGCGCCCGATTGAAACTTGCTCTGTTCGAATATCAGCCGCTGCTTCGTATAACTCCACATGGAATCCGCGTTGGCTTAGAAGAATAGCAGTCAAAGTGCCGACCGGTCCGCCGCCTGCGATGATGATTTTTTTATTTTCATCTGACAGATATGACGTCATTTTGCCCCCCTTTTATGACGTCATCAACTTCGAAGAAAGCCGAGGTAGTAGTTATAGCAACTTATATAAATTGTCAAACACAAAATATTGTTAATAAGACAGAAGATATAACATCGATATATTCTCGCACACACGCAAACACAATAATTCTTAATAAACTTCACCTGATGAAGGAGCGGAGCTCCGAAAGCTAGTGAATGTTTTAATTCTCAATAAACTAAGGCTGGACGCTAAATCTGTGGTGATGTTCTTTACAATATCTATTGATCGTCCGATATCGGCTCCACTACACTCTCTAATAAACTAAGGAAGATTTAGCGTCCAGCCTCCGTTTATTGCGAAGTATAGCATTCTCAATTCTCAATACTGAACGTTAAATCTGTGTAGAATCTTCTTTACGATATCTCTTTACCTTATCACTTTACACACATTTAGACACATCTAGACATATTTAGACACATATTATAATAAAATTTCACATAGGCCAATTCATGACTAGCATTTCAACTCATGCGAACAACAAATTGGTCCCATAAGCTCCGAGTGCTCACAGCGTTGTACAATCGATATGCGCCTAGAGCAAGGGCAAAGCAACCTGTTAGCACTAAACAAGTATCTACAATTTGGTCTTGTTTATTGGCTCGTTTAATCACCTCATGGTAAGGAATTCTTGTGAACGCGACCATCGTGTATCTCGGTAGGAATAACTTAGGAAGGAAGAAATTTAAGACACTATCGACTTTTTTTCGAAGTAAAAACCAGACTGTTGCTACACCAGATCGCATTTCTTCGTAATTGTACAGCGACAAGTCAGCGATGCTGTGTCCAGCTTCCATACGCATCTCAGTAAACCTTGGTAGAACCTTCGTAAAGTCACAATTCAACTCTTCCATGATGTCATCAAAAATCAACGCGTCCTCTAAGCCGCAGTTCAAACCTTGACCGTAAAAAGGCACCACTGCGTGCGCAGCGTCTCCGAGCAGGACCGAAGTGGCTCCGTAATGGTACGGCTTGCAACGGACTGTAACCATTGGCAACGGCGGTAGCGCGAAAAAGCTTTCTTTTAAAAAATCTTCCCCGATTAACGGAATTGTGTCTGGAAAATACTTTTTGAAAAATTCTACCACGTCATCACCTGTTATTATTTTATCATAATTTGAAAACGGCATGAATAAGGTACAAGTGAATGATTTGTCCAAATTTGGTAATGCTATAAGCATAAATTCATGTCTTGGCCAAATATGGAGATGATTCGGCGGCATTGCATATTCTCCTTTTGATGTTGGCGGAATTGAAAGCTCTTTGTAACCGTGTTTAATATAGCTTTGGCTGAGATCCGTCCTGTGTTTAATCACATGCGCTCTAACCATAGAGTAAGCTCCATCGCAACCAAGCAAAACGGCAGCGTCTTTGACCGTTGTCAAATTTCCATCCGCCGTTTCAAAAATGGCGGATGGAATTTTTATATCGCAGTCAGTTAGCTTATAGTTGAAATGAATATTGATATTTTGGCTTCGTTCTGCAGCAGATAACAACTGCTTGTTTAGTTCTAAACGATCGGTTGATAGCAGAAATTGACCTTTCTTGCCGTACGGTACTATATACCGTGTACCGTTACTTGCATGAATGTACCTTGAATGCATAGGTGTACCGATTGATGTAATAGCTTTATCGACGCCGCCTCGCTTTAATGCTAATATGCCTCTGAGTGATAAAGCAAGGTTGATGCTTCGTCCGCTTGCGTTTGATTCATTTCTTATGTCACTTCTAGCTTCGTATAAGTCAACGTGAAAACCACGACTACTTAGTAATATCGCTGACAAACAGCCAACTGGTCCGCCTCCTACCACGATAACTTTACCTTTTTTCTCACCCATTACTCCTGTTGTAGGGAAATAATTGTGTTGGTAACGCGGAGTGTGTGACCGAAAGAGCAAACGGAGCTTTCGCGAAGTTCGGGCGAATCTCTGACAATTTTTGTAGTCCGCTAGTCATCAGGGTCCGCCGTTTAGTATTGCTAAGTCCGCTCGCTTTGCAGTCTGTTTGATCTGTCGTTTAGTGGCACCCTTCAAACAGTGATATTCACAGTAGCAATCTGTCCGAACCTAAGCACACCTCCGACATATGAAATGATCTTCAGAGTTGCCGACATCATTTCTTTTCAGAATTAATGCACAAATCCTTCTAGCGATTGCCGGAAACACTGTGAAATTACTCTGAAAATATCCGACATTCGCCGAACGATTTCGTTACCTATAATGTTTGCCTGGGAAGGAGGAAGGAGCAGCGCATTTTTGCCATCGTTCTTATTGGATTTATGGCTTTTTCAACTATTTAGTCATTTGCGATCGATCCGGTTTTATATCTCCGGTAATTGCGTCTTAATTACGTTGATATTTACATTTACGCGCTGCAGCACGATTAGGGCTGGACACTCGAATTCGAATGCTTCGAATCGAATCGAATAACAAGATATTCGTACCGAATCGAATAGCAATTCGTTCTATGTTCGCTTTTCGAATACTACAATAACTTGAGAGAGCTCTATACGCGTTTCAACGTGGACGTAGCCAGGAGAGGTTTAGCTTGAAGCACTCCACAGTTTTGGATTGGACTTTTGTGCATTTTGCTATTACCCTGACAGCACGCCATGAAGTCGTAGAGATGACTTCACATTTGGCTAGTTGCCTCTCTGACCGTTCCTGACCGTTGATAATACGTATTTTCATTCAAATTTTATGGAATTAGGTTAATAACTAGGTCAACCACGTCTATTCGGTATTCGATTCCATCCGATATTTCATACTATTCGATTTTGCCCAGCCCTAAGCACGATGAGAGCAATCCATTGTGGCATCCGTCGAGAAAATGTGAACCGGTACGTTTATTTACAACTAATGAATGAATTCTCTCTCCCGGCACAAAAGACTTAATCCAACAGCCAAGTTAAATCGTAGCCTGAGGCTATTTAATGTTCATATAAGGTGCATTTGATTTTGTGATGACGTCGACGGGCGTGAGAAATGATTTTTAAAGGTGTAGACTGGTACTGTTAGTTTCTGCTTAAGTTGTGTGATTAGTGCTTGTATAGTGCTTGGTGTAGGGCACGTTTCTTAAGTCAGTTGGCTGAGTGGTTTGACTGTCCGCCTTCTGATCGGAAGGTTGCGGTTTCGATTCATGACCGAGTCAAACCAAAGACTTTAAAATTAGTATCAGTTTCTGCTTGGCAGTCGGAAGTGCAGAGAGTTTTGGTTGTGATACTAATATTGGTTATAAACCGGAAGAATTGACACTTTTAATAGGCATTGACCTGACGTATATGACCTTAGTAGTTGAATACACAAAAAATTTAAAATTGAAGTCAGAGCAAGCATTTCGAGTCGGACGTCCCTGGTCATACATCCGTGGTCATATACACCAACCCGCAGACCGGCGGCGACCCTCCCTAGATTGTATGTTTAGTAAAATTATTTCATCTCGCCTTTCAAGGTAATGGCGGCATTGGGTCGTCGTACTTGATCGATTGTTGTGCACGTTCAATGCAGTCATGCGTTCATCTCTTGCCATGTATTTGTGGCTGATCTACTTCTACGGGAAGTATTTAGCATTGAATTGTCAATTCTGTTGAGTACTTGTTTACGCTTGCGTGTCACATTGCGCAATCTATGACCTCAAAGGGAACAAGGTTTAGCTTATTGTTTGGTACTTATTAGGGCATCTGAAGAACCTAGTTTTGAGTGAATGCGTAAACTAAATCGCAGATCAACCTAGATTTATTACTGTTCGTTGTTAGGGTGTATAGATTCTGCGGATGTAAGTCTAATGGCCGCAAGCTAGAACTATATACAACGTGTTTAGTCGCAGTTACTATTAACATCCCACAGAGGGGTAAATAGGAATGCAGGGAGAGTTGGTATTCGTTATATACAGTGTTTAGCTTAGGGATGGACGAATATCGTATTCTGTTCGCTTTACTTCGCGAATATCAGTGAATTTGCAAGTGTTCTTTTTCGCCAAATATCTAGATGAGTACTCAGGAATAAGAATATATAGGTCAGTTTCCAGTTTTCGTTCACGGTGTGCCCTTTTTGCAATATAGGCCCTATAGGGCAAGGTACTATAAGGCTTCTATAAATTCCTGTCATAGATAATTTTCTCTCCTATTCTCAGGCACAGCTGCTACTCTGTATGTGTATGCATGGCCTACTCTAGGTGACTAAAGTAGACCATGGTGTATGCGTGGCTACAAGGAACATGTCACAGTTTCCTGTCGTGGGTACTTTTTCGCATTTTCGCTCTGCGAATGCCACGTTTTCGATTTGAAATATAACTTTACTTTCCCTACTCTCTTAACCTCGCAGTACGATAAACTTCCCCTCTGCCCGCTACCGCGCACTTTCGTAACCCAGACTCCTGGCCAATTGCTGGTCTCGTGTCGACAGTCTACGCATATCGCAGCAGACATGATTTAAAATGTTTGGCGTTTACTCGTCCGATCAATGAGCAGTCGGGTCACGATTTAGCGGCCGGGATATTTTCTCGTGACGTTCATTCGGATGTTAGCAAAACTACAGTCATGCACCATTTTTTTGTATTGTATATGCCACTGTGTTCTTCCTCATATGGCATAACGACGTAACCAACACGGGTGTTGTCTATCCATTAGATGGCAGTGCACTTTGTTGCAGTAAATCTAATCAAATTCAGTTTGAATTCGTGAGGGCGTGGGCGGTTGCTGCGAATTGCTTCGGCACAGTATTTATTCTTAGAAGCTTGAAGGTTGGTGAGATAAAATGACTTCGGAATTTGGGAGGTGGGTGGTGATAAGATGGCGATTGTGGCAGGTTATATGTATTAACGTGAACGTCTAATGATTGGCTAAACTTTATGCTCACGGCTGGGTAATATATAAAGAGAAGCAGATTTTTAATACATTGATAACATCCGATCTCGTGCGATCACACTCGATAGACATTGGGAGTGTCACTACAGTTTTAACATCCGGCCAAATTTATATATAATAATAGCAATGTACCATCCAGTCAGAATAAATGCGAGCGTCCCTACGTGGCTCGCGTGTGAGGTTACCAAGGCTTGCGCATGGAACGCCACGCGTTGTGAGGCCCGCACATGGCCTTGTTAGGGAAATACCTGGCCCATGTACATCTTTGCCACAGATGGCCCATGCCATATTGCACACGCGTGGGCCAGTTATGGCCTGAGTAGGGCCGTAAATGGCCCGAACACGGCAGGGCCAGTGTTGCGTTGGCATACCACTAACCACATATTGGCCACCAAAGGCCATGCGAAATTGCAGCCTCGCACCATACATGGACCGTACGTAGATTTCTGATTGGGAAATAGTAGCTGATGGCGGACGGTCACAAACTCCGAACTCCCCTGAAAGTCTTTGGCGCCGCGATCAATCGATCATAGAGTGAGTCGCGAGTATATACATGTTATACAGGCGTCTATTACACGCGCCACCAACATTATGTACGAGTGTGTTTACGTTATTCGCTTGGTGTGGAGACGGCCAGCTAGTAATTAGGCTGCACTTGATCGCAATACTCTCAGCAGCAATCTGACAGCGAAAGGGGATAACTGTTAGGCGGGGTTCAATCTGTGAAGTTGATTGATTGTATTGTATACAGGCATTGCGTGGAAGGTCGGTTAATAATTACGCTACTCAGCACAGGTTTGACTGCAATAACCTCCGGCAAAGACAGTCTTGTCAAGCGGCGGATGTTGGTAGTACTGCTGAGAAATGACGCAGCAAGCTTGAACGTAGCGAACCAGGAGTTATACTAGGAAATGTATAAGGAAATATTTCGAGCTATATCACATCAGGTTACTCAGGACACGGATATAATAATATTACAAGGAGTTTGGAGAGACCTGATTCAAGTGACGGTCCGCTCACATCTGGATCACTAGAGTTATAAATAGTATCTGCAGGAAATCGCTACGCAATTTATCAACTAGTGAATTGTGTCGTATGAATTGACGAATGCAAATTGGTCGGTTTATGTCATAATGAGTTTCGACTTTTTATCGACTCCATTACACTCTTCAATATGGAATTTTTGATCGAGAGAGCTTTACGGACTGGAATGAGGCTACCGGACAAAATTTTGCGGAATCGGTGGTGGCTGCCCAACTACTACTAGATAGTAATAATGAGTCGTCACAGATTTAACGTCCTGTCCAGTTTATTGGAATATAATTCCCAAGCTTTCAGAGCTCCGCTCCTTCATCAGATGAACTTGGAAGCGTTGTACGTCTTTGTTGGCGTAAATCGGAGATAACGTTCACAGGGCCCCATGTAATTGTTCAAGAGTAAGCGACTATTGATTTGTGCGACCGTTCTAAACATCTAGTTGATCGTCTTTGGTCATCTGATGCCACCCAGACATGAGTTACCCAATTCTAATTATAGACCTACACTTATCCGCGTCCCGCTCATATATAGCCACCGTATTAGGTTCAGTCGACAAGTTCGTGGTGTCATGTATATGTTTACATATGCTGTTGTACCCTTCTGTTAGACAGTGTTAAGTAACCAAAGCCTGCAAGCTAAGACTGGTTGTCGTGATAGCATTTGTTTATCTTGATTAATTTAATAGTTTAAGGTGTTGAAGGTAGCTGATAGTGGAGGGTACTTCCAGTTACGTAAGCTGTAATGTGTCCCAGTGACCGTAAAGGCTCTTGCATCATATATTGCTGTTCTTTGATGAAAGTTGTGCAACACACAGTGTGAGATATGCACGAGACACGCATGAGTGCTTTTGATTGCTGCGGGTGGCTTGCATAAAAGATGGTCGTATAAGCTAGCCTTTGTCAGTAGTCCCAAAATTCAACAGTGCCTATAGCCATTGGAGCGGAGTGTAATATACAGTTTGCCGTCGTCAGTTTCCTAGCGAAATTGGTGGAATTGACTGCGTAGGTATATAATATTATGGTTTCTCTCACAGTTCGCTAAAATCACCTCACAGTTATGTTATACAGTATGCAGAGGTCGACCGATTATCGCCCCGGCTGATAAACGAAGGCGATATTTGTATTTTTGCGATTATCGGTATCGGCATTTAGTCAAGTATGGAAGTCAATATTGTCAGACGATAATCGGCCTGTTATCGACTTTTGGCCGATTATCGAGGCCGAAATTCATGATTTTTGGATTATCGATGACAGCCATCAGTCACGTGAAAGGCCGATTATCGTATCGGCCTTGAAAAACAATTATCGGTCGATCTGTAGTTATAAGTCAGGGTCGATTGATATTATTGTGGACATTTTCCAAATTTTTGTGATAATCATGATTTTTTTGATATTCGATATCAGTCACGCTTCAGCTGAGGGTATTATCTTGTCAGCCTCGAAAAAAATCTATATCGGTCGATCTTGTTCGCATAAATTGCTGATGTCACTTGCAGCGGGCTAACCTATCATACGAGTTTACCGTCATACGAGCTACCGTATTCGTGTTACCTAATTGCTAAGCCTTTAGCATAGGCTTGCGCATGGCCTACTCTAAAGTAGGCCGTGGCTTGCGTTATAATTTATGTCGTTATTCAGCTCACGATTCGTGAGTGTATTGCCGCCTATTATGCTTTCATAACAGGCAACGAAGCATACAGTCAGTTGCGCCTATGAAACCCGATATAAATCGTCTTGAAGTTAGTCCTTCGCTCTTTCGTGTAACAGGCAGACCATGGGGCACACGCTAAATTACTGGCGGGAGCCAGCAGACTCACGGACTTGACATAAATTTCAGACGAGTTACCGACAGGTTTGGGCAAGTTAGTGCGGTCAGAGGAGGAATGATAGTTTAAATTGTCAAGGACCATGCGGAGGAGGAGGGGCGAATGGAGTCCTAACAGAGTTAAGTCTACACGCCGATCATATAATCTCTCTCTCTCTCCCGCTGTTGTTACCCGGAATTCTTCCAATTTGTAGCTCGCGAAACTCTCTTGGAGTTTTATTGCAGTCAATTCATGTGATCTTCCTCTCTCATAATCTGTGATCGGATTATAGCAAACTTGTCCTCGCGTACTTAGATCTTACTTTCTTGCTTTCTTGAGTATATTCATGTGTATTCCAGTAACTATAAAGACGAACTGTTCTTTGCATTCTCCTGTCAAGAGTGAACATCAAAAAAAGGCGGTTTCCAGCTGTTCAAGGCGTCTTCTATTAGCTCATGTTTTATTCATGACTTTTGGGAATTGTAAGCAAAGCCGTGTATTGAACGGCTGGTGAACGTCTGGTGGAAGCTGTTGCTTGCCTAATACCCATTTCCGCAACAGGAAAGTACTGGTTGTAGAGTCTGACGCTTGTATAGAAAAGGGAAAAGTGGCCGTATCATGGAATGCGTTGTAGCGAGCGTATTCTTGTGTTATGTGTAGCAGAATATAGTGAAGCCGATGGCGGACCGTTTCACGATTCTTCCTCTGTCGGCATTTATTGGCCTAGTCCACTTCGAAGAATATAGTCGAGCTGTATATAGGAAAAGGCGCGTCATTCGAAAGGACTTTCAAGTTCAAGAATACTTTTTAGAACTGCATATTTCAACAGACACAATCATACGTCGACCATCTAACTGATGGTGAACCTTATGGATCTTCGTTACGTCAGTAAAGCCAAGTTGACATCGGAAATTTACAACCCCATAAGTTCATTAGTGACCCGTTGTGACAAGTGACAGCCTGATGGAAGATGGCAAAGGTCGGAACATGGCCTAGTACATGTAGTAGGCCATGGTCGGAAGCATGATAAGAATAAGGCATTCTCTCCGCAGTCACTGTATTCGCTGTTGTAAGGATTATAGACTATATTCCATGGTGATGGGTTCATTAGTATGTATGACTTGGTCATGTGACTTGGTATTAGAACATGAGTACAAGCTTATATGTAGCCTTATCATGTCCTTTATATTAAGCCAAGCCTAACGTGGATCAAGTGGTACTTGTCAATTTTGAGGGCCTAGTTAAGGACCGCTTAAATGCCAATACGTTCTACGATGTATCATCGTATTATCGTATATATGTCGCACTGTGTTGGTGTCATTGTCTGGTATTTCCTAGATTGTTGGCGTATTGACAGAAGTGTTGTGAGGAAATGTGTTTGCAACATGCTCCTGTGTAAGCTAGTCCGCAAGCACTTTAGAGTGTTTATTGGTACAATTGTATAGCAAGCCTTTTGCGGTTACGGGCCAGATCGTAATTAGGGCGGGCATTCGAATACTTCGAATCGAATTGCAATTCGTTCTCTTTTCGAATTCGCATATTGTATTTTCTCGTCGGCGTCGTAAGGATTGGGTTTACCACACGGTCTTTAGTGGCTATTACCTATAGCTCGCAAATGCTTTCGATGCTTCGTGCAGTATAGCATACTGTTTACTGCTTTGAGGGTTTCAGGCCCGGTCGCAATTAGCGATTTATGAAAGTTTCTTCCTTAGCGATGCGAGGATATAACAAGCATTTTCTTCATGTTACTTTATGAGACAGCCTACAAATGCGTTCGACATTTATAGCAAGCTGTCTGCTGCTTTATTAAGGGTTTCGGGCTAGATCCTAATTAGTGGCAAATATCAATTTGCAAAATATGAACCACTTGATTCATTGATTGAATTGGTAGCAAATGTGTTTCGCTGTCTGTTTTTTGACAGTTTCAGGTCTCAGTAATTCGTAGCTAATGCGAGATGAGTGTTTTGCTTCATATTTCCTGGTTATCAGTTGTGAAGACATTTATTTGTCATATAGGTTTCATGGTGAGTTAACGAGCAATTGCTTGCAAAATGTGCCGCTGCTACAATAGCAATAGAAATGGAAGTTTCGGGGCAGCGCCTAATTTATTGCTAAGGCAGGATGAGTCACGTCAATAGAAATTACTTGAATAGCGAAGACCAGCAGTTGCGGCGAAAGGCCTGCCGTTGATAAATAAAAACGTTTGGCGTTTACTTATACGTCTCATAGGTTAGATGGACGAGCTCAAAGGAGCTCGAAAACCTGTATCGGTCACACCACCGCCTCCTATCCTGTGCACTCTGTTAATGAATGAGTGTTTGACTGATATTTCGTTAGGCATATCATTTTCTTATTCAGAGTGAGTATAGTCTCGCAACATGCTACAGAATATACTATCGATGGTTGTCCGTATATATTTCTCGCATTTTCTAAGACACTCTGCGTGTACTCTGCGTGTGTCTGCGTGACCGTCGTAACATGCTTTGCGTCAGAGAATTAGTCCAGTAAAACAACAAGCAAAGTACATAGAAAGTAGATTACAAATTTTCATTTGGTTTAGTAAGACTATGGTGCCATATGGCGATTCGAAGACTAGAATATTAATATCTCAGGGGAAATCGTATCGTAAATCCCATGTATCGTTGTTTGTTCGGTCAGAAAAGTAGGAACCTATTTTAACTACAGTAATTTGTTTTCTCGTGGGCATTGTAAAGAAGATTCACTGCAGATTGAGAATTAGAACATTCACGAGCTTTCGGAGTTCCGCTCCTTCATCGGGTGAAGATGGGGGATGAAGGAGCGGAGCTTCGAAACCACGTGAATGATACAATTCTCAACAAACCAAGGCTGGACCATGGCTACAAGAGTAGGCCATGACTGGACGTTAAATCTGTGGTGAATCGTCTTCACGATATCAATTGTTCGTCCGCCATCGGCTCCACTACATTTTGTTTTCTCAAGAGGTTTGACATGTAGCGTTACGTGCGTGTCCCTGTGATTCATGTCTTTACTCGCTATTGATCTGAATGTAATTTTGTAACAAGGACTCGTGACGTTCTAGTGAATGTTGTGATTTCTCGTTTTGTATTAACCAACGAGCGCGGCAGAAACGTTGAGATATAGTACGAGCATTTCATCGATATAGATCTACAGTTGATACAGAGCAAGGTCGGTTTATTTTGCAGCGCCAGAACAGAAGCAAATATTGAAAATGGTTGCTCTGTGTAGCGCAGGTGTTAGAATTAGGCATCGGATACTATCTATATAGCCATTAAATTTGACTGGACGTATGAATTATGGTGACACTCTTTATCTGTCGATGTGATCGACTGATCGGCCGCCGTCGGCTATGCTCTTTCTATATATGGGGAGGATATATATATATATACATCTTGGCAGGTCACTGCAGTAGATATATATACTCCTTTGAATGAGTAATAGGTTGATTTTTCAACTGTTTGGGTGTGATTCACGGGTTCAGAAGTATTTCCTATTCACTGCAGAGGTTGCGTTCCGAGTTATATATCACAGGCTTTCCAATTAGTCATAAATATTGGTGTCACCGCCAAGCGCGTTGGCTGTTCTTTGTCTATTGGCAGTCAGTATGGACAGGTCTGTGTGTATCAGTAGCTACGTCTTCAGTGAAGCAGTTCGCACCTTACTAGCCGTTGCATCTATCTTAGTTCTGACGTTTTTCCTTTTGCGTTTTGATGCATTAGCTAAGATGGATGACATGATGCGAACAACACATTTCCGGGGTCGAGACCACGCCGCATCTTATTTTATTTTGGAATTTATGGCGTTTTTCACCTACAAAGGTCATTTACGCCAGGTCGATGCTCATGGTATATGTGTCAATACTTCCGACTTATAGCCCGGATCACTATATTACAATAAATGCTCTCCACACTTCCGCACGCCGCATCTAAACTGTCCATGTCTAGTTTTGAGTCAGTATGTCGAGTCGAGTTAGCTGGACAGACATGGTCGTGAACCGCAGTGGGTTCTAACCGGTGTTTTACTTGTATACGTCAGCTCGGCACTCGTTGCTCGTGTAGGTTTAGTTGTATTCTTGCTGTGCAATATTGCGATACTTGCCTGACATCATGACTGACGATACACTCAAGTTTACCTTTGGACTGATCAACAGCAATGACCGCTACTTGACGGCGGAAAAATTTGGCTTCAAAATCGCTGCCAGTGCGGCTGGAATGAAAGCCAAGCAGATATGGAGTTTAGAACAAGAACCGGATGGATCGGCTGTGTATTTTAAGGTAGTAGATCACGTTGGGATCAAACAGAGGCGCCTTTACTATTAAAGTAGGCTGTGGTCGCTTAATGGTTTTCTTAGACTTTCCACAGCTGATTGGTTGATTGGCTTGATTGGTTGGTTCGTTGATTGGTTGATGGCTTGATTGACTGATTAGTTGATTGGCTGATTAGTTGATTACCTGATTGGTTGATTGGCTTGATTGATTGATTGGTTGGTTCGTTGATTGGTTGATGGCTTGATTGATTGAATGACTGATTGGTTGATTACCTGATTGACTGATTAGTTGATTGGTTGGTTGGTTGAATTGACGACTGAGTGCCACATAAGCTTCGTTTTTATGCGTCCCGGGTCACTAAATTCAAATCTATATAGTCTGGTAGGTTTAAGCAATTCGCTATTGCACCAAACCCGAAGCTTTTCGATCAATAGAGTGTCCTGATCCATGAGTCAGTGCTGATATTAACCATTTTATTTTGGCTTGCTTATTTACGTCATCACAGGATGTAGGACGCGTGGCTTTCCTATACAGTCGCGTTTTGATCATGTTTCCTTATCAAAACAAACGAACTGTTTACGCCTACCCCCAGATGTGCGTATAGGAAAACCACACAATAGCTACCGAGTACGGTGGCCGCCGATCCAGCCGACTATTTGCCATAGAATAATCGATATAGTAAGAAGTAGACAGACATCACGAATTCAACGTCTGGCCTCGTTTATGTGTGGGGTGCGTGCGTGTCACAGCGTCCGCAGGTACTGAATTCCGCCCTAATCAATCAGATTTTCAGCAAAGATAATCGCGCAATACTGGCAATTTCGCGTATGTGATCTGAAAGATTGGTTTTCTGTCCACGTTTAATGCGAGGCGAGATATCTTGCGTTTGCGGGGCGTATGGCGACACCAGTTTTAACACACAACCTCTACGTTTCTTCATAAGATGAAAATTTACCATATACCAATCCGTGGCAACACGCAGCATGCTATAGATTTCTATCGTGGGCAGACCTATACTTTCCCTGCGTATTAATTCTGTGCGTGCTAGATTTTCAATTTGCATTCGAGAAACAGTTTTACTTCACTGCCGTATCATTACGTCTAGAGCTGGCTGAACCGTTACCTTGGAGCTGACAAATACGGTAAAGTATCTTGTGATGACGAAACGCCAGGACCTGAGAACCAATTTCACGTTGAAGCGACTTCTGATGGAAGATGGGCGATCAAAAGTGCCGCACATAACCGATATTTTGGAGGAAGTGACGACAACCTTGATTGCTTTGGCAAAGACATTGGAAGTAGCCGACTATGGATTGTCCATCTTGCAATGCATCCACAGGTACTGTACAAATGTATGGATATCAGATAGTAATGCAACGATCGAAGGTTGGAGTCATGGCCTATAGTAGGCCTACCGGTTCCTCTATGCTTATGAAATCAGATATTGTAAAGAAGATCACCACATATTTAACGCCCAGCCTTAGTTTATTGAGAATTAGAACATTCACAACCTATCGAAGCTCCGTTCCTTCATCAGGTGAGAATGGATTTACAATATCTATTGATTGTCCTCCATCGGTTCCACTATACACTCTTCTTATGAAATCAGTAATAGATAGAATAAATCACCACAGATTTAACGTCCAGTCCAGTTTATTGGAATATTATTCACAAGCTTTCAAAGCTCTGCTCCTTCATCAGATGAATCTGGACTGGACCTTAAATCTGTGGTGACTTCTTAAATCAATTACTATTTTGATCGTCCGTCATCGGCTCGACTCTATGTCGTACTTCTGAAATCAGTAATGTAGTAATCGAAAGTTTGAAGTACTGGCGTTGTGACGTGTTATACACATCAAATGAATGCATAAATCAGCAATGCAGTGGTGTAGGCCGGAGTGCCCTACGGACGTATACTACCGGTATGTTTACAATTATGCTCTTATAATCGGGGTCATATGACGTCATTTGTATTGCTTGTAGCCTTGCGTCGAGAGCGCGACCGATGATTGTTGTAATAACAACTTAGGTAACGACTCGTCGAGGCCGATATCAAAAATCAATATTTGTAATTCAGTGATTTAATTGATTAGAGTGCTAGTATTGTCGTAGCTCCAGTGGCGCAATCGGTTAGCGCGCCGTACTTATATGACAGTTACGGAGTAATGCGGAGGTTGTGAGTTCGAGCCTCACCTGGAGCACATTTTTATTACGGGTATAAAACCCTTGGATAGTTGGGATATTCCAACGGTGATGATACACGTATATGTTTGTGGTGCAGTTTACAAAGGAGATCTACCCTGCCTATCGTCCCTAGTACCAACTTCCCACCACTCTCTCGACAGAATCAATTTTAGGGCTATGCGTACTGTAGGTCGTACATTTTTCTTTGTATAATTTCGCCACTGTATGCCATCAATATTTTAGAGAAACACATTCATTCAACTTAGTGTGGGGATCAAAAAGATGGCGTATCTTGTTAAACCTGGTTTGAATTTTATTCCGGGTTTAAAAACTTGTAACCGTGTCACAAAAACTTAGAATAGATGGTTTGCACTGATCCGTCAACGGAAATAGTTACAACCATGCTCCGATGAGTTTTTAGTCGCCTTGTAATAGACGTGTATGAACGCCAGGCTTTTAAGCCTTTAATCCAGGAATATCTTATGATGTCTTTTTGATCTCCACCCTTAAGTAGCTAGAGGCGTGCACTTGTGCAGTTTTGTCACTGTATACCATCAATATTTTAGATGAACTTATACAATCTGAGCAGAAAAAGGTATGCGAGCATGGCTAACA
Source organism: Botrylloides violaceus (assembly GCA_030412335.1). Lineage (NCBI taxonomy): Eukaryota > Metazoa > Chordata > Ascidiacea > Stolidobranchia > Styelidae > Botrylloides > Botrylloides violaceus. The sequence goes on from JASFYC010000352.1 coordinate 678,674, forward strand.
ATCAACTCCAAGTAACAAAAATGACTCCGTGGGGTGTGGATACTCTTATCACTCTCGTGTATAAGGAGAGAGGATATGGTTTGATGACGGCTGACAACCGATTTCTGGCGAAAGATGGAACGCTAAACGAAGCGTACGATAAGACAACGACGAAGTATACATTGGAGTTTTATGCAGGGTGCATTGCGTTTAAAGACGCGGAAGGGAAGTAGGTTGATTGATCGTGTTTTCTTCATCTCCTCTCAGGAGTTATGTCAGATCTCTCTCTCTCTCTCTCTCTGTCTCTCTCTCTCTCTCTCTCTCTCGCACATGTTCAAAATCTTCCACCATTTTCAGATACTTATCACCACAAGGGCCTCAGGGTGCCGTGAAAACGTCCAAGAACAAAGTGACCAAGGACGAGAAATTCTCGATGCAAGATTCTCATCCGCAGTTCTATCTCTTATCAAAGACAAGAGGGAGATACGTTTCAATTAAACAAGGTATATAATACTTATGGTAGATGGGCAGAATCTGACCCGACTGCATGCTTGTTAGTTGGACAAGACCACTCAGAAAGGGGTCAGTCGGGAAGGCGGCCTGTACTGATGCATTCCGTGGATTGAAAAATGTCAATTATGTAGTAGGCTAAACGAAGCTCAGTGTTATGTTGGTGGTGCTGTAGGGGCCCAGTCAAATATTTGGTGTCCTTAAAATCGGGCCTTGTTGGTTAACAAAGAAACTCAGAAGAGGGTCAGCCGGACAGGCGGTCAGGACCGGAGCAATAGGTGAGTGAGACGGGAGACGGGAGGACGCTGGTCAAATCTATTCGTGCCTACTTAAATATTGGAGGTCCTCAAAACGGGACCCCCTAAAACCGGTATCGTCCCCTGCTTCCCCACTCTCTATAGCCCCGTTTACGATCATAGTCACGAATTTCGCTCCTTCTATAAACCGGGTGACGTTTTCCGCAGGTGTGCAAGTCGTAGCCAATCAAATGGAAGCATCCGACGACAACACAGAGACGTTCCAGATGGAGATCAATCCTGAGACTGGGATGTGGAGTTTCCGAACTACGAATGAAAATTATTGGAAATGCGATGCGAATAATAGCATCATGGCGAATTCCTCTAAAAGGTGTGTGAACTGATGGGTTACCTATCAATTGCCACGCTAAGAGAAATTTCATCAAAAAAATTGAACACGATTTTTATTATTATCGTAAAGAAGATTCACCACAGTTTCAACGTCCACCTTGGGTTTATTGTGAATTATAACATTCACGAGCTTTCGGAGCCAAGCTCCTTCATCTCCAAGTCTGTGAGGAGTCTTCTTTACGAAACCTATTGATCGTCCACCATCGGCTCCGACACTGTTTTCTTCAATTTTGTTGTTGAAATTGGTGGAGAAAAGAAAATGGTGAACGTTTGTCTTAATTTCATGCAAAACAACCAAGTATTCATAGAGATATTCAATTCTGTACGTTACACCCTCCTGCACAGAATTTCAATACCGCGTAAACCACGTAAAATGTCATACGAGTTACTGGTAAGGTTATGACGTCTTTAGTACACTTGTATATTGAGGAGATAGCGATATTAACGCGGAGTGAGCGACGGAACTAGTCAACGGTGCCCCCGACTAAGTTCCGGCAACTTTCCCGACATTTCGACGTGGTCCGCGATTCCATTGTCCGCCGTTTAGTGTCGATAAGTCCTCGTCGTGCGAATGATCCATCTTTTAGTGCCACCGCTCATCACATACCGTATTTTCCAGAGACCAGAACTCTTGGTTTGAGATCGAATGGCACGATAGATGCGTCAAGTTGAAGACTTCCAGCGGCAAGTACATCGGTGTCAAGTCTGGAGGAAATTTGGTTGTGAAAGGAGAAGCTGCCGACGCCGAAGACTTCGTTTTGAAATTGATAAATCGGTAAGAAATTGCAGAAGCGCAACAAGAAGTAAATTTGCCTTTGTGAGATTCTGTGTTACGAAACAGACGAAATCGCTCAAGCAGAACTTAGGTTGACCGTTTTTTTTACTCTGCTAGTTGACAGAATCTCTCCCCCTCTCGCTCTTTCTCTCTCTCGTCCGCCATCGGCTTCACTATATTATTTAATTATGCTGCGCTTCATTTCGTTTCAGTCCCGTCATCGTTTTCCGATGCAGCAACAGTTTTATTGGACTCCAAGGAGACAAACTGAACGGAAACCGGGCAAGTTATGACATTTTCCAAATGACAGAACAAGATGGAGCTTATGCATTCAAAGGTATGTAAATATAGCTTAACTTCTAACTATTTCTAAGCTTACACTAGGCCCGCAACCATCACTTCATTCCATGATATTGAAGGCCGACATATCGCGTCGTGGCCAGGGAATTTCATGGACATTCGCTCGAAGGCCTCACGCTGAACGTAAATCTTTTTTCATTCAATATGACGTCACAGTGCTAAGTCCTATTACTATTGTCGTATCGCGATCACGTGACTTAAAACTCTCGTTCTCTCTCTCTCTCTCTCTCGTTGTTTTCCTCTCTCGTTTTAAGTTCTTACACTCAGTATGAGCAAGGCTTTACGTTTACGTGATTCATGCATTTATAATTCTCCTTCTCTCTCTCTTCCAGGTCGTAACGGTAAGTATTGGAAAATGGCGGACGATGGATCCATCGCCATCAGCTCACCAACTCCCGAATATTTCCTCATCGAACTGATCAAACATAGCAGGCTGACAATCCGACCTGAAGGTTCTGACAAGTACTTGATTGCCGACAAAGTCACCGGAACCCTGACAGCAAGCGGCAATCGTGACGACAGCGGTGCATTATGGGAATACTAATGCATTATGGGTAGAGCAAAAATTCAGCCATAGCCGTATGAAAATAATTTTCATTCAATACATAGTTTCGTCATCGAGAATGTGACGTCATAAATGAAACGTGTGACGTCACACACTGACATACGGTAGAACTAATGTATCTTTTTACTCTCTTTTCCTGTATCTGTGGAATGAATGTTTTCGTGAATTTGTAGGATTAAGGCCATTCCGCGTTACCAAGTCGTACTGCCCATATATTCCAACGTAGAGACCAATCTGTTAAACCTATTGTTATCTTTCCTGGACGTATGTTCTGAAAGCTTGTCGCACTCGTAACGTTTTCAAAAGGAAAAATGCATTAATGGATCAATTTATGCGCGAAAAAGGGACATGAAAACGGGCGCATTTGGGTAAAAAAACTTTTCAAGTCTTGCTCATGTCCATTATATTTCGGTCAAAAATCTTGCAGCGATATGGCAGTTTACAGGTAGCCAGATGTATAATTATAATGCCCGATATCTATTGATCGTCCGCCATCGGCTCCATTATATTCTTCGAAAATATCTTGTTCAAAACAGCTAGTCCTATATATACAAGTTTCGGGTTACTGATAATCACCAATCAAGTCCTTTAGTTTACAACTTTTGTTTGTTTATGTCCATGTTTATTGTAGAGATCAACCGATTAGCCTAGGAGATACATCGACGCCGAAATACGCATGGTTGCGGTTGTTGGTTTCGCCGGTCAGCAGCTGGAGGCCGATATTCATGATTTTTGGATAAATCACTATCGGTCGCCATGTCAAGATGCTGGCCGATATTCATGATTTTTTGGATAAATCACTATCAGCTGAATCTAACACAGTCTAGTGAGGACGTGAGGTCGCAGATTTATCGATTGGGCTTTTTAAAAAATCAAGATCGGTCGATCTCAAGTTTATTGCAGTTAACTCTTGGAAGCATTTTGCTCGTAAGACGTGCATTGTTATATCCCGTACTCGTACTATTACTGATAATGAGTAAATGGCATCTGAAATCACGGAGGTCTCTCGTACGCGTATTTTCATGTTGCTTAGACTACAGGGCAGAGCCAGCTGTTGAAGCAGATGAATCTGTATGCTAGTTGCCTCGACGGATTCGTTGCGTGGTGGTTAGGGGATAGTCAGCAAGCAGCTTGGACGATAAGGACCTAGCATATCTGTCAAAGAACAATAAAAGGAGTGGGCGAATCGATTACATCACGCCGGGTCGTCTCGTCCCTTTGATATCGGCAAATGCGTACAACTACGGTACAAGTATAGAGACTACGCAGTCTCTATAAGCTACTACAAGTAGGGCATATCGATGCAGCTTGTTTTGTTGAACATGTGCGCCTTCCAATGGTTCTCTTAATTGATATTCTTCCGTCGCTAGCTGGGAGTAGTGCGCAAATCTTGTCTGCCGCCGGGATTGCAAATAATAGACATTTTCGGTAGAGACCCAAGGCAGGGAGGTGTTTGTTCACGATGGAGCCAGTAACGCCAGATAATACCAGGGTTGTGCGATTAATGGGAGACTTCAGAGAATTTATGAGATCTGCACAGTTAAATCCTGGCCATAGCAACGTAAACGCACCGATACCATTCACATTATCTGGCGCAGACGACTCAAATTGTGAAATTAAACGCAGCAAGAGGAAGCTAGAAGATGACAGAGACGAAATCTTGGCAAAAGCACAATTTGCAGAACTTCAATGCAAGCATGCAGCGGATGAAAGGACACATAAAGTAGCAAGACTCTCTTTGGAATCACAAAATGGGAAGTTACGCACAGAAAATATGCAGCTCAACGAAAAAATTAGCAAATTAGAATTCAAATTAACAGAAACCAAAAGACAAGCAATAAAATCTCATGGAGAATTGATTGAAATCAAGAATTCCGATCATTTTGAGTCTAAAAATCTTCAAGAATCGTATATGGAATTACAGAAGAAAAAGACAGAAATTGAATCACTTTACCAAACAAGAATCGCAAAACTTGAAGCTGAAAACCGCACGCTTCAGCACGAAAACTCAAAATTTGTCAAAGAAAATTCATATTTGAAAACGAATCTTGAAGAGAAAACTGTTCTTTTACAGCAAAAATCTGACCGAATAGAAAACTTGACTAAAATTGCTCAAGAATTGGCAAACGCTGAAAAAACCATTCGTGAACAACAAATGGAAATAACTTCTCTTCAAATGAGGTTGTCTCGTGCGGAAGAAGCCGAGGAACTAGCAAAATTATTGAAAGAAGATATGGAACGTCTTCGACAGCTAGATTTTGAAGTCGTAAAGCTACGCGAACAAAATGAATCTTATCAAAGTAGAGAATCGAACGTTCTACTCATGAAAGAAAAAATGTTAGCGATGGAAGAGAAGTTGCGGAGAAACGAGAGTATGCTAGAAAAATCTGTCGCGATCGAACTGGAAAATAATGAACTTTTAACTCAGTTAAATGAGTCAAAAAATCGTGAATTGCGACTTTCGGTAAAGAATGATACCAAACTCATCTCTGATTTACGGCAAAAAGAAGTTATCCATGTGCATGAAATAAGTGAGCTAAAAACAGAACGTACATTGCTAGCAAAGGCTATAGAACGACATAAATCTAAAATCTCTGACCTGGAGAGTTTAGTAACAGAAAAAACAGAATTATCAAACTCAAAAGACGCGGAATATCAGATCTTAAAAAAGCATAATATCGCACTCCAAGAAGAATGTACAAGTCTTCGTGGCATCATGCAATCGTACGATACAGAAATCGCGACACCTCATTCTGAACAATTGATGAAACGAGTTAAAAATACAGAATTATCAAATAATAAATTGCGTTCGCAATTAGAAAGCGCAAGAAAAATAGTTCAAGGGTCATCGCAAGAAATGACATCACTAAGAGAAAAAGTAAAAGGATTAGAAACACAAATATCTACATTGCAAGCAAATCAGAGTCAGCCGGACAGCAATAAAAACGTTGAAGCATTGCAGAAAAAGGTGGAAGATCTGCAAAGCGAAAATGAAGAACTAGTGAAACGAAATGAGCGTTTAGAACTTTGGGCTTCTAGAAACATCCGACGCGGCGATTTCGATCCGTCGAAGAGTAAAGTGCTTCATTTCTGTATGAACCCGTCTGACCTGGCACATGGAGAATCGAAAAAGGAAGTCGCTAAATTGAAAGCAAATTATTTAAAACTTCAAGAAAAAATTTTAAAACTAGAATCTGATCAAGATGTCACGGCAACGTGCTTAGATACGACGAAAATTAAAGAGTTGGAAGAAAAGTTAACGGTGGCAGAGTTGAAAAATCAAAGATTGAAGGAAGTATTCAGTAAACGGATACAAGATTTTCGGCAAGCTTGTTACGTGTTAACTGGTAAGGGGCTAAGATTTTCAATTGATATTAGGTTGAACTGTTCAGATTGTTGAGTGGTTTAGACTGTCCGCCTTCTGATCGGGACATTCCGGGTTTGATTCCCGACGAGTAGAATCGAATACTTTAAAATTGGTATCTGTTCCTTCCCTGCTTGGCAGTCGGTATCGGGGAAGTGCGGAAAGCCATGATTGTAATAGTGATCCGGGCTAATTCCAATTAATTCCAAATAAAAAAAGGTTGAATCGGACTCGACTTGCGCATATGGTCTTGGTGACTCGACTCGTGACTCAAATTTCAAAATAGCACAAGTTTTTGAAATCGAGTAGAGATTATATGAGTCAGAATCAACATGGCATTCTGGTCTAGGTGACTTGACTTTTGACTCAAATTTTTAATATATCAAATAAGTCAACTCAACTTGGACTACATGATCTTGGTGACTCAACTTGACATGTGTCTCAAAATCAGTGACTTGGTCACAACACTCCTGGTATGTGTGGAGAGCTTGACCTCTTGACCTTCAATGTATGTTGTGCACATGCAGGCTGAGGGGAACTATCGTGCGCTGTGCTAGTATCAATAGACTAGACCGAATCTGTGCTCGTTATATTGCAGGTTTCCGCATCGATGTGGTCAACGGTGATCATTTCAAACTGATATCACGATACGCTGAATCACAGCAAGATTATCTGTTATTTTCTTCTGATCAAAGTGGAGGAATGCATTTGTTGGAGACAGACTTTTCTAAAACACTTGATTCTCTCATCAAACTTCATCTCCACCATCAACACAGTATTCCTATGTTCCTTAGCAGTTTGACTGCCGATTTATTTGGCCAACAGACAGCCATGACTGGGCAATTTTGTTGACCAGTCAGTGCAAACCTCTAACAAATTAGACCTCGGATATTGGATGAGACTTGCCTATTGCTTTAGACCGTGTGTGTTGATTTGACCTCTCGTCTCGCTTATGCCTTGGCAAATGAGAAAAGTTTAATTTCACCCTGTTTTATACACCCCCTATGTGAAAATCTTCGATGTCGTGCAATTTGCCATAGTAGGGTTGTGATGGTCTCATGGTTATGCTCTGACTAAAGTTATGTTCGTATTTGATATTGTGGTCGATTGATGTATGTAGTACGGAGCAGATATATTGTGTCGATAGTTCTCGGCTCAAGTGGGTTGGAAAATAATGGGAAATGGCAGGGGATATGCGGGAAAGCGCGTGCATTTTAGGCATTCCATGTCAGATTTGGATCGGGCAGCGCATAAAACGCATCTTCCGGGTTTAGCGGCGGTTGGGCGTCGCATCTTGGCTTGCGTATTAAAAACCTCTATGGTATGTTTCCGCTTTTTAGGATATCCGGTAACTCCGGTTCTCAACCGTTGATTTTTCGTGAGGCTGACCGACGGTTCGGTTTCTGCTGGAAGCTTAGAACAGAAGGTTGGTAGATGGCTGGGTGCGTGGCGTTGTGTGGATGGATAAGCCCGGTTTAGATATTGCCCGTGAGCATGCAGTATTTAATTTATACTGTATGATCCGTATATGATTAGCGTAGACAGTACGGTAATTACAAGCTCTTTGACACGTGAGCCATACGGTATACCGTTACCGGTGTAACAGTAAAATAATGTTTTATTTTGCTAGGTATATCGCTTCGGAGACGCAGGGGTAGTGCGCGATGTGTAGTCTGAATATACTTGTTATGCAGTTTCATCGTATTGTCATAGTGAATATTTTATTGGCATATTTTGAAATTTGTGAAACCACAGATTTAACGTCCAGCCTTGGTTTCTTGAGAGTAAAATAATTCGAAAGCTTTCGGAGCTTCGTGGTCTGCCGTTTAGTATATATCAGTAATTCCTGGTGGGAGGCCCGTGATCCGTTTAGTCCGCCCAGTAGTACGGTATGACCTTAGCTTATGGCGTACCAATACCTAGGCTATGTACATGTCATCTTCATCTCTCGAGTATTCATCGACAAATGGATTCCAATTTCTAGATTTAAGGCTAAATTGTACAAGATAGTCACATTTGCTTATAAGTGTTCCATCTTCAGCTGCCGTTTGCACGCGGCTCCATCTTTACGATGACTCTCTGAAACTTGCGTACGACGTCACAATCTTTGTCAATGAGCCGTCAATTTGGATCATCGTCAAATTTAAATTCTAGCGATATGTCATTAGTTGGTCGAAAAGATCCTGTGTCATCAAACGCTGACTTGGCATCTCTGTTTGAGTGCCCTGTTTGTTTTGATTATGTACTTCCTCCAATTTTACAATGCCAAAGTGGACATCTTGTCTGTGGTAGCTGCCGGCCGAAATTAACATGCTGTCCAACATGCCGTGGACCTTTGGGGAATATAAGAAACTTAGGAATGGAAAAAGTGGCCGGGTCAGTTCTCTTCCCATGCAAGTATTTGCAGGCTGGATGTGATGTAACACTAGTGTATCAGGAAAAGACGGAGCATGAAGAATTGTGTCAATATCGTCCATACTCTTGCCCGTGCCCTGGAGCATCATGCAAGTGGCAAGGATCTCTTGACCAAGTCATGCCACACTTGATGACAACGCACAAGTCTATCACAAATTTGCAGGTTGGTGAAAATTCTGGTTGTTCAAGTTATTAATAACCAATCGATTTTGAAATTTATCATGTAATAGCGTGAAATAGTGAAGCCGATGGCAAGCGATCTACATAATAGTAGATAGACTAATTCACCACAAATTTAACGTCCAGTCCAAGTTTATTGGAATATAATTCACAAGCTTTTGGAGCAACTGGACTGAACGTTAAATCTGTGGTGACTTATTATATCTATCATCTTATGTGCCTATTATTATTAAAGATATGGTTTTCCTTATTATAAAAGTATACCTGTATATAAAATATTTGACTCCTCTTGGGCATACCCCATCGAAGTACCGGTACCACAAAATAGCCTCTACGAATTTAGCGTAGCATACTCGGTCGGATTAGATCTACTGAGAATATTGCTTAACTATAGTCAAACAATATATACCGCATATCTATCTGTCATTTAAGCCGAGATTTGACCAAACATCCCGTTTACGGACAATGTATAACTCGTCTTGAAAATAATCCCGTTTCCCATTAACTCGTATGAATATGAAGCACTGTCTTCAGAGTTACTGGTACCAAGTTCTGGCAGGCCATTCTGGGAACAGATCAGAAAATTGAGCCTAATATCTTTTAGGTGTCGGTTAGCATGACAGGAAGCGTGCTACATTGGCTAATGACATTGTTAAGTGTAGTGCTTTCCTATTCCAGCCTGCTTCACAATTATGCTTACCGGTATGATAAATTACAAGTGTAGCAGAGTAGCCTAAGCAAGATATTGTGTTATTGATTTCTTTTGCAAGTATATATATACTGCAAATAGTCTGAATTGATATAGCTCCCCAAGTGTAAAATAAAATTGTAACTTGAAATTGTCATGCCTCGGTTTTGGTGTTTTATTAACTATAAATAGACTGCACTCTTGAAATGGTTAGTAGTTTTGTTGTATTAGAAATATAAATGTGAAAACCCAGTTGCCTACCGTGATTCCAGGATTTAAATCCATTAAACCCATGATATTTCCTTTGCTGTAGGTTGGCAACTGGTTCACCCACTTAGTGACACCACTGATCATGCATGTATATGGTTATCAAACCTCTTATTTACACAGGGTGAAGATATTGTGTTCCTAGCCACTGATATCACTCTACCTGGAGCAGTTGATTGGGTGATGATGCAATCTTGTTTTGGACATCATTTTATGTTAGTACTCGAAAAACAAGAAAAATACGACGGACATCAACAGTTTTTTGCTATCGTTCAACTTATTGGTACAAGAAAGCAGGCTGACAATTTTGCTTACAGGTGAATTAACAAACATTACAGCGAGAATCTGCGGTGAAAAAATTATGATGGCTAGAATAGGACTAGGGAGTTGTTTGAGTTACCGTATATCGCTGCATTTACGCAGACTTTATGATGTACTTCTGTATGAACACACACACACACACACACTCCGCTAGTGCAAACATAATGTGCATATCCAGACTGGACAAAGAGGTGTTGAAGGAGTCGATTTGCTGTCAAAGTCACTCTGCACTATCCTCAGTGCGCTGGCCCTCTTGCAGGGAATCTGGTGATAAATTTATGCTGGCCTGAGGTGACACTCTCTTTGAATATAGATGTAGAAATATTGCCTCTTATGTCATTTTCTCAACGATGCAAACTGACCTAATTCAAGGAGAAAACTATGTTGTAACAGCTGGTGTGTTACAGACTATGATGTGTTTGATTATACATTAACTCTATTTCTTTAATTAGTTGAAAATATGCTTACTTAGAAAGTATGTCATATTATCATGGTTATTATTTGATCCCAGTTTCAGAATTTGTGTCAATCTTGTACTGTTTGTGTTTCAATCCTGTTCTCAAAGAATGGGGCGTAAAGACATTACAACCTAATTGTGACTTTTGGCGCAATTGAGTAGTTTTGTGAAAATGGAACATGTCAGAAGTAGATGTTGCCACCGGTACCGTATACTAATTTTCAGAAATAGTCTGAGACTGTATTATTCCAATGTAAGATGAAATTTTTATGTTATGGCATATTCTTTTTCCTTCAGATTGGAATTGAATGGACCAAAACGACGACTAACATGGGAGGCTACTCCTCGTTCGATTCACGAAGGAGTTTCATCAGCCATCACCAAAAGTGACTGCCTCGTGTTCGATTCTGCGATAGCGCACATGTTTGCAGAAAACGGTAATCTTGGGATTAATGTCACTGTCTCAATGTGTAACAATTGACTGCCTGTACACTTATATTGTTCTATCCTTTGAGCGATTGCTTCGTATATTCTTGCTGAAGTATCATACTTGACGCTACAAGCATCAAAGTGACGATCCAATGAACTTGAGGAAGACATCAGACTAGTGATTTCCCAGGAAGACTTGAGCATGATATGAGCAAAGTAATATTCCACCACAAATTCAACAGCCAGCCTCGGTATTTGGAAATAAGTTTGCATTAATAATATTTCTAAAAAACTGAGGACCAGACTACATTCCATGGCAGATGAGAACTTATGTGCAAAAATTACCGTCCCCATGCACTCAGCACATTTCCCATAACCCGTGCATATTTAACACCATCTTTGATCTCGAATAGGTTGATACACAACACAGGCCATTCATAATTCGAATTCCTGTTGCTTCCCCATTCTCAGATAGTATGAGATCCCTGTGTACACTGGTCATGAAATGTAGATTTGACTTCGTGTTGATGGTCAATTTGTGGTGACGTTTTACTTTGGTCATATATCTGATTGTCAGTCGTTTGTGACGCTATGTGTTATTGTGGATTACAATTTGAGAAGTTGCAGAAGTTACTGATTCTAAAACCGAAAGAAAAAGCATTGCTGACACTTTGTGTAGCGTTTCCTCCCATCGTGGTGTCATTATGGCTCCATTGACAAGTCTGCCGTTTTCTGCACCTGTTCTAATTCTGTTTATCATGGTGGCAAAGCTCAGGCAAAATAAGAAGCTCATTTCACTTGTGTCTTGTGTTGGTCAGAATTTGTCTATTGCATTCGAAGGAGCGAGGCTCTGAAAACTTGTGAAGTCACTTCCAAACTGAGGCTGAATGTTATATTTGTACACTAACACTGGTTCAGTGGTAATCTGTCAAATCAATTCCTCTCAACCGCCAGCGAAGGAATCTTCCTGATTCCTAATGTTTTCCACCATGGCATATACTGTAGTTGTCAGCATTACTGAAAAAATTTCAGGTTTTGTTAATGCAAAAATATGTTTCTTTTGGTTACATTACTTCAAAGAAATGCATATTTCTTGTTTGGTAACATGGAACCTGGTAGATTCTGTGTGATAGCTGCAAATTGTGTAATTTACTGATGAATTTTTTCAATTCAATGAATTTTTTCATTCAAACTGACAACTTCCTCATGGCTGAATTCCGGTTCTCAAGAGGCTGGAGGCTAGTTCGATTTGAAGGCACCTGGAAACCGAAAATTGTCTGAGAAAATGAAAAAGCTTGCTCTCAAAGCATCTTCCCAGCCTTTTTTCATGCATATGGTTGAACATCCAATTCCAGGGTCGGATTTAGATTCCGAGAGGCTAGTTCAATTTCAACACCCGCCCTGCGAGAAGCCTCTGAATATGTGAAAAAGACTTATTCCGAGACCTTGTCGCAGCCACAAGTGTGTTGACGGTTATGAAAAATGATGTCCATCTTTTTCGAGGTCCCAATGATACAGCCTGGCACTGATTCCTTCCTCAACTACATGCATTATTCTTGTCTCACCCTCATCATTATGTTATCATCACAACAATTTGAAATTCTTGCAGGGATGCGTTTTGACCAATTTTAGTCACTGTGTGTACAATATCGGCATGGCTGTCATATTGAACTGGATGTTTTTTTGGTCTTTATTCAAGACATAAGTGGATATAGAATAGGGATATTATAGTTTCTCAGTATTCTGAATCTCTGTTTGAGTTTGTCTTTATTTAGTATAAGTTAACTCGCATTTTCCATATGTCAGGCGCTTGGGTGTCGGACGAAATCACAGAATAGTTTTTTTAGTTTCAAACGTTTTGGTCAGATTAAATTAGGTATTGATTTCTGGGTGAAATGTATCACTCTGTGCCTAGAAACAAAATAGGGCTAATCCGCAGTGGGCCAGTTGTCACTCCATTCCATACATTTTCTCAAAGTGATTTCTATCGATATTGCGATATCAATCGAGTGACGTCAATTGATGCGTCATCTATGTGACGTCACACGAGTGACTTCATCAGATTTATCCAGTCTCTCATCCCAACGGGCACGGGATCTTTCCACGGCTCCCGGTATGGTTAAGCCGTTTCTGTTCAAGAGTTGAACCCTTAGGCAAAGTGATACCTTTTCTCCTTGGACTTTCCGTCTTTCTGGCGTCCTTGTATATGTTTGTGTTGTTGTTTGTTGAATAATGTTTTTGTGTCTATAGTTTTTAATATTGTCTCTATTAACACAGGGCATTCTTTTTATATTACGGTAAGTTTGTCGTTAGGAACTGCTCTCCTGACAGATCAGGTCACCTGGGGTTTGATACCTTCGACATAAAAGCCTAGGGCTCTAGCTAGCTCACTGGCGTGCTTAAGATGGTGTCAAAAATATTGCTGTATGCTTGTATTGAGTGGTGTCGGATATTTGGTAGGCTCGCATTGTTTGACTGTGAATCATGGTAGGCTTGTACTGCCAACTATGAGGTATGTGGTAGAGGTTTCTCTTTTTGTCACGTTTACCCCGTGCCGAATGCCGAAATTGTGAACTTCACCCCCGCTTTTAGTGACCCGCCTTATATGAAGAAATAACGGCTCTCAAGACAGGTTTCAATAAACGCTGCACTAACTTGTATAAGCTCCAACTACAGTATGTGATATAATATATACGTTGGTTCTTCCGGTGTTTTTTTTCACCTGCCGGACGAAAGACGTAACATGTCCACCGTCCTTATGTTGGCCTATTGTAGAGAAATTCGTAGCGGCAACTTTCATTTTCGGTAAGATATATTCCCGGTTAAAAGCCGGTGATCTATTGAAATGTTTCAAGTCTGCTCGATTTCTATGTGAGTTATTTTTTATTGATTTTCTGCTTGAAATGGTCTGTATTCGATCTTTCCTTTCAACAGATTTTTAACTTGTCTGTTGTGTGTTCTTTCCAGCAATCTCTTCCGATCGGGGAATATGGGTGCACGCAGCTTAGGCAATGTAGTTGTCAGCTCATGTATCCAGTCTATCCTGAAATCGCCAGTGTGGGTTGGGCCGCAGGCAGCCTCGAAAGAAAGGGGGGTTCCAACAACTCTTGATGTGAGAAAGTGAGCAATTTTTGTGAACGTCGTTTTTTCACCGGGTGGTTTTACTGAGTTCATGGGGAACACTGTTACGGGGTACCACGTGCGCACAGAGAAATACTGCGCTTACTAGAACCCGCACTCTGCCTGCGTCCCTGAGTGTAGGCTTACGTACCAGGCAATGCCGAAGGGCGACGTACGGATCCTAGTCTGGAAACACCGGAGAGCGTCGTGGGATGCTGATTTCCCGTCAAACACCGAAGGGTCCTTCTGTAAACGATTACGACCGACTATTTCCATCAGCGAACAGATATGGGGAAAGAACCTTGTGCCGTTAGGGATGTGACCAGTGTCGACTGAAAAGCCCCCTTATCACAGTACAAACTGCGCCGATTCTCTATGTCCCTAAACGGTCCAACATTTTCTTATGTTCTGCGATAGGTTAATCTCCCAAAGACAAGCACTTGTGAAGGCAACCACGGAGTTTAATGTAGAATTTTCGTTAATTATATATCCTATCGACCCTACCACAACTGTCAACTACCAATTTTGTTTCTGCATGTAAGCTGATCCTTTAATTTCCCATATGCGTATCTGCAATTTCTCACAGAATAAGTTCATCAACCACCTCTTTCGCGCGTGGCGCACAACACCCATCGGTGAAAAGCGCAACCGAAAATATCACAATACTATAGTTTCAGTTTATAGCCTGGATTACACCCACAACTCTCCGCACTCACTCGAAACTGACTGCCAGGCAGGGAAGGAACGGATACCAATTTTATAGTCTTCGATTTGACTACGTCGGGAATCGAGCCCGGAACCTCCCGATCAGATCCATATAGCGGCTCCCTTCCTCGCAGTTTGACCATAGTTCAATCACCACCACAGGTGATTGAACCATGGTTTGACTCTACGCGTGAGTGGCGTGACACATTTTGATTGAAGATTTGAAATTGAAGGAGCGGCGCTCCGAAACATTGTGAATCAAGTCATACAACAAACGAGACGAGATATTAATTAAATTTGTGGTGACACTGAACAATTTTGAAATTATAGATATTGAGTGCTACAATCACAGTTTGAAACGTCCAGTCAAATGTATTGTAAACTCAGTTCACAGACTGCTTCGCTCTTCATTCATCCTCGATCCAATGAAGGACCGTAGCTGCGACAGCTTGTAGGCTAAGCTTCAAGTAAATTTGACTGGACGTTGGAACTGTTGAATTCCTGAAATACGACTTTTTTAAAAGCAACTTGTTTCCTACAGTATTTCGTTCAAAGTGATTTTTCAGTGCGTTCCACGCATCGGTCGGCTTATCGCACGACGTTACCAGATACAGCTACGACGTATTCATCGCCATAGTAATCATTTCCAGCGCCTTATCAAACTTCGATTCGAACGTATTCGTTTGCGCTACCGTTGCCTCGCCAGGCAATATTTCCGACCCATCAACGTATTTGAACAATCCCTTCGCCTTCAGTACCCGTGTCATTTGGTATTTTCAAGTCAGCCAGTTCTCGCCATCAAGCTTATCCGCCATAAACTTTTCAATGTCTTCGGCTGCCATGATCGAACTCAACTTCAACGATACCAACACATTTATGATACAGACGAATTGTTCACCAATACGTTCCTCACTTTTCACTTGGCGCAGCTGAAGCGTGCTGGGCCCATAACCTGTTGATTTCCTGTTACACACACCACATTTATTCCACCATTTAACAAATGCGAGCTAGTGAGTAGACAGAACGTTTACACCGCATTCAACATAAAGAGAAGAGGTAGTCACGTGGCATTGACGTGTTACCACATGATTAGCGCACACAACACACAAGTAATAATTACAACAGATTTATGATCACATTACAACAGGAATTGTGACGACACTCTACACAGCATATCGATGTGATCGTCCACCGACGGCTACAATCAAGAATTCAGAGAGATGATTTATCCATTAATCTGTAGCAATCAATTAACGCCTCGTTCAGATGTTTTTCAAAATTTATAACACTAGTATATGATCCACTCTTGAGCGTTGTGATTAAAAATAATATTGATTGATTGTCGATTCTATAAAATGCTCCGAATCCATCGTCTCGAAAAGGCAAACACACACCGGCAACCTGAAAATATGTTATTTTAAGCGAGTGTAGAATAGAAATGGTCGCAATACTAGTGTATTGTAGTAAGGGCTACCCAGGTGGGTTGATGCAACCAATGGAGGACCCTACTGTTCGGCTAGGCTTGCTTTCTCCATCAAATTATCCAAGTCTAAGGCTTAAGATCCTGTCTTGAGTCTAAGTTCATGCTTACTGTTCCATATCCAGCACTACTAGTTGAAAGAATAAAGTTTCCTCCACCTCCAGACTTGACGAATGCAGGATCAGTAAATAGGGCCGGTAATTCTTCCCCATTCTCCTGCGTATAGACAAGAAGAGGTAAGGGACAACGTTAAAACTTAGTGGTTATGAATCAGCCATCAAACTAAGGCATTGGAATAAAATATCTGTTTCGAACCTGCTGGGGAGTAGGCATAGGGAAATTGCGGAGAGTTATGGTTGTGATAGTGATCCAGCAGAGGATAAACCAGACGTATCGACACATTAAGCACTGACCTGGCGTCTTTGACCTTAGTAAGGTTAAAACGCCATGAATCCAAACAGCATCTGCATACTTTTTTAAAACACCGGTCGTCAGTGACAAAGTAGCAGTATACTTACAATTGCAGTCATGGCTAGTCCCAAGAGATGTCTGTCACAGCCTCTACCAAGTTTGCACTCTTCGTACATCTCGTAATACTTGTGACACGCTTTCAAAAACAACTGCTTCTTGTTCGATTCACCTTCAGAGAAAAGATCATGTCAACTCGATCACTGTACCCATATATGAACTGACGAGTTTGTCTTTTTGGTATGTGGTGAAATCTCTTTCTCTCTCTGTCTCTGAGATGCTTAATTTCTATAGATTGTGCCATATTTTATTTTGTCCTTACATGGGAGCATCACTTGCTGTGTAGACTCACAGGTTGCAACATGACAATATATGAGTATCTACAGTACACACACACACACACACACTTGCAGAGGTACATGAACGGTACCGTACCAACATGATAAAGAGTAGGACCCAAGGTGCCCAGACACTCTGCTATAACTGATAAGTTGGCAATCTTGGGAGAAAACTAGAGGCACAACCTGTTTGGCATGACTCGGGACTTGCATTCCCAACATACCAGTTTCGTGGCTCATGAACTTACCCACAAAGCCGTTAAGATTTGGCCAGGTGGTTCAGGAATCACTATGACTATGAGTGGCAGTAACACCTGGCATATAAATGAACTTACTAGCACTGTCGGATAGCATAGCTCTGCAAAATGCGACATTTTCACTCGTACAAGTTCGTATTGTTTCAGTCCTTCCTTTGTAAAACCTGAAAATCACCATGATAGCAAAGAATAAAGTGAAGCTGGTGGCGGAGGATCAACCGATATCGTAAAGAAAATTTACCACACATTTAATGATTAGTTTCATTTATTAGGAATACCGTTTCGGGCTTTGTTCATCAGGTGAAGATGTTAGCAAAATCGCTTATAACAAAACTACAGGTCTCCTTCAAATCTCAAATGAGCCAGCCACTTACGTTCTTGTCGTGGCTGTTTCATACGTGCTTGCTGGCTCTCCTTCCATTTTCATGTATGCATATTGTAAAGCGGCTTGAATGAATGCACATGGGTGGATCTGTTACAAATACCGTAACTTATAAATGTTACATTGTGTAGAATTCTAATTAGATGTACCACTTACATACACCCAGATGATCGACGCCAGGGGTTAAATGTTACATTGTACAAAGAAGAGAGATGGACTTATATCAGCTGCTGAATTACAGGACTTATACTGTATACTCTATACTGCATTTATACTAGCAGCAGTAGCTTACCTGAGATCAGGGGTCACGAATAACCAACTAATTTGTTGAGTAGTATATCCAGAGTTAGATGGAGATATCACAAAATTTAACGTCTATTCAAATTTATTGGAAACTTAGTTCACGAGCTTTTGTAGCTCCCAATATAGTGATATTCTTTCGACTGAATTCTCTCTCTTACCTTGCCTAACTTTTTTATTCCGTCTTTACCGAATTCCGTGAATTTAAAATATCTAACTTCTGAGCCGTCACCGACTTCCTTGACAACACTACGGCCTTTTGCTATAGCAGTTTTTATTTCATTGTCAATGTGAAATTTCAATTCCACTGGTGCGGTGATTGGTGCTGAATCTGAAAAAATGTTCTTTCACATATAGGAATCTACTTGAGCAATGGCAGACATTTAAATGCTGGTACTAATTTACCTGTGGACTGCTCAGATGACTGGAGGTTGACTCTCCACTCTCAGATTGAGAGGTACCGGGTCTGATTCCCGACAATGTGAAACCAAAGACTTTAAAATTGCTACATAGTATTTCTCTGCTTGGCAGTAAGCATTGGGGGGTTGCGATCTGGACACCAGAAATTCAAAAACACCACATCTTACCAGTTCTGGTTAACTTCTAAGTTATAAACTTACCGTCACCCCAGATGGCATCTAATCCTATGTTCTTCACTACATTCAGGTATATGTCAATCACAAGCATCATGGTCACACCAACCATACCATCGCATGGAGTGTGATCCAGATTTAAGACAAATTTATTGCTTTTGGCACACATAACATTTGTCTTGTCCATCCAACGTATTCCGGCAGAATCGAACATTCCAAGACGCAGAATGTCATCATAATCCTGGAATATAAGAAAGTAGCATTAATCAGACTGAAGGAGAGGGGAGACCTGTACAGGCGCACAACCAAGGGGTGACACATTAACATTCGCCCCCACCAAAATCTATCAGTCACTTGATCGAAAACTTAAGATTTGTAGAGTTCTATATTTTTGTATATAATAATTAATATTTTGACGTTATATATGCTGACGACAAAACAATTGTCAATCATTAGGTGGCGCTATATGCCCCGATTCAAAATTGGCTTAGAATATTTTGATTCGACTCGATTTGGTCATCTCTACTCGTCACTGGCCGAGTTTCACTGCATTCTACTAATAGTCAGTTTCAGTATAGAAAACTAACCTTGGTGTCGTTGTCAGGAATGGAGGCGCAGAAAACTGCAGTCTCGATAGTGTTTAAAGCCTTTTGGTTTTGCAGAGACAAATTATGCAAATGAGATCTGGCAGTGGCCCATTCATCTCGCTTTAGCTCAGATAAAAACGCAACCCCAACTCCTTCTTCATTATTTTTCACGGCCTCAAGTAAAACTCGGTGAAACTGACTTGGTGTGAGAATTCGACCTGGAAAATGTACCGCATTTTTACAAGGGTGGAATACATCAACCACTTCAATATTTATTTCACGTTTACATGACAGTTTCAAACTCAACTTACAAGGAAACTACTAGAGTAGAAATCTCACCTGTCTGTGGACTAATTCCGTCAATTTTATACATTCGTTTTTTGTAAAAGAAGATTATATGACTAGGACAATCTCCTTCATATTTTGTTTTGAAACTGAATCGAAGCGCATCCTTTTGAAGCTGTGGAATTCGACAAGTATTGAAAATGCCTCTGCAAGCAAACAAAAGTCAATCACGCTGCTGCTTGTGTCTCTGGTCCTGGTGAAAGCACTTTCATGTTTATCAGGTTTTCAGGGAAGCGTGAAGTGACTAAACCTAGATGAGACCACCAAACAGTCGGTGCTCTGTGGCTGCAATAACATCTAGTCGGAATAAATAACAACAATGCAATATAAAAGAGGAAGGGTGAAAGCGTAATGGCCATAGTCTAGCAGTATTCTTGCAAATAGTATAAAGATTCACCTGAATTGCGACATATTAAATGCATTTCCCTTTAAATCTGTTTGCTGTTTCAATTTTTCTTCTCGAATAATTTCCCAAAACTTCATATAATAGTGAAACTGAAGAGCAGCACTCTTTAACTAAAAATTTACAAGAATAAGCCTCTTATAAGCGGCAGCCTAAAATAAATTAGCAAGCCACTTCACCTGGTCATTTACAGGCCAGTAACTATAATCATTAATCCCAGAGAAATTCAACATCGAAGCTGGTCCTCGAAACGTCAAATACGCATCAAGCCACCAATCATGCAACCAGTTCCTCTGCTCTGTTAATAAAAATAATTGCTCATGTTCACTGAAGTTGTTTCTTTGATAGACTATGCCTATCAGTCATGTTATTTAATTCAAATATATACCCTTGCTTCTTTTTTCTAGCTGTCCATGAAGTCGCTTTCCATCATTTTCCAGAAAGTCTTTCACGACACCGACAGTTCTTTCATATTCATCAGAGTCAACCACTAAATATCCATTAAGACTATTTTTTAAAACAGGGACTTGCGAACCTCGCAAATATTTCAGAGGAGTTATTGATATGATTATGGTACATTTTGTGGTGAGATAATTTTATAATTAACGTGGAATGAGTCAACTGGGTTTGCTGTTTAGTATAGTTAATTCCGTAGTCTACTTGGTACGTCGTTTAGAGGCACCTGTGCAGAAGCATATTCTCTTAAATTGATGCTACATATAGCTAGTTATCGTTTATTGATTTATACCTGGTTGGCATGACTCCAAGTACTTGTGAAGAGTGTCTTCTAGTTTTGGCAATGGCAATGAAGGCAATTGTTCATCTCGGTAAAACGTCCTTTGCGTAAGATCATCAGTATCGCTCACAAGTAGCAAGGACTCCATCTCCGGATGTTCAACAGAAGGTCTATAGCCTACAACGTCCGGCGGAATAGTTCTCTATATTTGTAACTGGCTAACAGCTAATGCTTCACATTATTGATTGGCAGGCAATATGCAAACAAGCAAGCAATAAACTGAACAGTTAGGTACGTCAATAGGGCAGCAGTGATTGCAGGGTAAACTACAGACCGCATGAGCGGGAGCTAGGTTGTTGACGCTCACCAGCGCCACGGGTGCAGCTCGCGTGCAAATGCCGATCGCCGACACGAACAAAAAATGTCATGCGTCATTTATCGTAATCAGCCATGCGCGACGAGACCATGTTGTCACTGGCACGGGCATATTCATTCAGCTCACAAGCTCTTTCGACGTTCGGTCCTACCCGACCCCAAGTGATGAAATCAATCGCATAAAAAGCTACTGATCTAGGATTAGTCATATTTTATTGGCATCATTTCCTATCTGGGGACGGCAGCCGGAAGGCGGTATGGATTCAGCTACACTCCTCTAGCTGTCAGGAATGCCTCTGGTATCTTAGCAAAGTGAATGAATTGAATTGAATTGCAGTTTGTGTCCATTAGTTAGGGAAGTAACACAATATGCAATGTTGTCACGATACGAGATGAGCACACCCTCCACGCGGTAGAGGCCGGGAGAGATCAAATGGTGTGGCTCTGATTTGTGGCGTCAGTGAGTTACCCGCCACGAAGTGCTGCCTCCACCTCGGAGCCGAAAGCGAAAGGTTTTATATATCCCTAGGCGAATGGATTGCGTCGGGTGTCGGACGTCTGACATTGAACATTCTGTTTCAATATAGAATAATACCAGCTATGATTACTAATCTATAAGTTCACCGTGAGACGTCGATTTCACTCTTTGGAGCCATTCGCGGTTCTGCAGCTGGTTATAAAGCTCGCACCACTGTGACTAATAGAATTCTGCTAGAAAAGTTATGCTCACGTGAAACACTGATGGCGTACGGGTGAAACATGCCATTTCAAGCGGTTGGAAATTCGGAAGTTTCCAGAGAAACGTCTTGCCACAGTTAAGACTTCGTATGAATTCTGGCAGCAATATCAACGTAACGCTGCTGTATGTGCGTAAATGAACAAGCAACGACAAATTCGCGATATCTTTCATTCAAATTACATGTATCCGGGACCAAAAGGGAAGAATCACTGTTAACTGGGATGACTGATGACGTCATAAATATTCTATAGAATTAGAATTCGAGTGCCGGACTCGTACACAAGTCGAGATTTTTAAAGTTAAAAATTGTCACTCTTGCGCAAATGACTAGGCCTATACGACGGCCAAATCACGATATCTTCTGTCGTCTTTGATTGTCTTTTTCATGTATCCAGGACCAAAAGGGAAGGGTCACTGTTACCTGGGATGACAGATGACGACATAAATATTCTATAAAACTCAAACTCGAGTGCCGGACTCGTCCACTAGCCGAGATTTTTAAATTTAAAAATTGTCACTTTCTAGCGCAAATTACTAGGCCTATACGACAGCCAAATCACGATATCTTCGGTCGTCTTTGATTGCAATTTTCATGTATCCAGGACCAAAAGGGAAGGGTCACTGTTACCTGGGATGACAGATAACGACATAAATATTCTATAAAACTCAAACTCGAGTGCCGGACTCGTCCACAAGCCGAGATTTTTAAATTTAAAAATTGTCACTTTCTAGCGCAAATGACTAGGCCTATACGACGGCCAAATCACGATATCTTCGGTCGTCTTTGATTGTCTTTTTGATGTATCCAGGACCAAAAGGGACGGGTCACTGTGACTTGAGATGACTGATCAGGTTATAAATATTCTATGAAACTCAAACTCGAGTGCCGGACTCGTCCACAAGCCGAGATTTTTAAATTTAAAAATTGTCGAAATCATGCGCAAATGGCCATACGACGGCAAAATCACGATATCTTCGGTCGTCTTTGATTGTAATTTTCATGTATCCAGGACCAAAAGGGAAGGGTCACTGTTACCTGGGATGACAGATGACGACATAAATATTCTATAAAACTCAAACTCGAGTGCCGGACTCGTCCACAAGCCGAGATTTACAAATTTAAAAATTGTCACTTTCTTGCGCAAATGACTAGGCCTATACGACGGCCACGACGGCCAAATCACGATATCTTCGGTCGTCTTTGATTGCCTTTTTCATGTATCCAGGACCAAAAGGGAAGGAACACTGTAACCTAGGATGACAGATGACGACATAAATATTCTATAAAACTCAAACTCGAGTGCCGGACTCGTCCACAAGCCGAGATTTTTAAATTTAAAAATTGTCACTTTCTAGCGCAAATGACTAGGCCTATACGACGGCCACGACGGCCAATTCACGATATCTTCGGTCGTCTTTGATTGCCTTTTTCATGTATCCAGGACCAAAAGGGACGGGTCACTGTTACCTGGGATGACAGATGACGACATAAATATTCTATAAAACTCAAACTCGAGTGCCGGACTCGTCCACAAGCCGAGAATTACAAATTTAAAATTTATCACTTTCTTGCGCAAATGACTATAGGCCTATACGACGGCCAAACCACGATATCTTCGGTCGTATTTGATTGCCTTTTTCATGTATCCAGGACCAAAAAGGAAGGGTCACTGTTACCTGGGATGACAGATGACGACATAAATATTCTATAAAACTCAAACTCGAGTGGCGGACTCGTCCACAAGCCGAGATTTTTAAATTTAAAAATTGTAACTTTCTTGCGCAAATGACTAGGCCTGTACGACAGCCAAATCACGATATCTTTTGTCGTCTTTGATTGTCTTTTTCATGTATTCAGGACCAAAAGGAAAGGGTCACTGTTACCTGGGATGACAGATGACGACATAAATATTCTATAAAACTTAAACTCGAGTGCCGGACTCGTCCACAAGCCGAGATTTACAAATTTAAAAACTATCACTTTCTTGCGCAAATGACTATAGGCCTATACGACGGCAACGACGGCCAAATCACGATATCTTCGGTCGTCTTTGATTGCCTTTTTCATGTATCCAGGACCAAAAGGGAAGGGTCACTGTTACCTGGAAAGACAGATGACGACATAAATATTCTATAAAACTCAAACTCGAGTGCCGGACTCGTCCACAAGCCGAGATTTTTAAATTTAAAAATTGTCACTTTCTTGCGCAAATGACTAGGCCTATATACGACGGCCAAATCACGATATCTTCGGTCTACTTTGATTGTCTTTTTCATGTATCCAGGACCAAAAGGGAAGGGTCACTGTGACCTGGGATGACTGATGAGGTCATAAATATTCTATAGAATTCAAATTCGAGCGCCGGACTCGAACACAAGCCGAGACTTTTAAATATAAAAATTGTCACTTTCTTGCGCAAATGACTAGGCCTATACGACGGCAAAATCACGATATCTTCGGTCATCTTTGATTGTAATTTTCATGTATCCAGGACCAAAAGGGAAGGGTCACTGTGACGTAGCATGACTGATGAGGTCATAAATATTCTATAGAATTCGAATTCGAGCGCCGGACTCGAACACAAGCCGAGGTTTTTAAATTTACAAATAGTCACTTTCTTACGCAAATGACCATACGACGGCAAAATCACGATATCATCGGTTGTCTTAATCAACGAATCTCCGCCGCCAATTTGAACCCAATGCTGTGCTCGCTGCTCTCACAAAATCCTTATAGTTTGCGCTCTGCAACACTACTCATCCAGAAGCAACATGACCGAGTCATAATCGAATATGGAGGGAAGGACAAAGAGTTGGTAGTATCGTCATTTGTAACCTGTGCTCTTCCAGCTGCAGTAGTACCAGCTGAAACCCTCTTTCCGAATCTTCCGAAGAACTGCAAACCAATCGCGGTCAAATCGCGCCAGTACAGTGAGTCGGACAAACTCCTCATTGCTAGTGATGAAGGAGCAGAGCCCGAAAGCTTGTGTGTTATATACCAATAAACTGGACTGACGTTAAATCTGTGGTGACTTATTATATTTATTGCTAGTGAAATTAAGAAACTCCTTGAAGACGACGTCATCGAGTTGAGTCGGTCGCCCTGGCGAGCTCAAATTGTGGTTGTTCGGAATGACAGAAAAACCCGAATGTGTGTTGACTACTCTGAGACAATCAATTTGTACATCGAATTAGACACCTATCCATTTCCCCGAATTAACGAAATGGTCAATGAACTTGCGAAGTATGCCGTATTTTCTAAATATGATCTGAAATCCGCGTATCACCAGATCCCAATGCTACCCTCCGACCGAAAAAACATAGCTTAAACTCTGGCACTATAAGCACTATAAGGACAATCAACAGGGTAATTGACAAGGAAAATTGAAAGATGTATTCGCTTACCAAGACGACGTAACAATCTGAGGGCGAAATCAGGAAGAACACGCGTTTCAACGTAGGAACTTATGATTCAATGAAAACAAAACTATCCATTCTTCATCTCACATCAGTGTCTTAGGGTATCATGTGCGACATGGCATAATTCAGCCTGACCAATGAGCGACTTATGCCATTGCAAGAATTTCCTCTCCCTCAAAACAAGAAAGCGCTGCAGCGTGCTTTGGGAATGTTGGCATACTATGCTAAGTGGATTCAAAAGTTTTCAGGAAAAGCCAAGTAGTGTGATTATTACAGAAGGTATGTTTAAATTGTGAAACAGAAATCAAAGTCAATTCAACCTGTGTCCACTGTCGCGATGAACAGGGTATATCCGCAGAAATTATCAGTTGTCAATGTTATCGCTCATGAAAACGTTGCAGAGAGATCGCTTAGCGACGCATTGCAAATAATTCATTGGCCATCGTCATCCTGCGGCGTTTGCGCGCAATTGTTGAATATTCACCGAGATTTCACAAACCTACCGAGTTTGCTTGTTATACACATCAATAGAACAAATGGGAAAGTGTTGTCACGTTGCAGCGTCGCGGCAGAAAGGAACATATTTTATTGTAACAAACTGTATCATCTGCGAGTCGTTATTTGGCGTTTTGGTCCGCAGTAGATGAGTCCGGGCTCACGTCCAACTTTTGGAGTTTAAGAAACTTGTCCGACATAGCAATCTTTAGTTGGTTAAATTGTCGTAATAATAATCCAACAGGTGTATTGCTCAATATAGAACTAAGGGGCCTTTAACCAACTAAACAACACTGTTAACGCTTAGACGTCCAGATAATAAATGAATCGTAAACGAGGGAACAGACACGAGGTCGTATCCCGAAACGGAAGAGCAATCAATGTACTATACGAATTAATGTTTACCAACAGAATTACCACAGGGCTACATTGACGAACGGACATTACCTAACATGTGTGATGAATGAAGAAGATGAAGTAGATATATTGGACGAGGACAATGTATCTTTCGAAAATTACAATGATGTCAAAGATGCTATTGCGGAGCAATGTTGCTTGTTATTTTACATTCCTGTTTCTCAATAAACCAAGACTGTAGGCTACGTTAAATCTGTGGTGAATCTAATTTACGATATCTATTGATCGTACGCCATCGGCTCCACTATATTCTCTGAATATAATTTGAGATATTAACCCTTTCGCATTGGAATTGTTTTGGTTACGTTTAGACAGCAAGCTTTTCACAGAATCGTACTATAGATGACGTGATTTGGCCGACGAATGGTCATTTGGGCAAAAAATTGACAATTTCAAAATGTAATATTCTCGGCTTGTGTTCAAGTCCGGCGCTCGAAATTGAATTCTATAAAATATTTATGACCTCATCAGTCATCCTAGGTCCCAGTAACCCATCCCTTTTGGTCCTGGATACATGAAAAAGGCAGTCAAAGTAGACCGATGATATCGTGATTTTGCCGTCGTATGGTCATTTACGAATGATATCAACAATTTTTAAATTTGAAAATCACGACTTGTGTTCGAGTCCGGCGCTCGAATTTGAAATTTATAGAATATTTATGTCGTCATCTGTCATCCCAGGTAACAGTGACCCTTCCCTTTTGGTCCTGGATACATGAAAAAGACAATCAAAGACGACCGAAGATATCGTGATTTGGCCGTCGTATAGGCCTAGTCATTTGCGCTAGAAAGTGACAATTTTTAAATTTAAAAATCTCGGCTTGTGGACGAGTCCGGCACTCGAGTTTGAGTTTTATAGAATATTTATGTCGTCATCTGTCATCCTAGGTTACAGTGTTCCTTCCCTTTTGGTCCTGGATACATGAAAAAGGCAATCAAAGACGACCGAAGATATCGTGATTTGGCCGTCGTGGCCGTCGTATAGGCCTAGTCATTTGCGCAAGAAAGTGACAATTTTTAAATTTGTAAATCTCGGCTTGTGGACGAGTCCGGCACTCGAGTTTGAGTTTTATAGAATATTTATGTCGTCATCTGTCATCCCAGGTAACAGTGACCCTTCCCTTTTGGTCCTGGATACATGAAAATTACAATCAAAGACGACCGAAGATATCGTGATTTGGCCGTCGTATAGGCCTAGTCATTTGCGCTAGAAAGTGACAATTTTTAAATTTGAAA